>BSQW01000005.1:26319590-26919590 GCA_030161315.1 Eutrema japonicum
TTTGGGCCATATATTGCCGTTTTGTGTCTGAATTGGACCGTTCACTAGACGAAATCCCGTTTTTCAAATCTTGATAGGGACTTTGAGTTTTCTTCAAAGAAATGAGTAAACAAGTAATGGATGCTTGTCATTCTTCATTTAGGAGGCTCTTGTTCCTATTTCTAGTCTCATCACTCCATATTGTCTGTTTTACTCAATAACGGTCTGTTCTTAGCATTTTGGCCATATATTGCCGTTTTGGGTCTGAATTGGACCGTTCACTAGACGAAATCCCGTTTTTCAAATCTTGATAGGGACTTTGAGTTTTCTTCAAAGAAATGAGTAAACAAGTAATGGATGCTTCTCATTCCTCCTTTAGGAGGCTCTAGTTCCTATTTCTAGTCTCAGCACTCCATATTGTCTGTTTTACTCAATAACGGTCTGTTCTTAGCATTTTGGCCATATATTGCCGTTTTGGGTCTGAATTGGACCGTTTACTACACGAAATCACGTTTTTCAAATCTTCATAGGGACTTTGGGGTTTGTTCAAAGAAATGAGTAAACAAGTAATGGATGCTTCTCATTCTTCCTATAGGAAGCTCTAGTTCCTATTTCAAGTCTCATCACTCCATATTGTCTGTTTTACTCAATAAAGGTCAGTTCTTAGCATTTTGGCCATATATTGACGTTTTGGATCTGAATTGGACAGTTTACTACACGTAATCACGTTTTTCAAATCTTCATAGGAACTTTGAGGTTTCTTCAAAGAAATGAGTAAACAAGTAATGGATGCTTCTCATTCTTCCTTTAGGAGGCTCTAGTTCCTATTTCTAGTCTCATCACTCCATATTGTCTGTTTTACTCAATAACGGTCAGTTCTTAGCATTTTGGCCATATATTGCCGTTTTGGGTCTGAATTGGACCGTTCACTAGACGAAATCCCGTTTTTCAAATCTTGATAGGGACTTTGAGGTTTCTTCAAAGAAATGAGTAAACAAGTAATGGATGCTTCATATTCTTCCTTTATGAGGC
Source organism: Eutrema japonicum (assembly GCA_030161315.1). Classification (NCBI taxonomy): domain Eukaryota; kingdom Viridiplantae; phylum Streptophyta; class Magnoliopsida; order Brassicales; family Brassicaceae; genus Eutrema; species Eutrema japonicum. Next base: position 26,320,602 of record BSQW01000005.1, read on the forward strand.
TCTTGTTCCTATTTCTAGTCTTAGCACTCCATATTGTCTGTTTTAATCAATAACAGTCTTTTCTTAGCATTTTGGCCATATATTGCCGTTTTGGGTCTGAATTGGACCGTTCACTAGACGAAATCCCGTTTTTCAAATCTTGATAGGGACTTTGAGTTTTCTTCAAAGAAATGAGCAAACAAGTAATGGATGCTTCTCATTCCTCCTTTAGGAGGCTCTAGTTCCTATTTCTAGTTTCATCACTCCATATTGTCTGTTTTACTCAATAACGGTCAGTTCTTTGCATTTTGGCCATATATTGCCGTTTTGGGTCTGAATTGGACCGTTTACGACACGAAATCCCGTTTTTCAAATCTTCATAGGGACTTCGAGGTTTCTTCAAAGAAATGAGTAAACAAGTAATGGATGCTTCTCATTCCTCCTTTAAGAGGCTCTAGTTCCAATTTCTAGTCTCATCACTCCATATTGTCTGTTTTACTCAATAACGGTCATTTCTTAGCATTTTGGCCATATATTGCCGTTTTGGGTCTGAATTGGACCGTTTACTACACGAAATCACGTTTTTCGAATCTGCATAGGAACTCTGAAGTTTCTTCAAAGAAATGAGTAAATAAGTAATGAATGCTTGTCATTCCTCCTTTAGGAGGCCCTTGTTCCTATTTCTAGTCTCATCACTCCATAATGTATGTTTTACTCAATAATGGTATGTTCTTAGCATTTGGGCCATATATTGCCGTTTTGGGTCTGAATTGGACCGTTCACTAAACGAAATCCCGTTTTTCAAATCTTGATAGGGACTTTGAGGTTTCTTCAAAGAAATGAGTAAACAAGTAATGGATGCTTCTCATTCTTCCTTTAGGAGGCTCTTGTTCCTATTTCTAGTCTCAGCACTCCATATTGTCTGTTTTAATCAATAACAGTCTTTTCTTAGCATTTTGGCCATATATTGCCGTTTTGTGTCTGAATTGGACCGTTCACTAGACGAAATCCCGTTTTTCAAATCTTGATAGGGACTTTGAGTTTTCTTCAAAGAAATGAGTAAACAAGTAATGGATGCTTGTCATTCTTCATTTAGGAGGCTCTTGTTCCTATTTCTAGTCTCATCACTCCATATTGTCTGTTTTAATCAATAATAGTATTTTCTTAGCATTTTGGCCATATATTGCCGTTTTGTGTCTGAATTGGACCGTTCACTAGACGAAATCCCGTTTTTCAAATCTTGATAGGGACTTTGAGTTTTCTTCAAAGAAATGAGTAAACAAGTAATGGATGCTTGTCATTCTTCATTTAGGAGGCTCTTGTTCCTATTTCTAGTCTCATCACTCCATATTGTCTGTTTTAATCAATAATAGTATTTTCTTAGCATTTTGGCCATATATTGCCGTTTTGTGTCTGAATTGGACCGTTCACTAGACGAAATCCCGTTTTTCAAATCTTGATAGGGACTTTGAGGTTTCTTCAAAGAAATGAGTAAACAAGTAATGGATGCTTGTCATTCTTCATTTAGGAGGCTCTTGTTCCTATTTCTAGTCTCATCACTCCATATTGTCTGTTTTAATCAATAATAGTATTTTCTTAGCATTTTGGCCATATATTGCCGTTTTGTGTCTGAATTGGACCGTTCACTAGACGAAATCCCGTTTTTCAAATCTTGATAGGGACTTTGAGTTTTCTTCAAAGAAATGAGTAAACAAGTAATGGATGCTTCTCATTCCTCCTTTAGGAGGCTCTAGTTCCTATTTCTAGTTTCATCACTCCATATTGTCTTTTTACTCAATTACGGTCAGTTCTTTGCATTTTGGCCATATATTGCCGTTTTGGGTCTGAATTGGACCGTTTACGACACGAAATCACGTTTTTCATATCTTTATAGGGACTTTGAGGTTTCTTTAAAGAAATGAGTAAACAAGTAATGGATGCTTCTCATTCCTCCTTTAGGAGGCTCTAGTTCCTATTTCTAGTCTCATCACTCCATATTGTCTGTTTTACTCAATAACGGACAGTTCTTAGTATTTTGGCCATATATTGACGTTTTGGGTCTGAATTGGACCGTTTACTACACGTAATCACGTTTTTCAAATCTTCATAGGAACTTTGAGGTTTCTTCAAAGAAATGAGTAAACAAGTAATGGATGCTTCTCATTCCTCCTTTAGGAGGCTCTAGTTCCTATTTCTAGTCTCATCACTCCATATTGTCTGTTTTACTCAATAATGGTATGTTCTTAGCATTTGGGCCATATATTGCCGTTTTAGGTCTGAATTGGACCGTTCACTAGACGAAATCCCGTTTTTCAAATCTTGATAGGGACTTTGAGGTTTCTTCAAAGAAATGAGTAAACAAGTAATGGATGCTTCATATTCTTCCTTTATGAGGCTCTTGTTCCTATTACTAGTCTTAGCACTCCATATTGTCTGTTTTAATCAATAACAGTCTTTTCTTAGCATTTTGGCCATATATTGCCGTTTTGTGTCTGAATTGGACCGTTCACTAGACGAAATCCCGTTTTTCAAATCTTGATAGGGACTTTGAGTTTTCTTCAAAGAAATGAGCAAACAAGTAATGGATGCTTCTCATTACTCCTTTAGGAGGCTTGCTCTAGTTCCTATTTCAAGTTTCATCACTCCATATTGTCTGTTTTACTCAATAAAGGTCATTTCTTAGCATTTTGGCCATATATTGCCGTTTTGGGTCTGAATTGGACCGTTTACGACACGAAATCACGTTTTTCAAATCTTCATAGGGACTTTGAGGTTTCTTTAAAGAAATGAGTAAACAAGTAATGGATGCTTCTCATTCCTCCTTTAGGAGGCTCTAGTTCCAATTTCTAGTCTCATCACTCCATATTGTCTGTTTTACTCAATAACGGTCAGTTCTTCGTATTTTGGCCATATATTGACGTTTTGGGTCTGAATTGGACCGTTTACTACACGTAATCACGTTTTTCAAATCTTCATAGGAACTTTGAGGTTTCTTCAAAGAAATGAGTAAACAAGTAATGGATGCTTCTCATTCCTCCTTTAGGAGGCTCTAGTTCCTATTTCTAGTCTCATCACTCCATATTGTCTGTTTTACTCAATAATGGTATGTTCTTAGCATTTGGGCCATATATTGCCGTTTTGGGTCTGAATTGGACCGTTCACTAAACGAAATCCCGTTTTTCAAATCTTGATAGGGACTTTGAGGTTTCTTCAAAGAAATGAGTAAACAAGTAATGGATGCTTGTCATTCTTCATTTAGGAGGCTCTTGTTCCTATTTCTAGTCTCATCACTCCATATTGTCTGTTTTAATCAATAATAGTATTTTCTTAGCATTTTGGCCATATATTGCCGTTTTGTGTCTGAATTGGACCGTTCACTAGACGAAATCCCGTTTTTCAAATCTTGATAGGGACTTTGAGTTTTCTTCAAAGAAATGAGTAAACAAGTAATGGATGCTTGTCATTCTTCATTTAGGAGGCTCTTGTTCCTATTTCTAGTCTCATCACTCCATATTGTCTGTTTTAATCAATAATAGTATTTTCTTAGCATTTTGGCCATATATTGCCGTTTTGGGTCTGAATTGGACCGTTTACGACACGAAATCACGTTTTTCAAATCTTCATAGGGACTTTGAGGTTTCTTCAAAGAAATGAGTAAACAAGTAATGGATGCTTCTCATTCCTCCTTTAGGAGGCTCTAGTTCCTATTTCTAGTCTCATCACTCCATATTGTCTGTTTTACTCAATAATGGTATGTTCTTAGCATTTGGGCCATATATTGCCGTTTTGGGTCTGAATTGGACCGTTCACTAAACGAAATCCCGTTTTTCAAATCTTGATAGGGACTTTGAGGTTTCTTCAAAGAAATGAGTAAACAAGTAATGGATGCTTGTCATTCTTCATTTAGGAGGCTCTTGTTCCTATTTCTAGTCTCATCACTCCATATTGTCTGTTTTAATCAATAATAGTATTTTCTTAGCATTTTGGCCATATATTGCCGTTTTGTGTCTGAATTGGACCGTTCACTAGACGAAATCCCGTTTTTCAAATCTTGATAGGGACTTTGAGTTTTCTTCAAAGAAATGAGTAAACAAGTAATGGATGCTTCTCATTCCTCCTTTAGGAGGCTCTAGTTCCTATTTCTAGTTTCATCACTCCATATTGTCTGTTTTACTCAATAACGGTCAGTTCTTTGCATTTTGGCCATATATTGCCGTTTTGGGTCTGAATTGGACCGTTTACGACACGAAATCACGTTTTTCAAATCTTCATAGGGACTTTGAGGTTTCTTCAAAGAAATGAGTAAACAAGTAATGGATGCTTCTCATTCCTCCTTTAGGAGGCTCTAGTTCCTATTTCTAGTCTCATCACTCCATATTGTCTGTTTTACTCAATAACGGTCAGTTCTTAGTATTTTGGCCATATATTGACGTTTTGGGTCTGAATTGGACCGTTTACTACACGTAATCACGTTTTTCAAATCTTCATAGGAACTTTGAGGTTTCTTCAAAGAAATGAGTAAACAAGTAATGGATGCTTCTCATTCCTCCTTTAGGAGGCTCTAGTTCCTATTTCTAGTCTCATCACTCCATATTGTCTGTTTTACTCAATAATGGTATGTTCTTAGCATTTGGGCCATATATTGCCGTTTTAGGTCTGAATTGGACCGTTCACTAGACGAAATCCCGTTTTTCAAATCTTGATAGGGACTTTGAGGTTTCTTCAAAGAAATGAGTAAACAAGTAATGGATGCTTCATATTCTTCCTTTATGAGGCTCTTGTTCCTATTTCTAGTCTTAGCACTCCATATTGTCTGTTTTAATCAATAACAGTCTTTTCTTAGCATTTTGGCCATATATTGCCGTTTTGTGTCTGAATTGGACCGTTCACTAGACGAAATCCCGTTTTTCAAATCTTGATAGGGACTTTGAGTTTTCTTCAAAGAAATGAGCAAACAAGTAATGGATGCTTCTCATTCCTCCTTTAGGAGGCTCTAGTTCCTACTTCTAGTTTCATCACTCCATATTGTCTGTTTTACTCAATAAAGGTCAGTTCTTAGCATTTTGGCCATATATTGCCGTTTTGGGTCTGAATTGGACCGTTTACGACACGAAATCACGTTTTTCAAATCTTCATAGGGACTTTGAGGTTTCTTTAAAGAAATGAGTAAACAAGTAATGGATGCTTCTCATTCCTCCTTTAGGAGGCTCTAGTTCCAATTTCTAGTCTCATCACTCCATATTGTCTGTTTTACTCAATAACGGTCAGTTCTTCGTATTTTGGCCATATATTGACGTTTTGGGTCTGAATTGGACCGTTTACTACACGTAATCACGTTTTTCAAATCTTCATAGGAACTTTGAGGTTTCTTCAAAGAAATGAGTAAACAAGTAATGGATGCTTCTCATTCCTCCTTTAGGAGGCTCTAGTTCCTATTTCTAGTCTCATCACTCCATATTGTCTGTTTTACTCAATAATGGTATGTTCTTAGCATTTGGGCCATATATTGCCGTTTTGGGTCTGAATTGGACCGTTCACTAAACGAAATCCCGTTTTTCAAATCTTGATAGGGACTTTGAGGTTTCTTCAAAGAAATGAGTAAACAAGTAATGGATGCTTCATATTCTTCCTTTATGAGGCTTTTGTTCCTATTTCTAGTCTTAGCACTCCATATTGTCTGTTTTAATCAATAACAGTCTTTTCTTAGCATTTTGGCCATATATTGCCGTTTTGTGTCTGAATTGGACCGTTTACTAGACGAAATCCCGTTTTTCAAATCTTGATAGGGACTTTGAGTTTTCTTCAAAGAAATGAGCAAACAAGTAATGGATGCTTCTCATTCCTCCTTTAGGAGGCTCTAGTTCCTACTTCAAGTTTCATCACTCCATATTTTCTGTTTTACTCAATAAAGGTCATTTCTTAGAATTTTGGCCATATATTGCCGTTTTGGGTCTGAATTGGACCGTTTACGACACGAAATCACGTTTTTCAAATCTTCATAGGGACTTTGAGGTTTCTTTAAAGAAATGAGTAAACAAGTAATGGATGCTTCTCATTCCTCCTTTAGGAGGCTCTAGTTCCAATTTCTAGTCTCATCACTCCATATTGTCTGTTTTACTCAATAACGGCCAGTTCTTCGTATTTTGGCCATATATTGACGTTTTGGGTCTGAATTGGACCGTTTACTACACGTAATCACGTTTTTCAAATCTTCATAGGAACTTTGAGGTTTCTTCAAAGAAATGAGTAAACAAGTAATGGATGCTTCTCATTCCTCCTTTAGGAGGCTCTAGTTCCTATTTCTAGTCTCATCACTCCATATTGTCTGTTTTACTCAATAATGGTATGTTCTTAGCATTTGGGCCATATATTGCCGTTTTGGGTCTGAATTGGACCGTTCACTAAATGAAATCCCGTTTTTCAAATCTTGATAGGGACTTTGAGGTTTCTTCAAAGAAATGAGTAAACAAGTAATGGATGCTTGTCATTCTTCATTTAGGAGGCTCTTGTTCCTATTTCTAGTCTCATCACTCCATATTGTCTGTTTTAATCAATAATAGTATTTTCTTAGCATTTTGGCCATATATTGCCGTTTTGTGTCTGAATTGGACCGTTCACTAGACGAAATCCCGTTTTTCAAATCTTGATAGGGACTTTGAGTTTTCTTCAAAGAAATGAGTAAACAAGTAATGGATGCTTGTCATTCTTCATTTAGGAGGCTCATGTTCCTATTTCTAGTCTCATCACTCCATATTGTCTGTTTTAATCAATAATAGTATTTTCTTAGCATTTTGGCCATATATTGCCGTTTTGTGTCTGAATTGGACCGTTCACTAGACGAAATCCCGTTTTTCAAATCTTGATAGGGACTTTGAGGTTTCTTCAAAGAAATGAGTAAACAAGTAATGGATGCTTGTCATTCTTCATTTAGGAGGCTCTTCTTCCTATTTCTAGTCTCATCACTCCATATTGTCTGTTTTAATCAATAATAGTATTTTCTTAGCATTTTGGTCATATATTGCCGTTTTGTGTCTGAATTGGACCGTTCACTAGACGAAATCCCGTTTTTCAAATCTTGATAGGGACTTTGAGTTTTCTTCAAAGAAATGAGTAAACAAGTAATGGATGCTTCTCATTCCTCCTTTAGGAGGCTCTAGTTCCTATTTCTAGTTTCATCACTCCATATTGTCTTTTTACTCAATTACGGTCAGTTCTTTGCATTTTGGCCATATATTGCCGTTTTGGGTCTGAATTGGACCGTTTACGACACGAAATCACGTTTTTCATATCTTTATAGGGACTTTGAGGTTTCTTTAAAGAAATGAGTAAACAAGTAATGGATGCTTCTCATTCCTCCTTTAGGAGGCTCTAGTTCCTATTTCTAGTCTCATCACTCCATATTGTCTGTTTTACTCAATAACGGTCAGTTCTTAGCATTTTGGCCATATATTGACGTTTTGGGTCTGAATTGGACCGTTTACTACACGTAATCACGTTTTTCAAATCTTCATAGGAACTTTGAGGTTTCTTCAAAGAAATGAGTAAACAAGTAATGGATGCTTCTCATTCCTCCTTTAGGAGGCTCTAGTTCCTATTTCTAGTCTCAGCACTCCATATTGTCTGTTTTACTCAATAACGGTCTGTTCTTAGCATTTGGGCCATATATTGCCGTTTTAGGTCTGAATTGGACCGTTCACTAGACGAAATCCCGTTTTTCGAATCTTGATAGGGACTTTGAGGTTTCTTCAAAGAAATGAGTAAACAAGTAATGGATGCTTCATATTCTTCCTTTATGAGGCTTTTGTTCCTATTTCTAGTCTTAGCACTCCATATTGTCTGTTTTAATCAATAACAGTCTTTTCTTAGCATTTTGGCCATATATTGCCGTTTTGTGTCTGAATTGGACCGTTTACTAGACGAAATCCCGTTTTTCAAATCTTGATAGAGACTTTGAGTTTTCTTCAAAGAAATGAGCAAACAAGTAATGGATGCTTCTCATTCCTCCTTTAGGAGGCTCTAGTTCCTACTTCAAGTTTCATCACTCCATATTTTCTGTTTTACTCAATAAAGGTCATTTCTTAGAATTTTGGCCATATATTGCCGTTTTGGGTCTGAATTGGACCGTTTACGACACGAAATCACGTTTTTCAAATCTTCATATGGACTTTGAGGTTTCTTTAAAGAAATGAGTAAACAAGTAATGGATGCTTCTCATTCCTTCTTTAGGAGGCTCTAGTTCCAATTTCTAGTCTCATCACTCCATATTGTCTGTTTTACTCAATAACGGTCAGTTCTTCGTATTTTGGCCATATATTGACGTTTTGGGTCTTAATTGGACCGTTTACTACACGTAATCACGTTTTTCAAATCTTCATAGGAACTTTGAGGTTTCTTCAAAGAAATGAGTAAACAAGTAATGTGGTTTGAGAGATATGGCCGATTTACCATAGACAGGTCCACCTAGCCGAGACGGTTTCTTCAACATCGATGTCACAAGTCGGTGCAACAAATCGATGTGGAAACAGAGGGAAAATTCCATTAGTACCGATGTGCAATACCAATTTTTGACATCGGTATCGAAGGGTCTCCATTCCGAATTAGCCTCGGTGGTCTTCACAAAAGTTGTAGCCCAGTGAGTTAGATGTCCACAAGTGGTGGTTTGAGACCATTCGGACATGTATACCATGAGATATCGCGGTTTTACCAACCGGTGCTCTTCTCACCTCGACCCACTTTCAACCGGGTCAATACCCGGTTTGTCCCGGATTGACCCGGTCCGCCCAAGACTTTTTATAAATAGACAAAACCTAATTTTTATGACTAGGCTTTCTTCTTTCTAGAGTTGGGTTTTATCCCAAATTATTCTTATGATTTTGGAGGGATTTTGATTGTTCTTCATACAAATGCCACTCTAGAGAAGATTTCTTCACCCTTATCTTTATATTAATGTATATTCTTTATCTTTATTTATTCTTCTTTTATGTTCTTCTGTTTAGACTTTAGACTTTTTGTTGGATTTTGGTTTGCTTGATTTTGATGGTTTACTTATTGATTTGTGATGCTTAGGTATTAAATCCTTGCTATCCTTTCTTTCTAAGTGATCATAATGCTAGATTGGGCTTGAGAGAGTCAATCTAGATCCAAGGGAATTTCATGCACATAAGGTGTTCGATGAAATTCCCCTATGAGCTTAGTAAGAGATAAACATTCTTAACCTATGAGAGTAGTTGCTTAATGTGTTTATTGGTTGATTTGAATGTTGATCTTAATTCTTGTTAATCATTTTATCAGAAATGAGAATTTGATCTTGATTTAGTGATTAGCAAAGTGATTAGTGCCTTGAGAAATGATTAGTCATAATTAGTGATCTTAACCTAAGGAATAGCATAGATTGTGTGCATTAGCATCGCTAGTCAATTGTCTTGATGGTTAGATGATGATGATTTAGGTTGATCCTTGTTAGATCATTCACATAGGTTAGCTCTTAATGCTAGATTTAGATTGAGATATCAAATCTAGAACTAAGGCATTCCACGCGCGAGAGGTGTTCGATGAAATGCTTGAACCAAGCCTTTTGTGAGTTTTTCACATCCTTGCCAATGAGAGTTGATGTCAAGGGTGATTAGTGAACTAATTGGGATTGTTTATTAATGCTCATTAATTATCTAATTGCAAACGATAGTTTATGTCAATTAGGTGATTAGTGAAGTGATTAGTGCCATGAGAATGCAATCTTTGTCATCATTATTTGATTGTTAATCATTTATTTGATAGTCTAATCCATGATCCAACATTTCTATCTTTTGTTTTCCTTCTTGCATTTATTTTCTTTCGATTAAAACATAAAAACCCAATAACCATTTGCTCTAGCTTAAGTCATTTCTTGCATTCCTAGTGCGTTGTTCTTTGTGCCTCCTTGGATTGATCCCTAAGTGCTACAACGGTAGCATTTGGGTAATTGATATTAGATTATCAAAAATCCAATCATCACATTTGGACTTTCTAATGCACCCGCAACCTTGCAAAGTTGCATGATGTTGATCTTCTCGGATTTAATTGAGGAGATGGTTGAGGTATTCATGGATGATTTCTCGATATATGGTTCCTCATTTGCTTCGTGTTTGTCAAATCTTTGTAGAGTTCTCACAAGGTGTGAAGAGACGAACCTCGTGCTCAATTGGGAAAGTGTCACTTTATGGTGTTGGAAGGCATTGTCCTTGGTCACAAGATCTCCGAGCAAGTGATAAAGGTTGAAAAAGCAAAGATTGAGATGATAATGAGCTTAGAGCCTCCAAATTCAGTCTTGGGAATCCGTAGCTAATTGGGACATGCGGGCTTCTACCGACGGTTCATAAAAGATTTCTCGAAAATAGCAAGACCTCTCACAAGGCTTCTATGCTTCAATACATTTTTGGAGATCAAGAAAGCGCTTGTGAGTGAACCAATAGTTCAAGCACCGGATTGGGAGTTGCCCTTTGAGATCATGTGCGATGCAAGAGATTATGCGGTTGGAATACGTGCTCAAGTGTTGAAGAAGCTGGACTAAGGTCTCTCTCTTCTGTCAACGGGATAAGATGGAGGTTGCTGGTGGAGCGATGAGAACCACAAGAGAGGCGACGGTCTCTTGATACTTCAAGGGGTTTCCCTAAGGATCGGACTCACTCACGATCTAAAGAGAGAAAACGTTTTTGTGGAGAACAAAAACTCGAAAAATAACCAAGAAAATTCTTATTGTCTGCGTCCATACAAATGAAAGCTAAGATGAGCTTATATAATGCTCTACACGAAATTATTAGCAAGAAACAAATCAAAGATGATCAAAAACTAGCCGTTGGACAATAATGAGCAAATCGGCAAAATAAGGCCGCTGTGATGTCGCCTTGTATCTGGACGGTTTGAGAGGATATGTGAGCCTCTCTGGAACATTCTGATCTCCATAAAGGTTGCCCAAGTCGTGGCATTCAAAGGCAAGGATCCGTTGGCCATTTATGGCCCTAAGTGTGAACGCAGCCATAAAAGGAAAGTATACTTGCAAGGGGATCCGCCTGATCCTATGTGTGTTGGTGCATGGTAAGGTGTTTGCAAGCTTCCTTAGTTGCCTTAAAATCTCTCCTGGTCGCCATAGATATGTTTGCAAGGTGTAGCAACCATTGGATCGAGGACTTTCCTTAAACAGAACCAAGTCAACCCGTTTTGGGAAAATGGGTGTAACTTGTGGATCCGATGGGCATTTCGTTGGATCTTTAGCTTGCTGGATCCATGAGAGGCCCATTGATATTATCCAAGTGGTCCTGAGCTTAGATCTTTCCTGAGTTGGGCTGTGTAACTCGATGGCCTAGTCGCTGGATTGCATCCAAAGCAGGTCCATCGATTTGTAAAGTCGATAACTCTCAAGTCTGAACCGGGAATGAGATGAATCCAATTGTCGGTTCTTCCCTGATGGATCAAGATTCTAGAACAAGTCGGTTTGTAGCTTAATTCCTTCTGGTTCGATTGGAAACCTCCAATCAATGCACCTATGTCCAAATCGGGTAAATTGGAAGACACCTGATTTGTAAATAGCATAACTCCTTCATCTGGGATCCAATTTGACTGATTCCACTTCGAGGCGTGATCTGGTTGAGCTAGGAATGTAGCCCAAGTGGTTTCATGGCCTGAATCGTTGTGCTTGAGGCATAACTCTTCAAGACATGCATCTTCTTCCATTTGATGGGTGCTGAGCGATAGTAGCGTAGGAGCAACTGTCCCAACAACAAGAAAGGTTCTGCTGTCGCCAATAGGATCAGGATCTAAGCCTGCCGTACGCACAGTACAGTCTCTTTCTGAGGTTGTAGTAGTTCCATGAGCTTTCATGGTACTGATGTCCCCATCATACCCTCTCTCTTGGAAAAGTTTCGTCCTCGAAACTTCTTCTTTACCTACACCCAAATAGAGCAAGTTAGTATTTTCGTAAAGGAGTGGGTCTAGAGATTTACCTCGGGGAATTTTTTTGCTGCGGTTTCGGTAGGATTGATGCTGAGCATCTGGTGGTTCTTCTTTGATCAACAAAAAAGCTATGACTCCTTTCCATGGCAGCTGATGGCTTGGCTTTAACAGCAAGTAATTGGATTCCCCATGGTCTTTCTTTTGATCCGAGATTTTGTTTATTCGTTGAAGCGGTTCTCTTTGGATCTTGGTCTCGTCTTGGGTTCCTGAAATTTTCTCAGCACTCTTGGTAGTAGACAAGTGTATTAAACAAGCATTGGAACAATTAGTTGTAGGAAGAACTAACTCTGGATTAGATGTAACCTTTTGTGGTACTTTTTCTACACCTCTTTCATCTTGTTCTTGTTCGCTTTGCGGTTCAAGCAATGGTATGGGATTTGGCGTTTGTTGAACCTCCTCTATTTGAAATGATTGCGTAGCCTCTGTTTGCTTCTTTAAGGTGTTTGAAATCACCTTCCCTAGCTCAGGGCAGTAGGTGTTCTTGTGGTCAAGAATGGGCTGCGATTTTTGTGTTGACATCCATCTTTTTGAAGTTGTTGGGAACATATGCCTCTTGGGGATGTAGCTGCGGTTGTGGGACTTCTGTACATACTCTATGTACATACGCTGCTTGAGATTACCCCAAATGATGATCGGATTATGATAGTAGGCCCGAGCTTCTTCTTGTATCCACCATGTATGAGCATCTCCAACAAGTGTGTTAATGGCGTAGGACAATCTATCCTCCTTTGGGATGTTGTGGGACCGAAGCAAATAATCCATGTCCTCCTCCCACCGTAGGTAAGCTTCTGGTCCTTGTCCATGACCTAAAAAAGAGATGTGATCTGGGGGCTCCGGTTCAGGTTCTCCCCCGCCTTGTTCCTCTTCAAAAATAGAGCTTGAATAGCCAGCTCTTCCTCCTTCCCATGGAGCTTCGGGCTCTTCACCCCAATCAATCTCGGAGGTGTTGTATTCACTTGCTCCATCTTCTTCTTCACCTGAATCCATGGCGGCTGCTGTGTCCTAGGTTTCCTTGCCAAAAACAAAGAAGACAATGAATCGAAAAAATCAGAATCGTAATAAGCAAGAAAAGGAAACAAATAAATGGCCAAAATCAAAACGATGGTTTTTTTTTTTTTGACTAAAACAAATTTCGAAATTCAAACAAAACAAAAGGAAATAAATTCTTATTTTTTTATTTTCTGGTTTATAATAAGATTTAAACAAAAATATTTCAAAAACAAAAGATTTTTATTTGGTTTTCTGATTTTAAATTGAAAGGGTGCAAAAACTGTAAAAATAAAACGAAATCAACAAGATAAAATTTTTATGGACTTTTCTTTTACGAAACAAAACAAAACAATTCAAGTAAGACAATTTTTATTTTGGTTTTAGTTTAATAGGAAATTAAATTTTAAAAAAAAAAAATTCGAAGAACAAAATTGAAACAAAATAGTTTTTTTTTTTTTTTGATCAAAATTGCTAAGGTACTAAAAAAAAAATCGACACAAGGGATTAGGGTTCTTCTATTTTTTTTTTTTTTTTTTTTTTGAATCTAGCAACCTAACAAGAACAAGAAAAAAAATACAGAAAATTAAAAGATGATAAGGGAACGTTTACACCTTAGATTCAGGAGCTTTTGAAGCTCTGATACCAAAATGATACGTGCTCAAGTGTTGAAGAAGCTGGACTAAGGTCTCTCTCTTCTGTCAATGGGATAAGATGGAGGTTGCTGGTGGAGCGATGAGAACCACAAGAGAGGCGACGGTCTCTTGATACTTCAAGGGGTTTCCCTAAGGATCGGACTCACTCACGATCTAAAGAGAGAAAACGTTTTTGTGGAGAACAAAAACTCGAAAAATAACCAAGAAAATTCTTATTGTCTGCGTCCATACAAATGAAAGCTAAGATGAGCTTATATAATGCTCTACACGAAATTCTTAGCAAGAAACAAATCAAAGATGATCAAAAACTAGCCGTTGGACAATAATGAGCAAATCGGCAAAATAAGGCAGCTGTGATGTCGCCTTGTATCTGGACGGTTTGAGAGGATATGTGAGCCTCTCTGGAACATTCTGATCTCCATAAAGGTTGCCCAAGTCGTGGCATTCAAAGGCAAGGATCCGTTGGCCATTTATGGCCCTAAGTGTGAACGCAGCCATAAAAGGAAAGTAAACTTGCAAGGGGATCCGCCTGATCCTGTGTGTGTTGGTGCATGGTAAGGTGTTTGCAAGCTTCCTTAGTTGCCTTAGAATCTCTCCTGGTCGCCATAGATATGTTTGCAAGGTGTAGCAACCATTGGATCGATGACTTTCCTTAAACAGAACCAAGTCAACCCGTTTTGGGAAAATGGGTGTAACTTGTGGATCCGATGGGCATTTCGTTGGATCTTTAGCTTGCTGGATCCATGAGAGGCCCATTGATATTATCCAAGTGGTCCTGAGCTTAGATCTTTCCTGAGTTGGGCTGTGTAACTCGATCTTTGGCCTAGTCGCTGGATTGCATCCAAAGCAGGTCCATCGATTTGTAAAATCGATAACTCTCAAGTCTGAACCGGGAATGAGATGAATCCAATTGTCGGTTCTTCCCTGATGGATCAAGATTCCAGAACAAGTCGGTTTGTAGCTTAATTCCTTCTGGTTCGATTGGAAACCTCCAATCAATGCACCTATGTCCAAATCGGGTAAATTGGAAGACACATGATTTGTAAATAGCATAACTCCTTCATCTGGGATCCAATTTGACTGATTCCACTTCGAGGCGGGATCTGGTTGAGCTAGGAATGTAGCCCAAGTGGTTTCATGGCCTGAATCGTTGTGCTTGAGGCATAACTATTCAAGACATGCATCTTATTCCATTTGATGGGTGCTGAGCGATAGTAGCGTAGGAGCACTGTCCCAACAACAAGAAAGGTTCTGCTGTCGCCAATAGGATCAGGATCTAAGCCTGACGTACGCACAGTACAGTCTCTTTCTGAGGTGGTAGTAGTTCCATGAGCTTTCATGGTACTGATGTCCCCATCAGGTTGGAGCGGTCTTAGGCCAAAAGAAGGATAAGAAGCTTCACGTGATCTACTATGCTATTAGGACACTTGATGACACACAAGTGAGGTATGAAACCACATAAAAGGATCTCCGTGCGGTTGTGTTTGCGTTTGAAATTTTTAGATCCTATTTGGTTGGCTCAAAGATCATAGTCTACACGGATCATGCCGCACTACGGGACATATACGCCAAGAAGGACACCAAACCGAGGCTTCTTAGATCGATCTTGCTCCTTCAAGAGTTCGACATGGAGATCATTGACAAGAAGGGCGTCGAGAATGGAGTGGCGGATCACTTGTCAAGAATGCGAGTAGAAGATCTTGTTCCGATAGATGACTCTCTTCCCGAAAAGCATCTTATGGTGATTAGTATATTGAAGAAGGGTATTGAAGCGGTAAGGGTTCTTGAGGATGCGAAGAGTTTTGAAGATGGAAGATTACCATGGTATGCGGATTTTGTTAACTATTTGGCTTGTGGAAGCGAAATAAGTTCTTCCATGATGTCACTTGGTTCTATTGGGATGAACCGTTCCTCTACAAGCTGTGCTCGGATAGCTTATATCGGAGGTGTGTACCGGAAGAAGAAGTGAATGGGATTTTGTTTCATTGCCATCGTTCGGTTTATAGAGGACACTTTCACTACAAGAAAAACACCCATTCCGGATTACCGACGGATTTTAGCCGTCGGGACTATCTTCTCGGAAATCAAAATCCGTCTGAAATCCCTCGGAATTTTCCAACGGATTCCCAATGACTAAATTACCTGACAGAATTCTGAGGACCAGTCCATTCGGGATAATTCCGAGGGATTTCCGACGATCGTTCCGTCCGGGATAATTCCGACGAATTTCCGAGGACCAGTCCGTCCGGGATAATTCCGACAGGTTTCTGAGGGATTCTTGAACGAAAATCCCTCGTACTAATCAGTTTATGGAGCGGTTTCGGGATAGGTTTCGGGAACGGTTTCAACCCGATCAAGAGTCTAAATGCCCTCAGAAATCCCTCAGAAATTTCGGACGGATTTCCGAGGGATTTAAAAAAATATATAATTAAAAAAATAATCATTATTTAATTTATTTTATTTATTAAATAATTTATAAAATATGAAATTGAAATATATAAAAATCTTATAAAATACAATAATTATTAAAGGTTTTATTTAAATTACAAAAAAAAACTAAAGGTTTCAAATTACAAAAAGCTAAATCAAAATAAATCCGCGGAAAATATGGAAACTTTGGTTTAAAGAAATCCGCCATTTTCTCGCTCCTTGTTTTCTGAGTCGAGAGCTCGTCCTTCAAAACCGTTACTTTTCCCTGGAGCTCTTTGTTTTGGCGGATAACGTCTTCATCCATCGAGAAACCGGCCGAAGAAGTTGCGGGTTGGATCGCAATCTTACCCAACCCTAGCCGACTACCTTTTTTAACGGGTACTTCGTACAAAAACAATACAAAACATTAGATCTTCTTAACAAATAATTATCTAAATTGAAATTATAATCTATAATTATTACTTACCCCGAGCACAAGGTTGTATATCTCGACCCCAGAGAGTGATACGTGCTCACGGCCTAAGGTACAAGGCCGGGTGGTCTAGACAATTGGACTAAGGTCGCTCCTTGTCTAGGCCGGGCTAGGATGGAAACGTGGGTGGATTGAAGTTCGCCACTCAAAGATGCGGAAGTCTTTGTGATAAGAACACGAATCAATGTCTATGTGAATCACACACAAAGACATAGATCCCACGTGTTTTCTAAGGGAATTACACACCATAGAAAATACAAGCAAAACAAAGTATAAAGCTTTATAAGAAAATTACTTTCTTTATTTTTCCAAAAATCTCTATATATTTACAATGAATTGAGAAGTGAGCTTATATAGGCTCAAATTACAAATGATCAAATAATTTAACATAAATGCAAAATCAATCAAATTAATTACAAAAATCATAAAAGATATATTATTGACATAATTTTAGCTATCCCCATTAATGGTGATTGGTTCTTTAATTTGTATCTAGAAAACTTCTTGATATATCCATGGTTTGATTGTCTTCTAAAACCTCTTTGAGCTTTTGGGCTTGATTCTTTCATAATTTGGCCTCGTTTTATTTGAATCGTTTGTTGACGGGCCAATGATGTGAACTGTGTTTTCAAGATTGCATCATTCTCTCCTTCAAAAGGTTTCGTCCTCGAAACTAAAACCAGATTTTGCATTTTTTTTTTTGAATAATTTTTTTTTAAACAGAAATATTAAATCCGAATATAGAAGTAGAAGATTTTTTTTTTTTTTTTTTGAAAATCTGAAAACAAATCAGAAACAAATGAAAAAATATATATATATATTTTAAAAAAATTTCGTTTAAAAAGAGAAACAAATTAAAATTTCAAGGAAAACAAAGAAAACTATTTTTTATGGTTTTTTTTAATTTTATAAAATCAAAGAACAAAAGCATAAAACTTTGTTTTGTTTTTTTTGATAAAAAGATGAAACAAAAACGAAACAGAAATGAAAACGATAGAGGATAGGAGCTTTTAGCTCTGATACCAAAATGATACGAGCTCACGGCCTAAGGTACAAGGCCGGGTGGTCTAGACAATTGGACTAAGGTCGCTCCTTGTCTAGGCCGGGGTAGGATGGAAGCGTGGGTGGATTGAAGTTCGCCACTCAAAGATGCGGAAGTCTTTGTGATAAGAACACGAATCAATGTCTATTTGAATCACACACAGAGACATGGATCCCACTTTTTTTCTAAGGGATTCACACACCATATAAAATACAAGCAAAACAAAGCATAAAGCTTTACAAGAAAATTACTTTCTTTATTATTCCAAAAATCTTTATATATTTACAATGAATTGAGAAGTGAGCTTATATAGGCTCAAATTACAAATGATCAAATAAATTAACATAAATGCAAAATCAATCAAATTAATTACAAAAATCATAAAAATATATTATTGACATAATTTTAGCTATCCCCATTAATGGTGATTGGTTCTTTAATTTGTATCTAGACAACTTCTTGATATATCCATGGTTTGATTGTCTTCTAAAACCTCTTTGAGCTTTTGGGCTTGATTCTTTCATAATTTGGCCTCGTTTTATTTGAATCGTTTGTTGACGGGCCAATGATGTGAACTTGGCTCTGATACCAAAATGATACATGCTCAAGTGTTGAAGAAGCTGTACTAAGGTCTCTCTCTTCTGTCAATGGGATAAGATGGATGTTGCTGGTGGGGCGATGAGAACCACAAGAGAGACGACGGTCTCTTGATACTTCAAGGGGTTTCCCTAAGGATCGGAGTCACTCACGATCTAAAGAGAGAAAACGTTTTTGTGAAGAACAAAAACTCGGAAATAACCAAGGAAAATTCTTATTGTCTGCGTGACTGAGAAGGACAAAGCCTTAGGGTTTTTAAAGAGAGCTCACGCCCCCAAAGAAAAAGAAATAAACCGAAAAGGAAATAACAAGACGGGTCCTTAACAATTTAGGCCCGTTTACAAAATAATTAAAAGACTAAGAGAAATAAAAGTGAGGCCTCGTGTAGCTGGTCTTCATGGGCTTACAGAGAGTCATTAATTGGGCCAATAATATTGCAAGCCGTTTGGCCTCGGTAAAAACCCATCTTCGCAAAACCTAGTGGGATAAGAACGAAGGTTGGGAAAAGAGCACCAAACGACTTACAAACCCAACTAATGACCTTCCTTGGGCCTAAGTCATCTCTGGTGAAGTGAAATCGACCATATATAAGTGGGCCACGAGCCTGGGCTTGATGAGTGGCCACTTAGTGTTATCGGCCAGCAAAGGATCCAGCTGATATGTCTTCAGTGTTTGGACGTTCTGGTCCGAATGGCAAGGATTCTTGGGCTGATCTTTAGTGTTCTGGAAACTAGACTCAAATAGCTTCAAATCCATATGTGGATCGCCATCTGGATCGTCCGGGATCATGAGTGGATCCTGCTTCAAAGAATCGGCCCAATAACTGCTCGCAAATGGGCTTAGCGGACTAGTGTCCGTCTTGAAGAAACCTTCTTGTCTGAGCTGGTCCATGAACATGTTGAACTTCTTTTCCATGTCCCTGCTCCTGGTTCTAATCACTGGTCCACTTGGTACTAGTGGTGCTTGTATGACTTGGGTCGTTGACTCGATGTCCTCATCACTCCCTCCCTCTTCATGAGGTTTTGACCCCAAAACATCATCACCTGCATCAAAACGAGCTAAGTCAGAAACATTGAATGTAGCAGACACCTTAAGCTCACCTGGGAGCTCGAGCTTGTAGGCGTTGTCATTGATTTTCTCGAAGATTTTGAATGGGCCGTCTCCGCGAGGCGATAGCTTTGATTTGCGTTTGTACGGGAATCGCTCCGGTCTCATGTGTAACCACACCCATTCTCCAACTTCAAAAGACACGTGCTTCCTGCCCTTGTTGGCATTCTTCACACGTAGGGCATTAGTTCTTTCGAGCTTATCTTTGACCGATTGGTGTAGCTTTTTCACGTCTGCGGCCTTCTTGGCTCCATCGAGGTTTAAGAACTCCGTTTGAGGAAGAGGCTTAAGATCCAATGGCGTCTGTGGATTAAATCCATATGCAACCTGAAAAGGAGACAAATGAGTAGCACTATGGACAGCTCTATTATAATCAAACTCGACAAAAGGTAGAGCTTCAAGCCAAGTTTTAAGATTTCTCCCTATTGTTGCTCGAAGCAACGTTCCAAGTGTACGGTTAACGACTTCAGTTTGGCCATCGGTTTGTGGATGGCAGGTCGTGGAGAAGAGCAGCTTGGTTCCTAGCTTCTTCCAGAGGGTTCTCCAAAAGTGGCTCAGGAACTTGGTGTCGCGATCTGAGACGATCGTCCTAGGTACTCCATGTAGTCGGACAATCTCTTTGAAAAAGAGGTCCACGGTTTGTGTAGCATCGTTTGTCTTGGCACATGGAATGAAGTGTGCCATCTTTAAGAACAGATCCACCACGACAAAGATGGAGTCCTTGTGTCTGATCTTAGGCAAACCTAACACAAAATCCATAGAAATATCAATCCATGGTAAAGTAGGAATCGGTAAAGGAAGATACAAACCGTGCGGGTGAACCCGAGACTTGGCTTTCTTGCAAGTGATACATCTTGCACAGAAAGTTTCGACCGACTTCTTAAGGTGTGGCCAAAAGAAGTGCTCCTTCAGCATGGCAAGAGTCTTCTCAACGCCAAAATGACCCATGAGGCCTCCTCCATGAGCTTCTCGGACTATAAGCTCTCGTAACGAACATTGCGGGATGCCTAGGCGTTTATCTTTAAAACGATAACCGTCATGGACATAGTAAGAAGCGTGGGCTCCCTTTCCATGGTTCTTGTATATCTCTGCAAAATCAACATCATATTCATATAATGGAATAATCATTTCAAATCCAAGAACCTTGGCTTCCATGGTCGATATTAGCGCATATCTCCGAGATAGGGCATCGGCCACCACATTATCTTTTCCCTTCTTGTACTTGATCACATAGGGAAACATCTCTATAAACTCCAGCCACTTAGCATGTCTTCTCTTGAGGTTAGTCTGACCCCTAAGATGCTTCAAAGTCTCATGGTCCTTGTGGATGACACACTCCTTCGATAGTAGGTAATGCTGCCACGTCTCCATTGCTCGGACTAAGGCGTAGAGCTCCTTGTCATAAGTAGGATAGTTGAGAGTGGCTCCACTAAGTTTCTCACTGAAGTAAGCAACAGGTTTGCCTCCTTGGGTAAGCACAGCACCGATCCCTAAACCTGAGGCATCACACTCAATTTCACACGTTTTAGAGAAATCGGGTAAAGTTAAAACGGGAGCATGAGTCAAACGATCCTTTAGGCCTTTGAAGGCCTCTTCCTGGGCTTCTCCCCACTTGAATGCCACATCCTTCTTGATGATGGCAGTTAGAGGTGCAGCAAGGGTGCTGAAGTCCTTCACGAACCGTCGGTAAAAGCTAGCTAAGCCGTGAAAACTTCGAACTTGGCTAACGGTTGTTGGCGTACGCCATTCTTGGATGTCTTGGACCTTCTCCTGGTCCACTCTAAGTCCCTATGAACTCACAACAAAGCCTAAAAACACAAGCTCATTAGCGCAAAATGTACACTTCTTCAAGTTGGCGTAAAGACCATCTCGTTGAAGCGTCTTAAGAATTTGTTCTAAATGAGATAAATGTTCAGCTAGAGTTTGACTATAAATGAGAATATCATCGAACTATACCACTACAAACTTACTAATGTAGGGTCTAAGAACCTCATTCATGAGTCGCATGAAGGTACTTAGCGCGTTAGTTAGCCCGAAAGGCATAACTAGCCATTCGTAGAGGCCTTGCTTCGTCTTGAAGGCCGTCTTCCATTCGTCACCTTCTCGCATTCGTACTTGGTGGTATCCACTTCTGAGATCAATCTTGGAAAATAAATTAGAACCAGAAATCTCATCAAGCATGTCATCTAACCTTGGTATCGGATGTCGGTATTTGATCGTTATGTTGTTGATCGTGCGACAATCCACACACATCCTCCACGTTCAATTCTTCTTTGGCACCAAAAGGACTGGAACAGCACATGGACTAAGGCTCTCACAAACATAGCCCTTGTCCATAAGTTCTCTCACTTGCTTCTCTAGTTCCTTGGCTTCGTCCGGATTAACGCGATATGCGGCTCGATTGGGTAATGGAGCTCCGGGCACAAAATCGATGTGGTGCTCTATTCCTCTTATAGGAGGTAAGCCAGGAGGTATCTCATCAGGAAACACATCAGCAAAGCGGTCCAAGAGTTGAGTAACTTCAGTAGGAAGATGTTGCTCCAACGCACTAGAACCTGCACTTAAAGTCTCCTTAAAGATCATTAGTAATACCGGTTCCTTCCAAGTGATTGCCTTAGAAATATAATTGGACTTGATAAACAAATTGTTCCTGGTCGATGCATCTTTTTCTTTTAACATTTTAACTTGCAATTCGTGTACTTGAGTAGGTGTAAGAGGTGTTAAATTATACTTCTTTTTATCATGCACAAACGAATACATGTTACTTCGTCCATGGTGAATGGCGTCCTTGTCAAACTGCCAAGGTCTACCAAGAAGAAGATGGCCAGCTTGCATAGGAACAACATCACACACAACTTCATCCGAGTACTTGCCCACATTGAATGGTACAAGCACTTGGTCCGTGACGCGTAATTCAGCCTTATCATTTAACCATCTTAGCTTATATGGGTGAGGGTGTTTAGCGCGTTCTAGACAGAGCTTAGTGACCATGTAGTCACTCGCTACATTGGTACACGACCCTCCATCAATTACCAAATTGCATACCTTGCCTCGGATGGAACATCTTGTATGAAAGATGTTGTCTCTTTAGGCTGTCTCGTCAGGATGAACCGTGAGGTTAAAGGCTCGTCTTATGACCAGAGACTCACCATATTCAGCCTCACAATCTACTTCTTTAGTGACTGCTTCGGTCATTTGCACATCGGCCTCATCTTGAGACTCGTACTCACCTGAATCCAACATGGTCATAACTCGGGGATTTGAGCATTCTCTAGCCATGTGTCCTCTGCCCTTGCACTTAAAACATGTTATGTCACGATTTCTAGAAGTGCTTGGGTTAGAAAACTTACCTTGATTAGGCTCAGAGGCCTTAGAAGTGAACCTAGGGTCGATTTCGACCGACTTGCCCTTCTCTGCGGCCTTAGATGGAAAGCTGGTTGGAGTTTGTGTCTTGGCTCGGTTCTGGTCCCATGTTTGGTTACTCCATGTCCGTCCAGGAGCATAGGACTTCTTCTTCAAGTGTTGTTCCGCTTGAATGGCATGGTGTAAGATGTCCTTCAAGTCGTGGTATGGAAGCTTCTCCACTTTGTGACTTAGCCGTTCGTTGAGTCCGTCTAAGAACTGAGCCATGAGGGTCTCAGTGTCTTCATCAAGCTCTAGACGGTTCCTTAGGTGTTCAAACTCTTCAAAGTATTCTTCCACGCTCCTGGTCCCTTGGGATAATTTTCGGAACCTCTTTTGAAGATCTCGATGATAATAGCTCGGAACATATCGCTTCTTCATAAGCTGTCTCATCTCTCGCCAAGTGCTGACCTGGGGTGAATGGCTCCTTCTTCTGTCAGCTACGTCACGATCCCACCAAGAGAGAGCATGGTCAGTGAGTTGAGCAACGGCCAAAGCCAGCATTCTTTGCTCGTTGTAGTCGTAGTACGCGAATATATGCTCCATGCGTTGCTCCCACTCCAAATAAGCCTCGGGATCAATTCTTCCAGCAAACGTAGGTGCCTTAAGCTTCATGTCCTGGGAGTGTTGGTGCCTTGGGAAGTCACCTTCGGCCTCCTCAAAGACGTCTTGCATCGGTCCTCTTCTCCTTACTCGCGGCTGTTCCTCTATTGGAACATCGTTCGGATCTTCGCCTAGGTTGTTCGGATCAGAGCTCAGGGAAGTCACACCGATTTTGTCACGGGAGACAATCTTGGGGTTTGAGGGTTATGGCTGCTCCGGTTATGAGTCGGAACCTAACAAGATGCGGAATTCGAGACGAATTCCGGTTAAGTGGGGGAGAATTGTAACATCCTAGGCCCGGCCCATTTGAGAAAGGCTTAAATGAATTAATTTGGTTACCTATGTCACCAAATTTCACTTACCTATTCCGATCACTTGCCCGAAAGAACTCCAGAGTTAAGCGTGCTTGGGCTGGAGTAGTCTAAGGATGGGTAACATTCCGGGAAGTGATTCGCGGTAGCGTGTGATTGAGGACAAAACACGGGGAAAGGTCACATGGTTATTGCAGGGTCAGTAAATTACTCGGTCGGGCCTACAAAAACTAACGCATTGACCGTCGGACAGGGGTGGGGCCCACGATCCCGGTATAGGGAGGGGTGACTCACCGATAGAGAGTGATACGAGCTCACGGCCTAAGGTACAAGGCCGGGTGGTCTAGACAATTGGACTAAGGTCGCTCCTTGTCTAGGCCGGGGTAGGATGGAAGCGTGGGTGGATTGAAGTTCGCCACTCAAAGATGCGGAAGTCTTTGTGATAAGAACACGAATCAATGTCTATGTGAATCACACACAAAGACAGAGATCCCACTTGTTTTCTAAGTGAATCACGCACAATAGAAAAGACAAGCAAACAAAGCATAAAGCTTTACAAGAAAATTACTTTCTTTATTTTTCCAAAAATCTTTATATATTTACAATGAATTGAGAAGTGAGCTTATATAGGCTCAAATTACAAATGATCAAATAAATTAACATAAATGCAAAATCAATCAAATTAATTACAAAAATCATAAAAGATATATTATTGACATAATTTTAGCTATCCCCATTAATGGTGATTGGTTCTTTAATTTGTATCTAGACAACTTCTTGATATATCCATGGTTTGATTGTCTTCTAAAACATCTTTGAGGTTTTTGGGCTTGATTCTTTCATAATTTGGCCTCGTTTTATTTGAATCGTTTGTTGACGGGCCAATGATGTGAACTGTCTTTTCAAGATTGCATCAGAAAGGTCATTGGAATCGGTGGTGCCGTCCTGCGATCTCTGGGTCAGGATCTCTTCCCTCGGCTTCGTCACCTTTTCGACGATCTCCCTGACGGCATGATCTTGAATTTGGTCGGTCTTCTTGTTGGTGTGCATCTTCACCATCACTTTCAGGTGATCCGGATGTTCGCCATCTTCATGCGTCTAAAAAATAACTAAAATTGTTAGTTACTAATAAATATATTAAAAACGATATTTGAAGACCGACCAAAATAATTACCATTGTTGTGGACAGCGGGTCCCTTCCCTTCTCGGGGACTCTTCCAGTTTTAAAGTAGGTCACCGAGAGAGCTTCGGTCTCGGGCTCTTCCCAGTACGGGATGTAGTCCGTCCACACTTCCCCGTTCAAGCCTTTTGGCCGCCTCCCGTACAGGATACATTCTTATTGGCCAATCAACACCGTCTGATTTTGAAAAATATTTGAAACCGTCGGAAATCCCTCGAAAATTTCAGATGGGTTTAGTGTTTAGGGTTTAGATTTTGAAGATTTCATTAAATTTAGGGTTAAGTAGCAATTAGTGTTACATAACAATCGGTCGATGAATGAATTCAAGCTTTCATAAAAACACATAGGGTTGACTGCCTCAAACCACTCTAGTCATAGAGCCCAAACTATTTCCCCCCCCCAAACTTTTGATCTCGTTACTAATCCCCCTGAACTTGTAATTTTAATCACTAATCCACCCAATCTATATGATTCAAACTAATTCCACATCTACAATTAAATTTTTCAAATCGAGCTCAGTTACGCAAAATCACGTTTTCTGATTTGCGATTACCCGGATCCGATTATAAACACGATTGACAAATAATCCGACACGACAAACTAAAACAAAAATCGTCAGGGAAATTTGAATTGGGGTTTATCGTGTTTTGGGGTTCGAAGATTTGTGGTTCATCGATCGGTAAGGTTCATCGATTTGGCTTCGTTTTCTGGAAATCAAGGAGGATTACTTCGTGTTTAGAGAGTGAGAGGGGACATGTCAGAGGTGTCAAAATGGGTGGGCTGATATGCTCAAATTAATACCCTAAATAGTACTAAAGCAATTGCTGCAGTAAATCAGGGGTCGAACACAAGAACTCAAGATGTCACACAATAGATTATATAGATCCAAAATACGCTAAATCAAAAGATGTAAACGAAAACAAGTACGCAATTAAAAGTGTTGTAACTCAATGGAGGAAAATATAGGCCCAGGGTTTTTCCCAGGAAATCAATGAATGCACCTAAATTAACTAACATGATTCAGATTACGCACGATTCTTGAACTCAAATCACTAAAATATATCTAACCAACTCTCATTGCGAAAACTATCTATATCTAAATCCTAGGAATTCCAAATCTCTTTGCGAATCCTAAAGTCTAAATCAGCTTTAAAGTTCAAGTTTGATATGTTCACAAATCAATTAAACCAAATCTCTTTGCGAATAATCAATTTGCTCACCTAAGGTTCTATCAGGTAATTAATCGCACTGTCGTGCCTAATCAATTATCCTAAGATCTAAGTTCTAGGTGATCAATCCATAATTAGCTTTGAGAACAACCTAAGGTGAAGAACTAATTTAGATTATGACCTAAGAAACTAATCAACCTAACATTCAAAGAAATCCTTTATGAGAAAACCCCAAACCTAAAGTGGATCTACTCAGACATGGAGATTGAAAGCAACATGATTGAATAGATCATCAAAGAAATCAAAAGAGTAACAAGAGGGTTCCAAATCTGATCTCGGACGAAGGGAGTTTCAGATTTGTCTTCCTCACAAAACCAAAGTAAAATAAAGCATAGCCTAACAGTGGCTGTAAAATCCCTATAAATAACCTAAATCACGTTTTGGGGATTCTTGTAAATATTAAAGACTTTTGGGCACTTTTGCAATTCTTCAAGTCTTGGAAAACTCGCGGGTTGTGTCTTGCTGTGATGAGTGCCGATCGATACCAAGGGGGTATCGATCGATTCTTGACGTGAAATCAGGTACTCAGCAACACGAACTTCAGCTTTGCTCCAAACTGTTCCAGAAAGCTCCAATATCTCCAATTATGCTCCAAACGTGCTAAAACCTGTAAAAGACACTAAAAACTCCAAAATACTAGAAAGACTCTATAAAACGGACTTATATCATGGCCTAAAAGGGATAAAAACCATGATATGTCATGGGCCGCCCATGGGCTGTCCATGTCCAAAACATTATGGACTGGACATGGACAAGTCCATATACAAAGAGGTTTAAATGGGTTTGATCCATTTTTGCCCACGGACAAAACGGGCTTGGACAACGTGGACATGGTCGGTCCAAAATATTTTTAAAACTAGGTCAAAATTGATTTGGGGAAAAACTAATTAAAAAAAAATTATTATTTTTGAAAATCCATTTGGGAAATTTTTTATCATCGATGATATTTAATTTTCAATATATTATTTTTGACATTTGTAAATTTTCATTTTCATGAAATATAATTTTTTTAAAGGAATTTCATAATATATAATTTATAGATTTCTATTTTCATGAAATATTTAAATAACAATTTTATGGAAAAATAAAAATGTAATTTTGCTTTACTAATAGAAAACGGTATTTCGCGTTTTTGATGGGAAACAAAATTTTCGTTTTTAGGGGAAAACGGAATATAAGTTTTGAGCGGGAAAAACAGAAAATAAGTTTGTGACGGGAAAAACAAAATTTCATGTTTTTGGTGAGAAAACGAAAGTTTACGTTTTTGGCGGGAAAACAAAATTTTATGTTTTTGGCAAAAAAACAAAATTTTATGTTTTTGAGGAGAAAATATAATTTTACGTTTTTGCGGTAAAACCAAATTTCTCGTTTTTAGCGGAAAAATAGAATTATAAGTAAAAGAAAATTATTATTTATTTATCAATTATTAATTATTAATTTATATTAATTATTAATTATTAATTAATAATAATTATTTATTATTTATTATTTATTATTTATTATTTATTATTTATTATTTATTATTTATTATTTATTATTTATTATTTATTATTTATTATTTATTATTTATTATTTATTATTTATTATTTATTATTTATTATTTATTATTTATTATTTATTATTTATTATTTATTATTTATTATTTATTATTTATTATTTATTATTTATTATTTATTATTTATTATTTATTATTTATTATTTATTATTTATTATTTATTATTTATTATTTATTATTTATTATTTATTATTTATTATTTATTGTTTATTATTTATTATTTATTATTTATTATTTATTGTTTATTATTTATTATTTGTTATTTATTATTTATTGTTTATTGTTTATTATTTATTATTTATTATTTATTATTTATTTTTTATTATTTATTATTTATTATTTATTGTTTATTATTTATTATTTATTATTTATTATTTATTATTTATTTTTTATTTTTTATTTTTTATTTTTTATTTTTTATTGTTTATTATTTATTATTTATTATTTATTATTTATTATTTATTATTTATTATTTATTATTTATTATTTATTATTTATTATTTATTATTTATTATTTATTATTTATTATTTATTATTTATTATTTATTATTTATTATTTATTATTTATTATTTATTATTTATTATTTATTATTTATTATTTATTATTTATTATTTATTATTTATTATTTATTATTTATTATTTATTATTTATTATTTATTATTTATTATTTATTATTTATTATCAATTATTAGGGGTGTCATAATAGTTTAAATTTAATGAGTTGATCCAAACCAAACCAATCCATTAATTCAATGAGTTGGAAATTTGGATCATAATGGGTTATTGGTTTAAGGGATAATCTCAAAAATACAACTTTGGAGACACCACAATTCAAAACTACCATTAGACGCTGTGTATTTTCAAAAATACACCCTATGCTAAAGTGAAAGACAAACTTAACCCTGAGTAACAAACACATATGTTATTATTTAAAAGGCTTTATAAAGAAAACATATGTAAACCAATGCTAGGCGTGAAAACCATTTTATAGGAAACATCGCCTAGCCTAGTACACATTATTCTACTCCGAATTTCAATTTTCTTTCACAGAAGAATCCTGAAAAGAAGATAGATGAAGTCAGGAGAGATGAGAGCAGTGGAAAAGGAAAAGAAGTGTGTGAGACAAACAATGAAAATGTCATTTACAAGGTTTTATAAATAAATAAAAGATTTGTAGTGTCTTATTTGTAAACTCATGCTAAGCGTCTTGTTTTAATCAGATTTATGTTGAAGATGTAACAAATCCTCAAGTTTCTCAAGTCGGTGCATCAGGTTCTATGAAACCGAAGAAAAGAGCTCCACAAAAAAGTATGGAGGTTAACCTTTTCTGGTTTATTATTTACAAGGCTTTATAAAGAAAACATATGTAAACCAATGCTAAACGTTTGATATGATCAGGTTATCAATGAAAAAGTGACAAACCCTCAAATTTCTCAAGTGGTGCATCTCAAAGTTCAATGAAACGGAAAAAGATAGTCAATGAGGTTAACTGATTATAATAAGATCATCAACTTTTTGTATTTTCGAGTCCTTTTTTGAAATGATTGTATCAGTTAGCATATTAAAAATGATTTATATGGTTTTATATGGTTTTATATGGTTTTAAAGCTAGCATATAAAATCAATTATAACACCCAATATCCAATAATGTAGCTTCGGCCGAGTATTTATCAAGCATTTATATGATGGAGTTAGTTGTTTGTTGTTCTTAGCTGGTTTACAAGGTTTTATAAATTACAAACTAAATTGTTTTGAATGAATTTATATGGTTTTATATAGTTTTAAAATGATTTATATGGTTTTATATGGTTTTAAAACTAGCATATAAAACCATATAAATTCAATTATAACACTCAATATCCAATAATGTAGTTTCGGCCGAGTATTTATCAAGCATTTTAAAACCATATATTAGTGCTCAATATAAACACGTATAAAGCATTTGATGGAGTTTGATGTTTGTTGTTCTTATCAGGTTTACAAACTAAATTGTTTTGAAATGATTTATATGGTTTTATATAGTTTTAAAATGATTTATATGGTTTTGTGTAGTTTTAAAACTAACATATAAAACCATATAAATTCAATTATAACACCCAATATCCAAATAATGTAGCTTCTGCTGAGTATTTATCAACCTTTGGCATGAGGGAATGGGTCGTCTCTTGGCATGATTTCCATCTTAGTCTTTGTGTCACTAAGTCTAGTAATTTATAAATCCTTCTATTTCCGTGCAATATTCGAACTTAATAGATGCTAAAGAGGGAAACTAAAGGTTGATTTTAACCCATTACCTTAGAATCTCAAGAAATTGATTTACGTGTCTTCAGGTATTCAATTAGTGGTTGCTGTTATTTGAAATGTTGATTGGTATAAATTTTTTTTTGCTGTGTGGATTGAATATTTGCATGCCTACTTTGATTTGGTGTTAACTTCGTGTATATGGTTTTAAACATATCTGTTCAAATTTAGGTTATAGCCGTCAATGAGCAGTTTCCAGGACCTCTGCTTAATGCCACTACCAACTTCAATGTTGTTGTTAACGTCTTCAATCATTTTGTTTTACAGTGATGTTCGGAGTTGTTACGACGAAGGGAAGCGCACGGCGGAGACTTTGACCATGGACTACCACAGAGGCGCTAATGTTGAGGTCTGTGTTTCCTCATTCATAATCGTTGATATATAGGAAATACTGATACAACAAGAAAAGAAATTGACTGATTACACAAACAGGTTTATCAACTGGGGAGGGAGCTTTTAGATTTAATCAACTGGCATAAATGATTAATACTTTATTAAAGAATGAAATGGTAATGATTGTGCAGGCATTAAGAAAAGAACCATTGACTGTTTATGGTGATGGTAAGCAGACAAGAAGTTTCCAGTTTGTCTCTGATCTGGTAAGCCTTTCTACTTTTTCCTCCTAAACTATAATCATATAAAAACTAAGAAAATGTTCAATTCAGTATATTTCACTAGGAGGTGGTTAAGAATTGATATTTGAGGTTTCGATAGTTAGTTTGATGTCAAATCAGATTGTATTGTAATGTGTGACCGGGATTCACTAACTTGATGTGGAAAAGGATTACCTGAGGCCATATAAAAGGCCAGTGGATACAGTGTGACATTAACTTTGGGGATGGATATTACATGACGCAAAAAGGACCAAAATGTGGTTTTAGATCTTTATTTATATACTAGATAAGTACCCGCATATATTCGGATTTGTAATTTAATATTTTATAACCCGTTAAAAAAAATTAAAGACGAAAAATAGAAATCAAAATTAAATCAACCGTGAAAATATATAATACATAAATTTAGCAACACAGTTTACGATGAAATAAATATATACATTGAAAGAAAAATTTGGTGAAGAGATGCAGTAAATAGTTTTGGATAAGATTATTGGACTTTTAGTTTTTTGGTCTGTAATTGACACACTACCAAATTGTGGTTTATATAAAGTTGAGAAATAATAATTATTTTCCTTTTAAAATTAATTTCCTTAATCTAAATGAAAAAACTAAGAAATGTTTTTTTTTTTATATTAATTTTACCTTTTTAGATAAATTTAAATTTTAACTTTTAAATTTTATTTTTTTAGTAACTATATCTTTTAAGATAAAATTTTCAACTTTGACTTCTCACAATTTAAAAAAAAAATTTTGTTAATCGATTTTAATTTTTTTAGTGAATTAGTAAATTTGAAACCAATAAAAGCTAAGAAAATACATTTCTCAAAACGCAGTAACATAATCAAAATCACGATTCATATAGAATTTAGTTCCAGAAGATGCCGACAAACAAAAAGAGTTAATTATATTGAATTATAATAGCATTTTCCTGTATTCAACAATAATTTAGATTAAAGTTAGATAATAAGTTTATAAAATTAGGATAATATATTTGTTAAAAGAATTACAAATATACTGACATTCTCATCAAGCAAGAGTAAATTCATTCCTATGAGCTTATTGTTTTTTTTCAAATTTCTTGCCTTCCACTTTCTGATTAGACGAACTACGGTACGACGATAAGAACGCTTTCTGTTTAAGCTATCTAATGTTAAATAGTCTCTATTGTTATTTAGAATTTCAGCATTCATTGTTTCTCTCTTGATATTCCCGTAAAAAAATAAAACATTTGCATTAACGTACAACATAATTTTGTTTTTATATACACCAATAACGTATCCGAATTATTTTTGTTTTATACACCACCTCTATATGTAGGTATGTTAAGATATAGACTACAAAATATTGAGAAACTATAACGTACATCATATTTTTCAGCATAGTAATCCAAAAACAAAAAACAAATATTATACACTATCTCTAAGATATTTGCCTAGATATGGTGTACAACATAATATGGATCCGTGCGTTGCTATTAGCATATAGAGGTTTGTAAAATTATACAAAAGATTACCTCTTAGTAATTTGTTTTGCGTTTGATTTATGTATCTATCTTCTCAATATTTTTTGGGTTGTAAAATTAAGAAACTATCAAATTAGTTATATAGAGCTAAGAACTTATAATTCATTTTCCTTATATGATTGTATTCTTTTTTTTAATTTCCTTAATCAAAATAGAAAAATGTTTATCTCATTTTTTAAAAAATTTAGTTTTTATAGGTAAATTTTCTTAATCTAAAAGCAATTTTTATTTTCCTTTTTTTTGCTAACTTTACATTTAAGATTAAGTATATGTTCTAATTTTTTTTATTTTCCTTTCTTTTTGGGGATAAGTTTACTTTTAGGATACTCCTTTTTTCTTCTAAAAATATATATATTTTTTTGTAACTTTACTTTTAGGATTAAGTCTTTTTTTTTCTTAAATTAAACTCTAGCTTTTAATTTTAAGATAAATTTCCTTATAGATAAATTTCTGTAATATAAAATCAATTTTTATTTTCCTTTTTTCTGGTAACTTTACATTTAGGATTAAATCTATCTTCTATATTTTTTTTTGCTAACTTTACTTTTAGGATTAAGTCTTTTTTTTCATTTTTCTTAAATTAAACTTTAGCTTTTAATTTTAAGTTAAATTTATTTAATAAATAAATTTCCTTAATCTAAAACCAATTTTCATTTTCCTTTTTTCTGCTAACTTTACATTTAGGATTAAGTCTATGTTCTATTTTTTTTTTTTTTTTGCTAACTTTACTTTTATAATTAAGTGTCTTTTTCATTTTTCTTAAATTGAACTCTACCTTTTAATTTCAAGTTAAATTTCCTTAATTTTTTAAAAAAACTTTTATATTAACTCGACATGTGTCAAAATCTAATTGATTAACTCGACACTTGTCGCGATCTTGTGAGTTATTAACTTTGAATCATTCTCTTTTATATATATACAGATATCTTGAGTTGAAAAACATCATCTTTATTGTCGTCTCTCCACTACCTTTACATTGTTGTTTATTGTGTGTGTACTGGTAAATCTTTTTGATAGGTGGAGGGTCTGATGAGGTTGATGGAAGGAGAACATGTCGGGCTAACCTCGGTAACCCTGGTGAATTCACCATGCTCGAGCTCGCAAAGGTCTATTTCTCTCTACTCTACTCTGGTCTCCTGTTCCGTACGCATGATTTCTCTCGGTCCTTGTATCTGACCCAAATGAGTGAATGGTGTTGTGGGTGCGCAGGTGGTTCAAGAGACGATTGACCCGAACGCCAAGATAGAGTTTAGACCAAACACAGAGGACGACCCACACAAGAGGAAACCAGACATCACAAAGGCCAAAGAGCTTCTTGGTTGGGAACCAAAGGTGGCTCTACGCCAAGGACTCCCACTTATGGTCAAAGATTTCCGTCAACGTGTCTTTGGCGACCAAAAGCAGGATTCCACTTCTTCTTCAACAGAATAATATATATATATATATATAAGTAGCCTGCTTATATGATACACTTAAACTTGATTGCAGAAAGTTGAATTCAATATTTAATGGGTAAATTCATTAAAACCATTAACTCATTAACATAATGAGTTAATGGTTTGATCCAAACCATTTGCTTAATGAGTTGGATAAAACCATAACTCATTTAGTAATGAGTTAATGAGTTAATGGATTGGTTTGGTTTGGATCAACCAATTTGACACCCCTATCAATTATCACTTAAATTTTAAACAATATGTTTTATTTTGACCAATGGACATTCCATTTGGAAATGGTCCTTAATGGACACGGTACTTAATGGACACGGTCGTTAATGGACATGGTCACTATTTGTTCGCAATCAAAAAGGTCAATATTGGACTGGTCCAAATGGACGTAAACAGCCCATTTTGACAGCCCTACATGTCGTTCATCTTCTTCATGATGGATATTGATCATCATTTGGCCCATGTTGTCAGGTTTGAATGGGATTTTGTTTGATGTTTATTATTGGCTCTGTTCATGTGTCTGCATTTGAATGGGTGTGCCTGCTAGCAATTGGAAAAGAAAAGGAAACTAAAACAAGTCTCCATTTTACCAGAACGCAAATGTCAGGAGATGGCCAAGACAACTATTTAGAAAGTAGGTGTGGCCGTGTTATAGGAGTAGCCGTGTTATAGGAGTAGCCGTGTTATAGCCGTGTTGCTTAAGGTTTGAGAACAATCATGTTATTTGTGTTTATGTATATAATGAATCATGGTTTTGCTATTTTAAAGGACTGAGTTCTCACTTGTGGAAGTGTTATGTTCATTCAAAAATAGTACTCTCTTTGATTTGTAAGCATCCTTATATCAAGGATCATATTATGTAAGAGACACCTAATTCGTTTTATACATCGTCACATTCCTTGATAAATAGAGATGGTGATTCGCAAAAGACTTTGCTACATTGTTTTACAATCAACGTGAAACAAAATACAAACTCAGAGATTGTGATTTCCTTGAAAGCGGCGGTTTTTTCGGAGCAAAGAAAAGAAATGCGATTAGGGCTTAGAGCTTTCGTTTTGACTACGGCAGGTCGCCGCTGCCGTTTTCTTCTCCGATGGAGAGGCAAACCTCGCCGGTGGTAATGGAGAAAGCTCCTAGGGAAGCAAAACAAACAGATTTGTGGGCAAATATTGTTCAAAAAAAGAAATTTCTAGAGAAGTATGATGTTCAAAGAACGGTGAAGGATGGTGTTGGTTCAACGGAGGTGCCAGAGGAGGTGTTTGTGGACTCTGCACCGCTTTGGGAGGACTTTTTGATCGGAAAATTTTGGCAACAGCTCCTCATGTCGCAAAAATTCATTCAATCGTGAACAAGATATGGGCTTTAGGTGATAAAGCACTGATGATTGACATTCATGTTATCAATTCAACAACAATGAAATTCAGGATTTGTAATCCTGATACTCGGGATAGAGTTCTAAGGAGAGGTATGTGGAACTTAGCAGAAATCCCAGTGATTATGTCAAAGTGGACTCCCTTTGACGAAGAAAAGTCCCATGAGATAAAATCGGTTCCGTTGTGGGTGCACCTGAAAAAGGTACCTATGGACATGTTTTCGGAGAAGGGATTGAGCTTCATCACAGGTGCAGTAGGAATTCCAGATAGACTTCACCCAGGGACAACTCAATGTGTGGACTTCAAAATTGCAAAAGTTTTTGTCAAGGTAGACTTAACAAAAGAGCTACCGAGAGTCATGAAATTCAGCACCAATGGAAGAACAATTGAGGTTGAGTTTAGTTACCCATGGCTGCCCCCTCGTTGCTCAAACTGTGGTAAGTGGGGACATCTCCACACAGTATGTTTAGCCGGAACAGAGCTTCAAGGAAAGAAGAACACCCCTGATCCAGGAAAAAATCAGGATCCTCTGGTCACCGCAAGTAGCGAGGAAGTTTCAGACAATGAACAGTTGAACGATTCTCAGGCCATTGTTGTATCTGAAAGTGAAACATCAAAAGCAATGGTGGTCTTTGAAGAGGAAAAAACAATCTCGAACCTAGAACAAAAGGAAGGTGAATGGTCTAGAGTATCACCAGCAAAGGCAGGAAGAAGCCCAAACAAGAATGGAAACGGCTTAGCCTATGGTCAAGTATCGATCCTATCGTCAAGATATGCAGTCTTACGGGACAGGGAAGTAGATCAGGAGGACATAGAGGTGAATCTTTGTGCTGGAAAGGAAGATGGTACAGAAAACAATGAGAAAACAGAGGGTGAAAACAGAGAAGAAGACCTAGTGAAAACAAGTGATGATGATGTAAGTTCTGCTGAGAACATTGAAGATGATTCGAATTTGGCGCTTAGGACAGAGCCATATTCAACACAATCACCAACCCGAATCACTATGGGTAAACCACCTACGGATCCTAATGGGCAAAAGGGATTTAAGCTCAAACACTCAACTCATACGTTCCTCTCGAAAAAAAATACTTAATGTCTGGTTTTTTCTGGAACATTCGCTGGTTCAATAAAGACACTAAGCACATTGTGGTCCGCAAATGGATAAAGAAGCACTCTTTTCAGTTTGGTTGTTTGTTAGAAACTAGAGTCAAGGAGAGGAAAGCTGAAAGGATTGTCGCAACAGTTTTCAAAAATTGGTCCTTGATATCAAATTATGCAGCGCATCGGCTTGGAAGGATCTGGGTTGTTTGGAGTCCGAAGGTGAGAGTAACCCCATGTTTTAGTAGTGGGCAAATGATCACATGTTCTATATTGTTGGAAGATGAAGAGGATGAATTCTTTTGCTCGTTCATATACGCGTCAAATTTTGTGGAGTAAAGGAAAACCTTGTGGGAGGATATCAAAAATCATCAAAACTCTCCAATGCTGAGAAATAAGCCTTGGGTGCTTATGGGGGATTTCAATGAAATCCTGCAAGGGGAGGAACATTCAAAGTTCAAAACATCTCCAGGTATTCCAACTGGAATGCGAGACTTTCAGGAAGTGGCTCAATACTGTTCTCTTATGGATATGACAGCACATGGACCACTGTACACTTGGTGTAATAAAAGGTAGGAGGGGTTAATCTGCAAAAAAATGGATCGCGCCTTAGTTTCAGATGCTTGTTACACTGCATATCCACAGTCCTACTGCGTGTTTGAATCGGGAGGGTTCTCAGATCATATGCATGGCAGAATACAAATTAAAATGAAGTCTTTAAGGGTAAGACGTCCCTTTAAATTCACAAATGCCCTCACTAGTCTACCTGGTTTTCTGCCTCTTGTGGACTCCTTGTGGGCAGGAACTGAAGAGTTGTTCGCCTCGACCTCTGCTTTATATCGTTTCTCCAAGAAACTCAAGCTATTAAAGCAAAAAAATCAGGGAATTGAGCAAATAACAACTTGGTGATCTACAAAAATGGGTGAAACAAGCATACGATGAGTTGTGTGAGTGCCAAGAGAAAACCATGTTGAACCCATCACAGATTAACATGGAGGAGGAAGCTCGAGCCTTTAGAAGGTGGTCTTTATTAGTTGATCTAGAAGAACATTTTTTGAAACAAAAGGCAAAAGTGTATTGGTTGGAGGTAGGAGATGGGAATAATCGGTATTATCATCAAGCGGTAAAGGCCATAGAAGTGAGGAATGCAATTCGTGAGATCCAGAAATCGGATGGTGTAATTTTGAACACTCAAGAATAAATAAAAGGTGAAGCTGAAAATTACTTTCACGAATTTTTATCTTATAAACCTAAGGAGTATATTGGCGTTAGTACAGAGGTACTTCATGAGCTCTTGGGGTTCGAATGTGGTGAACTAGATGGAGAGATGCTAAGCAGAATGGTTTCTGAGGAGGAAGTGAGAAGTGTTCTATTTGCTATGGCAAAAAATAAATCACCAGGACCCGATGGATACACGTGTGAATTCTACAAAGCGGCATGGCTAGTGGTTGGAAAGGACTTTGTAGTCGCCATTCGATCCTTCTTTGATAAAGGATTCTTACCGAAAGGTATAAACACAACTATCCTTGCACTTATACCCAAGAAAGAGGAAGCAAAGCTGATGAAAGATTACATGCCTATTTCTTGCTGCAATGTGTTATACAAAGTGATATCCAAGATTCTTGCTAATAGACTGAAAAAGATTCTCCCGAAATTCATTTCCTCTAACCAATCAGTTTTTGTCAAGGATCGCCTACTAATGGAAAATGTTCTTCTCGCATCGGAAGTGGTAAAGAATTATCACAAGGACACAGTCTTTGCTCGTTGTGCGGTAAAGATAGATATTTCCAAAGCTTTCGACTCAGTTCAGTGGCCCTTTCTTCTATCTACATTGCAGGCTCTGAAAATACCAGAAAAGTTCATCCATTGGATAAGCATCTGCATTACAACAGCGTCATTTTCGGTCCAAGTAAATGGCGAGCTCGCGGGGTTTTTCAGAAGTGCAAGGGGACTAAGGCAGGGATGCGCTCTCTCACCATGCCTCTTTGTGATATGTATGAATGTACTCTCGAAGATGCTGGATAAAGCAGCAGTTGAAAGCAAATTTGGATACCATCCATACTGTCACAATCTCAAACTCACCCATCTCTGCTTTGCCGATGATCTGATGATCTTCTCTGATGGAAAAAATGATCTGTAGAAGAATACTTGAGGTGTTTCGAGATTTTACTGAGGTCTCTGGCCTGGGTATAAGTATGGAGAAATCTACTCTATACATGGCTGGTATTACCGAAGCTACAAGGAATGAGATCCTCGAGGAATTTCAATTTGAAACGGGTACTTTACTTGTACGTTATTTGGGACTTCCACTTCTGACAAAGAGAATGACAATTAATGATAATATGCCATTAATCGAGAAAATAAGATCGCGAATTAGCTGCTGGACAGCACGATGTTTATCGTTTGCAGGAAGACTTCAATTAATAGCTTCAGTGATACACAGTTTGACTAACTTCTGGATGTCTGCTTTTCGGCTACCAAAATCATGTACTGCAGAAATCGATAAACTTTGTGCGGCGCTTCTTTGGCCTGGACCAGAACTTAATACACGGAAGGCGAAAATTTCTTGGCAAGATGTTTGTAAGCCAAAGGAGGAGGGTGGTCTGGGTCTGCGCTCACTCACGGTAGTGAACAAAGTATGCTCCCTCAAGCTAATATGGCGTATTCTTTCGTCGCGCTCGTCTTTATGGGTTGAATGGATTCGTATGTACTTAATCCGGAAGGGCTCCTTATGGTCAGTAAAAGAAAGTTCGTCACTTGGTTCATGGATATGGAAAAAGTTACTGAAATACCGAGATATTGCAGCCCCCTTAACGAAGGTCGAAGTTCATAGTGGATTCTCAACATCATTCTGGTATGATGATTGGTCTCCCCTGGGAAAGCTTATAGTTCATACGGGATTTCGAGGATGTATTGACCTGGGAAGAGACATTCACTCGTCCGTTGGAAAGGTCAATAAAACTCATCGAAGGCGTCGACATAGAGTAGAGATCTTGAATGCGATTGAAGATGTAATCTATGCCCAACAACAACGTGGGAGTTTGGAAGAAGCTGATGTGATTCTATGGCGCCATCACGAGAACAACTTCAAACCCAGATTTAGTTCGAAGCATACTTGGAATCAAATACGTGTAGCACAACCGATTTTAGAATGGTCAAAGGGTGTATGGTTCTCATATGCGACACCCAAGTTTTCTTTTGTTGCCTGGCTCGCATTTCACAACCGAATCTCTACTGGTGATAGAGTTCTAACATGGAACATTGGAGCTACTGGTTCTTGTGTTTTCTGTGACAACTTAGAAACCAGAAATCATTTATTTTTCAGCTGCAAGTATACGGAGGAAATATGGAAAGCACTCACCCGAAATCTGCTTGGAGGGAAGTACACGGTAGATTGGCAACGTCCCACTGAGCTTCTCACAGATATGACTTTATCCCGACTCAGGCTTTTTATGTTTAGATACGTCTTTCAAGCGACGATTCACTCAATTTGGAGGGAGAGAAATGGCAGACGCCATGGCGAACCGCATATGATCGCGCAACGCCTCATTCATTATCTCGACAAACAAGTTCGTAATCGGTTAACCTCAATTCGAAGACTAGGCGATGCAAGATACGAAGAAGGGATGCAACTTTGGTTTGGATCTCGATGAACCTCTTTTTTCAAATGTTTTCTTTCTATGTCTAGATAGTTTGCTAATTTCTCTTCTTCGAAATCCTTTAGAAACTCAAAAACAGCAGCATTCATTGTAACAAAGGTTTTTGATTGAATAAATTTTACATTCAATTAAAAAAAAAAGATTTCCTTGAAAGCTGTCGAGATCTTTCTCAGCTGCCTCTTTGATTTGTCTTTCTCTATCTCTCTCTCCTTTTCTTGATTTCAGTTTTTTCTGTGATCCTTCGATTGGTATATGATTTTCCGCATAATATACTTTGTTGCGGGACGACAAAAAACGAGATTTGCTCACATTAAATCGCTGAACCTTACCAATCGACAAACCACAAATCACCGAACCCTAAAACACGATAAATCCAATTCAACTTTCCCTCACGAGTTTGACTTACTGGTTCAATTTTTGGGTTTAGTTTGTCTGGTCGTGTTTTTTGCCAATCGGGTTTAAAATCAGATCCAAGTACACACGATTTTAGGTAACTGAACTCGATTTAACAAATTTAAGTGAAGATGTGGAATTATGTTGAATCAGATAGTTTTGGTGGATTAGTGATTAAAATTACAAGTTTAGGAGGGTTTAGTGATGAGGTCAGAAGTTTGGGGGAAAATAGTTTGGGCTCTATGACTAGAGGGGGTTTTAGGCAGTCAACCCAAACACATAGAACATATAAGAACACTTACGTGTTTGTGTAGGGTTTTAATTATAAATACAAATGTTTGATTCTTATAAACATTCTACAGAAAGTAGTTTTAATTTGTTACTTCTACATTTATCAAAAACAAACATGTTCCAAATCAGTCAAATTTGAGGTTTATCTTATCTTGATCGGTTTGGGGATCGGTTTCACTTGTTATTAAAAAATGTTAAACATTTAGCATTTTCAGGTAAAAAACATGGAAAATATCTAAATCCCTCGCAAATTTTCGAGAGATTTCTGACGGATCTGAGGTTTCTCACATCTTGATCGGTTTGGGGATCGACTTCAAACCGATCCCACTTGTTATTCAGTTTTAGCCGAGGGGAATATCAGGTTTCAGCCGAGGATTCTAAACTGTCTCGGCTAAAACTGAAACGGTCTGAATCCGTTGGAAATCCCTCGGAAATTTCTGAGGGATTTCCGACGGATTTGAGGTTTATCACATCTTGATCGGTTTGGGGATCGGTTTCAAACCGATCCCACTTGTTATGCAGTTTTAGCCGAGGGGAATGTCATGTTTTTGCCGGGGATTCTAAACTGTCTCGGCTAAAACTGAAACTGTGTGAATCCGTTGGAAATCCCTCTGAAATTTCCGACGGATTCAGACAGTTTCATTTTGAGCCGGGGCTATTTTTTTTTGTTGGGATTCCTGAATATAGAATTTTATTTTTGGACATTTTTATAATTTAATTAGTTATAAAAAGAAGATCTTATGATTTATTCATCATTATCACTAAACCCTAACGCCTAAGTAAAGAAAAAAAAACATGATATAATAATTAAAAAAATAGTAATATTACTCGAACTATATAAAAAAATTCATAGATAAATAAAATTTATTACATAATTAATTATTTTGAGTCCGATGATTAATAACCTGACGTAATCCTCGTCAAATTTACCGATCTCTTCCTCAGAATCCTCAAATATCTTGTAATCCCCGTCCATGGTGAAATCAACCACAAGGTTAACTTTAAGAGAATGCTCAATCGGACCTAAGTTACCAATTGTGTTTTTCTTTAAAGGGTCGTGCTCGAAAACACCATAAACTCTTCCCCTTGGGTATTGACGTAACATTAATCCAAGGGTCTTGCTTGTTCCTAAACCGGGCGATCGAATTGAGGAAACCAGATCCGCTTGTGAAGCAAGAATGAAAGAATCATATTTTTGAAGTCGCCTTCGAGAGTTGACAGATGTAACACCAAATGCGTCCTGACGTATACCTTCCACTGGATTATACCAATCGCAGTAGAACGCAATGCACCTCAAGTCGATTATTCCCGGATAATGGACCTCCAATATTTCGCGTATGACACCGTAGTAGACAACTTCTCTAGTTTGAGACAATATACCAGAATTACAAGTTGTCTTTGAGTTTCCTTCCCGCACGGCCCAAATAACTTAAAAGCATACCCTCGGGTGCAATACATCAGATAAGATTGTGCAATAAACGTCGGGCCTTTCACCATCTCAACTAACCACGTAGAAAAAGATTCTCCTTGTTATTCATCTGACCAACCTGTAAAAATTTCATGTGGACAATAATCGACACAATGTTTATATAAGGAAGTTATACAATTTAATTATATAATAAATTAGCATCTTTTAACACTTACATAATATTTCAATCAATCACCAAAGTAATTCTATTTGACGACATCAAGCTCATCTCTGTGTAATTTGGATCGCAATCGCGTATTTGGGCCATGAACATCATGTGCATGAACAAATGCATTAGAAAATAGCATTAGTAAAACAAAAATTAGGTACCTCTCATATTCCAAAACGTCGTCGCATGCAGTTTGTCAGAATATACATATGCAAGTGCCTTGGCTCCTCCTCTAATAGTCGCCGATCCTTGCTTTTTTCACTTAGTTGTCCAATCTGAGTAAATATATCGGGGACATAGACAAGATAACTAACTATGTTTCCTCCATCATCATGCCGTGCGGGGCGTCTACTTTTTTTTTGGACTTGCGCTGGAAAGTAGTAGCCGAAAAAGTTAGAAGTTTCTTCATTAATGCTCTGTGCGACA
The DNA here is from genome assembly GCA_030161315.1 of Eutrema japonicum. NCBI lineage: Eukaryota > Viridiplantae > Streptophyta > Magnoliopsida > Brassicales > Brassicaceae > Eutrema > Eutrema japonicum. The sequence goes on from BSQW01000005.1 coordinate 26,362,903, forward strand.
ATAGAATCCTCAAATCTAGCAAGATTTTTCACCTTCTTCTTTAGGCGGAACATATACCACTCAAAAGGGTACATCCATCGGTATTGTACCGGCCCACCAAGTGCTGCTTCTCGAGGGAGATGAATAGGAAGATGTTCCATAACATCAAAAAAGCATGAGAAAATCTTTTCTCGAGGTTACAAAGGAGAACCGGTATGTTTTCCCCCAGATTTTGGATTCCGGCTGGTGTAAGTGATCTCGTGCATAGATCCCAGAAGAAAGTCTCGATCCCTGCATATATAGTAGACATATAAATTAAATAATGTATAATGATCACAAATAAAAATATGGTAACATACGTAATATTGGAAATGTATGTACATGCAATAGCTCCATGGACGTTTATAGGAAGAAGACCTTCAAATGCAAATGGTCTTCCTTCTAGACTATTCATTCCAGAAAACATTCCTTCTAGACTATCAACGCCATTACGAAGGTTATATGCGTATCCGTCTAGAAATTTGACACCGTGCTTGATCCAATCGAAGAACTCGTCCTTTGAAGTCGCATCCAACCGGAAAGCAGGGGGCAGTGATTTCCCGTTTGCCATTACATGCAACTCCTTACGGGAACAAATATCTGGCAAGTCCAATATGGCCTTCAAATTATCTTTCTTCTTTCCTTGCACATTTAGAACAGTGTTCATGATGTTGTCGAAAAAGTTCTTTTCAATGTGCATCACATCTAGATTATGGCGCAGCAAATGGTAATTCCAATATGGCAAATCTCAAAAAAATACTCTTATTGTGTAAAAAATGGTACTCGCCACAACCGTCAATGGGATAATGCACATTACCCTCGTATGAAACTGTCCTCTCAACACCAAAATCTCTCAACTGAGTCATAATATAATTCCCATCTAACTCAGGAGATGGACCATCAAAAACTTTTTTGTTCTTTCAAAACAATGTTGTGCTCGGACGATATGGATTATCATGCGGTAGAAATCGACGATGACAATCGAACCAAGAGATATTTCTTCCGTTCTTCAATTTGAACGCATCAATGTTATTTTGACAATACGGATACGCCAACCTTCTATGCGCCGACCATCCAGATAGCATATCGTATGCTGGGAAATCACTTATGGTCCACATAAGTACCGCACGCATCATAAAATTCTGCTGCAGGGAAACATCGTACGCTTCAACACCATTTTTCCACAACATTCTCAACTCATAAATCAATGGCTGCAAGAAAATATCAAGGGATCTCTTAGGATGCTCTGGACCGGGGACGAGGATCGTGAGGAACAAAAACTCTCGTTTCATGCACATAGTTAGCGGCAAATTGTAAGGTGTGACGATTACTGGCCCCAACGAATATTGCCTCCCATGCTTTCCAAAAGGGTTGAATCCATTCGTAGATAACCCAAGGTATACGTTCCTTGGCTCACAAGAAAAACTAGGATAAATCTCTTGAAAATTTTTCCATGCTTTTGCATCTGAGGGATGCGCAATCTCTCCATCTGAGTTATGTTCTACATGACATCTCATAGGTCATGTCGTGCGCTCAGATTGATATAACCTCTTCAACTTATCAGCTAGGGGCAAATACCACATCCATTTATGTGGAACAAGTATTATGCCACTTGTATCATGATACCAAGGTTTGTGACAAAAGCGACACTTCAACCAGTTTTTGTCCTTTCTCCAGTAGATCATACAGTTGTCGATGCACACATCTATCATCTGATACTTTAATCCAAGACCAGCTACAAGCTTCTGAATCTCGTAGTATGAAGCCGGTGAAATATTATCTTCAGGTAAGATATCTCTCACAAAATCAGCTATCGCATCAACACAATCCTCGGCTAAGTTGAAATATGTCTTTATAGTCATCAACCTGCTTGCAGTTGATAGAGGCGATATTCCATCTCTACATCATTTGTATAATTGCTGCTTAGACGCATCTAGCATATGAAAAAACTTCCACGCTTCTAAATTTGATTCCTCTATCATGTTACCATCCTCAACATGATACGATGCTATATTTTCACGAAACGCATCATTAACCATCACAGTTACTAAGAGCTTAGGGACCGTGATTGAATCGAGCATACCCTAAGATATTCATGTCGACCCAACACCGTTTTATAATTGTTTATAAATCGTTTCTCTCTTTAGTTTATGCCATCGATTTTCTTAGTCTATTTTACAAGGAATTTTCTGTTTTACGTTCTTTACATTTTCGTGACAAAAATCCTTATAAAAACTTATTCTCGACTTAAATTTCCTTGATATTCTCTGTCTAAAGTCTCGCAGAACAGCTCTCTCTCCCTATGCATCGATACCTAAAGTACTACAACGCATGTCTGTGCACTTGCGGAACCTTTAGATTTATAAATTTAAAACCTCAAGTTTCGGAACCAATCCGACGCTATCAAGTTTTTGGCGCCGTTGCTGGGGAGTTATTCGCTACAGTTTCTGCCACACCTTAGAGGTTAGTAAATCGACTATAAGACGAACTTTTTTGTTTTTAAATTTTTGTTTTGGTTTTCTTTGTTTCAGTTTTGAAACATGGACTCGCCTCTGGTGCGAGATTACTAATACGAGCAGGGTTGCTACGACCCATCTTGTGCTAACTACTCTCACGATTCACACGTCAACTGTGACTCGTTCTACATGGATCAGAAACTGGCTCCAACCAGTTACTCTCAAGGACGCTACGCGCCTCCTTACTACCGAGACGAGCTTTTTGCTTCTTAATTTGTCAACTTTCGACAACACTCATACCGTCTTCCTCATCAAATCTTGAACCAGCATGAAGACAACTCGTAACTTAGCGCTCGTTTGGAGCGACTCGAAGCAATGATCAACAAAACTATCGACTTACAAGTTAGGTCTAGAACCGCTTTAAACGAGAAAGTAGACTCTATGTCCATCAAATTCAACAAAAAGTTTGATGATCTTGCTGCCCACGTCAAAGTCCTTGAAGAGCAGACCCTTAAAGACGCTGCAAAAATCAACGAGAGGATGGAACTGGTTGAAGAAGAACAAGGAAAACAAACGTTCGATATCTGAAAAGTTAATGTTGGGGTACATACTCTGAATTACAAGCTTCATGACTTGGATGATTCTATCAATGACTGATATACTCATATATTGCATGTTTTAGCATGCATTTCATTTATAGTTTTATGTAGATAACATGCATAATCATGGTCTTGTCTTGTATTTAGGTCTCATTTAGAGATTATGGCATTTTCACTGGGTCTAGTGTGTTCTTGCATTTTTTGGAGTATTTCCTAGGTAATTGGAGGAAATTGTGCGTATTTGGAGAGTTGGATCTAAGTGGAGTACAAAGTCCATCCGAGACGCCGGAAATATGTGTCTAGACAAAGGTCCTCCGATCCGAATCAGCCTTGACAACCTTCTTGAATGTTGTAGAGGAGTGCGTTAGCTGTCCAGGAGGAAGTTGAATCAGGCAATTTGGATATGTGGTTTGAGAGATATGGCCGATTTTCTAAGGAGTATCCATCTGGCCGCGAGACCAGTCTCTCATACCGGCCCGGCACAAGAAATATCCCTCAGTCGGCATGGAACTTTCTCCCCACCAGGGAATTTACCGGCCATGTGCACCGGCTCCAAGTGGCCCGGTATCAACATACAGGAAACTCCATCCCGGCCAGGACACAGCCGGTACATCCAGCCGGTGCCAAACTTTCACCCGAACCAGCCGAGCTCGTCCAAAGTGTCTCAAAGATGTGGCTAGACGGGGACTTTAAAATCCGATCCAGCTTCAACTGCCTTCATATAAGTTGTAGAGGAGTGCATCAGCTTTACACAGGAGTTTTAGTCGGGTTATTTGGACATATGGATAGGGACCTAAGACGGATTTACTAAAGGTATGTCCGTCTGGCCGAGAGAAGATGACACCGTCCAAAGAACCGGCAAAACGAAGGCCTTCCGATATGAATAAACTCAAATTCGATTCATAAGAGTTGTACAGGGACGAGTGTTCTGTCTACAGTAGTTGGATTCAGGTCATTCGGATGTCAGGTTCAGGAGTTATGATCAATTCACTGAAGACGTATCCAAGTTTCGGCCGGGTCAACACCCGGTTTGTCCCGGGTTGACCCGGGTCCGACTCAACTCAGCAAACACCTTTTTATATTTTAGAGATCTGATTTTTAGATATATCTCCTTTTTTATGCTTTTCCCCCTTTTTCTCTCCCTTTTCTCTCTAGAACAAGACTAGGGTTCTTGGGATTTTTCGCAAGGATCTCTTTGATTTTATGCAATCTAGTATTAATTTATATTAATCTAATCCTTCTATCTCTTTTCTATCTTGATTATTCAACATTTATCTATGGATCTAAGCCCTATCTATATTGATTTTGGCTTGGTTCTAATGGGTCTTGAGTAGTTCTTTAGAATCTAGGGATATGGTAGATTAGGGTGATCCAAGGGTTGATTATTGATGTCCTAGGTTAGATTTTCTCATATCCCTTCTTGTTTGGTGTTCCTAATGCTAGATCTAGCTTGAGAAAGTAGATATTGATCATAAGGCATTTCATGCACACCAAGTGTTTGATGAAATGCCTTGATGAACTATTCAAGAGATTTATGCTCATAGCCTATGGTAATAGTTGTCTAGGGTGTATTTTTGGATGATCTTGTTTATATAATCTCAATGCTTGCTAATCATTGATTCACAAATGAGAGTTTGCTAATAAATTAGTGATTAGCAAAGTGATTAATTGCTTGAAAGATAATTAGTCTAGATTAGGGTATTATGCCTAGGGATTAGCTTGATTGAGTGTTTGGACATCATGAATGAGACTTGGGTCACCTTATTTCAATAACCCCATCTTAGGATTCGCTTTTGTTCATTGAATTGCATCTTGTTGATTGCTTTTACTTAATTTCAATTTAGTTACCTAATTACAAAACTCCACTTTGATTGCTTAACTCATTTAGTTGTATGCATTCCTTGTGTTTGAAACTCTACCTTTGGATTCGATCCTCTTATGCTCAATAGGCATTATGAGTAATTAATACATGGAAAAATCCTTGTATCAATGACAACAGCAACACCACCTATGATTACGCCCTCAAGCTGTGGGAAAGCGTAGGAGAAGTTAAAGACAAAACAATGGAGCTCGATCTTACGCTAGATCGACTCATTTACACTATTGACGAAGTAGAAGAGAGAGTGGAGAAACTTTATAAGAATCATGAGGAGCATGATACAACACTTGATGCTCATGCCCCTGACCTAGAAGAGAAGCTAAATGACGCTCTAGAACAAAAAAACAATGAAGGAGACGAAGAAGACGACGAACCGAATAAGTCCCCCACGGAGTGCCCTCACCGCGGTCGTGAGCCCTCGACCCGCGGTCAAGCCATCTTCGACCGCGCCTACATCCTCTCCTCACGCGGCCGAACTGCCCTTTGTTGCGCCTGCACCTTCTCCACCCTCGGCCACCTCCTGCTCGTCTCTTCTTGGACCTCTCGTGTCCCGAACTCCCTCCTTCGAACAAGGTGCCTTCTCTATAGATACTCAAGCTTCGGATGAGCTCTCAAGCGACTTGGAACCAGATTCATATGCGCCTTGCAAGGTGATTCAAGCTCATGACGAAGACTCATCTTCTTCATCAACACCACTTCAAAGGAGCCCACCAAGGAGGATCTACATGCCTCATTGCTTCGAGACCACTAACTCTTACTGTCAGTCCTACTCGTCCTTTGAACTGACACCTCCAACAAGTCCAATACCGGAAGAGCCAAAGACGCAAAGTATATCTCGAGATAAAGATTGATCGAATTCAACAAATTTGTGAAATCGATCCCGATGAACATCTCTTTCGAAGAAGTTTGGGAAAAAGGATCTATATACCCTTTCTTCCGATACATAAATAAGAGCAAGGAAGACATTCATATCTACTTCATGAGAGCAAGACTCTCAACTACACCATATGGTACGTCTTACGTTATTCGCATAGTTCCCAAGAAGTATCAAGAGTACCCAAACAAGATAAGTTTGGAGAAGTTAGAAGAATTTAACAACGTGGTTTGTGATCTACATCGAGGTACCACTTTCGCTAGAGCTTGCATAGACCACATGATTGGTCACTTCTTTTGTGAAAGCAAAGAGTCCATCTTGGAGATAGAAGATCTCTTCGACAATGCTACAAAAGGAAGACCCGTTCGAACTCTCCATAACGTTGAAGAACTAGGTCAGTTTCTCAATACTTGCACCATCCGTGGAGTTGAATTTAAAGATGTTCTTTGTGACTCCGGAGCTTGCCTAATCAGCATGTCAAAATCAACCACCAAAAGACTCGGTATCAAGCACATGCACCATACCCGAACGAAAATTAGCATGGCCGATGAGACTTGTGCTACACCAAAATGAATTGCCCGAGACATGCCCGTAAGGATTGGAAATTGCATAGCTCCCATCGATTTCTAAATTGTTCAAACAACAAAAGGCGATGCAACACCGATAATCCTAGGATGGCCTTTCTTGTCAACTGTTAGAGCCGTCATGGCTTGGCCCAATCCACGTGTTTCCTTTGTCAACGTCAAGAAAAATGTGTTCTACGATGATGTCTCGCTCAAATTCAAGAAACCGAAGGATCCCGATTCCGATCACGACTCACTATGGAGCGATGATTCACATGACAAAGAGACCCAAAGGAGATCAAAGAAGACTTGCCTTAAGACATTGTCCTTCTACGACTAAGCTCATCTAGCTACCAACGTCGAGCTAAACGACTTTAAACAAAAGCGCTCAATGGGAGGCAACCCATTTTTAGGTATGCTTTTAATTTTTCATTTTTTCTTTCTTTTTCTATTAATGCTTTCTTTTCTTAGTTTTAAACATCCCATCATCCATTCCCATCACCATATCACAATCTACCATTCTTCAAACACAACAATTTCGTTCCCAAGCTGTGGGAAAGCGTAGGAGAAGTTAAAGACAAAACAAGTATCGATCGATACTCCTACAGTGTCGGTCGATGCTGAGACGCAGGTTGAGAAGAAGCCTGAGATTTTCAAGGAGAGGGTGTATATACCCAAGACACCTTATCCTATGCCTCATATTATGACAAGGAAGGAATGGGAGGATGCTCGATGCATGGCTTTGCTGGATAAGAAGAATGTGGAGCTTCCTTCTGATGATGATGTATCTGCCAGGGACGATTCAACTGCAGTAGTATTGATCGATACCCCACCTGGTGTCGATCGATACCCATCGCAGATCGGGCCAAAAATTGTGAAAACACATGAGTTGATCGAAGAAAGAGTTCGCAAGCCCAAAAAGTTGAATCCTATTCCTCAACACCTCAGAGATCCCATTTCTCCAAAGCAGCTGCTTGGCTTTGAGAAGAGAGTACGAATGATACCCGACTCGTTCACTTTTGAAGAAGCTCTAGAGGGCTGGCCTCTGCTAAGTCACTTCAAAGATTGCAGAGAAACTGAGGAAGAGATTAAGGCACTCTTCATCAAGGCAAGAAGCAAGTCACTACCACTGAGGCAGTTGACTAAGAGGGAAGACCCAGGGATATTCTCTGTTCCATGCTCTATCTCTGGAGTTGAATTTAAAGAGTCTCTCGTTGACTCAGGAGCCTGCATCAATATCATGTCAAGGGCGATTGCAGAGAGATTGGGAGCTGATATTCGACCTTCCAAGACGTTTATCACATTCCCAAACTGTTCAACCTCACTCTTGTATGGTGCAATACATGATTTGATGATCACAGTAGGAGATTGTCTAGTTCCTACTGACTTTAAGGTTGTGGAGATGAGTGCAATATCTCGTACGCAGTTGATTCTTGGAAGACCGTTCATGGCTACGGTTGGTGCGATTATGGACACCCCAGGCAAGAGAATTTCGTTCTCATACATTGACAAGGAGGTGTTCTATGAAGCCATTCCTCCAAGAGGAACTCCCGGACGTGTCTCTTGCATTGAAGATGTCACAGGAGAGACATTAGCAATTGATCTTTTGGAAGAGCCTCCTGACAATCCAACTATCATAGACGTTTCGGTTGAACCGCCCAGCATCCCCAATGAAGTTGTCAAGAAGGCTAAGGCAACAAAGAAGAAGGTGAAGAGCAAAAGAGTCGAAAATCCCCATGTCACTTTAATCCCTCAGAAGTGTGATGGAAATTCGATTGAGTACAAGGTAACGTGCAAAGGAGCCTCGAAACCATTCTCTAAGGCTAGAGTTCTTCTTACTTCTGAGCTGAAAGAGAAAGGAAAGGAGTTCGTGGAAGGCATGTTGAGCAAAACTCTGAAGATAGCGATGTCAAGTTGTGGAGCCTGTTTTGGTGCAAGCTCTCATTCTTATCCTGCCTGAGGGAGTTACACATAAGCTACTGACGTTAAACAAGCGCTTGGTGGGAGGCAACCCACTGGTGAGTCTGCTTTTGATTCTTTTTCTTTTTATTTTTGTTCATTTTGTGTTTGAGTCAGGATAAACAAGGAGCAAAACTCGAAATAGCTTAGTGTCGATCGATACCCCATTGGTATCGGTCGACACCAATCGCGAATGTACGGTTCATTATGTCGATTTAAGCTTGGTATCGATCGATACCAAGCTGTGTGTCGATCGATACTCGATGTGCCAGCAAGGTAACTTCTTGTTTTTCCCAATTCTAGTCTGTTCTTTTGTTTTCTTTCACTGACTCTAGGCTAGATAACACTGGGGACAGTGTTGTTCAAGTCTGGGGGAGGTGTCTGCTGACATTGTGTTTGGTTTTCTTAGAGTCAGTTATTTTATCGAGTCAAAACGTTTTATTGAGTCAAAACTTGTTGGAGATGATGATCATGTGTTTGAATTGTTGTTTTGATTTTGTTTTTGAGTGACCAATGTTGCAGGATCAGCTCTAGATCGACTAATGAAAAATCCAAGGAATCACCAGTTGACTAGAAAACATCCATGTCTCCAGCAGAGTTCTTCTGAAGCCTGAGCCAAATTTCTGCACTTCATCAATGTGGTTAGTGTTTTTAGAGCTTGATTCATCATTCATATCTGATAAAGGAACCCATGTGTTTAGAGTTATGGTATCTCTCTCCCCTGTTATAAGTTGATAAATAAGAGCATAAAGGATGAAATGATTTTCTTCTGAGTAGAGGGCTAGGAAAATTTCCAGCGATCCCACTATTCTAATTAAGAGGGAATGAACACACAAAGGTTGAAAGCGAGGTTAGGAAAATTTCCTGTGATACCACTATTTGCCTACACCTTTGATTACTTTTGAGGGAAGAACCGGGGATTCGGTGGCTAACACCATCAATACTCGCGTCTCGAACCTTAATGTGTAAATGCAAGGAACATAATAAGAAATAAGTCTGGGGAGAGAAATAATACCAAAAAGTGTGAAAATGGGTGGTTTCTTGTCATTATATTGTATGGTAAAGAATCTAGAAGGTTCTTGAACATAAGTTGCAGCGATGAAACAGGCGATGAGGGTTTTATTTGAACAATGTTGTGGGATAATGTGTGGAGTCTGGGAAATCTGCGAATGTCTACGGAGAATTACATGGTGGTTAGATCAAAAGCTGATTAGGTGACATTTGGGTTCTTGGGAAAAGGATCTCTGCGATGGTTCATGAACAGATGAGTCTCTACGTTTTCAAACCTCTTTCTCTGGTTTAGTTTTCTGTTTTGCTTGAGGGCTAGCAAAGGCTAAGTCTGGGAGAGTTGATATAGCATGGTTTTTACCCCTTTTAGGCCATGATATAAGTCCGTTTTATAGAGTCTTTCTGCTATTTCGTAGTCTTTTAAAGTCTTTTACAGGTCTTCGCACGTTTGGAGCATAATTGGAGATATTAGAGCTTTCTGGAGCATTTTGGAGCAAAGCTGAAGATCGTGTTGTTGAGTACCCGATTTCACGTCAAGCATCGATCGATACCCCCTGGTATCTATCGGCACTCATCGAGGCAAACACGACCCGCGACTTTAATGAAGAGTTGGAGAATTGCAACGTGGTCCAGAAGTCTTTGATATTTACAAGAAGACCCCAATTCGTGTTTAGGTTAATTATAGGGATTTTACAGCCACTTTGTTGGCTATGCTTTATGTTGTATGCTTTATTTTCTGTACTTTGGTTTTACTTTTGGTTTTGGAGAGACAACTCTGAACTCCTGTTTTTATTGATTTCTTTGATTATCTATTCAATCATGTTGCTTTCAATCTCCATGTCTGAGTAGATCCACTTTAGGTTCAGGGTTCTCATAAGGGTTTTCTCTGAATGCTAGGTTGATTATATGTTTAGGATTCACCATCTGAATTAGTTCTTCGCCATAGGTTGTTCTCAAAGCTAATTCTAGGTTGACGAAACTGGAACTTAGATCTTAGGATAATTGATTAGGCACGACAGTGCGATTAATTACCTGATAGAACCTTAGGTGAGCAAATTGATTATTCGCAAAGAGATTTGGTTTAATTGATTTGTGAACATATCAAACCTGATATTAAAGCTGATTTAGACTTTAGGATTCGCAAAGAGATTTGGAATTCCTACGATTTAGATTTAGATAATTCTCGCAATGACAGTTGGTTAATTATACTTTAGTGATTTGAGTTCAAGAACAGTGCGTAATCTGAATCATGTTAGTTAGTTTATCTGCATTCATTGATTTCCTTAGAAATACCCTGAGCCTATATTCCTTCCATAGAATTACAACTCGTTTACTGCTTATTGTGTTTTGTTTCATATCATTTGCTTAGCTTGATTTGACACTATGTAATCAATTGTGTGATTTCTGTGAGTCCTTGTGTTCGACCCCTACACTTACTACAACTACTCCGTTAGTACTTTTTAGGGTATTAATTTGAGCATATCATGACCAAATCTTCGAACCTCTCGATATGATTTATGGGGTGTTCATTAGATAGGCCATGGAAAGGATTTTGACTTACAAGAGCATAGTACGCATGTTTCAGCTCGAAGTCATTCCTCTGAAAAGTTGGGATGCGAATCGCAGCTCGATTGGCATAGAACTGATCAGGTCTGTTGTGCTCACAAAGTGTTCTACCTTGATCAACTCCAGCATTCCCAACGTTGGCTTGCGCAGCTGTCGCGACAATCTGACCAACAACAGCAGGAGGGGCAATGACGTTTCCAACCTCATCAAGTCGCTGCCCTCTCTCATTGCACACTTGACCCTCTTGGTCTCTCAAGACTCCAGCTTCATCAGCTCTTAAAACCACTGGGTTGTTCATCCCTAATGTTTGCTTTGTCTTTATGTTTGCGCGTTCTAAACGTGCTAGCTTCTCTAACGATAGATTGACTAGCGGAGTGCTCTTGTTTCTTTTGGTTTCACAATTAGGCATGCACCTGAAACACAAAAACCAAGAACGTTAGTAACAAAAACGCGATTAGTATCGATCGATACCAAGTGGTGTCGATCGATATCAACAAAGAAATCGCCTAAGTATCGACCGATACTAGGTAGTATCGATCGATACCGACGAACTTAGTTGAAACTCGACAGCTAAAATCTAAAGGCGAAATTGAGTCCCCGAAACCGGCGCCAAATTTGATATGCTCAAATTAATACCCTAAACAGTACTAAAGCAGTTGTTGTAGTAAGTGTAAGGGTCGAACACAAGGACTCAGAGAAATCACACAATAGAATGTATAGTATCGAATCTAGCTAAGCAAATAAGATGAAACAAAAGACAATAAGCAGTAAACGAGTTGTAATTCGATGGAAGAAATATAGGCTCAGGGTATTTCTCAAGAAATCAATGAATGCAGATAAACTAACTAACATGATTCAGATTTAGCGCATTTCTTGAACTCAAATCACTAAAGTATAATTAACCAACTGTCGTTGCGAGAATTATCTAAATCTAAACCTCAGAATCCAAAATCTCTTTGCGAATCCTAAAGTCTAAATCAGCTTTAATATCAGGTTTGATATGTTCACAAATCAATTAAACCAAATCTATTTGCGAATAATCAATTTGCTCACCTAAGGTTCTATCAGGTAATTAATCGCACTGTCGTGCCTAATCAATTATCCTAAGATCTAAGTTCCAGATTCGTCAACCTAGAATTAGCTTTGAGAACAACCTACGGTGAAAAACTAATTCAGATGGTGAATCCTAATAAACTAATCAACCTAGCATTCAGAGAAAACCCTTATGAGAACCCTGAACCTAAAGTGGATCTACTCAGACATGGAGAATAAAACAATCAACATGTTTGAATAGATCATCAAAGAAATCAATAAAAACAGGAGTTCAGAGTTGTCTCTCCAAAAACCAAAAGTAGAATCAAAGTAAAATAAAGCATAGCCTAAACAGGTGGCTGAAAAACCTAATTATATAGTCTAAACACGAATTGGGGTCTTCTTGTAATAATTAAAGACTTCTGGACCAAGTTGCAATTCTTCAACTCTTGGAAAAGTCGCGGGTCGTGTCTGCTGTGATGAGTGTCGATCAATACCAGGGAGGTATCGATCGATGCTTGACGTGAAATCGGGTACTCAGCAACACGAACTTATGCTTTGTTTCAGAATGCTCCAGAAAGCTCCAATATCTCCAATAATGCTCCAAACGTGCTAAAACATGTAAAAGTCTCTAAAAGACTCCAAAATACTAGAAAGACTCTATAAAACGGACTTATATCATGGCCTAAAAGGGGTAAAAACCCTGATATATCAGCCTATAAATGATTTGTAATGCAAAATTATCATACACAACTAATAACATTTATATTAGACCTCAAACAAACTGACTCTGACTATTTCACATTCCCACAGGTCGTAACCCAATGGTACTCAATCTCTTTCACATTATGGGCTCGTCAGCCCCATTCTCAATGGATCCGCAACCCATTCACATTCTCATTACTATTCTTTGGTTGCGGCCCAACATAAACATACCGCTTCATGGCTCACGGCCATGACCCCGGCGACAAGTAATGACCCTATTGGCCATTGATATATCATGGTTTTTAACCCTTTAAGGCCATGATATAAGTCCATTTTATAGAGTCTTTCTGCTATTTCGTAGTGTTTTAGAGTCTTTTACAGGTTTTAGCACGTTTGGAGCATAATTGGAGATATTGGAGCTTTCTGGAGCATTTTGGAGCAAAGCTGAAGTTCGTGTTGCCGAGTACCCGATTTCACGTCAAGCATCGATCGATACCCCCTGGTATCGATCGACACTCATTACAGCAGACACGACCCGCGACTTTAATGAAAAGTTGAAGAATTGCAACTTGGTGCAGAAGTCTTTAATATTTGCAAGAAACCCCAAAACGTGATTTAGGTTATTTATAGGGATTTTACAGCCACTTTGTTGGCTATGCTTTATTTTCTATGCTTTATTTTACTTTGATTCTACTTTTGGTTTTTGGAGAGACAACTCTGAACTCCTGTTTTTATTGATTTCTTTGATGATCTATTCAATCATGTTGCTTTCAATCTCCATGTCTGAGTAGATCCACTTTAGGTTCAGGGTTCTCATTAGGGTTTTCTCTGAATGCTAGGTTGATTATCTGTTTAGGATTCACCATCTGAATTAGTTCTTCGCCATAGGTTGTTCTCAAAGCTAATTCTAAGTTGACGAATCTGGAACTTACATCTTAGGATAATTGATTAGGCACGACAGTGCGATTAATTACCTGATAGAACCTTAGGTGAGCAAATTGATTATTCGCAAAGAGATTTGGTTTAATTGATTTGTGAACATATCGAACCTGAACTTTAAAACTGATTTAGACTTTAGGATTCGCAAAGAGATTTGGAATTCCTAGGATTTAGATTTAGATAATTCTCGCAACGACAGTTGGTTAATTATACCTTAGTGATTTGAGTTCAAGAACTGCTCTAAATCTGAATCATGTTAGTTAGTTTATCTGTATTCATTGATTTCCTGAGAAATACCTTGAGCCTATCTTTCTCCAATTGAATTACAACACTTTTAATTTCTGCACTGCTTTCAATTATCTTTTGGCTTAGCTTAATTCGATACTATATAATCTATTGTGCGTCTCAGTAAGCTATACTATAACTACTGCTTTAGTACTTTTAGGGTATTAATTTGAGCATATCAGCCATACACACATTCTTATCATTCTCATTATCATTCTTTACATAAGATAACATTCATGCATTCCTTTTCATTATAATTCATATTTCCTTTTAAGCATTCCATTTTTATAAGTTCTTACTAACATGTATGAATGATGCATATGGAAACGTATTCATGTACAAGAAATCAACATTATTAACTCATATGATTTATCCAACATCACACATCAATCTATCTACTAACATAATACGCCTATTAATAACTAAATAGAGTAGTGGAGGAATTCTCAGAACATATCCCCACTTTAATTAATCTAATAGACCTTGAAAAATAGCGGTTGAAAAAGTAGCAGTCAAATCGGTTGCGGTTGGGTAAATGCCTCTTCAGGAATCTACGATTTAAAAGGAAGTTTTCATCAATAGACTTTCCATAAATGGGCTTGCCATAAATAAACTTTCTAAAAATGGAAATCTCGGAAAAGGCAAACTTTCCTAAAATGGAGCTAGGGTTTGAATGGGAGAAACTTGGCCGGAAAGAAACCGCTGTAACGTTCGGGTCATACCTCGGAATGGAGATCGGAAGGTAGATATGGAAATCTGGGTTGAAGAGCTTCACATCGGTATGTACATCGTCTCCTGGAGCTTCCTAGATCGCCGGAAAAACGCTTCACAAGATTGCTGCTCGTGGAACCGATCTGCGCGGATAGGTCTTCGGAAAACACACATAACTTTCAAACGGTAACTCAAAATGACATAAAGCTTGCGGCTATAGTTATATATGAGAGTCAGGAACACTCTCACCAATTTTCATGTCGATCCGATTCGATTTGCTAATGCGTTTTTCTTCTCTTCCAAAACGGGTCATATCTGTCTTCTAAGAGGCTGTGGTGGCTCCTCCTTCAAGGTGGCTCAACGGTGGTGGCTCTAACGTGATTCCGGCAGGGCTTCGCCGCAAGAATTCTCTCTGACATTCTCCAAGTCGTGGATCCTCTATATATAGAGCAAGGGGTGAGGCTTCCTAGGTTTAGGGTTTCTCGGTGAAAGGTCCGATTTGCCCTTAATGATACTATTGATTTTCTAAACTTGGGCTTCTCTTTTTCTCACTAAGGTGCCACGTAAATGACCTTAATTAAACTCTATATTACTTTTTAAAATGGGCTTCATTACCTCCTTTCACTTATGAGCTTTTCTCAACCTAAAACAGGCCCGACGCTTCGTCTGATGCTTCTTTCGGCCCAACACTTCTTCTTTCTTTGGCTTAATTCTTATGTAGACCAACTTGATATGAAATAGTCTACGGCCCAAAAGGTTTGAATGCGGAAACTAAGAGCTTGAAACATTGCTTCTTTTGCAAGTTAGGGTTTTCTTCTTCGGAAAATTAAGTTTATGGTTTATTTGGTCGAAAGGTTTAGGGTTAAGGTTGTAGGGTTTTAATTGGAAAAAATAGGCTCTAAAACTCATTCTTGGGATGTCACAGTTTTAATGCATGTGTCATGTGTCAAAAGTGTTGAAACAAATGTAGGTATCAAGGAGATACTCTAGGATCAAAATAAATCAGTCGAAACAAAGGCGATCAAAGAAGAAAAACAACTAGTGAAGGACTCTACTCAAGACCAGAATGTAACCGAAGGAGAATCCAGAGACTTGAAGCTAAAGTCAACAATACAGAAGCCTTGGAAAGGGGTCATAGCATCCTTTCTAATCAAAGAAGAGCCCCCCCCCCCCCCCCCCCCCCAGATGTGACAAAACAATCTCACATGGGTCATAGACCACCGTCGAATCAAGGTAAATGTCTCAACTCTATAACCATTCAAGATGCTAACTTGCCTTCTCTATGTGCAGGTTACTTTGTTTTGAAGACAAAACTCAGTCAAGGGGGAGGGTATGATGAAAGCATCAGACCAGTAGATGAACCAGAGTTCAATTAAACTCATTGCTCAAGCCGAATAGGATCCAACAAGGACATATGTGCATTTCATGGAGGATACCAAACCAACCCGAAGGAGTTGAGCAACAAACCGGCTTGTCCTAGAAACTACACTCATTAGAGACTCACGAAGAAGTGGAATTGGGTCCATATCAGCTAAGACCAAACCAGATATTGAATTTACAAACTTGGTGATTCCAGATTATCATGCTATTGAAGGCGATGCAGACCTATGGCCATTGTTCGATGCATTCCAGCTCAATAACAAAGATTCAGGACACGAAACCACTTGGAGAAAATTCCCAACTCATCTAGAGCACGTCTCGAACTGGAATAAACCAAATATAAGTTCGCATGAAAGAGATATTTAGTTCTCAAGTTGGGTCATTCTGAACTTACCCGATGTAGATCTACGCGCACTCATGGAGAACTGCGATCAAACCAGAGGAAATTAAGCTATGAACCGACTTGGTCTACAATATTAACCGATCAGAGGAATACGTCAAATTTGTTTGAGGCCAAGACCGGTTTTAAGTTGGTCAGAATAAATTTTGCAAACCAGCAAATCCTAGGCTTTCCTTATACAGACCCAAATGAAGACTTACTGCACCAACGGCAATATTCTGGATATTTGAAGCTCAAGAAGACTTCTAGAAGGCTTAGCAATCATGAACATGTCTTGAAATTGTCCAGATACAGAGGCGTCATCTCTCTTTCTTATTTGGCCAACAAAATCCTCTCCAACGACCATAATCTCAAGATCAATCCCGTTGATTTATTTCGTGTAATTTCTTTCTTTTTTTTGCTTTATGACCGTTGGTGATCATGTCTGTTAAGCTCATTTTCATTTCTTCATTGTAAACCACATTTTTCTCAAGATTAATCAAACTTTTACTTTTTTTACAAATAATTGTCTTTGTGTTTTGTCATTTCAAATCTAATGTGGATTCACTTTTTCTTGTATGGTTTCCGAGTCTAATAACTTGTGGATTCAAGTTATTCTATTCGTGGTTGAATGTGGATTCATTTAACAAATCTCCATTTCCATCTCTACCTTCAGCCATCTTTCGCGAAAACCTTGAAATCTCTTGATCATCGTTGTGATCATAAGTTTAGTGGATTACAATCTTATATCAGATCCCCACCTGTTTTCTCTATAAAAATAAGAGAATTTATGAGACAAAAGGCACATATGAGAGTCGTGGGCGAAAGCCTACTCATTTTGTTCCTCACACAGAGAACCGTAGCCGCCTCCATAAACCAAGTTGTTGCCTACACCTTGAGGGACGATTTTTCGGCGATCCGTGTGGATCCAGGTGACGATCTAACTATATGTGTAAAGCCCCGAGTCTCAGATTTCTAGGAAGACCAAGTTCATTGCCTTCGAAGGTATGTATCAAAAGTTATCGTTGTTTCTTCGTGTTCGCTGCAGTATGCCTGAGTCTCTAAAATGAGTTGTTTCAGTAAAGAATAGAAACGGATAAGCAAAACTGCTTTAATGGGTCCAAAAATCAGTAAGGACTTTTTTTTACTCTTGTATATTGCTAATACAGGAAGCGGTTCATCATTTAGAATTGTGATGTGGAAGATATGGTTGTTTTCTCAGGCTTGATCTGTGTAGTGTGAATCTGCGACTAAACAAAGGAGAAGTCACGTTTCGGGCTCTACAGTGAATCAATCGAGTTAATAGTTGGTAAGGGGATTAATAACTCTTTCATCTAAGTCTTTGTCATAAACCTCAGCATTTAATATTGTGGTTTGGGAGATATGATTGTTTTAGCGGGGCTGTTCTCCGCAATTTGCATCTGAAACCAGTTTGATAAGTTGTGTCTTTTGGTTGGGAAAACGAGGTCTGTTTGACCCAGAACTTTGCAGGGATGTTCAAGACTCATATATCTAGCTCTCGATTTAAGTAGAACCGTTTTAAGCATCAGTAGCATTGGAATGCATGTTGTTAAGTCAAAACAGCAAGTCTATCCAAAAGGGAAGTGTGTTGTTCTTTTTCTGGCTAAGGTGGTGACCGGTCGTGAACTCCATATATTCTTCATTTGTGTCGTGTTGTAAAGAGTATTCATGTTTTAAACTATGCATCCTACGTGTAACTATGAGTCTACGCGTAGTTGTTTGTTGATTGAAGATACTATATATTTATATACACACCATAGTTAAGACTTGTGATATTGATAATGGTTTGTGACACTTAGACGTGTATGTTGTTAAAACAGAAAATGGTTGCATGATGATATTAATAATGCGTGTTGTGAAATATATTGTTTGGGGATATTGTATGAGTGGGCATAGGCTAAGGGAAAAGGGTTTGTACGCGGGTGCCTTCCCGGATGACCCAATGATGTTTGATGGACTTGGAAGGCGTGTGGCGCACCATGGATCCAGGATGAGTGGCACATCGTGGTTCCCAGTGCGGCTGGTGGCGGGTGTCACTAAGGGTGCCATGTCGTGGTTCCCAGTGCTGCTGGTGGCGGATGATACATGATTTGGTATATTGATGTCAGGGCAGAGGCGCTTATGTCCCAGGGGTGTCGAACACATCGTGGTTCCCAGTGTGGCTAATGGCGAGTGTTGACACATACGTCTAGGAGTCATTCTATGTATTTGAGTTGTCTTCGGACATGTTGGGTTGGATGGTTTAGCTTGTGACTTACGTTTGTCGTGATGTGTTTGAATTGTGGAAGAGTTTGTGGGTCCCCAGGATCTACACTCACTGAGTAATCCCAATTACTCACCCCTCTCCTTTTTTCAGGTGCTTCGATGAAGTGTGGGAGTAGACATTCCAGTGTGGTGCAGGGGCTTTGGAAATTTATTTATTCTTTTCGTTTATTCATTTATTTATTCGTTGTTTTTATTTAAAACGTTGCTATTGAGCTTTGGTTTTAAGTTGTTTTTTTCGTAAGACGTTTGGATTCGATCCTTGGGAATAAGATTGCATTGGACTTTAAGTGTTACTTGTGTGTTAAGTCAATTCAATGACAATGCCGTTTCGGTTAAGTAAGAGCGGGTTGTCTCAATTTAGTTACTCATGATGAGTTTATCTCATACACTAAGAAAGCCATTGGTATGAATGAGAAAAAGTTTGACTCTTTTAGTTAGTTGTTTGTTTCTGTTTCTCTGAGACTCTTTGGCTTTTTATTTTCGCAGTAGAAGGGTTTAAGCAGACAGATGAGGAGTATCTTATTTAAGAGAGAGGACAGTCAAAGAATGCTGGCTCAACCGCATCAACTGCTTTGCTTGTAGGGGATAAGTTGATTGTTGCTAATGTCGGTGATTCTAGAGTTGTAGCGTCTAGATATGGTTCATGACAGAAACTCTTTAGTTGGATTGTTATGATAATTTTTGGATACTGAATTTTATGTTTTGGTAATTTTGGGAAATTGAATCGGATTTATGGAATTTTATTTGTTTTCTTTTATTTTTATTTGGTAGTCACAAATCAGTCTCTAAATTATGATTGATAGTTGGAGTCAAATGTTAGTCGTTCATATACGACTATATTGCAGAGTCACTGTGTCGTCGCAGAAGAGCGTCTGTTTTGCGACCAATTTATTTAGCGACGAAATATTTGCGACTACTTTTTTTGGTCTCAAATGAGTCGCACATGAGTCATTTGCGACTATTTTGGAAAGGTTTTTTTAGGTCGCAAAAACTGTGTTTTCTTGTAGTGTGCTAACAAAGTCATTCCTAGTTTCATTCTTCCTATGGAGGTAAATATACACAACTGAGTATATATTACTGATATAACTACCATTTAGCATTTGTTTAGTAATACTTGATGTGTCATGTGTAGTTTCTGGCGTTTAAAGCAATTCTAGTTCTTGGAAGCTAGTTCAGAGAAGCTGTTGTTGGAGCAAATAGTAGATGTCCAAGGATGTGCAAGAGCAAGTTCAAGAAAGGTGATTTAAATGGTTTTGTACTTTCGAAAATAAATATGAAACTTGATGCAACTAAAGTTAGTAATCAAACCTTATAGTAATTACTAACTATATTCATTAATGATTTATCATGGGGTTGTTCATAAATTATTTTTCTTGGTATTCACAGGAGATTCATAGTGTGTTGGCTCCATCTAAGGATGAGGAGCAAGTGTTGGCTATCACCATAGATGATGAGGATTTGGAGCAAGATGAAGTTGATACAGTTGTTGATGGTTGGAAAACGATTATGGTGGAAGAAAAGAGAGATATATTCTTCGAGGAGATGTACAAGCAAGATGTGAATAGCCGAAAAAGCGAAGGGAAAAAAATGTTCTCCGAATAGAATGTTGAGTTGGTAAAAAGGCATCTGCTTCGAAGAATGAAGTGGAAACAATTATGGCAGGGCTATAGTTTTTAAAGAAAATAGTGGAAGATGGGTTAAAATTAATGAAGGAGAAGCTAGATGACCATGAAAAAAGAATTAAAAACGTGGAGTTGTATGTGAACGAGAGGAAAGGAGGAGGTTGTTTGGTGTTATATGATGGAAAGAGGAAAGAAGAAGAGGTAGAGAAACTAAGATTTTTAGAAGCTGCATAAGAGGATAAGAAGAAGGCAGAGGAGAAAAGAGCTTAAAAAGAGGAGAAGAAGAAGGTAGAGGAGAAAAAAGCTGAAGAAGAGGAAAAAAGATGGCAGAGGAGAAAAAGTTGAAGAAGATGAGAAGAAGAGGATAAGGAGTGGAGTCTGATAGTGGAAGACGTGAATACGAAGGATGAGGGAGAGAAGGACTTTGAGGAAAAGGTAGATGAGGAGAAAAATGATGAGGAAGATAAAGAGGAAGGGAGGAATCTTGAGGGAAAAAGGAAGAGAATGAAACGGAGCCCTTATGAGACGAGGAAACGGCATAAGAAGAATTAAGTTCTCGTCTTATTACTTGTTTGGTTTGTGCGAACTTGAGCTATCTATCTTCTGTATTTTTAACTATGCTATGTTATTTTGAATTTGGGCTATAGTTGTCCGTTAGTATCACATGTTATACTAAGGTTATATTAGGGACAAATAGGTTATATTATGGACAACTATGCTATGTTATTCTGAATCTGGGCTATAGTTGTCTGTCAGTATTACATGTTATACTAAGGTTATATTATGAACAAACATAAAAAAAACTTAGTGAACTCAACATAATTTAGTGTTTCTTCATCACTCAAACACCACAAGAAGACATCTACTTGAATAAAGAAATAAGGGACGCAATATAGCCACAACAACAAAAAGAAAGGTAACCATCTTCATATGCTTAACAACAACATCACTTATTGCAACATCTCTAACCAGATCACGACTCTGAAGGGCTTCAACTTTCGACTCCAGTTGCTCGCATTCCGCCTTTAGCATCTCAATCTTCTCCGCATCATCATTTATTGCAACATCTCTAACCAGATCAAGGCTGTGAAAGGCTTCAACCTTCGACTCCAGCTGCTCGCATGTCACCTTTAGCATCTCAATCTCAAATTTAAAAAAATTCGCAAAATTTATCATAGTTAACTTTGTAGTTGTATAGTTGTTCTTGCTTCCAAACAGTTGTATTTTGAGGATATTTTACTTATATTATTATTACGTGAATTAAAGTTAAATTTTTTGGTTATACCGATAACATTTGGTATCTTAATTACATTTTTAGAGTATGTATGGAATAAAATTTGTTATATCACATTCATTTAAGATATTGCCTCTTAAGGTGGGTAACAGTCACAAAGTCTTTTTAAAAGTATAAGGTATTGTAGAAGATAAGTATATGTATGGTAAATATGAATTTGAAATTTCGCCACCTTCAGCGTATTAGAAAAACAAAAACTAAGAAAATATTACGAAATAGACTTGATTGTGATGAATTTGAAACATTACGCAAATTCTGAAAAAATTACAAATTTTTTTAGTATGTACAGTTGTACTATATTGCAAACATTAGTACTAAATCACAAACATTAGTTCTTAGTTGTTCCAGTGCCACTTAAAAGAAGAAAAAATAATGTCTCACAAATACAACACAAATTAGATTGTAGCGTTTGAATTTGAACAAATAAACCAACTCTCCATGTTCTGGCTTGGCACCCGCCTATTTCTGCGGCGATGTTCTCCAGTCGATGTAAACTTTTTTTCTTTCTTTCTTCCCTTGCGTTTGGGGAACTTCGCCGGTAAGCATATTAATTCTTGTGTTTCAGCCGGAATAATACACTGAGACCTTTGCGCCACTGGATAAATCGTCCTCACATACTCCAACACCCACTGCTCCAACCAATAATATCTTGAGCACAGTTCATGATAATGGATATCCCTAGGTCTATCTTTTTGCTGCGTCAATTTCTTCGTCGCTGCTAATTCATGGACACATGGATACTTGTCTATGTCAAAAAGCTTGCAATCGCAAGTTTTCTTTAACAAGTCCACCACATTACCCATTCCATCTTTTCCATTGACTTTTTATTCTAACTGGAAATTGTTTAGCTCAGCCACTTTTAGTTTCAACGCGAGAAGACATTGGTTGTGCAATACGTTCTCCACATAAGGCACCAGTTTCTGTGTGTTCGAACAGATGCGGATTCCTTCATATGTTTGTTAAACCATTCACTAAATTTTGCAATAATATCATCGATCATACGTAATATCGAGTACTTCCTTTCATCCTTAAAAACACCGTTCATCGACTCTACACTATTTATGGTGTCTATGTTGTACATTTCTTCAGGAAAATAGCTCATTGCCCATTTTTTCTTGCAGTTGATGGCCTCTTGGTTATTTTCAAGATATTTAGTTGCGCTAGGATACTTTTGCATAAACTCACCCTATGTGTACATCCTTGCGCATTCCCTGAATTTTTCAGCAACTTCATCTTTGTTCACATGATGAACATGGGATTTCACATTACGCGACATATGATAGATACAAAATCCATGTTGAGAGCTCGGATACACTACAGCTATCGCATTGATCATGCTTTGATGTCTGTCAGCAGTGGCGGATCCAGAAACTTTTTTATCGGGGATAAAATATATATTAAAATATTAGTTATACAAAAATTTAAAATATAAAAACAAAAATATTAGTTGACAAACAAACCAATATAACGAATATTAATACATTTTGCACATCTTATTTTTTAATATTTCACGAATATTAAAAGTTTCACATATGATAAAAAAAAAAAAAAATTCCAAAAACTAAAATCAAAATCAATTATATCTTGAAAAATAACGAAATGACACTGCATAACCATAAATTTAAATTTGTATATAAAGACAAAATCTTGGTTGTAAAAGGAAAAGAAGAAGATAAAAATCATGAGATTAAAATTTGTTTTTTTCCAAAAAAATATTATATATTTAATATAGAATCCAGAACTATCGTTTCACAAAAAAAATGTTAGAACCAGATTTTTGCATTAATACTTAAAGTTCGAACCATATTTTTGTATTTATATAATTGGTAAACAAAAAAAGAAAAATTTTAAGCAAATAAAGTTTAAATATGGAAAGTAAGAACCGGAGGTAAATTAAAAATTGTTATGGGTGCATTAATTAAAATTGATTATAATTAGAACCTAATTTCAAAATTTTGTTGGGGACAAGTGACCCCACTACCATATATGTGGCTCCGCTCCGCCACTATCTGTCAGTAACAAAAACCAACTCAACATTATCCGGAATAATGGTTTTCAAAGTTTTGAAAAACAAAATCCAACTTGCATGCTTTTCACCATCAATTAAACCAAAGACAATTGGATAATGGTGATGATTCAGATCCTGAGTTGTTGTAAAAACTAGTGCACCGTTATAACCAGCCTTTAGGAAAGTTGCATCCACAATGATCACTTTCCTCATTCCTTGAAACCATTCGATACAAGCTCCCAGAGCTATAAATAGGTACTTAAACCTCTGTTATTCATCCAATTCCAATCTTGTTTTGGTACCAGGATACGTCTGCTCTAGCATGTACAAATAACAAGGCAGCAACTTGAAACTCTCTTCTGGACTACCATGCACTTCATTAACAGCTAGATTTTTCCCTCTCGATGCGGTAGCATATGACACTGACACACCGGCATTTGTTTGAACCAGACACATGATAGCATTAGGAGTTGGAGTCTATAACTGACATGGATACACTTTTTTCAAAACGGATGCAACTAATCGTTGTATGCCTCTCGTACTACGGTAGCTAGTACTGATCTCCCGAGAGCATGTATGCATCTTATTGTATATGGTAACTTTAAAACCTTTTGATTTTAAACCCTTTGCAACTCGTAAATGCAATGAACAACCTTATCCTTCAGCACCCCATTTTACCACTATCGAGTCGTATCCGAGTTTCTTAATCTGATCCCAAAACAATTTTCATGTGAAGCTCTCCGAACTAAATTTATCACTGTCTTCTTAGATTTAAATTCTTGATTTCATTCCAGACATGTACCATCTTCCCATGCCTATACTGACTGACTTCCTTCTGCAGGACGTGGAAGCTCATCATATTCAACTATCGCACCCCTATCCAGAGTGTCATCAACACTGTTATCAACACCATCATTAACACTGTTATCAACACCGTCATCAACACTATAATCAACACCGTCATCAACATTGTTATCCACATTGTCACATGATACATTCTCACCATCTCCAATACCAACATCCTCCATCGGCTCTTTATCTAGTTCTTTTGCTCCCTCGTCTCCAGCGTGAACAATTATGGCACTAGCATTAACACCATAATTCACACCAAATGAGCTATATCCACATCCCATAAGATTTTCTATGACCTCTACATGGAAATCATTCCTACATAGCTGTTTATCCACAACTGTTAGATACCCATAAACGTCTTCATCATCATAAATATATATAGGAAGACTATCATGTACTAGCACCGGAAGGTAAATCAATTTCAGCTTCGTCATATATTCAGTTACTCCAATATTCCTGCATATCATATCCACTAACAACTTATACGTTATCTCCTCTATAGATGATGTCCTAAACATCCTTTCAATCCGAAGATCTCTCGTCACATGGGACGTGAGATCTTCGGATTGAAAGGATGCCGCAGAAGCCTCTCGGCATTACATGCTGAGATAGATGAACTCCTTTGGGCTATGCTATTTTTTTATCAACTACCCATTTTATTAAATCAAGTTTGGCCGAAAAGGTTATTATCTTTTACCGGCTCCGTCTGATTTACATGGGAAAATAAAAAAACCTCGTGCTGAGATATATGGATTCCTTTGGACTATGTTATGTCTAAAGGAATAACATATATCATCGATGCATTTTGAGACGAATTATTCGGATTTGGTGAAGATGATCGAGAACCCGATAGACTGGCAGACGTTTATTTCGGAACTAGACTCCTTCCATCTCCTTAGAGCGTCATTTATCATTTTCAGCTTATATTGTATTCCACAAGTATTGAATGTCCGTGCTGACTCTCTTGCAGAATGAGCTCGAGCACGAGGTTTTTTATTTGCCCATGTAAATCAGACGGAGTCGGTAAGGGATAATAACATTTTCGGCCAAACTTGATTTAATAAAATGGGTAGTTGACAAAAAAAAAATGATGTCATAAACATTATCCTGTACATGCGCTGGTCTTTTGAATTCCATCGGAAATCATCACCGATATTATATCCTCCAATATAGAAATTTATGACTGTGGAACGGTTGCTCATTGTCTCCTGAAAAAACAATTAAAAAAAACTACATTATCACATATTTTCTTGTATCAGTAATACTAGTTGTTCCAGTTTAACAACTTATCTTAGTAATTCCGGATTCTCTAGTAATAACCAGTTATTTCACTTCTCTCTGTAATATTCAATTGTTCTAGTTATTGCACTTCTCTCAGTAATACCCAGTTGTTCTAGTTATTCCACTTCTCTCAGTAATACCAAGTTATTACATTTATACCAGATCTGAACCTTCGACATTCAGACCAAAAACACTAATGAGGTCCTACGATTTGATACCATTCAACCAAACATATGTCCTAATCGAGCCAAAGAACGGAGATGGTTACCAACCCAATGCCGGACTATTGATTATGAACACCAAAATTTACTTTTCTATTGAAATCCCTAAATTGCAAATACAAAAACGAAAATCATTTATATCAAAATCAAATAACAAACCCCATAGATTTAAGCTAAAACACATTTATAGGCCTATAACTAGCCTGAATTGAGATGAATTAGCCTTAATGGTGGTTATCGGCGAGACACATACTGATGGGAGCTCGAGGTCTGGAGTCGGATCCCTCCCCCCAGACCCGGATCCCTCCCCCCCCCCCTAAAAATCCTTCTGATTGGCCCGTTTTTTCTCTTTCATAATTAATTTTCTTGTTTTCTCTTAATTAATTAATTGTCTTTTCTTTTTTTTAATTCAAAAATTTAATATTAAAATGGTTCATTAAGTGTACAATGGAAATTACGTGAAGGATGAGTAGGAAATAATAAAATAGAGTATGGTAGAATAGATTTTCATCATTACGAGCATTTCAGCAATAAGTCCATTTTTTTGTGGATGTTTGCAAAAACATATAGCTGGCGTGGCAGCGGCCCAGAGCATATTATTTTGGTTGAAGTGGATAGTGTAAGGAGCATCAAATATGTGATTTCATATAGTATATATAGATAGTCTTTTGCCTTTTTAATGAATACTATAAAGTAGATTTTTTTATATGAGTGCTAGTTTAGTTCAAAACATTTCATTTAGTGTTATTTCGATCAATTTCTCATATATATATATATATATATATGTGTGTGTGTGTGTATTAGCATAAAATATTGCGCTGAAGTAAATAACATTATTCTATAGTAGCTTCAAATATTCCACAGTGTTAAAATGGGTTAACATGTTCTTTTAATATGCCTCGAATCAGCATTTTATCGTGTATGTTTTGAAAAACCAACCTTCAAATGACCGCAATTGTAAAAACATAACCCTAACCCGCCCCACCATACTATCGTATAATATAAATATTTATAAATTTTGAATATTTAAAATTTTATCAAGTTAAAATATTTTTAATAATAATATTTATATCATTTGGTCTAATTATGGTTCAATTAAATAACCAGCTTAAACCAAACATAAATTTTTAAATTTGGACGTCACTTAAATTTTTAAATTCAGATTAAAATCTCTTCTCGTAGGTTCCAAAACAACCACGTACAAAAATAAGATTTACATTTAATATCTAAAATCATAAATTAATGTAGATTTGTTATATTTTAAATAATTTAATCAATCAAATAAAAATTAAATGTTATTTATAGATATCTCTATAATATTTTTTAAGAATTCATTTTTGAAAATGAACTTTATTTTGTAAGTTATTACATGAAATGCTATTACAGATAACAAAGAAAATTTGAAATAGGAAATTGTATAATTGTCTTTTACAATTAGTACTAAGAATATGGAAAGTATTTATTTTGCATTAAAGATGTTATGTACTATATATTTTTAAATAATAATCAATTCATATATATTCAAAGAAAAAATAATCAATTCATATATAAAAAAAAATATTTACTTGATATATTTTTCATTATAGTTTATTATATTGTATTTGAATTTATATCAAAATAAAAGTTGTAAAATATTTTACTAATTTTATAAAAAGTTAGACGCAAGAAAATAAGTTTTTTAACAGTTCCTGAAAAAACCACAAAACTAGAATAATTAAACGGTGCATAATAATCAATAAATTTATGTTTTTAAGATTATATGTTTTACGGGTTAGCCCGAATAATATTTTATTCCACTGCAAAACGGGTTAAATAGAAAAATTATTTCGTTTGACAATTCTATCTATAATCATGAGTTATGCATATTATAAAATTCAAATAAAAGCAATTTTTCTTAAATTTCAAAACAAATGTTTTAAAATCTTTTTATCATTTAATAAAAGTCAATCGGATATAATAATATACTAGTGATATGGCCCATACCCTGTGCGGGCTCTAGTGTCGTAATAAATTTGAGGTTAGAATATTTACATTAGTTTATATCACCACGAAAATACAAATAATTTTTTTTTAATTTTTTTTTGGAACGTTATAAGTAGATCATTAAGAAATGAAAGATTAGGAGTGTTCTAACATATTCAGCCACCCTGATTACTCAGAAAGAAAATCGATATCTAAAAATATACGAAAGATCTTGAAATCAGTGTTTAAAAAAACAATTATACAAAGGAGTATGGATCAATCAACTTGTTTATCGATTAATACCTTCAAATCACGTATTTTCCGGGTGTAAAAACATTTATAAATTTATACATTATCCACAACTTGTTTATCGATTATCATAATTAGTTATCCAAAAATGGAAATCCGAAATAACCTAAAGATGAAGAGGAATTCAAAAAAGATATCCATTAAGATTCACATATATGAGTATATGATAAGGATGAACCCGGCTGAACCTTTTATAAACGCTATCCTTCACCACTTTTATTCCATAAGTCCTCCATAACACTATCAAAGACATGCGTCAATCATAATCCTCATGTTTGGTCGTTTTGTAGCCTTAATCTCGCGCAAACATCTTTCAATAAGGGTGTTATTGGCTCATGTTTATGAGGTGGTACCGGAACAACTATTTTTAATATCCACATACAGAGCATAAGAGCTATCTAATATAGATCATTTGGCCTTGGTTAGATGCTTTTTTCGAGTCCACATGCTACAAGGAACCACTAGTCAAGATATATGAGAAGGTGATGATATTGGCGGTGATACGAACATTAAAATGACCGCCCAAAAATGAGTACAATCACCAAATTTATTTAGTACCAAATCATACTCCTAGCTATTCAAGTTTTATCCAAGGACAACAACTTTTTTATTGAATGTTTTACTGGTTACAACAACTCCCTAAGGTAGAACTAAAGTGTTTACAAAAAAAATCAAGTCTTTGTGAGCTCATCCACATACTTTGTTTTGCATGCATTGTATGTTTTAAAAAACCAAGCTTTTAAAGAGATAGAAATCTGACATCCTTTAAACACTAAATTATTTTTTTAAAACCAAGCTTTTAATGATACATAGGGTTTGATTTTATATATATATATATGGTTTTTAAAGCTAGGGTTTCTTACTATCTAGACTTTGGAAAGAAAACTAACCACTTCATCATCCAAAACTAATTGGATTGAAATTATAGCACCGTTTTGGAAAGTCTTCCAAAGACGAAGAATAAGAACCTTAAGCTTGTATTTATGCAAGGCTGGATTCATCTCACTGATCAGCACGAAAGGAGATGACTTACGGCAGACGTTAGACATATATGTTTTTTTTTGAACAAGATTTTTCAATATAATGCAAGAGAAAAAAAAGAATACAAGCCTAACCAAGGCCTTAGTGTTTTGGGCTAAGCTCATAAGAAATTAAAACAACACATATCATTGAGAATCAAATCATAATCTTAGCCCATGAAGACTAAAAAAAGACTCCAAGGAAGAAGAAGAGTCTTCGATGGAAACAAGCAGGGAGCAAAGGAGAATCGATCAGTTATTAAAATCATCCCATGCAACAATTAACGCCAGCATCGATCAAGTAGGAGAGGTAGTGAGCCACGTCTGCATCATTTGTGAAGCTTTTGCAGGGTTAGAAACACGGAGGCTTGAGATTCGATTACGGAAAATCAGATCAATGGAGAGGAGGATTGAAGATGTTGATCTGAATTGATGCCGATGAAGTCTTGAATTTGTCTCAATCTAGATTGAGTAGATGACACACTGCCAAGTAATACGAGCCAATTTCTTCTTAGATGTCGTGCCTTGGAGGATCTGCATACCCTCAAGAGTATCAGACCATGATTGAGACTGAGTAATACAGCAACGCCGGCCTGCTCGATCCCAAATATCCCAGCTAAATGAGCAATCAAAAAGTAAGTGGTCTCTGGTTTCTAGCGATTGATTACAGAGAATGCAAGTTTGATCAACTGATAATCCCCAGCCCGCTAATCTGTCTTTTGTAGGGCATCGATTGAGCACAAATAACCAGGTGAGGAAACTGTGTTTTGGAATACCGCCGGAGTTCCAAACTGTAAACTTCCAAGGTACTTCATCCTCGTGTCTCTTTAAAAATTTATATACCTCTCCCGTTCGATACTTAGGCCAAAGGTGATCATCCACCACCCATTCATAGTAATCATCACTATCGTCCAACAAGAGAGTAGAAAGATAAGATTGAATTAGAACCTGGTTTTCAGAACGAGCCGCTCGAATAACCCACTGATCTCGGAACCATATTTGACTGAGAGTAGAGTTCATAGCAATTCCCATCCTTGTAGTGATTCCTGGAGATAGAAAATCTTGAAGCTTCCCAAAAGGGGACCAATTATCGGTCTAAAACCTTACTTGTTTTCCATTTCCAACCCGCAATTTAATCCAGTTGTAGGCAATGGCTCGAATCTTCAAAAGCTTATTAGCTAACCATGAATGCTTGTTTTTTGGTTTCATGATCCAGAAGTTGCTCAGGGAACCTTTCAACACATGCTCTTTAAACCATGCCACCCAAATAGATCCCGAGTTACAGAAAAGGAGCCAAACCAACTTAAGAATGCAAGCTTTGTTCCAAGAAAAGAGGTCCCTACATCCTAGCCCCCCTTCTTCTTTTGATAATGTAATCGTCTCCCAAGAAACTCTAGCTGAGTGATGACCCTCAGTTTTGCCTTTCCAGAGATAAGCACTACATAAGGAGTTGATCTTTGTGATGCAGGTCTTTGGGAGGACAAAAGTAGCACACCCAAAATTTGTGATTCCTGCAATGACAGTGTTCAAGAGGAGTAGACGACCAGCAAAGGAAAGAGATCTTGCACTCCAAGAATTGATTTTGCTGTTCACATGATCAATTAATGGAGCACAATTGGCAATGGACATTTTCTTGGTACTGAGAGGAACTCCAAGGTATCTAATTGGTAAGGAACCAGCTGTTAATCCAGTTATACTACTGATTTGTTGAATATCAGCTTGTGACAGGCCTGAGGAGAAGAAAGATGTTTTTTGGAGACTAACAGCAAGACCTGAATGCTGTTCAAATTCCTGGAGAATGCTCAAGATGTTTTGCACATAATTTAGGGATCCATCAGTGAATAGTAGGAGATCATCTACAAAGCAAAGATGAGTAAGCTTTGTTTCCTCACATTTGTAGTGGTAGTTGAATTTACCCTCTTCTGCCGCTTTATTTAGAAGTAGAGATAGACAGTTCATGGCTATTACAAAGAGGTAAGGGGAAAGAGGATCCCCTTGTCTTAGGCCTCGTTTTCCTCTGAAATAACCTTGGACTGTCCCATTGTAGCCAATAGTGAAGTTTGGTGTGCAGATGCAGGCTCTTAACCAGTTAAGGTAGATCTGAGGGACTTGAAGACTAGTCAGGCAGATGAAAAGGAAGTCCCAATTCAGAGTATCAAAAGCTTTTGCTATATCAACCTTGATTGCAATCCGAGAAGGTCATTTTTCTCTGTGATAACCGTTAACAATTTCAGTAGCCAAAATTGTATTCTCCACTAACAGTCTTCCTTGATCAAAAGTTGTTTGATTTGGAAGTATTAGCTCAGGCCGAAAAGACTTCAGTTTTGACACTAACAGTTTTGAAATGGACTTGTAGATGGTGGAGCAGCAGGAAATTGGGCGATAGTCACTAATTGCAGAGGCACCAGGATGCTTTGGCACAAGAGAGAGGATAGTAGAGTTGGCTGAGGAAGGAATGAATGCAGTACAGAAGAACATTTGGACAGCAGCAACAAATTCTTCCCCAATGAGACTCCAAGATGCTTTGAAAAAACCTGAGGTAAGGCCATCAGGCCCATGTGCCTTATTAGGGTTGAGATTAAGGACTGATGATGAGATTTCTTCAGGAGTTGGAGCAGCTGATAGAAGGATATGATGAGCATCAGAACACCTGAAGGTAGTGAGACTATGGAACCAGCTAGGAGAAGAGTGTGTAGTAGGCAGAACATGAGGGGCTAAGATCCTTTGAAAGTGAGCCACAGCATGAGAACTCATAGCAAATGGATCAGTCAAAAGGTCACCAGAGGGCAGCAAGAAGGATATGATTGAATTGAGAGCAGTTCTGACCAGCATGACTCTATGGAAGTAAGAGGTATTGAGATCACCTTCTCTTAACCAATTGATTCTGGATTTTTGTCTTAAGTAAGCTTCTTCGATTGTTTTTAGGAAGATCCACTTCTCATGTAAATCTCTCTCTTGTTGAAACAGGGCTGTCGTTGGAGATTGCAAAGCAATGACCTACACATCTTTTAACAAACTGTTAGTATTAATAACTCTCTCTTGAATATTGAAAAAGTTCTCTCTATTTAGTGTTTGAAGAGCTCCCTTTAATGACTTTAGTTTCCAGCAAAGTTCAGTGAGATTAGTAGCATTGCTTCCGGCCTGAATCCAACCTTCCTCAACTGTGGTTAGGAATTTATGGTGATTTGTTAGGTAGTTGAAATATTTGAAGGGTTTGGTACCATCTTGGGGTAAAGGGAGGAATAGGTCAAGGAGACAAGGGCTATGGTCTGAAAATTCAGGGGCTAAGAAAATGGCAGCACTGTTTGGTAGGTAAGAGATCCATATTTGATTAACTAGCATCATGTCTAACTTCTTTGCAAAGGGAGATAGTGGCTGGTTATTTGTCCAGGTATTGAAGATGCCATGAAATCTGAGATCAAACAACCCAAGCTGGAGAAGACAGTCCCGGAAATCGGACATAGCTGGAGATATGGAGTTTACAGAAGGCAGAGAGTGCTCAGCAGGGTGAAAAATCTGGTTGATATCACCACCAAGCACCCATGGAGAGGACTGAAGCGACAGAGTTTGTTGCAAATTTATGAGCTCCACCCAAAGATCTGACCTTTCATCATTTAGGTTTGAAGCGTAAATAGCAGTATAGATGAATTTTAGACTGGTAGCGATAGTAACTTCACAAGTTAATGATTGTCTTGACTGCAGGACCACTTTAACCACAACCGGATGCTTCCAGATCAAGACAATTCTTCCATCCTCATCAGAGCTATGATTTGAGGTGAAGCTCCAGCCAGGGTAGACTTTAGACATAGTAAGATTCAGATTTGATTTCGTGATGTGTTTCCAAAAGAGCACCAAAGATAAGCTTATTATTTGCTAACCTTTGGCTAAATGGTAGGTGCTTTACCGAGTCATTGAGACCTCGGACATTCCAAAAAAAGAGTTTTGTACTCATTGGGAAGCGCTTGGAGACCCTCCTTGGGTAAGGAGATCCTCTTGACTAGAAATAGGTGGCAAATCATTTGCATTATGAGAACTCTGAATGGTATGAAGAGTAATTTGAGTTGGAGGAGAAATAGGAAGAGAAGAAGACAAGGAAAGAAAGGGATTAAAACCAGCGAAAGCTGGGGGAAGAGTGGCTAAAGGGGAGTTGAAAATAGAACTTTGTTTTGAAGCAATGTAAGCACCAAAGGAGAGAGGCAGTGGGGCAGGGAGCCCAACTGCTGAGGGAGAGTTAGGGATAGTAGAAGAGAATAAAAGAGGCGAAGAAAAGGAATAGGGGAATGATTTAAAAGAGAAGGTGATGAAACTGACGAAAGATCTTTTGATTGAGGGGAAGAGAGGGAGGCAGGGCAAAATGTGTTGTTTGGTAAAGAGTAATTTAAAGAAGGGGAGATAGCAAAGGAAAGAGAGGAATCATAACAAATAGAAGTGTTTGAGGCTGGAGAGACAAGAGAGGCTTCCAAAAAGAGAGCATCCAACAATGATTGTCTAGGAGAAATTTCCGATATAGGGAGAGTGGTAACAGGCAGAGAGCCAGAGGCTTCCAAGACAGAAGCAGCATGGTTCTCAGCATTAGCCACCAGAGATAAAACAGTCGAAGCCTCGTCCGAGTCAACAGGAAGAGCAACCTCCTCAACAACAGTTGAACTAGCCACATCAACAACATTTGCAGGGGCCTCAACAACAACTACAGCCAAATTCTCTTGCACCACAACCGACTGAGGACCAGTCAAGGCAGCTTGCAAACAGGTATGAACCTCTAGACCAGTAGAAACAGGCGCAGCAGGAGGATTGATACAATTTTTAGCAATATGACCAATCTCATTACAATAAGTGCAGGAAGGAGGGATCCAAGGGTAGTCTATTTTGATATCAATAAATTATCCACTCTCTCTGATGAGTTCACCACTAGAAGGAAGAGGTTTCTTGAGGTTAGCTTCTACTTTTACATGAGCAACATTTAGGCTGGAAAGATTCTTTGTATAATCATCTGTTTCAATAGGTTCGCCCACCAAACCAGCAGCCATGCACAAACCTTCCTTAGTGCGCAGATCAAAAGGTACTCCATAGAGATGAGCCCACAAAGGTATGGAGACTATCTCTGGAATGATTGTAGTAGTAGAGGAACCCCATTGGGTAACATAAAACATTGAAGAGTCAACATACCAAAACATTTTTTCCAGAACTTTTGTCCTTATGAACTCATTTGGAACTCTCACAAGCATTGATCTCTTCAGTGGTTGCAAGTGGATTTCTAGTTTAGAACCCTTTCCCCACATATAGTTTAGAACACTTTGGATAGGGCCATAGTCAGGAATTTTACCAAGGAAAGAACCAACTATATATTATTTGTGCAGGTCAGCTCCACGTTGAAAAACAGCATCTGGGATCAAAACTCTTGGTTTTCCTTCCGGATACACTGAGGTAGGGGCTAAACGAGAAAGAGACCTGTCAACTGAATGTTTAGCTTTATGAGCATAGGTTGTATTTTTCACGGCAATAGCAAGAGGTTTTACAGCAGAAGTTATAGTGGTTGAGGGGAGAGTAGAAGTAATGGGTTGAGAGGGTTTCTTGGTGGAGATTTTAGCTTTACAAATCCTTTGAAAAGTCCCTGATGGCAACGAGCATTGACTAGCAGAAGCTGTATTAGTGCTGAGAGGTGAACTGCACTTTGGAGGCAGAACATTGAATTTTTGAACAATAGTTTTTTTCAGATCCAGATCTAGATCCAATTTCAGTAGTTGCTTGAACCAGCAGATTTTCAGGGTAAACCTTTGCCTTATCTGTGGTAGTGGGACTATCAAGCGGGGTAGTAGAAGGCACATCTGTAGTTGGGGCCATTGTTGCAGTCTTTTTCAGAGCAGATCGGGAAGTTTGCACAAAAGCAGGAGACACAGTAGTAAGAGGGTAGGAAGGGAGGGGAGGGAAATGGAGAAGGTCAGGGGGGTCAGGAGAGTCAGGTGGTCGGAGAAGAGGTCCACTAGTGGTGGACTGAGAAGGGTTCAAGGCGGAAGCATTACTATTTACAGAGAACTAGCGGTTCACTTCGGAAGATATCCTTTTAAATCCTGTCGGTTTTTTTAAAATATTTTTTTAAGTTCTTGTGACGTTAGACATATTGAGGGAAAGAATTAGACAGACTCAAATTTTAGCAAGGAATTGAG
Source organism: Eutrema japonicum (assembly GCA_030161315.1). NCBI lineage: Eukaryota > Viridiplantae > Streptophyta > Magnoliopsida > Brassicales > Brassicaceae > Eutrema > Eutrema japonicum. Next base: position 26,398,274 of record BSQW01000005.1, read on the forward strand.
TCGTGAATCGGTTACCCAAATAAATAGGCAATGGCATTCTATTTATAGAGACTAATACACAATGAAATTAAAAATATTTGAAGATACATATATTTTCAAATCTCAAATATCAACAGACGATAATGTCAAAGTTCCGACGACGATAAGAAACAAAAAAATAATGTTCCTTTGTCTTCAAAGAATAGCCATTTAAAAAAAAAAAGAGATTTACACAAACTTCGATAATTACATATAAAAAATCTTGAATATCACAGAGGATAATGTCAAAATTTTGACGACAATAAGAAACAAAAATGCAACATTCCTTTATCGGCAAAGAATAGCCACTTTTAAAAAATATTTAATTAAGAAAAACACAAACTTCGATAATTATATATAAGAAATAAAAATTCTTAACATTTTCTTATTTAATGTCAGACTCAAATTTTCCGAAAACCTAAATTGTATAAAATCATAAACAGCAAAAAATCAGGATTTAGCTTTTTATAGTCTCTGATTGATCATTATCTCTACCTTAAACACCAACGGAAGCCAAATCAATGTAAACTAACCAACATAATAATTGAGATCTAAAGTTCCACTTAGAACGGTTTCTAGATTAAAATAAAAATAAAAAATAGTCCTAGAACACAAAGTACTCTTTTTAAATTTGATCATAAAAATATTAGTAACGGGCCATAAATCTCACCTTATAGGAAAAACGTTAAAGTCAACCAATACCACCGAATTGATTTTTTTGGCGGAAATATATCTATTTATAGGAAATTTTTCTATCATTCTTATTTTTGGTAACTAGGTAGGTTTTATAAACTAATTACATCATTAAGTTATTAACTTTGTTACCAATAAAAGGCGCAGGCATATAGGTTTTATAAACTAATTACATCATTAAGTTATTAAATTTGTTACCAATAAAAAACTAAAAACAAATATAACAACAATGTTAGATTTACGATCAATCCAAAAAAAAAAAGAGGAAATAACAACCAATATTATTCATAAAAAAAATATTAAATAAAGCAATGACTATCAGAGCTCGAAAACATATTGAACATATTGAATAATGTTTCATTCACTCACACATTGTATGTAAAACAATTTTTTTTTATCTCTCCATCGCTAGAACTCTCTCTCCATTTTGTCGTAAATGTCTCTCGCTCTAATCGGTTATTCCTCGTCTTTTTCTTCTTCTTTTTATCGTCTTTGATTTATTTTTCTTCTTCTTCTTCTTAATCGTTTTTGACTTCTACTTCTTTTTCTTTATCATCTCTGTCTTCTCCAACAATTCTTCTTCTTCTTTATCTTTCAGTTTGTTTTCGCCTATCTCTTCTGGTTTTCCTTCTTCATCGTCTTCATTCTCTGGCTTATTATTCTTTTGGTTTTTCTTCGTCCCGTCTTCATCCTCAAATTCTTCTGCTTCGCCTTCTTCTTCTTATTCTTTATATTTTGGTTTATCTTCTCCCTCGTATTTTTCTTTTCTCTTTCTCAGTGTCTTTGGCTTCTTCTTCTTCTTCATCACCTTCGTCTTTTTCTACCCCTTCTTCCCCTTCTTCTTCTTCAAATCCTTAACTTTCTCCTCATTCTTCTTCTTCAACGTTTTGGTCTCATCCGCCTTCTTATTCTACTTATGGTTTTTCTTTTTCTTTGTCTTTGTCATCTTCCTCATATTTTTTGACTTTTTCTTCATCATCCTAGTCTTCGTCTTCTTCCTCTTATTTTTCATCATCTTTAGCTTCTATGAATTCCATTTTCTTCACTCTCTCACTCTTCCGTTTTTTTCATCTTCTTCTTTTTCTTCTTCCTCCTCCTTATTGTTTTCAACTTCTATGGCTTCTTCTTCCTCTTTTTTCTTAAGGTTTGTCTTCATTTTCTTATTCCGGTTTTTCTTCGTCCTCTTCTTGTTCCGGCTTTTTCTTTGTCCGACTTCTCTTCGCCCTCTTCTTGTTCCGGCTTTTTTTTTGTCCGACTTCTCTTCGCCCTCTTCTTCATCATCTTCATATTCTCCGACTTTTTATTCTTCTGTGTTTCTTCGTCTTCTTCCTCGCCATATTCAACTTTGAATCAAAATCTTCCATTTTCGGTTTCCATTACTCTCTCTCTATCCCTCTATATTCGTAACTTAGATCTCTCTTGGTTTTTCCTCGATAATCTCAAGCATGTTCTTCTTCCTCTTCTTCTCCACCATGAAAGATAAATTACACAATAGATGGGTTTAGTCTTGTCTCCTTCTACTTCTCTTTCTCTCTTTTGTTCTCTTAATTTACCTTCAAACATCTTCCCCATCTCTTCCTTCTCCTTCTTCATAACAATCACACATTTCTTCGACGCCAAAACATCTTCATTGCTTCAACAATTGTTTCCTTGTAGCTTCTATAATTTTCCTCAAGCATTTCAAACAGGGTTTGGAACCGGTTCCGTATTGTCGAATTCAATATCTCTAAAATCTGTGTTCATACATAGATATGGTTAATAGCGAGTCTATCAATTATGGCTGATTCAGAGGCTTATATTAGAATTAAAAAAATATAATATAAATAAAAAAGAAGTAAAACTACATTACCAAAAAAACTACACTTACATGTTTCTCTCTCTCTCTCTCTCTCTCTCTCTCTCTCTCTTTCTCTCTCTCCATATCAATCACACATTTTTCGCCGTCAAAACATCTTCATCATTTCAACCACTATTTCCTTGTATCTCCCGTGCATGAAACCACTTATTTAAGTTGTATATCTAAATTTGAAAACAAAATTACAGCAAAAATATAATTATCATATCAACTACATTATAGTATCATATATAAATAAAATGTTATCCCATCTGTTTTACCTCCGATTAATAATATTTATAAAAAAACAAAATCCTAAAATATGGTTTTTCCTCCTCTTTTCCTTATTCTTCTTCAACATCTTAGTATTCTTCGTTCTCTTTTTCATCGTCTTCGTCTTCTCCGACTTATTTTAATTTAATCGTTTCCATCTTCTCCGCCTTCTTTTTTTTTCTTTCCGTTTTTCTTCATCTTCTTCTTTCTTATTATTTTTCATCATCTTCGCCTTCTCGACATCCTATTATTCAGGTTTTTGTCGTCTTTTACTTGTTCTGCTTTATCTTCTTCTTCCTCTTCTTCATTTTCTTTATCTTTCGGTTTTTCTTCTTCTTGTTCATTTCCTTATTTTTTTTCATCGTCTTGGGCTTCTTCTTTTTCATAATCTTCGTCTTCTTCGACTTCCTCTTCTTTTTTTTTCTTCCGGTTTTTATTCGTCGATCTTCTTCTTCTTGTTCTTCGACTTCTATAATTCATTGCATTTGTGTTCTTTGTCTTCTATGGTTTCTTATTCTTCTGGTTTTTCTTAACTTCCTTATGCATCTTCACCTTCTCAGACTTTGTCATCTTCATCTTCCGGTCTCCTTCCTCATCTTTAACGTCTGGGTCCTCGTATTTTCTGAATTGTTCTTCACCAGCTTCTTCTTCTTCTTCCCCATCATCCTTTTTAGATCTTCCTCGTCTTTTCCTTCTTCCCCTTCTTCGTCTTCGACTTCTACTTCTTCTTCTTTATTGTCTTGTCTTCTTCGACTTCTTCTTCTTGTTTTTCTTTCAGTTTTTCCTCGTCTTCTTTCTTCTTATTTTTCTTCTTTCTATTATTCTTACTTATCTCGTCTTCGCCTTTGTCCTCCTTCTTCTTCTTCATATTAATCACATATTTCTTTGTCGTAAAAAATCTACATCGTTTCATCGTATCTTCCATACATTTTCTCTAACATTTCAAGCAGGGTTTAGAACTAGTTTAGTATTGTCAAATTCAATATATATTAATTTTCTTTGATCATACATCGATATGTTTCGTGGGTCGTTGCCATTTTCTCGTCGTCTTTCTCTTCTGGTTTCCTTCTTTATCATCTTCGTCTTCTCTGGCTTATTACTGTTTCGGTTTTTCTTCGTCTCGTCTTCGGCTTCTTCTTCTTCTTCTTCTTTATTGTCTTCGTCTTCTTCTTCTTCTTTTTTTTTCTCCAGGTTTGTCTTCATTTTCCTCTTCTGGTTTTTATTCGTCCTCTTCTTGTTCATTCTCATTCTTCATCATCTTCATATTCTCCAGGTATCTTATTCTTCCGATGTGTTTTTGTCTCATCTTTGTCTTCCTCCTCGCCGTATTCAAGTACGTTTCTTCATTACAACTGTTTGTAGCAAGTAGATGCCACAACCGTTTAAGCAACAACGCAGACAACATCAAGATCGTCATATATATGTATCTTATCGCCCCATCTATCTTACCATGTTGGTATTCCGCATACCTTAAATGTCACTATTTATTCCAAAGAAAGTCATTTCCGCTATTTATGTTCATGGTGTAAGTTTTGTAATGTTGTTCTCACTTTCAAGTTGATATTCTTCTGAGGTCTCCAAAGATAATATCTAATTAAATTGTGAGTTGGGACCGACACCATAAGATTGTCATTTGACTTCTTCTCAAATATTCTATATGGTTTTTCTTTTCCAAATTCATCATCCTCTTCCCCTTCTTATTCTTCAACATCTTCATCTTGTCCTAATTTTTCTTTTTCTTTTCTTCGGTCTTCTTCCTCGTCTTTTCCTTGTTTTTCTTTATCGACTTCGTCCTCCTCTTCTCCTCTTATTCAACTTTTGTATATTCTTCTTCCTCGTCCTTTCCTTCTTCTTTTTCATCTTCTTTGGCTTCTTCTTCCTCTTATTTGTCTTCCGATTTTCTTATTCATCATCTTCATCGTCTTCGGCTTCTATTTATTCTTCCTCTTCTGATTTGTCTTCTTCTTCCTCATCTTATGAACTTTTCTACTCTCCATCCTATTCTTTATCTTTCGTTTGTTTCTTCTTCATATTTTCCTTATTCCTTTTCTGATTTTTATTTGTTTTCTTCTTCATTTTCCCATTTTAACGCCTTTGTCTTCTTTTTCTTCCCCATATTATTGATCTTCTTCTCCTTCTTATCCTTCAATGTCTTGGTATTGTCCTTCTTATTCTTATTATTATCCTTCTTCTGGTTTTTATGTTTCTTTTCGTCGTCTTTTCCTTCTTCCCGTTCTTCATCGAATTCGTCTTTCTCTTCTTCCTCTTATTCATCTTTCGGATTTTCTTTTTCCTCATCTTTTCCTTCTTTTTCTTCATCGTCATTGACTTATACTTCTTCTTCCTCTTATATATCTTTCGATTTTCTTATTCCTCACCCTTTTCTTTCATCTTCATCATCATCTTCGAATTCTACTTCTTCTTCCTCTTCGGTTGTGTCTTCTTGTCTTTATCTTTCTTTTTTTTTCCTAGTATTTTCCTACTTCTTTTGCTATTCTTTGACTTCTTCTTCATCATCTTTGTATTCTCTCAGTCCTTCTTCTTCTTCTTCTTTCGGTTTTTATCAGCCTTCTTCAACATCTTACTAACTGTCACAATGTTTTAACATTTGGACTTGAAGAATTGATAATAAACCGAACAAAACAAATTATTTTAACACAAATAAGTTATGTCCTATGTCATGTCTTGTTTCGTATACCAAATGATAGAAGACCCCTTGATTCTATTCTTGCCTTTGCTCAACAAAAGTTGCAATCATCATATGTGTTTTTGATGACAAAACTCATTGTTACAATTAGATGAAAACATATAAATGTTGTTTTTGGTAAATGAGTATTTGTGTATATTCTTGCGCGAGCAGATAGGATTTCGTTTCTGAAAGGCTTGTTTTGATTTTGTTTGAAGTTCGATTGGGAAGCGGCATTCAAAGAGATTGGCGACAAAACATTTTTTGGTGTTGCGGTAAGTGTTCCTCTTCGCAATTTTTTTGCCTGCTATAATTTGGTCAAAAAAGTCAATAGCTTCTTAGTTTGATTATGTTCTAAAACAATTTGGCATCTGGGCGTGATGATCAAAGCCTATTTATCGGATTTACCTTTTGCTAATTAGAAATCTAGCTGAACTTTTGAAATTGAGTGAAGATATAAGTGTTCTTACTTTTTGCTGACATCATTTGTTCTTTGAGAGTATACACAAATACTGTTTAACTTTTCCGACTTCTAATTTCTCTTCTTTATGTTTTCTTCTTCTACATCATCTTATGGTTTTCTTCTTCTTCTTCTACTTCGCTTTCTTCATATCTTTTGGTTTTCTTCTTATTCCTCTTCTTCCAGTTTTCTTGTTCTTCTCTAACTTCCTCTCTTGTCTTCTTCTTCTCTAACAAGAAGAAGAGGAATAAGAAGAACAAGAAATTCCTCTTCGCTTTCTTCATATCATCAGTTTTTTTTCACATACTTCTACTTTGTCTACATCATCTTTAACAAATTTATGTTCCTTGTCACCCATACAGTTTTCTTTCCGCTATTTTCACTTCAACATTCCCATGAGATTTAATTATCAAGTCCCCCCGAAAAAGTTATCATTTGACACTATATATATCAAACTTGTCAAGAGGATTTGTAAAAAAATTATGTAAGATTTTAAGAAAATTACAAGCGAATTTATCCTTAAAATGCCCACATAAAAGTTTGTGTCGGATCTTGAATGATGAGACTTTAAGATAATCTCATAGCGTGAGTTTAGATAAAAAAAAATTAAAGAATAAAAAAATTCAAGCTATAAAATACACATAATCTCTGCGTCTTTTATGAACAACAATGAGAGGTGTCAAATCTTTCTTCTTTGCGTATTTTACAATCCCCATAAACATATCAAATAGGTTTTATAGTTTCAAAAGAAACGAACTTTTTAAGAAAATAGAGTCTTTGAAACTAATAACAACACCTTTTTGTGATATTGAGAGTTTGGTATCACCAAGCGCAACTCATATATGCAGGTCCGCTCTGCGATCCATTAACATTACTTTGAATAAAAAAAAGTGTCACAACAAAAATTTAAAATCACTTATGAGATGATAGTATACAAAAGTCTTACAGTGGAATGGAAACGACATGTTGTGATCAAGATCTAGGTGTAAGTATTCTCACATCTCAGGACTAGATTATTAAATTAATAAGCATCGATATCAGCACAAAATTGAATTGAGATGAAAAAACCTTAAACATGAAGATCCAAACCAAATAGGAACATACTTCTTCGCCATCAGGTCTGCAAACGTATTCATGAGATGTATTAAAGCATATCCAACTGCAGAAACTTCCTTTTTGGGAATCTCAAGTCCAAAGCAAACCATAATTTTTGGGATAAACCAGACACTACCAAATCAGAAACCAAATCGAGATCAGAGTAGCTTAAATAATTCGAGATCCGATCGATAAGAAACCCAAGATTACACATAAACCTCACTTGCAAATCTCGGTCAGCTCCACAAAAAATCTAAACAGAAACAAACAAATAACAACAAAAACCAAGATATGAATAGAGGAAAATATGATGGATTCATAATATAACAGAAAGCTGATGTTGCGTACCTGGGAAGCGCCTTTTGCTGCTGCTGCTTCTCTCGCAGCCATGCTTCTGCTTCCACACAATCATTCAAAACCTTCACATCATTGCAAAACAATGGTATTAGGTTTTGAATAGAGAGACATAAAACTCACCTGGTATCGTTGCCATGGCAACCATCCCCACATCAAAGATATTAATGTATAAGCCAATGATTCCAGATCATTCTCCAGACTTCCAGTACGACCAGGATGTGCAAGACAACTTGCATACCTTAACGTTCCCCCTGCATATAGTATATATACATATATATATATATATATATATATATATATATATACACCCAAAACAAAGAGTAGGAAAGATAACATACACCAATAAAAAAATAAAATCGTTACCAATATCTCACAAAACTTTCAGAGAAAAAACAGCTGAAAAATACAACGTGTCAGGTTGTTTGTAAACATATTACAAAAATTCACCCAACCCAAGATCGATAAGGTAAAGTTTCTTCTCGTCTGCTGTTCCAGGTTGACCAAGTAATAAGTTTCTTGTTTCACATCTCCATGCACAAACCTTGTTTGATGTAGGAAACATGCAAGTCTTACCCGTACACTTGCCACTCGTAAACGTGGACCAAAAATACACGTTTTTTGGTCTCACCCCCACGATTTTCACCAGGCTTTTACCTCAATGGCTTCTGCTTCAATTATATCATTGCCACAATATGATAACTAAATACACGGAATCGCAGAATTTTTTTTGCAAAGGATTACCAGAAACTCTCAAAACCGGATTACTCAAGCTTTGAAATCGATTAACCAGAATAATATGGAGAAGGAGAAGAAGAACAGAATTTCCCAAAGATGTTTCTCAATTCGTACACATTCTTTAACCGGTGCTTTAAGAGATCGGTGGTTACATTAATCCTCTACAATAAAGCTAGCATCTCAGTGAAGGACTAAGGTTACTCCGAGTATCTTAGGTTTACCGTTTCAATTGGGTATCGTTGCCAGAGAATCGAAGGAGCTCAATCTCACCAGTTTCTTCGATCCTCAAGGTCGATTACCGTCCAAAACACTCGTGGAACCCTTTCTTTGTCTTTGTCAAAACTGGAGCGGGTTATTTTGGCTCGCCGATATCAAGCTCCATGAGATGTATTAAAACATCTCCAGTAGCAGAAACTTACTTTCCGCGAATCTCAAGTCCGAAGCAAAATGTTTTTTTGAATAAACCACACATTCCGAAACCAGAAACGAAGTCGAGATGGAAGAGCAACGATTTGAGATCCGATCGATAATTCATAGAGTAATATTCGCTGGCAATCAATCGCATAGCTTAGATATTCAATCCTTCTCATTCATCATGAACACAAACCCAAAGCCTAGAAATAAAAATCAAAACCACAATTCGGAAATCCAGAAAACCAATCAACTCAAACGTCATAACAAAGAAACCATCTGTTGAAGAAAAAGCTCAGGCGATTAGGGCTAAAGGGAGAGAGTTTCGCGGCTACCAATTTTCTAAAACATGCTTTCATATTTATAGAGGTACTAAGTCATTGAGTGATTAGGTTTCACACCAAAATGAAACACACATTTACGCAAACAACATGAACCTAGGGTTTTCGAGAAAATGGACCCAAAAGCTAAAAAATTAAATGCCCAAAATTTGACAATCGGTACTGCAAATTATGAATTCGAAACAAAACTTAATTTAAATCGATATAAAAGGTATTAACCGAATTTTACGGTTTAGAATGAATGAGAGAGCTCTATTCCGAAAATTCACTTCGCTTTTACTATATATGATATCATTTTCTCTTATATGTGAGATAAGTATCCATTACCATATTACTTCGTTTTTTTCTTTCTTCTAGTTAAATTTTTTTTTTCGAGTGTTATTTTTTTCATGAAAACTATGAAATATTTTGTTTTGTAAATAACACAGTGGTATATCATGGTTTTTACCCCGTTTAAGCCATGATATAAGTCCGTTTTATAGAGTCTTTCTACTATTTTGTAGTGGTTTAGAGTCTTTTACAGGTTTTAACACGTTTAGAGCATAATTGGCAATATTGGAGCTTTCTGGAGCATTTTGGAGCGAAGCAGACGTTCGTGTAGCTGAGTACCCGATTTGAAGTCTCAGTATCGATCGATACCCCATTGGTATCGGTCGATACCCACTGCAGCAGACAAGAATCGCGACTTAAATGAAGAATTGAAGAATTGTAATTTGGTCCAGAAGAATTTAATAATTACAATAAGCCCCAGAACGTGTTTAGCATTGTAATTAGGTTTTTCAGCCACTTTGTTGTCTACGCTTTCATCACTCTTGATTCTACTTTGGTTTTTGGAGAGACAACTCTGAACTCCTGTTTTCTATTATTTTCTTTGATGATCTATTCAATCATGTTGTTTTCATTCTCCATGTCTGAGTAGATCCACTTTAGGTTCAGGTTCTCATAAGGGTTTTCTCTGAATGCTAGATTGATTAGTTGATTAGGATCACCATCTGAATTAGTTCTTCGCCTTAGGTTGTGTTCAAAGCTAATTCTAGGTTGACGAATCTGGAACTTAGATCTTAGGATAATTGATTAGGCACAAGAGTGCGATTAATTACCTGATAGAACATAGGGTGAGCAAAATAACTATTCGCAAAGAGATTTGGTTTAGTTGTTTTGTGAACAAATCAAACTTGAACTAAAATCTGGTTTAGACTTTAGGATTCGCAAATAGATTTGGAATTCTAGAATTGAGACTTAGATAGTTTTCGCAACGAGAGTTGGTTAGCTATATTTTAGTGATTTGAGTTCAAGAACCGCGCTAAATCTGAATCTTGTTAGTTAGTTTATCTGCATTCATTGATTTCCTGAGAAATACCCTGAACCTATCTTTCTCCAATTGAATTTACAAACGCTTTAATTTACGCTTTGTTTTCAATATTATTGATCGTTTAGCTTAATTATCACCTATATAATCTATTGTGTGATTTCTGTGAGTCTTTGTGTTCGACCCCTACTATACTGCAATTACTGCTTAGTACTTTTAGGGTATTAATTTGAGCATATCAAATTTGGCGCCGTTGTCGGGGACTCAATTTCACCATTAGATTTTAGCTTAGAATTTCGTCTAAATCGTAGAGTATCGATCGACACTCTTGTGGTATCGGTCGATACCCGTCGTGTATTTCAGTTACTTACGTTCTTGACTTTTGTGTTTCAGGCGCATACCTCTTCGTGAAACCAGAAGGAACAAGAACACTCCGTTAGTTGATCTGTCAAACGAGCAGATAGCACTTTTGGAACGCACAAACAAAAAAGTAAAGAAACCAGCAGAGATGAACAATCCAATGATTTTGATTCAGGATGCTGCTGGAGCTTTGAGAGACCAAGAGAGTCAATTTTGCAATGAGAGAGGGCAGTGACTTTATGAAGCTGGAAATATCATTGTCCCTGCAGTTGCTGTGAATGCAGGAAACGCTGTGATTAATCGCGGTAGGACGATTGGTGAGTACAACATGCCTGATCAGTTTTACGCCAATCAATCAGCGATTCGCCCTCCTGCTTTTCAGAGGAATGACTTTGAGCTGAAACATGCATACTTCACTCTAGTGGGTCAGCATCCTTTTCATGGTCTTTCCAATGAACATCCCATGGACTATATTGAGAGGTTTGAGGATTTGGTCACTAGCATCAAGAGCAATGGAGTGTCCTATGATTACCTCTTCTGCAAGCTTTTCCCATACTCTCTTGGTGGATATGCAACTTACTGGCTGAAGCAGTTACCTCCTGGATCACTGACTACTTGGCATAAGACGAAGAATGCGTTCCTGAACAACTTCTATGATGATGCACGATCCGAAGAGCTTAGGAAAAGATTTCTCAATTTTCTCAGGGTCCGACAGAGGCACTCAAAACTGCTTGGATTCGTTTCAGGTCATATCAGAGAGATTGCCCGCACCATGGTTTCACTCATGTTCAGCTGCTTGGTACTTTCTACAGAGGAGTCGATTGGAGGTATCATATGTCTTTAGATGCTGCAAGTAATGAGAATTTCAACACCAGATATCCCGACGATGCCTATGTGCTTATTGAGAACTTGGTTTCTAGCAATAGTACCAAGAATGCAGACATGGAGCGCAAGAAGCAAGCTGGTAATATGAATTGCAGTCAGATTGCTGAGGTGAATGCTAAGTTAGATTCAATGCACAATTTGTTGATGGGCAAGCAGCAGAAGGCTGTTCATCTTGCTAAAAAGGATGAAGTGGCATATGTTAACCACATTGATGGAGTTGGATTTCAGGATCAAAGATATCAACATCCACCCACACCACCCAAACCTTCTGAGAGCAAGTTTGAGTCTATGCTTGAACATATTATTCAGGGACAGCAGAAGATGACAGTAGACATCAATGGGAAGATGGACGCTATGTACACAGATCTGAATGGAAAAATTGAGTCTCTCAGTATTCATCAGAAGATGCTGGAAACTCAAATAGTAGAGATTATCGTCAGTCTGGCCGAGGATAACGATGATATTTCGAACAACACTCCTGTGTCTTCCAATACTCCCTTGTATCAATCAACACACGTCCAAAGTTCTGCTAGCGACGATTCCAGAGCGAAAGCATCGATCGACACCATCGAGTATCGATCGACACCAGTCCAAATCCTTTCTCGAGACGTTTCAGAACCCCGAGTATCGATCGATACCCTACCTGGTGTCGGTCGATACCACTCGCAGAACAAGCCAGAAATTGTGAAAACACCTGATTTGATTGAAGAAAGGGTTTACAAGCCTAAGATGCCATTTGCTGATCTACCTAGACATCTCAAAGACCTCATTTCTCCAAAGCAGCTGCTTGGCTTTGAGAAGATGGTACGAAGGATTCCCCACACGCTGACTTTTGAAGAAGCTCTAGAGTGCCGCCCTCTTCTAAGTCACTTCCGAGATTGAAGAAATTAAGGCACTCTTCATCAAGGCAAGAAGCAAGTCACTACCGCTGAGGCAGTTGACCAAGAGGGAAGACCCAAGAATATTTTCCGTTCCATGCTCCATCTCTGGAGTTGAATTCAAAGAGTCTCTCATTGACTCAGGGGCTAGCGTCAATGTCATGTCAAGGGCAATTGCAGAGAGACTGGGAGCTGATATTCGACCTCCCAAGTCAGCCATCACATTCGCAAACAGTTCCACCACGCTTCCATATGGTACAATCCCTGATTTGACGGTTAAAGTGGGAGATTTTCTGGTTCATACTGATTTTCAGGTCGTGGAGATGAGTGCACAATCTCGTACGCAGTTGATTCTTGGAAGACCGTTCATGGCTACGGTTGGTGCCATTATGGACAAACCCAGCAAGATAATCTCGTTCTCATACATTGACAAGGAGGTGTACTATGAAGCCATTCCTACTATAGGAACTCCCACACATATCTCTTGCATCACCATTGTTACATGAGAGACGTTGGTAATTGATATTTTGGAAGAGCCTCCTGACGAGCCAACTGTCATAGACCTTCTAGATGGTCTTTCTTGTCATCACCAAGAAAGACGTCCAAACAGCTAAGGAAAAGAAGAAGGTGACGAGCAAAGGAGTACAAAGTGTTCCCCATGTGACTTTAACCCCTCAGAAGTGCGATGGAGATTCAATTGAATATAAGGTGAAGTGCAAAGGAACTTCGAAACCATTCTCTAAGGCTAGGGTTATTCTCATTTCGGAGCTGAAAGAGAAAGGACAGGATTTTGTGGAGCGCATGTTGAGCAGAACCCTGAAGCTGGCGATGTCTAATTGTGGAGCTCGTTTAAGCGCAAGTTCTTATTTTTCTCCTGACTTATCGTCCGTAAAGTCAAGCTCGTAACGTAAAACAAGCGCTTGGTGGGAGGCAACCCACTGGTGAGTCTGTACATAAGTCTTTTATTTTTGTTTTTATTTTTAGTTTTGTGTCTTGTGTCTTAACGTGAAGCAGATTTCGAGGAGTATCGATCGACACCAGTCCGTGTCGATCAACACCACGCAGAGAAAGAGCAGGAATTGGCCAACATGTGTCGACCGATACTATCTGGTGTCGCTCAACACCGTGCGGGCAGGTAAGTTTTCTTTTAAAACCCTTAGGTTTTTCTCTCTCTTCTTTCTTCTCCATCGATCGATACCGCCTCCTTCTTCCTCTAAAATCGCATCTCTCTCGTTTCTTCACCGATTTTGGTGACTCAATTTCCTAGATTGATTGGATTTTCATCTTCTATCTCTTTCTAGCATTTGTTTCTTCAATCAGCAAAGGTATGTACTCGAAATTCCACATTTTCAGTCAGATTTTTAGGTTTGAGGTTTGTGAGATTCTACTCCTTACCACTTGTTTTTCTTGACAATGGTCATTTGCTGAGATGCTCTAGGGTAGTTTCGCACCTTGCCTTACATTCAATTGCCTTTAGTTTTGACTCTTGGATAATCTGGATTTTGGGAACTCGATGAACTGAAATTGGCCAGGCTGTCGATGGTCGACACCATTCGTGTCTGCTGATCCAAATTTGTTGTGATTTGCTGAGAGGTGTTGGATTTATGCTGTGTCTTTCTGTCTTGTTCGCTGATGACATCTAGGCCAAAGAGAGCACGAACTACAGACGCTTCGAGCTCTAATCCATATGCTCCTGTTGTTCCTGTAGCCTCACGCAGAGGTCCTTGGCCTAAGCTGAATGAGAAGGCTAGGATCTCTTGCCATCGAGATTGGAACGGGATGGAGAAGGAGATTGCGCTGAGTGATGATAGCACCTACAGATCCATCTTGGAGGCATGGGATGATTATAACACGCTGCACTATAACGCGTGATTGAGAGTCGTTATCGAACCTACTCGGTTTGTTGACGGGGTCTCCATGCGTCGCTTGGGCCTTGACACAGAGCTGGCCCGTTTGCTTGCGAAGATTGGTCTTGGTCGGATGGCCACTCAGCAGTATGATCTTTACCCGGACTTGGTTCGTCAGTTCATGGCGACAGTTCGAGTTTACTACAAGGACAAGGTTCTCCGGGATGCACAGGAGGGTACTCTGACTTTCCTGGTTTGTGGAGTGAGGTACAGGTTACCACTCCCTGATCTCTGTGACATCTACAGTTTTCCGCGGGATTGCAGGAGAGTTGCTCTTCCCGCGCAGCATCCTGACATGCAGACGTTTTGGGAGCATATCGGGAATGGTGCTTATTACTCTAAGGAGTCCCCTCAGATGGATATACGGCACCCGATCCTGCGCTGTTTGGTTAGGATCCTGAGCATCACTCTTTTGTGCAAGATGGAACCCAACAAGATGAGGATGTCCGAGCTTCTACTTCTGTGTCTGGCTATCAGAGACATTATTCCTGAGGAGGATTTCGCGTGGCCTGAGCTTACAGAGGTCAACCTTGGCACTGTATTTGCACATCATTTGGTCTCTTTGAAGACCAAACCATTCACAGGCACGAGCACGAAGACAGAGACAGTTGGTAGTCTCCTCACTCATATCTTCCAGCACCTCGGGATCAGTACTACGAGCTGCTCGATAGTCACTACGCGTCGGTATATGGATGAGAGCCATCTGAAGAACCTTAAGTGGTTGAAGCCAGAGAGGCGTTGGTTCTTTACTACATCTGCTGGAGACTTTCTGGTATCGCTCCCTAACGACGAGCTGACTGACATTCTCGACGATCCTTCTCAGCTTCATTTCGAGCCTCCTCCGCACTTGTTGATTCGAGCACATGCGACTCGACGACGAGCCCCTGCGCCCTCACCTGCTGCTGCTGACATTCCATCTACTTCACGTCATGGAGGACGAGCCCAGTGATCGCGAGCAGCGACCTTTTCTATCCCTGCACCATCATTTCCTTCTCCTTCGGAACTTCCGATGGAGACGACTGCCTTTCAGAAGGTGATGATAGAGGGTATGCGGAGCATCTGGACTGCTATTTCTCGCTGCCGCTGCATGACTGACACGGACGCCGTTCCTTCATCTCAGCAGATTCTGGTTGATCCTTCTCTCACTGATGATCCTGATGCTGATGGCGACTCCGAGGCGACAGAGGATTAGTCTTCTTCTGTTTTCACTTTTGTTTTTCTTTTCTTTTTCTTTTTCTTCTTTTTATTTTTCGTTTGTGTCAAACTTATGTCAGATTTATTTTTGCATTTGAACTCATGGATTTATGCTTGATTATCTCGTTGTTATTGACCTGTTTTTGAGTGTTCCTAACAGTGTTAACTTCTAACACTTTGGATCATTTTTCCTGGGTTAAGCAACTCGATACCATTGATTTGAAATCAGTGTGTCGACATACGACTGGTGTCGATCGATACCAGTCTGTATCGATCGACACTCATCACCTTCACAAGTAAGATTGGCGATTTTCATAATTCCACTTGGTTCATTTGTTTTCTTTCACCAACTCTAAGCTAGATAACACTGGGGACAGTGTTGTTCAAGTATGGGGGAGGTAGTCGCTGACATTGTTTTTGTTTTTCTTAGAGTCAGTTGTTTTTGAGTCATTCGTAGTTTTATTGTGTCCAAACTTTGTTGGAGACTGTGACATTTTTCTTGAATCTATTGATCTGACCTTGCTTCTAAGTTTTTTTATATTCATTAATCCTTTAAAAATGTTAAATATTTTTAACACTTAGCAGTTTCGTGTGAAAATCATAGAAAATTCAGTCGGATATGACCAATTTTGGTTTTAGCCGAGACATTTACAAAACCTCGTCCAAAACTTGAAAATGTCTCAGCTAAAACCAAAACTTGGCATATCCGACGGATACTAGTATTTTCGGTTTTAGCCGAGGCATTTACCAAGCCGTCTCAGCCAAAATTGAAAATGCCTCGGCTAAACCCGAAAATACTAGCATCCGTCGGAAATCCGTCGGAAATTTCCGACGGATTTCCGACGTATGCTAGTATTTTTGGTTTTAGCCGAGGCATTTACCAAGCCGTCTCGACCAAAAGTGAAAATACCTCGGCTAACCCGAAAATACTAGCATCCGTCGGAAATTTCCGACGGATTTCCGACGGATGCTAGTATTTTTGGTTTTAGCCTAGGCATTTACCAAGTTTTATACTTACCATTTTACAAAATATCATAGGTTTAGAATATTAAACCTCTAATTTACAAGATTTTGAACACACTTGGTCTTCATATGTGTAGAAGTAATAAATCTAAACTACTTTCTGTAAAATAATTATAAGAATCAAACATTTTAAACATTTTAATTGAAACTGAACCAATCCCATACATGTCCTTAGATGTTCTATGTGTTTTTATGAATGTTTGATATCGTTCATCGATCGATTTTTACAAAATCGTATATATCTTGTTCTGATTGGTTTTCAAAAGTTTTTCTTATAAGTAAATACCACAAATGGTTATTAAACATGAAACTTTATCTAATTTTTCATTTTTAAACCCTAAACCCTAAATCCGTCGGAAATCCGTCGGAAATTTCCGACGGCCTTTATAAATTTTGCCCGGGAAATTAAACCGCGTGACAAAAATCGTTGAAAATTGAAGCGGTTAATTTATTCCGATTTCCGACGATAAACCGACGGGTCGGGCCATCAGAAATGACGTAATTTAATTTCCAAAACCAATTCATCTCTTCATTCTTGTAACTCTCTCCTTCTCTCTTCAATCTTCAATCTTCAATCTTCTTCACTCTTCTTCTTCTCTCTTATTCTTTTCTCTCTTCTTCTTCTCTCTTCTTCTTCCCCTCTTCTTCTCCCCTCTTCTTCAATCTTCTTATTCTTCAGCCGCCTCGCCGCCTTGCCGCCTCGCCGCCGGAGCTCATCCTCGCCACCGAAGTCTCCACCGCCAATACCCTATGTAAGACCTTTTTTTTTGTATTTAGATTTGTTGATGGATTTGCGTTTTTAGATTGTTGGTTGGTTTGATTTGGTGTTTGGGGTTTTAGATTTATGTTGGATTTAGATCTAGATTGATATATTTCTTGAAATTTTTGCATGTGGATTTAGATTAGGTTTTTAGCTTAAGTTATATATCTATAAATTTAAAAAAACGTTTTTGAAAATTATATATAAGAAAAACGTTTTTGAAAATGCATATATATGAAAATATTTATGAAAAACATTTTATAAAATTTAGATATATGAAAAAACCTTTTTTATATATATATGTATTTTAAAAAACGTTTTTATATATAGTTATATATTAAAAACGTTTTTTGTAAAATTTATATATATATATGTATATAAAACGTTTTTATATATATATTTATATATTAAAAACATTTTTTGTAAAAAATTTTATATATATAATATGTATATAAAACTTTTTTATATAAATGTAAATTTTAAAAAAACTTTTTTATATAGTTATATATTAAAAACGTTTTTTGTAAAATTTTTTTATATTTAATATGTATATAAAACGATTTTTATATAAATGTAAATTTAAAAAAAAAAACTTTTTTATATAGTTATATATTAAAAACGTTTTTTGTAAAATTGATATATATATATATATATATATGTATATGTAAAATTGATATATATATATATATATATATATATATTTATATATGAAAATCTAAACTTTTTGTATTATTTTTGTAGGAGGTACCGGTTAGGAAAGGTCGTCGGCCGGGGTTGGGTAAGGTTGCGACCCAATCCGCTTCTTCTTCGGCCGGTTTTTCGATGGATGAAGACCTTATCCGGCAAAACGAAGAGCTCACGGCGAAGGTCACGGTATTGGAGGACAAGCAAACGAAGTGGGCGGGTTTCTTCAAGACGAAGTTCCCGGACATGCCGCCGGATCTATTTTGATTATGTTTTTTTTTATGTAATTTCAAATTTTTCTAAAACTTTTAAATATTTATGTTTTTTGTAAGATTTTATTTATATAATTAATTTTTGTTTTTTAAAATCATTTAATTAATATATAATTTTAATAAATATTAATTATATATATATAATAAATATTTAAAAAAATTACAAAACATTACCATCGGAAATCCGTCGGAAATTTCCGACGGATTTCCGACGGCTTGAGAACCCACTCCGTCGGAAAGCCGTCGGTAAATAATCTGTCGAAAATCCGTTGGTAAAAAATCCGTCGGTAAATAAGCCGTCGGAGTGGATTCTAAAACCGTCGGAAATCCATCGGTAATTCACCGTCGGAAATCCCTCGGATTATCGTCGGAATTATTCCCTACGGACAACTCGTCGGAAATCCGTCGGTAAACAGGCCGTCAGAAATCCGTCAGAAATTTCCGACGGATTTTCTTTTCTAACGACATAGAACCGACGGGGAAAATCCGTCGGAAACCCGTCGAAAACGGCCATTTCCGACGGGTTTCCGACAGATTTTGCCGTCGGTTCTAGCGTGTTTTCTTGTAGTGTTTTTAGGTTAGGATTTTTTTAAAAAAAAATGTTGATAAACATCAACAAATTATGTGGATCAGACGTTTATAAAAAATATTGTTGTCAAAATCCCAAGGGTTTATCCGAATTTGATATTGGTTTGCCAAATAAACATAGTTTAATTTTGATTAAAAACCTCTCCTAACCAAACTCAAACGTGTTATTGATACACAATTGGAGAGCCATATCGAAATCTAGAACCAAATTACATGATAAATCTAATATCGGTTTTAATAAATGTCGGTTTCAACAAATTAGCAAACGTCGGTTTTTGTTAACCCGACGACGGAATGGAGCATTAAACCAGGTTTACGCGACCAAAATTTGGGTTAAGATCTAAACCAAACGATACGATTAACTCGACGTCGGTTTGTTTTAAATGAATTTGACACGTCAACAGATCGGAAAAAACGATAATTCGCCACATGGCATCGAAAAAGATAAAATGAGGGCAATAACATAATTATATGGCTGAGAATCGCTCTGAGAACGCCACATCAGTTTAAGACTTCACAAATAATATAAAGATAGAAGATTATTGCTTTACTTAATTTTTTTTTTGCAGAAGATATGAATTGTATTATTTTAAGATATTTGAAACTTAAATTAAAATATAATGTTTGTAGTTTTTTATGTAAACGTAAAAACGAGCTACGTAAATTATACGACTGTTTGGAAGTAAGAATAGCAAGGAAAATAACAAAAAAAACTACGTTACACGAAAGCATCAGTGAAGCTCTGATTACAGATCCATAATCGGAAACGGAATCGCTCAGACTCGCGATTTTGGAAAAGTGTTGTTTGGAAACGCTGGGGAAGCGTTTTTTTAAAAAAAAACCCGCTTCTTCGCTTTTAAACGCTTTTTCTTTTGCGTACCTGCTTCTGATTCCTTGCAGCTTAGCAAAAAAACAATTATTTAATGTGTTTGGTTATCACAGAAAAAAAATCAATTATCACATAAAATAGTATTTGGTTGTAGAGATAGTAGAAAAAAAAATTAATTAAATAGGTTAATGATGGTGATGACATATTAGCAAATTGTAGCTCAAGTGGTTCCTCTTTAATATATTAACTAGATTCGCTTGGGATAAAGTTTTCTGTAAATTATATTTGGTAAGATATAAAATGTGAAATGAGTAATAGTAACTAATTTAAATGTTATTGATTCACATATGTTTAATTTATAATTTTTAAGTTTATAATAAATTTAATAAATGTTTGGTAACATATTTAATACTTATTTGGCTATATGTTCAATTTATTAAAAAAAAATGGTGTTTGAAAACATATTCTAAAAATATTTTTTTTTTAATAGTAGAGAAGAGAAGTTGTAAATATATTTTTTTTTGTTTGAATACAGTTTTACATTCGTTAAGAAAAAGAAGGGAGAAAAAAAAAAACATTGGACCAATTCAGCAACGTGTAGAAGCAATTAAGGTTGTAAACAAAATCCGAACAAAATGACCCTATCTGGATATGCGGATGATTGATTATCCAAAGTAATTACATTTGCTCTTATCCAAAATACACTATCATAGACTTCTTTTTAATTAGCGTCTTTATAAAAGAGCACACCTCTCCTTCTCTTCCTCCCTGTAACAGGATAAACTGGTAGATATCGTGGTTTAACCTTCTGATATCTGGTTTAATTGTTTGGTTTAATAATATCATTTTTGTCGCCACTATATATAAGGCTTTTTAGCCCTTTTTGAGAAATCAATCAAAAAACAACAATCTTCTTCATCTCTTATTCTCTGTATCATCATCTTCATCATCATCCATCATCAGATCTTTGTCCTCCGAGAAGACTGTTCTTCCTCCGTAGTCTTCTTCTAGGCTTAGGTTCACCGTTCCTCGAGTTCTCGGTGAGTTCTGGATCGGATCTATCGGTCACTCAGGTTTCCCGTTACAATGGTATCAGAGCTGTGCGATTCTCCAGGACACAAACTCATGAAATCGTACTCATGTGAAGAGATTTATGAGAGAATGGAAAAGGGGTTGTGCTTGTTTTGTGAAGAGCTTGATACTCTTGGCCATCAGTTGAAGCACGAGAGCGTAAAGATCTTCATGACGGAATGTGATGATGATCAAATCTCTGAGGATAAAGAGGAGGCTCATCAAATCCAGGAAACTGTTCCAGGTTCCGTTTCTGATGTGATGCTTGTTCACAAAACGGATTTACATGTCCAGGAAGCGAAAGTATTTCCTCAGCGACCAACAAGTGCTAATGGCAAGAACGGTAGACTCCAACTGTTTGATCAAATTCCTCTAAGAGTAACAAGTAACGAGACCAAAGAGAAACGACACTTGGGTCTATCTCAGTCTGAACATGTATGGGAGCCAGGTGGATTAGTGTGTATACAAGACCAGTGGGATTGGCTAAATGGAGTCAAAGACTTGATATCGACAAACATGAATCAAGAAGAAGAACAAAGTCTTGAGAAGGAAACAAGGCCACAATTGTTTTCATATCATCAGGTGCTAATTTTTGACTTGTAACAATTGAGGAACAATCGATTGCAGTCACTCATTGGTATCTTTGAAAGTGTAAATGGTGCTATATGCTTCTTGGGTGGAGTTTGTACCAACAGAAAACGACCTCTCAACCCTGGAATCACAGAGATGTTTAGGAAATCATTGGGTCGCTCGGGTGCTCCTCACATGAAGTTTGAAACAGGAGTATAAACCTATCTCTGGGCGCATCCTAATTCGAAACGTCTGATCAAACGTAATGCCATGGAGAATAAAAAGCTTCATGAGATGAGTTCACAGAAAAATCCAGAGATGTTCATTCCACTGGCGGAAGGAATTCGATATTGGATAATAAATGCATGGCTTAAGATTCATGTACTTTCTGATTTTGATCTAGAGGTGTGGATTGGGTGTACATTAGAAGCGTGGGTTGGATGCGCGTGGGATCCAAGAGGGTCTTGTTATGATCCTGCTCAACGGAAATGGTTAATGGGAGTTAAAGATGATGTTGTTATGAGCTTATTTTCTGATTTTGGTCTAGAAGAATGGAGACATGAGCTAGCAATTTATTTCCGTGAATATAAGAATCAGATGTTGCTGCTTGGATATCATGGTTTAGAAATTTAAGTGCTGTCTTGTTTACAAGAATCTGGTGTTGGATTGAAGTTGGAATCATTTATGTGGCTTGTATATGGTGAGGCTGTAGGAGGAACAAACACTAGGCAGGAAATCTCTAAAAGACCAGATATTAAGCATGTTGAAGGAGGAATCAACAACTACGGAAGAATGCGTTCCAGAAGCTCAAGTTATAAGGGTTATCTTCTGTTGGATTTAATATTCAATGTGTTTGAGTGTATAACAAACATCACGAAGCTGCTGGTGACAAGAAAAAAGTTGCAGATAAAGCAAGGCGATGTTAGCTTCAATGGTTATATGTAAATGGCTGGTTATTGATAAATATAGGAAGAAGCTAAGGATCGTTGAAGATTCTGCTAATAAGGGAAAGAACAGTTTCTTAGGAGATGACAAGGTCATAATTGCTTTGACTATGGAGGAACATATTCTTGAATATTCCGGCGATTGTACAGAGAATTCAGCTCCATTTGTTATGCAGTCAATGTCGAAGATGGAGTTGATGCAAGCCAATGAAACGATCCCAGAGACTAATTTGAGTCAAGCACATGAGTTGCAGGACACAACAATTTCAAACTTAGCCCCATACTGTGCTATATTGATCATTGAGGACGATCATGAAGCATTGTGGTTAACTCTGCCAATACCTACATCAATTCAGAATAAGGATGCCCATACTAGAGATGGTGCTAAACATGGGACTCGACACACTAATTTTCTTGTGTGGCATCGTTGGAAGAACAAGGTTGAGAACTTGCATGTAGTTTCAGAAATTAGGATGTTGAGTTTTATGAGTTTCCCGTCTAGCAAAGGGAGTGGTATAATCGGATTAACTTCTGAAACTATAAGGGTTGTTAACGCTAATGGGTGCATTTGCGATGGTAATAAGAAGGGAAATACTAGTTACTTAAGGGTTGAGGAGCTCACATGGGTTTTGGATTTGGAGAAGTTGCATCCCAAAGCTGGTGTGTGGACTGAAAATAACAACTTAAAGCAGATCACTCAGCTACTTCAAAGCTCCTCAGGTCTGATCCTCCCCATTTATTTAACTATTATGCAGAACCAAGCCTTAAATTGTTATTGTAAAGCTGGTCAAATAAGTTCTGCAACCTTCTCTGCTGGTGACGTTCATGAGTTTTCTACTCCTTCCAAGCTGCAAGTTTGGGGTGACACACAAGAATATTGGTTTCACAATGAACCATTGATTGGAGAAGGTTTAACTTTGACAAAGTATATTGGTTCTCTAAAAGAACATGAGGGTGCTGCCACATGAATTGGGTCTCACAGATCAAGCATTGAATTTCATGCTTATAAAATGTTCCATTTGCAAAGGCCACCAGAACTTATTAAGCTTCATAGATCTCATCACCAAATATCCAGATCATCATCCTTGAGGACAAGAATGTTGTCGACGAGAGAGTATTGTAACAGGATAAATCGGTTGATATCGTGGTTTAGCCTTCTGATTTCTGGTTTAATTGTTTGGTTTAATAATATCATCTTTGTCGCCACTATATGAGGCTTTTTAGCCCTTTTTGAGAAATCAATCAAAAAACAACAATTTTTTTCATCTCTTATTCTCTGTATCATCATCTTCATCATCATGCATCATGAGATCTTTGTCCTCCGAGAAAACTCTTCTTCCTCCGTAGTCTTCTTCTAGGCTTAGGTTCACCGTTCCTCGAGTTCTCGGTGAATTCTGGATCGGATCTATCGGTCACTCAGGTTTCCCGTTACACTCCCAGACCTGCGAAAACTTGGATCAACTATGGCGGATCTCTCTCTTCCTCCAGATTCTCTTTTCCTCGGATTCGACAGCTCTACCCAGTATGTCCCCTTCCTTATTCCTATGTTTGTCTTTTCAGAGAAATTGGATTTTATATACGATCTTTGATCACAATTCGTGTACGATCATTTTGGAATTCGTTAGTTTGGTCGCCAATTCCATAAAATTCGGCGGATATCAACTCATAGATTTCGATCTGAATCGGGATTTCTTGTTGCCATGAAGGTCATAGAAAGCAACTGTGTTAGACTCAGGCCTGAACATTGTCACGAGCGAACTTGTTCATTTTGATTCTGATCTTCCCCATTACAAAACAAAAGATGGAGTTTACAGAGACCCCCAATGTGAACGGCAGAATCGTGTCCCCTACTCTCATGTGGGTGGAGGCACTTGATCTCCTCCTTCAGAAGCTCTCCGAGGCGAATTTCGATTTCGGGAAAGTCATTGCGGTTTCAGGAAGCGGGCAGCAGCACGGTAGTGTATACTGGCAAAAGGGTAGTTCTCAGGTTTTGAGATCTTTGGATTCCAAGAGAGCTTTGAAGGATCAGCTGGAAAATGCTTTCTCGGTCAAGGAATCTCCAATATGGATGGATAGCAGCACCACAATGCAGTGCAAAGAGATAGAGGATGCTGTAGGAGGAGCCATGGAGTTGTCAGAGATCACTGGTTCCCGCGCTTATGAGCGGTACACAGGCCCGCAGATACGGAAACTCTTTTCCACAGAGGAAGATACATATAAGAGCACGGAGCGGATATCTCTTGTGAGCTCCTTCATGGCGTCTTTATTGATAGGAGATTATGCGTCCATTGATGAAACCGATGGAGCTGGGATGAATTTGATGGATATAAAGAAACGATGTTGGTCCAAAGCAGCTTTAGAGGTTTGTTGTGATTAACTTTGAGGCTATAGTTGGACCTTAAATTGGCTGTTTCCTATTATGCTTTTTCATTGGCAGGCTACAGCTATGAGTTTGGAGGAAAAACTTGGAAAGTTAGCACCCGCTTATGCTACTGCTGGTTCCATTTCTCTGTATTTTGTTCAGAGGTTAGTATCTCGATTGTGATCATGCTTGTGTCTTCTAAACTGGATATATAAAATGGTTAAAAGAAGATGATAGAATTGGTGGTGATACCGACACGTGCCTGATAATACTCAGAAGTTTCCTTATGCATTTAAAGCTTATCCTCAGATTCTTGCAGTTTTCAATGTCCGAATCAGCAATTCTTTTGGTTATAATGCAGGTTCGGTTTTGAAAAGAGCTGCGTGGTTGTGCAGTGGTCAGGAGACAATCCTAATAGCTTGGCAAGTACAGCTGCAACAATTATGATGAAATGAAATTCTATCTTGGGACTAGAATTTTGCCTGTGTTTCGTATATGAAATACAAGGTCTTGAGGTTAGACCATGTTCTGTAATGTTCTGCAGGTCTAACTCTTAGTACTCCTGGAGATCTGGCTATCAGTCTTGGGACCAGTGACACGGCAAGTTCTTTATTCTTGTTGATCTTTCTAGTTAATCCAGAAACAGACTTGTATTCTTACCATTTCAGATGTCGAACATTATAAACTCTGACAGGTATTTGGGATTACCAAAGAACATCAACCCAGTCTTGAGGGCCACGTGTTTCCTAACCCTGTGGACCCCAAGAGTTACATGGTAATGTTGGTTTACAAAAACGCTTCTCTCACCCGTGAAGGTGCAAACTCCCACTTTCAGCTGTTATTAGTCTTGCTTTGTTTGATTCTCAGACACAATTTAGAATATTTGACTTTCTGTTTTAGAAATTCGTGACCGTTGCGCTGAGGGGTCTTGGGATGTTTTTAATAAGTATTTGCAGCAAACACCGCCACTAAATGGTAAGTTGCTATTTCATATTCCTTCAGGTGTCTATCTATAATACATTCAGGTTCTTTGTTTTCTTAATACTCAACTGGATCCATTAGATGGGAAACTCGGCTTCTACTACACTGAAAATGAAATTCTCCCCCCACTTCCTGGTATGTTCTTGAGTTATTCTCCTTTACATTCCATTGCTCTCGGCCACAGGTTATAAGCCAACTTTACTAATGTTTTTCCCAATGCTTAGCCGGCTCTCATCATTACATTCTTGAGAACTTTTCTGGTGCATCTCTTGAAGGTGTAAAGGAACGAGAGGTCGATGCGTTCGACCCTCCCTCAGAGGTAAGCAATGCACACACACTCATCCATTCTTCTGTGCAGAGCCCAGGATGCACTTACATAGTTTGATTTCATCCAAATGTATTGTTTCCGATCAGGTTAGGGCATTGGTTGAAGGTCAGTTTCTTTATAAGCGGGCTCATGCCGAGAGATCTGGTATGCCTTCCCCTCCGATCCGAATAATAGCCACCGGAGGTGCATCGGCTAACGAGAATATTCTGAGTCTGATCTCAGCAATATTCGGATGTGATGTATATACTGTCCAAAGGCCTGGTAACACTTACACATACAAACAAGTTGCAGCTTGCTTACTTGCTGATCTCCTTATGGATTGAACAAATTGTATTGTGCACAGATTCAGCATCACTTGGAGCTGCACTGAGAGCTGCTCATGGCTGGCTCTGCAACAAAAAAGGAAGCTTTGTGCCCATCTCATGTCTCTACGAGGGGAAAATGGAGAAGACATCTCTAAACTGCAAGCTCAAGGTAAAAGCAGGAAATGAAATTGTGGCGTCCACCTACGGTTTGTTAATGAAGAAGAGGATGGAAATAGAGAAGAAGCTAGTGGAGAAGTTAGGACACTTCTGAAAATAACTCTCTTAAGGATTTAATAGTTTTTTAGAAGAGTTGATAGAATAATAAGATCTACTAAAACACGCTTTGCTTGTTACTCAAAATAAAAAATTGCTTTGAGCCCAAGGTCGATGCTTGACAATGGAGTCGACCTGTGACGCTTATAAAATTACTTTGGATTATCTGAGAAACGATGATTCGTTAGAGAGAGTTCTTTGATAAATGTGAAGAACTCTATAGGCCTAACATTCCCCTTTTCTTATTTGATTTATTAACAACTGCAACACCATATCATACTAAAATCATTGAGACTAATTTCACCAGGATAATAAGGCTACAGATAAATAGAGCATACTTTTATAAAGAGATTCCAAAAGAGGGTATACTTTTATAGATCTCATGTTAGTGGTAGAAAAAATTAACGTAAACACGAGAAATTGATTTGCAGAATAATGGGTTCGTAAAGATTTCACATTCCGAGTAGAAAAATTCAAAGAAAAAATATAGCTAGGTCTTCTTCATTCTTCTTCTTCTTCCTCTCTTTAAACGACAAACTGTATACCCATTACCGACGACGAATCATATCCCTCTTCTTATTGGGTTTTTGCAGTATATAACCAAGAAAAAAATTATAATTAATAGAATAACCAAAAAAAAAATTGAAACTGATATTCTGTATTTAATATATAATAATACATTTTTACCCTTTTTATTTTCTTAGATCTCTTTTTTTTCTTTTTTCTTCATCTCTCTTCTTCTTCGTGACCAATAAATTTTTTTTTACCCTTTCAATTTCTTTTTCTCCTCTTCCACCGTCGATCTCCTCCGCCGGCGATCTCCTCCTCTTCCGATGCTCGAGTTTCAAAGCAACCTCCGCCATCTCCGATAACCTGACTTTGTAACTTCTGCCATCTCTGATGGCCATCATCATCGTGTTTGTAGCCGAAGCCGCCGTGGAAGAAACAAAAGAAGAAGAAGAAGGCGATTGGAGTCCCGTGGTTGGATAATCAAGTATTGGTCACGCCATCGCTGAGTCCCTCAAACGCCGTCTCGCCACTGAAGGTAAGTCCTCCGACGCCCTCGAATATTCTGTTCTTACACCAAGTTCGACGCGAGATTTTGTTGTTCTCTATGGATGTGTAATGTCTCCCTGTTCCGTGATTTTTTTAGCTTCACATAGCCTGTCTATTTGGCTTTTATGATGGAGATTCTCTATCTGCCTTTCGTTAATTCGATTGTAGGTTATAGGTTTTTGGTATTGATTGGGATGAACTCAGAGAAGGTCCGCTCAACAATTGTGAAATTGGTTTTGTTAGCTTCATGTAGATTGTCTATTTTATCTTTCATGGTGGAAGTTCTCTATTAGGCTTTCGTTAATTCTATTTTAGGTTTTAGGTTTTTGTTAATTCGATGTTACATTTTTGTTAGTTCGATTATACCTCTTCGTTAGATGGTTTTGTTAGCTTCACGTTGGTTTTAGGTTTTTGTTAAATCGAATGTAGCATAGTATGACTGTGTTTTAATTCATTATACCTCTTCATATGTACATCTTCATTCATTATATCTATATATATATATATATAGAATGTCTATATATCAATTTCTGTACTTTGTTTTTACTTTGTATGGAATGTCTATATATCATTTGATATTTGGAATTTTGTTACGTAAACGTTTGATTTTTTTGGTTAAATAAAAGTTCTATTTTTATTTTGATAAAAACATAGATGTGTTATGTTACGCATTTGTCTGTTTATTGAGGTTATGAACATTGTTTGTTGTAAATTTATATATAGAAAATCTATTTCGTAGTCGGAGAGGAATGTATTGGCATGTTGTAAATGACGGTTTAATATATGTAATTTTGCTATTTTCTATTTGCTAATTTCATGTGTGTATAGAACGTATATTCTGAAGAAAACCCATATAATGATTAGCTTCGGTGCATCGGATCCAAACTTCGTATCACGTGGATTCTTCTTGTACATCGCTCTAACCAAGAAATTGAAAGCTGCTCCATCACCGGGACAACTGGACTCGGCTTTTCCGTTAACGGCGATCTCTTTCTCGAGCGAATCGAAAAGCTTCGCGTTAGTGGATTCAATGCTTTTCCGTCAAGTAACGCAACGACTTGTGGATTCTTGGCGATGAAACCTCCAGGAGGCACATTGACACAAAAACATGTTGGGGTCGTTGTCTTCTTTGTTGCCTTGTTAAAGAGAAGAGAGCGTTTATTTGTATAGAACGTCTATTAGTGTTGAACGTCTATTTGTATTGAACGTTTATTAGTGTAGAACGTCTATTTTTTTATTTCAATATTAGAAACTAATTTATATGTGTATAGAACGTCTATTTTTGCAATTTGGTTGAGCCTTTTTTCCTTTGTTATTGAGACTATTTTGGTATTTGTTATTGGTTGATGTTAGATGGGAGTTCAGCACCCCCCGGTTTAACTCGGTTCAAATCGAGACCGGTGCGATCAATACCGGTTTACGACTATTCGGATAAGAGAAGATCAGGCCGAAGTCCGACTGGCCGAATCAACAGTTGAGACTAATTGAGACTATTTTGCTATTTTCTTGAGACGATTTGAGTCTCTTATCCTTTGGTATGAAATGTCTATATTTTCATTGAACGCATCACTTTGTGTCACGTGAGCTTCATTTCATTTGGTATAGGAGGTCTAAAAATTGTTATGTCTGTGATAAAATAAAAAAATAGAGTGACTTTCTACATTATTGGTGACGTTATTCGTGTATGCAAAACAAATTATGTTTGTTTTTCAAAATTTAAATAATGTTAGACGTGAAAAAAGCAGTATTTTTTTGTACTAATATAAACTTGAACCAATTAACAGTATGCGAGTAGCGCAAAAAACAAAAAAAATGGGATAAATATAAGTGTTGTCAAAAGATCATAATCAATAGTATATAGTCTTTCTATTTCTAACTCAGTTGAGGGTAAAATTGTCTGAGAGAAACACATTTTGTTACTTGCTTAATTTGTCTTTATCCATGG
Organism: Eutrema japonicum; assembly: GCA_030161315.1. Lineage (NCBI taxonomy): Eukaryota > Viridiplantae > Streptophyta > Magnoliopsida > Brassicales > Brassicaceae > Eutrema > Eutrema japonicum. Next base: position 26,427,701 of record BSQW01000005.1, read on the forward strand.
CTATTTTCTTCATAGATTAGTGAAATTTGGTTATTTCACCAATTGTCCCCTTCTTATTCCCCATTCCAAGAAAAACCCAAAAAAAAAAACCCAGAAAATGCCTTGAAATTAGTGTTTTTTTTGTTGCTTTCAAACATATATTTATATTATTATATGAATAGATTTGCCTGGCTCCAACCTGGGAACAATCGCTGGAAAGACACAATTTCTCAAAACTTATTCCCATATGCCACTTTTTTTGGTATTTTTAATAAACAATTATTTTTAAATCAAAATTGAGAGAAAAACCGAAAAACCCAAAACAAAAATCGAGAATTACAGACCCAACCAGTTGGATCCGAAGAAAAACCCACCCAGACCCACACCCAAATTCAGTTGATTAAAATTTGAAAAAAAAAACAAAAAAATCCCTCCCACTTCCCCATGCTCCGCGAGACCATCGCTCTCCCCTGAGGGAATTTCTGATCGATTCATTCCGACGACGAAATCCGACAAGAGCGAAGCCGAGAACTCCCAAGCTCAACTCCGGTTCCCTCGCCGTTGGAACTCGCCGTTGTGGTCTTCGATTTCGTCTGCAGATTTCCAGATTTCGTCGATTCCCTCGCTCAGACCCACACGATTCTTCATATCCTTCATTCTTCCTCTCAGACTTGGGAACTCCTCAAACTTGTCAATAGGTAACGGAATCAAATGGTAGTTCCGATGCCTTAGTTTTCGATTTTCGATGGGCGATGTTCCGATAACTTCTCTCCTTTTGGTTTTGATATGAAATTGTTCTCGAATTAGTTTGGTTCTTCACAAATGGTATATGGATGTGTTGTCTAACTTATATCTAGCTTTGGTTGTTTTAGGAATTACCTAGAAGCAATTATAGAAGGAAAAGTAATAGATTGTCATGAAACCGATCCGAAAGTGACGGTTAATGAAGGAGAAGAAGTGAGTAAAGAGCAATCAGTTGAAGAAAACGTGGGTGGAAGGAGAGTAGATGAAGAAAAGGAGGATGAAAGGGAACAAACAGTTGTTGAGGAGGAAGAAAACGTTCCTGAAAACGTTGATGGAAGGAGAGTAGAGGAAGAAAAGGGGGATGAAAGGGAAGAAACAGTTGTTGCGGAGGATGAAAACGGTCCTGAAAACGTTGCTGAAAATATAGAAGAAAACGTTGCTGAAAACGTTGAAGAAAACATTGCTATCGCAGGGGAAGACAATGTTGAGGAGGAAGAAAATGGTCCTGAAAACGTAGAAGAAAACGTTGCTGAAAACGTTGAAGAAAACGTTGCTGAAAACGTTGAAGAAAACATTGCTATCGCAGGGGAAGACAATGTTGTGGAGGAAGAAAATGGTGGAGAAGAAGAGGAAAAAGAGGTAACTGGAACATTTTAGGTTTGAAAATGTGATGTAGGGAGAAGTCTGGCTAACTGGAACATTTTAGGTTTGAAACTGAGATGTAGGGACAACTCTGGGTAACTGGAACGTCTTAGGTTTGAAAATGAGATATAGGGACAACTCTGGGTAACTGGTGTTAGAGGGTGGATTATCACCCCCTGGTTTAACTCGGTTTGAACCAAGAATGATTAGATTAAAACCGGTTTACGATGGTTCGGATCGAGGACAAGTCAGCCCAAAAACATTGGGCCGAGCTCGGAATCTCGATAAGCCCATCTCGGCCACCGATCTAGGCCCAACGCAAGCCCAGTCCGTTACAACAGAAAATAACTGGAATATTTCCCTTTTCCACCGATCTCAGAAAAGGAAATATTCTCCTCGACTGAATCTTCTAGATATTAGGAAGAGATCCTTATCTCGGAGAGAAAACCGGGATATTTCCTTCTCCTAATCGAACTCGGAAAATGAAATATTCTCCCTTCAAACCGCCTCAAGACAATATAAATAGAGGAGAAGGCTCATTCATCCAGCATCATCCACAACTTCCGCAGAGACCAGAGAATACGAGAGAGCTCCTTTACCGATCTCAAGTTCTTTTGTCTTTGCCATCTTACTAAAACTCTGTTGTAACTCCGACTCTTGATCAATAAACGAGATTCCGATTAAAGTACTGTTTTACCCATTTTGTGTGATTTACGGATCAACAATTGGCGCCGACTGTGGGGAAAAATTTGAACAGTACTTTATCTAACCACCATGTACTTCTCCGTAGACATTCGCAGCTTCCCAGACTACACACATTATTTCACAGCATTGTTCAATCAAGCCATCCTCGCCAGTTTCATCGCTGTGATTAATACCAAGAACCTTCTAGATTCTTTCCCATACAATATCATGACAAGGAACCACCCTTTTTCACACTTTCAGGTATTATTTCTCTCCCCCAAACTTATTTCTTATTATGTTCTCTCTTTTGTTTTTAGCTTTGCATATACACATCAAGGTATGAGACGCGATTATTGATGGTGTTAACCACCGAATCCCCGGTTCTTCCCTCTCAACGTATCAAAGGCGTAGGCGAATAATGGCATCATAGGAAAATCCTAGCTTCGCTTCCAGTCCTTTGTGTGATCATCTCCTTTGAATGGGATCGTTGGAAATCTTCCTAACCCTCTACTAAGAAGAAAATCATTTAATCTTTTAATGCATCTTATTAATTAACTTGTAACAGGGAGAGAAATACCATTATTTTAAAACACATGGGTTCCTTTGTCAGATACGAATGATGAATCAAGCTCTATGGATACTAACCACATCGATGAAGTGCAAAATTTTGGCTCAGGCTTTAAAGAACTTTGCTGGAAACATGAGTGTCTTCTGGTTAACTGGTCATCCCTTGGATTTTTCATTAGTCCATCTAGAGCTGATTCTGTAATAATGGTCACTTAGAAGCAAGGTCAAATCAATAGATTCAAGAAAAAGATCACAGTCTCAGACAAAGTTTTGACTCAATAAAACAACGAATGACTCAAAAACGACTAACTCTAAGAAAAACAAAAACAAAGTCAGCGACTACCTCCCCCAGACTTGAACAACACTGTTCCCAGTGTTATCTAGCCTAGAGTTGGTGAAAGAAAACAAAAGAACCAAGTGGATTGTGAAAAATCAAGAAGTTACCGTGCTGGAACATCGAGTGTCGACCGACACACAGACTGGTATCGATAAATACCAGGCTTAAGTCGACCTGATGAACCGTCTCAATCGCGTAGGGTGTCGACCGATACCAACAGGGTATCGATCGACACTCAGGCGATTTCGAGTTTTCAACGTCTAAGGTCAGATGTAGCTCCACAAATGTGTCAAACGATCCAGGTGTTTAATGTAAGTACTGTTAGATCACTCAAACACAAGTCAGGTGCAACAAAATATCATAGAAGCATAAATCCACGGGTCCAAAAACATAAAAGACACAAAATTTCAAAGGGTGCGAAAAGCAGCTGTGCCTCGACGTCTAGTGACCGGTGCAGGCTCCATGTCATCATCAGAGGGTGCGAAAAGCAGCTGTGCAGGGTCACCGCCTATGTCGGTCAGATCAATGTTGGGGAGCTGAACCAGAAAGTCCCTAACAGAAGTGCTAAAAACCCAACGCCTATGAGGCTTCAGCCAACGTAGGTGCTCCAAGTGCGCCTCGTCCATAAGCTCGCGGGAGGTCACGATCGAACAACTGGTGGTGATGATTCACAGGGGCACAAAATGGGAGTGAGAAGACTGCCGACCGTTTCTGTCTTCTTACGACCTGCAGTCCTAGAAGCCTTTCCACGTCCTGTGAAAGGCTTAACCTTCAGCGACTCCAAGTGATGTGCGAATACAGCACCCAGGTTAACCGCGAGATCCAACTCATGCCACTCATATGCCTCATTAGAAATGAGATCTCCAATCCCAATAGACAGAACAACCAGCTCAGCAAATCCAATCTTGTTTGGCTCCATCTTACACAACAAAGTGTTGCTCAGGATCCTCACAAGGCAGCGTAGGACGGGATGGCGCACATCTATCAGTGTAGTGGTCTTACTGTCATAGACCCCATGCCCAAAGTGAGACCAAAATGCCTCAACATCCATGAACTTGCGAGGAAGCTCGCACTTCGAGAAGTCCCGGTGAAACCCATATATGTCGCAGAGCTCCTGAAAAGATATCCTATATCACACACCGCGAATCAGGAAAGTTAGAACACCCTGCTGTGCATTCACTGGAGGTTCACCAGTGTAGTAGACGCGGACAGAAGCAAGGAACTGGCGAACCAAGTCAGGGTACATGTCATATTGCCGCGCAGGCATCGTTACCAATCCGATATTGCGGATCAATCCATCAAGCTCCCTGTCAAAACCCATATGACGCATAATGTGCGTATCAATAAAGCGAGTGGGACGCACATCAACCTCCTGCCATGCGTTGTAGAAGATCGAGTCGAAATCGTCCCATTTTTCAGAAATAGGCATGTGGGTGCAATCTTTGCTCTCCGTAATCTCCTAGTCTGAACCCTCGTAATCATCCCTCAAACGTATCCTAGCCTTCTCACTGATCTTAGGCCATGGAAATCGAATTGTTGCATGGGGAAGCACAAGTGATGAAGGTGTAGGAGCCTCAGGTGGTGCGTCGCGCAAGTCGGTGCCGAAAGCCAGTGTGAAGTCGGTGGAGTTGGGGGTCTGAACCTTATAACGGTTCTGGGTAAGACAGGCGATAACTGATCCTGGCGTCCAAACCCCGTTACGTAAGAACTCGACCCGAGCACCCAACTAGTACTCTTTCACTGGTGGGTTGGAGCTGGATGTGGTATCAGTGCGTGCTTTCTTCCTAGGTGCCATCTGCATCATCAACAAACAAAAAATATGGCATAAATCTAACATCTCTCTCAAAAATAGAAATCTCGGCCAAGTGAAACAGTTAGCATCAATCGATACCAATGGGGTATCGATCGATACTCGTACAAGTATCGAGCAGCACACGAAGAACATGAATCCGAAAATTCCAAAAGTGGAAACCAAGGGCTAGTAAGTGTAATGCAAGATTCGACTAGGCCTAGAACACACAATTCAAGTGATAATTATCCAGTAAAACAAGTTCTAAGAGCCTAAAAATCGAAAATCAAACCTTGGTTCACGGATTGAAAAGATGAAGATTCGTGATTCATACCTTGTAGATCGTGAGATTGAGTGAGAGAATGAGATAGAGAACGAAAATCCGAGCAGGATAGACACAAAAATCACTCAAATCCGTTGAGAAACGAAGATTTGTGATTTGGAGAGAGAGAGTTCGGTATTTGTATCGAGCGATGGAGGCGGTGGGAGGAGAAAAGAAAAACCGTAGGGTTTATAAGGAAACATACCTGCACATGGAGTATCGATCGATACTAGTGGGTGTCGATCGATACTGAGTGTGTGGAATGACCGACTCGCCACACCAAGGTCGGTCCAGAATGTGTATGTTTAACGACGGGTATCGACCGATACAAAGTGGAATCGATCGACACGGAACCTCCGAATCTGATTCACGTGACACAACGAAACACAAAACAAAACTAGAAACAGAAAAGACTTATATTTACAGACTTACCAGTGGGTTGCCTCCCACTCAGTGCTTGTTTTACGTCACGAGCTTGACGTTACGGACGATCAGTCTGGATAAGAATGAGAGCTTGCAGCAAAACATGCTCCACAACTTGACATCTCCACGTTCAGAGTTCTGCGCAACATGTTCTCCCCAACCTCTTGTCCTTTCTCCTTCAGCTCTGGAGTAAGAAGAATTCTAGCCTTAGAAAATGGCTTTGAGGTCCCTTTGCATTTCACCTTGTATTCGATCGAATCTCCATCGCACTTCTGAGGGATTTAGGTGACATGTGTAGCACTTCTTTGCCTTAGTCTTTTTGATGGCTTTCTTGGTGACGATAGGAGGACGATCCAGAACTTCTATGACAGTTGGCTCATCATCAACCATCAATATTTCTCCTGCACCAACGGGGATGCAAGATGTCTGTGTGGGAGGTCTTCTAGAGGGGATTGCTTCGTAGGAGACCTGTTTATCAATGTACGAGAACGAGATGCTCTTACTGGGCGTATCCATAACTACACCAGCAGTAGCCATGAACGGTCTTCCGAGAATCAAAGGTGTGCTAGATCATGCATGTATCTCCACAACCTGAAAATCGGTAGGAACCAGACAGTCTCCTACCTTAACCATCAAATCAGGGATTGTACCGTAAGTAACTGATGTGGAAGAGTTCGCGAAAGTGAGAGGCATCTGAGTAGGTCTTATGTCATCAATTTTTAGCTTCTCTGCAAGTGCCTTCAACATAACATTAACGCTAGACCCTGAATCGACCAGAGATTCTTTGAATTCAACTCCGGAGATAGAGCATGGAACTGAAAATTTCCCTGGATCTTCCCTCTTAGTCAGCTTCTTCAGTGGAGATGGTGTACTTCTGACCTTGATTAAGAGTGCCTTGATCTCGTCCTCAGTTTCTCTGCATTCTCGGAAGTGACTATAAAGAGGGCGGTACTCAAGGGCTTCTTCAAAAGTCAGTGTGTGTTGAATTATTCGTACCATCTTCTCAAAGCCACGCATATGCTTTGGAGAAATGGGGTCTCTGAGGTGTCTGGGTAATCGAGGATATGTTACCTTAGGCTTGTAAACACGTTCCTTGATCATCTATGTTTCTTCACGATCTCTGGTTCAGCATCCGAGGGGTGTCGATCGATACAAGGTTGGTGTCGATCGACACAAGGTTCATGTGTCGGTTCTTCAGACTGGTATCGATCGATATTGGCAATGGTATCGGTCGACAATGACAAATCAGGTTCGGAATCACTTTCGACAGAGGTTTCAAAGTTTTCCGCACTTCGTAAGGTGATTGCATTGACGTACTCCTTATGTGCCTGAGTCGTATTTCCCTTGACAGCTGCTGCAGTCTGAGCTACTTGTGTTTCCATCATCTTCTGATGAGTATCGAGAGCGTCGATCCTTCCACTCAGATCCTTGTACACAACATCTATCTTTCCGTTGAGATTGACTGTGAGCTGCTGCTGTCCTTGAACCAGCTGTTCAAACATAGACTCGATCTTGCTATCTTGAAGCTTAGCAGGTAATGGTTGATAATATGAGTTTCCATAGTTCCTCGTATACCCACTGTTCTGAGGTTATCTCTGACCAAACTGGTTCGAGCCTCCTTGCTGAGAGTTGTTGTTGAAGTTTCGGTTGTTGTTGAATTGATTCCTCTGGCTCTGAAAACCAGAACCACCAATGTAGTTAACATTCTCTACTTCATCCTCGTTGAATACCTCGACATCTTCAGCAAAGTGAACAGCCTTTGGTGTCTTGCCCATCAGGAGACTGTGCATAGAATCCAACTTAGCTTGAAAATCAGTAATCTGTGAACCATCCATGTTACCAGCTAGCTTCTTCCGCTCAAAATCAGCATTCTTGGTGTTATTGCTAGACGCCAAGTTCTCAATAAGTACATAGGCTTCATCAGGATACCTGGTGTTAAAGTTTCCATTGCTCGAAGCATCCAAAGTCATCTGATACCTCCAATTAAGTCCTCTGAAAAAGAAACCCATCAGCTGAACATCAGAGTATTTCATGTCATGCCAAGTTTGAATAGGTCTAAAGACTTGGCGTCTCCTCTCAGCTACGGTTATGTCCCACCAAGCTAGTGCATTTTCAGTGAGTTGAGTTGCGGCTAAGGCCACCTTCTTGAGCTCTCCATAGCCATAACATTCAAAGATATACTCCAAACATTTCTCCCAATCAAGATAGACCTCCGGGTTTGATTTTCCTAGTTTCATATCATTATTACCTTCTCCACGCTCACCTCTAGGCCGGTTGCCTTGTAAGGGGTCGTGTCTCCTCGGCTTCCTTCTCCTTAGAGGGCCAGGAGGGGGATTCTCCTCCATCTCTGGCTCATAGTAAGAGTCATACTCCTCGGACTCTTCATTGTTGTTATTAGCCGGTGCATTTCTCCTCGCCGGTGGTAAATTCACTATGGCTGCTCTCGGCTGTTCAAGCCTGCCTAGACGCTCCCTTGTGTCTCTCATGTCTTCTCTCATGGCAGTGAGTGTGGCCATGATGTCTTGAATCTGCACGTTGTGATTTGCCTCTTCTCCCATGCCTTATAACTTGTCGGTTCTTGCAAACTTACAAAAGCAACAAATTGTCAAAGCAACGAGTGTAATGAAAAGGAAAAATTCTCTAAATGACTTAAGATGACTGTCAAAAGACTAAAAGAATTATTAGCAACTTAACAAAATTCCTAGAAACTCGCAATGCTCACTAAAAATTTAACAAGTTCCAAAAACTCTAGCTCAAGCGATAAGCTAAGTTTCATTTTTTTTATTTGATTTGCGACTCGTTTTAAACAACTAATACGAACTAACTAAAATTTTTTTTTTTTGCTTTTTTTAATCAAGAACAGAACTACGAACACGGACTAACAAACCCTAGATATATATTTTTATTTTATTTTATTTTCTTACGCTAACCAACTAACAACTTAAGTTAATTATGAAAGCAAAGCGACTAAAGGATAAATGGTAAGATAACCAAAGGCAGAACCTTTGGCTTTGATACCAAAGATGATGTAAGAACCGGTGGTGGCTCTCACGTCAAAAGGATAGAGGCGGTGAGCAAGGCAGGCGATCGCCCTCTCCTTGGCTCCTTTGATGATCAAAGATGAAAGTAATATGACACGCAGGCGGTCGCCCTCTCGTGTGGGATTAGGATGTGATGTGTTGGTGGAGTCAGTTCACGACACAAAGATTAGATGAGCCTTTGATACGGTGAAAGATCTAAGCCTGCTTGAATCACACAAACAAAGCCAAGAACAAGAAGTTTCTCAAGACGATGTTTGAAGAAGAACTGCGTTATTTTATTGATAGGTAAAAGGTTGCGGACTACAAAGCCGCAAAGGAACCTTATAAACTGGTTCGTCGGCTTGAACCTACTAGGGTTCGACTCAAGAAGCAAAGACTCAAAACAACAGGACTTTTGAAAAAAAAACAACACGCAGTTCTATACAAAACAAGATCAACGTAAGCTAAAAACTAAACAATGCTCATCGTTTCATTTAATCCATAATAGGAAAGTTTATGAGCGACTCTTTAAAAATAACTAAGGACGATGTTTTTGCTGATGACTTCAGCCATTGATCACGTTGGAGACACCTGCAAGCACAATAGAATAATTTAAAAGCTTACATTGATGAGTAGATGTTCAAGAAGCCGCTTGCATGCCTTTTGAAGATGGTCCTGGTGCAAGTGCGTCTTTGTCTCTAAGTAGGTTGTAAGAGCCTCCTTTGGTGCTCTCTAAGTCAGAAGATTCTTGATCTTCAAGTTCTTGCTCTCCCTCGGTCGTGATCTCCTCTTCTTGCTCCATTTGGCTTCTCTCGGCTACGAGGAGCTTGTTGTGAAGGGACTTCGTTCCTGAGCTATTTCCCACCAATCCAACTGGACCATTAGTCTTAGAATATATGTTTGGTCGATGAAAATCACCTGCCTTGGCGAGATCATTGTTTTGGAGGCTTTCTAAGCTATTTGGATTCTTCCTGGCTAAAACTGTCTCGGCTAAGTCTCTCTCAGCTAAAACTGCTTCGGTGAACTTTCTATCGGCTAAATTAGAAACCTCGGCTAAAACTGAACTGGCTGAAATTGGGACCTCGGCTAAAACTGATTCAGTAAGGTTTCTCTCGGCTAAAACTGATTCGACATGATTTCCCTCGGCTAAAACTGATCCGACCAGATTCCCTTCGACTAAAACACTTCTCTCGGCTAAAACTGGTTCTAATAGGTTGTTATGTCCATATATGACATTTACGTCAGGCAGCACATGATCTGTTGGTTCTAAGGAGTTGATATAGATGTGTAGGGCCTTTTTGTATCTATTCCTCATTTGTTTGATCCTAGAACGCGTCATGGCCCCTTCTTGAACTGTTGTCATGATGCTTGGAATGTCCTTTGGGTCGATGTCCACATCAACTTTGCAAGGATGTTGAGTTCAACCTCGAAGACGAGTGTATGATGGCGTTCTTGGAGATAAAGAAAGCGTTGGTTAGTGCCCCGGATTGGGATCTTCCTTTCAGATTATGTGTGATGCGAGTGACTTCGCGGTTGGAGCCGTCTTAGGCCAAAGGAAGGACAAAAAGACCAACGTCATCTACTACGCAAGTAGAACTTTGGATGACACTCAAGCAAGGTATGCTACCACGGAGAAGGAATTGTTGGCGGTGGTGTTTGCCATGGAGAAGTTCCGGTCATACGTAGTTGGCTCGAAGATCATAGTCTACATAGATCATGCGGCTTTGAGGTACATACACGCCAAGAAAGACACCAAGCTGAGACTTCTCCGTTGGATTCTATTCTTGCAAGAATTCGACATGAAGATTGTGGACAAGAAAGGTATAGAGAATGGGGTCGCGGACCACTTATCTAGATTGAGGATTGAGGATCTTGTTCCACTTGATGAAAAACTCCCCGAGGAGAGTCTTATGGTGGTGAGCGTCTTGAAGAAATGAATAGAGGCCGTGAGGGGTCTTGAGAGTGCAAGCCATTTGCAAGATGAGAAGGTACCGTGGTTCGCGGATTTGGTGAACTATTTGGTTTGTCGGAAGGAACCCCCAAACTTGGATGGGTGTAAGAAGAAAAAGTTCTTTCATGACGTCACAAGGTACTATTGGGATAAGCCATTCTTGTACAAGTTGTGTTCGGATGGCTTGTATCGAAGGTGTGTGGCGGAAGAAGAGGTCCATTGTCATGGATCGGCTTATGGTGGACACTTATGGTGGACACTTCACTTTGTACAAGACGGCCACAACAGTTCTCCAAATGGGTTTTTGGTGGCCGAGCCTATTCAAGGATGCACATGCTTTTGTTTCCGTTTGTGACGCTTGCCAAAGAAAGGGGAACATTGGTAGAAGAGATGAGATGCCTCAAAACCTGATTCTTGAAGTGGAACTTTTTGATGTGTGGGGAATAGATTTCATGGGACCATTTCCCTTCTTCATATGGAAACCAATACATTCTAGTGGCGGTTGACTATGTCTCCAAATGGGTAGAGGTTATTGCGAGTCCCACAAACGATGCAAACGTCGTTCTCAAGATGTTGAAGTCAATAATCTTCATTAGATTTGGTGTACCACGGGTTATGATAAGTGATGGGGGCTCGCACTTCATCAACACAGTCTTCGAAAGCTTGCTTAGGAAACACGGAGTGAAGCACAAGGTGGCCACGCCTTACCATCCTCAAATAAGTGGCCAAGTGGAGGTTTCTAACCGGCAAATCAAGGCGATACTTAAGAAGACCGTTGGGAGCTCAAGAAAAGATTGGTCCATGAAGCATGATGACGCATTATGGGCCTATCGAACCGCTTTCAAGACACCGATAGGGACTATCCCGTTCAATCTTCTCTATGGGAAAGCTTGGTAGTTGCCGGTCGAGTTAGAGTACAAGGCCTTGTGGGCGGTGAAACTTCTCAACTTCGATCTAAAGACCGCACAAGAGAGGCGGTTTATTCAACTCCAAGAGTTAGATGAGATTAGGCTAGAGGCCTATGAGAGCGCAGGGATCGACAAGGAACGGAACAAGGCGTTCCATGACAAGAAGATCTTGCGAAAGGACTTCAAATTGGATACCTAGTGTTATTGTTCAACTCCCGGTTGAAGCTTTTTCCCGGGAAGCTCAAGTCAAGATGGTCCGGACCGTTCGAGATCAAAGAAGTGAGGCCATATGGGGCCGTGGTACTTGTCAACAAGAGTGGCCAAGAATTCATTGCCAATGGCCAACGACTCAAACCATACCATGCCAAGGAAATCATTGAAGAGGGAGGCTCAATCCCTCTCGATGATGTTCCCCTCGCTTGAAAGCGGTAACCAACGTCGAACTTAGTGACGTAAAACAAAGTGCTCTTGGGAGACACCCCAAGCTTATCCTTATATATACTTTTAATTTTCTCTTTTTCAGTCTTTGCTAGTACTTCTTGATCATTTTGTTAAGTGTTCATAGGGTACTTGGTATCCAAAGTGGTAAAGCCTTGCAAAGGAATGGTCAAAACATGGACAAGCACTCACACCGGCCAAGTTGGAACCGGTACATGGAGCCGGCGTGGAAAAAGGGTCCTAAAAGGAGCAACACTGGCTTGGCATGCAGGTTGTAACCGGCCCGGTGCAAGATCATGATACTTGCTCGTCGGATGGACTTGGCCGAGAGAGGATTGCACCAGCCCGATACAAAGAATGGACTGAGACCGGTATTGGAATGCACCGAGCACAAGAGTTTTACTGGCCCCATATACCGGTTGTGATTGGCCCGGCATGAAAATATTTCCCTTGCACGTCGGATTAAGTTAGCCGAAGGAGAACGATACCGGCCCGGTGCAAAAAGATGGATGTTGCCCGGTATTAGAAGGCAACAAAAACAGGGAAAATACCGGTCATATGTACCGTTCGTAACTGGGCCGGCATGGCAAAAGGTGACGCCGGCTGTGCATACCGGACGGACGTAGACCGGCGTGAAAATATGCACCAATGCGCATCGAACGTGCATACCGGCCATGTTTTGCCCGAGATTGCTATTAACCATCAGTCCGAACCTTTGTCCAACGGTACATTGTTTAGATCTATTACCCAATGGACCGCCCGGTGTCTCCGCCCAGGTAAGCGACCTGGCCCGGCCAGGTAAGTTTTCTTCCTCCAAAATCGCGGCAATGACCACTCTTTCTTCTCTCAAACTTCATTTGTTCATAACTCTCTCATTTCTTACCCAAAAATCGTGATTCAAGTTGCTAAATTCCAGATTTTTCATCCTCTTTCTGGATCTACCAACGGTTTTCCATTTAAATCTTGCATCCCCAAGGTATTTTACTCAAATGTTTCATGAAAAATTCAAGAACTTGCTCATAAGTGAAAATTTTCATGACTTGTTTGGGTAGTGCTTACACTTGAATAAAAACCTTGGGATTAGGTTCGAAATGGCTAGGCTTGGTAGTTCTTTTGCAATTTTGTGATGCACTTGAGAAATTTTGGATTTTTGAACCAAGAAAATTGATTTTGGTGTCTTGTGCTAAAAGATGCAACCTTGGAGATTTGAATGAGTTCTTGGAGCATTTAATTGGCATACTCAATTTTGCCAATTGAGCACTGTCCTCTTTGTCTCATGAATGCCTTTGCTTGATAATGACAAAGATTATATCTTGGTTTCTTGGAACTTATACATTCTTTGAGACAATGTAGGTACCATGATAACAACAAGCAACCCAATCCAAGCTTCAAGTCTACCGACTAAGAAGAGAGAGTTAGCATTAGAGGCAAGCACTAAATTAGGCCTAGAAAAGAGGAAAAAGAGGGCACTTGCTAATGGCGAAGAAGACAATGTGGAAGACGTGGTGCAAGTGAAAAGGAAGAAGAAGGTCCCCAATCCCAAGCCAAGAGTCCCTACCTATAGTGAGTATGCCAAGAAGCTCAAGGCGGTGAAATTCGAGGAGACAAAATTCCCGGACAAGGTCGTACTTGAGAAGATGGGGATCTTTGAGGATCTGAAAACGATTTTCACCAACATGGGTTTCGGTGGATATTTTGAGGTGGCTAACCCTTCTCATAAAGACCAAGCTTGCCAATTTCTTGCATCATTGGAAGCTATGTTCCATGAACAAGGTGATAGAGACGCCAATGAGGAAGATGGTCACGGTTTTATTGAGTTTAAGGTGGGTAGAGAAGCATACAATATGACATTCCATGAGCTAAGTCAAGTGTTTGGGTTCAAAGAAAAAGGAACCAAGAGAGGTCTCAAGTTTCTCTATGGGAAGAACGACTTGACTTACTTGTGGAGAGTCATTGGTATGGGAGAATATAATCTCGGCACTATCAAAGGCACGTGCATCCACCACCCCGCCATTCGCTATGCCCATAAGATCCTTGCTCACACGTTCTTTGCCAAGAAGGAGTTTGGAATGGTTTCAGAAGAAGATATGGAGTTGTTTGCTTTAGGCTTGACACCGTTTCTTGACACACCTAGAGACAAGCGGCTTTTCGCTGGAGAGAGTGCACGCCCGTGCCTAGCCATCGTTTTAGTGAACCACTTACTTGGTTACAAAAGTTGGGCTCTCACTACAAAGAGCAAGGAGCCTAAAATCTTCATAGGCGATTTGGTAACTTCAATTCTAAAGGCTAAAGGGATTAAGTTGGTGGAGGATACTAAGAACGTGGAGCTTATGGATGAGGCATATCTCTCAAGGACCAAGTTCTTCGAAGGCAAGATAGGCAAGACTTTTGCCTACAACCTAAGACTCAACGAGACCAACACGGTCAAGGTCCTTTTGCCTAACACTCCTCTCACCACACTCCGCGGGAGGAAATAGATCTATTTCTATCAAATCAATGATCATTTCTACAACCCGGCCACGGACCCACCACTAGAGATGATTCGCTCTCAAAGAAAGAAGGCGAAGAAATTACCGAGAGAAGATGTTGAGTCACCCAATGGCCGTGAGGATGAAGAAGAAGATGCACACTCGATTCCCACTATACCCAAGTACGGAAGTGAGAGGTATTGCTTTGTTCCTTATGATGGGAGGATGCCGGACGTTGCCACTAGACATGCCAACCACCAAACGAGGTTACTTCAACATTGGTGCAAGTGGCAAGATAAGACAATCCAGAAGTTGGTAAAGGCAGTCAAGGATTTGAAGGACACGGTTAGAGAGCTCAAGGACAAGGAGAGCCGAGCACGGTGGAGCAAGAGGATATTGGAGAACGTTTTACACCGTTGGACCAACAACTTCAACTACATGGAGGAGAGTTGGTGATTCACGACGACGAGTACATTCCATCCTCCTACGAGGTGAAAGTGGCCAAAAGGAAGACAATGAGGACACTGTCTCCGTGCTCTAGCAATCCTTCATACTCGATGGGGTCTCCTTCCCCATCCGAAAGCTTTTGAAGTAGCACTCCAAAACCTTGTAAATAGTTTTTCGTTTACTTGAGTCTAGCATTTTATTTTATTATTTTTGGGTTTCTTCCTTTTATTTATTTCACACAGAGACGGTGTGATTTAAGTTTGGGGGACGGACCAGTATCTAATGTCATTTGTTTTGTCTTATTTTGAGTTTTGCATATTGAGTCTCATGCATTCATCTAAGGCATAGAAAAATCAAAAAAATTGGGCAAAATTTGAAAATTGAAACACAAAAAGAAGTCATTTAGGTTATCTTTTGAGATGCATTTGTATTTGTACATCGAGTCTAGGATTGCATACTAAGGATTCATTGCATATGCATGGGAATAATGATTAATTATCCTCGTAGGGTAGCACTTTAAGAAATTAATGTCCGTAGTTGTTTAATGCATTTAAGTGAGTATGAAAGTAAAGATGCACCATTCTTAGTTCTCATGTATCATCATACTTGCCTTGATTGAAACATGCTTGAATTGCATCCAACCTCATCTAAGTGATAACCCTAATCTTGACTTTTAGTTATTGTGTTTATGCAATTTTGAATGAATTCGTGGATCACTTATACATACTTGGATAATATTTTCCCTTTCACAACTCTTGTTTATCCAAGTAGCCATATCCCATCGTTGGAATGGTTTCCCCTACCTTAACCTCAACCTTCTTTCTAGCCATTGTTATTAGTTTGTGAATTGTGAGGCATTTCTTTCGAACAAACTTGGCAAAACGTGTTAGGTTTAGGGCGACAAGAGGGAATTCTCATGTAGACTTAGCTCCATCACCACGGAGTTAATTTATGAATAGGCTAGTTAGGTTAGCGGTTCTTGATTCAAGTTTGGGGGAACGGTTTGAAAACTTGGCAAATGGGTATGTTCGGAATGGTAATGTGGATTGGAAAAGATGAAAAGGGAGAAAGAAAAAGGGGATCGGATTTATATAGATTGGTTGGTGCAAAAAGAAAATAATAAGACTAGCTCTAAGAATAAGATAGCCTAAAAAGATTCAAGGAAAAATAAGAAAGCCAAAAAGGCCAAACCATCAAAGATGAAGAGAGGCGTGAACAAAAATGAAGTAAGAATAGCTAAGTCAAAACAAGGAAGCACCAAACCATGACATCAAGGAAGAAGAAGTGGATCCCCAATGTGAGAAGAAGGTGAAGCGAGAACGCAAGAAGCATGTGTGGATTTGAGAAGGCAAAATGCCTTAGGACGAAAAGGGTAGCTTAGGATGTGGGCACAACTGTTTAGAAAGCTTTAGGTTAGAGACACTCTAGGCATTTGGGTAGATGAGAATTCTCCCTTGTATGCATAGGTTACCTTTTACCTTTAGCATTTTGCTAAAGTTTGTTCATTCCATGAGATATCCTTGCACTTGATTACCCATGCATGATAATGAGATCACATTCATCTCATAACCGAACCCTTAGCCAAACAAATTCGATTTGACCTTGCATAGACATGATTCATGGTTACACCACTAATGAATGTTAAGGGGTTGGAGAATATGATTGCTTGGGGTTTGGATTTGATACATGATGAAATAGGAATGGCTAACTCCATTGGAGTAGACTCACTTGTGCATTTAAGAACTACAAACTTGGACGTTGAGTGTGATTTCTTTTTTTGTTACTTGTGGATTTGAGTTCCCACTTTCAAACCTTCCTCTACTTGCTCTTATTTGTTTACTTGAGGGCAAGCAAAGGAATAAGTTTGGGGAGTTAATATTCCCATATTTTGTCCCTTCTATGCATTCATTTAGCTGAGGTTTTATCTTATACACATATAGTTTCATTGTATTTCTTATTTGTTTTGTCTCATTTAGAGTTTTGGGTTTTCATACTAGGTCCTAGAGAGTCTTGCATGTTTTGGAGTCTCTTTTAGATACTTTGGAGGCTTTTGGAGACTTTGGAGGAGTTCACACTTGGCTTGTGACCTTGAGGCAACGCCTAGAGGCAAGGGTGGATCACACTCACTGCACCGGACTCTCATACCGGACCTAATTTGGCCGGTATCACAACTTTGGCCGAGACAGGCTCTACACCGGCCAGGAATACCGGCTGCACTTCCCCTGGCACCATCAAATCATCCTCCCCGATTGAAGACTCTCGCACCGGCCCGGCACAGCACACTTCACACGTCCGGTGATGTGCGTTACCTCCAGCAGGGTATTTACCGGGCGCACGTACTGATATGCTCAAATTAATACCCTAAAAGTACTAAAGCAGTAGCTGCAGTATATCAGGGGTCGAACACAATGACTCAGAGAAATCACACAATGGATTGTATAGTATCGAATCAAGCTAAGCAAATCAGATGAAACAAAAGCAATAAATAGTAAAAGGGTTGTAAATTCGATGGAGGAAAATATAGGCCCAGGGTATTTCTCAGGAAATCAATGAATGCAGATAAACTAACTAACATGATTCAGATTTAGTGCGGTTCTTGAACTCAAATCACTAAGATATAATTAACCAACTCTCGTTGCGAAAACTATCTAAATCTACAAATGAGAGTTTGTTAATGGATTAGGTGATTAGCATAGTGATTAATTGCTTGAAAGAGAATTAGTCAAGTTAAGGGTCTTTTGTTTAGGGATTAGCTAGTTTGAGTAAATGATCATCATGAATTGAACTTGGGTCATCTTATATCCATAATCTCATCTTTGAATCCGCTTTTTCTTATTAATTTACATCTTGTTTAGTTGATTTACTTGCTTTGAATTGGATACTTAATCACAAAACCCCTTTGATTAGCTTAACTTACATAGATTCCTTGTATTCTTAATGCTTAGAGTCATCTCCTAATACAGATTGATAACCTCTTATACTACTTGTATCTAGAGTTATTGATACCTCTTTAATACCGAAAAGTATTAGTATCAGATATCTCTATGGATTTCATTTTAGGAGTACCCAAGATACGACACAAAGACTCAATCTTTGTTATTGTGGACACTTCATCCCGTGTGACAAGACCAATGATGCAACTCAAATTGCTGACCTGTTCTTCAAGGAGGTGGTGCGCTTGCATGGGGTCCCAGGACCATAGTATCTGATCGTGACACAAAATTTTTGATCCACTTTTGGAGAACTTTGTGGAGGAAGCTAGAAACCAAGCTCCTCTTTTCTACTACCTGCCACCCCCAAACAGATAGACAGACGTAAGTGGTAAACCGTACACTTGAAACCTTACTTAGAGCTACTCTTGGTAACAACATGAAAACATGGCTTGATCGCATTCCATTCATAGAATTTGCTTATAATAGGGTTGTTCTTTCGGCCACTAAGCTATCTCCATTTGAAATCGTCTATGGAATTAACCCTCTATCTCCAGTAGATTTAGTGCCAATTCCACAAGTGGAACATGTTAATCAAGACGGCCTTAGGCATGCTGAGCTCATCAAGAAATTGCATGAGAAAGCTAAGGCTAATATTGAGAAGAAAACTGAGGGATACAAGAGGAGCCATGACAAAGGCAGGAAGGAACTCACATTTGAGCCAAGAGATTGGGTCTGGCTACATATGAGAAAAGAGAGGTTCCCAGACAAGCGTGCCTCCAAACTCGCCCCAAGAGGCGATGGTTGATATATCATAGTTTTTACCCCTTTTAAGCCATGATATAAGTCCGTCTTATAGAGTCTTTCTAGTATTTTGTAGTCCTTTAGAGTCTTTTACAGGTTATAGCACGTTTGGAGCATTATTAGAATTATTGGAGCTTTCTGGAACAGTTTGGAGCAAAAGCTGAAGTCGTGTTGCTGAGTACCTGATTTCACGACAAGCATCGATCGATACTCATCGAGGCTGACACGACATGCGACTTTAATGAAGAATTGAAGTATTGCAAATTGGTCCATAAGTCTTTAATAATTACAAGAAGACCCCAACTCGTGATTTAGGCTATTTATAGGGATTTTACAGCCACTTTTATGGCTATGCTTTAATTCTCTATTGCTTTATTTTACTTTGGTTTGAGATAGACAAGTCTGAATCTCCCTTCGTCCGAGATCAGATCTCAAAACCTTTTGTTACTCTTTCTATTTTATTGATGATTTATTTAGTTATGTTGATTGTTTCATTTTCCATGTCTGAGTAGATCCACTTTAGGTTCAGAGTTCTCATAAGGGTTTTCTCTGAATGCTAGGTTGATTAGTTTATAGGATTCACCATCTGAATTAGTTCTTCGCTTAGGTTGTGTTCAAAGCTAATTCTAGGTTGACGAATCTGGAACTTAGATCTTAGGATAATTGATTAGGTACGACAGTGCGATTAATTACCTGATAGAACCTAGGTGAGCAACTTGATTATTCGCAAAGAGATTTGGTTTAATTGATTTGTGAACATATCAAACCTGAACTTTAAAGCTGATTTAGAATTTAGGATTCGCAAAGAGATTTGGAATTCCTAGGATTTAGATTTACATAATTCTCGCAACGACAGTTGGTTAATTATACCTTAGTGATTTGAGTTCAAGAACTGCGCTAAATCTGAATCCTGCTAGTTAGTTTATCTGCATTCATTGATTTCCTGAGAAATACCATGGGCCTATATTTTTCTCCAATTGAATTACAACACTTTTAATTGCGTACTTGTTTTCGTTTACATATTTTGATTTAGCGTATTTTGGATCTATATAATCTATTGTGTGTCTCTGTGAGTCCTTGTGTTCGACCCCTAGCTATACTACGACAACTGCTTTAGTATCTGAATAGGGTATTAATTTGAGCATATCAAATTTGGCGCCGTTGCCGGGGACTCAATTCGCCATTAGATTTTAGTTGAGAATTTCGACTAAGTTCGTCGGTATCGATCGATACTCCCTAGTATCGGTCGATACTCGTCGTCTTCTTTTGTTGATATCGATCGACACCACTTGGTATCGATCGATACTCAACATATATATATTTTTTTTGGTTACTTACGTGCCTTGTCTAGTGTTTTGATTTCAGGCGTATGTCCGTTCGTGAAACCAGAAGCAACAAGAGCACTCAGCTAGTAGAACTGTCATTGGAACAGCTAGCACTTGTGGAACGCACAAACAGAAAGATCAAGCAAACATCAGGGATGAACAACCCAGTGGTTTTAAGAGCTGATGAAGCTGGAGTTCTGAGAGACCAAGAGGGTCAAGTGTGCAATGAGGGAGTGCAGCGACTTGATGAAGCCGGAAACGTCGTTGTCCCTGCTGCTGTTAATGAGATTGTCACGCCAGCTGGGCGCGCCAACGTTGGGAATGCTGCAGGTGATCGAGTTAGGACACTTGGCGAGCACAACAGACCTGATCAGTTCTATGCCAATCGATCTGCGATTCGCATCCCAACTTTTCAGAGGAATGACTTCGAGCTGAAGCATGCGTATTACGCTCTTGTAAGTCAGAACCCTTTCCATGGCCTACCTCATGAGCATCCCATGGATCATATCGAAAGGTTCGAGGATTTGGTCACTGGTATGAAGTACAATGGAGTGCCCAATGAGTTCCTATTCTTCAAACGTTTCCCATACTCTCTTGGTGGGGATGCTGCTTATTGGCTGAAGCAGTTAGCTCCTTATTCTCTAACTACATGGGATGAGACGAAGAATGCATTCCTGTGCAATTTCTATGATGATGCGAGATCTGAAGAGTTCAGGAACAAAATTTCTCAATTTTCTCAAGGTCCAACAAAGGGACTCAAGGCTGCTTGGATTCGCTTCAAATCATATCAGAGAGATTGTCCGCACTATGGGTTCAATCAGGTTCAGCTAATGGGTACCTTCTACACAGGGATCGATTGGAGGTACTAGATGGCTTTGGATACTGCGAGTAATGGGAACTTCAACACTAGATATCCAGATGATGCAGTCGTGCTGATTGAGAACTTGGCGTCTAGCAATAGCACCAAGAATACTGATTTCGAGCGGAAGAAGCAAGATGGAGGACTTGATGGATCGCAGATTGCTGATGTCCAGGCAAAGCTGGATTTTCTAATCGGAAAGTCGAAGAAGACTATACACTTTGCTGATGGAGTCGATAATATCGGTGGGGATGAAGTGGAGGGTGTTAACTACGTTGGTGGTTCTGGATTTCAGGGTCAGCAATTTGGGTACAACAACAACCGAAGCTTCAACAATAACACTCGCAATTACGGGAACTCTTCGTACCAGCCCATCCCTCCAAAGCCTACGGATAATAAGATGGAATCCATGCTTCATGCTTGAGCAAAATCTTCAAGGACAGCAAAAACTGCAAGTGGATTTCAATGCAAAAATTGACCATCTGTATACTGATCTGAATGGAAAGATTGACCATCTCAATGGGAAAATCGAGGCTCTCAATACCAATCAAAGGATGCTGGAAACGCAAGTAGCTCAGACTGCAGCAAATGCTAAGGGAAAGTCGGTTCATTCACACAGTGCACACGTCAATGTAGTCAGCTCAAGTGCAGAAAATTTCGATGAGGATCCTGAAATCGCCAGGGCATCGATCGATACCCCCAAGTGTCGATCGATGCCGGTTACAATTCTGAAACGGGATACTTCCAAAACCCGTGTATCGATCGATACTGAGGCGATTTTTGCGGAAACACTTGAGACTTCGACTGTGGTGCCTAAGGTAGTTGCAGAACGAGTGTATATACCCAGGATACCTTATCCTATGCCTCGTATTATGACAAGGAAGGAATGGGAGGATGCCAGATGCAAGGCTTTGCTGGATAAATCAGTTGTGGAGCTTCCTTTGGATGATGATGTATCTGCCAGGGACGATTCAACAGCGAGAGTATCGATCAATACCCTACCTGGCGTCGATCGATACCCCTCGCAGAACGAGCCAGAAACTGTGAAAACACCTGAGTTGATTGCAGAAAGAGTTCGCAAGCCCAAGAAGCTGAATCCTATTCCTAAACACCTCAGAGATACTATCACTCCAAAGCAGCTGCGTGGCTTTGAGAAGACGGTACTAAGGATACCCCACTCGTTCACTTTTGAAGAAGCTCTAAAGGGCTGGCCTCTGCTAAGTCACTTCAAAGATTGCAGAGAAACTGAGGAAGAGATTAAGGCACTCTTCATTAAGGCCAGAGGTACACCTCCACTGAGACAGTTGACTAAGAGGGAAGACCCAGGGATCTTCTCAATTCCATGTTCTACCTCTAGAGTTGAATTCAAAGAGTCTCTCGTTGACTCAGGAGCCTGCGTCAATGTCATGTCCATGGCAATTGCAGAGAGATTGGGAGCTGATATTCAACCTCCAAAGACATCTATCACATTCGCGAACGATAACACCTCTATTCCATATGGGGCAATCGCTGATTTGATTATCACAATAGGAGATTGCCTGGTTCGTACTGATTTTAAGGTTGTAGAGATGAATACAAAATCTCATACGCTGTTGATCCTCGGAAGACCGTTCATGGCTACAGTTTGTGCCATTATGGACACACCCAGCAAGCACATCTCATTCTCATACATTGACAAGGAGGTGTACTACAAAGCCATCCCTAGAGGAACTCTCGGACGTGTCTCTTGCATTGAAGATGTCACAGGAGAGACATTAGCAGTTGATCTTTTGGAAGAGCCTCCTGATGAGCCTACTGTCGCAGACATTTTAGCTGAACCGCCCAGCATTCCCAAGGAAGTTGTCAAGAAGGCTAAGGCAACAAAGAAGAAGGAGGCCAAGAGCAAAAAAGTCGAGAATCCCCATGTCACTTTAATCCCTCAGAAGAGTGATGGGAATTCGATTGAGTATAAGGTCAAGTGCAAAGGAGCTTTGAAGCCAATCTCTAAGGCTAGAATTCTTCTCACTTCGGAGCTGAAGGAAAAAGGAAAAGAGTTCGTGGAAGACATGCTGAGCAGAACTCTGAAGATAGCAATGTCAAATTGTGGAGCCTGTTTTGGTGCAAGCTCTCACTCTTATCCAGGTTGAAGGGCGTTACAGTCAAGCTATTGACGTTAAACGAGCGCTTGGTGGGAGGCAACCCACTGGTGAGTCTATATATATAAGTATTTTCTTTTTATTTTTCGTTTTGTGTCAGGATAAACAAAGAGCAAACTCGAAATCGCCTGAGTGTCGATCGATACCCTTCAGTATCGATCGATACCCTATGCGATTGAGACAGGTTCATGTCGATTTAAGTCTGGTATCGATCGATGCCAAGCTGTGTGTCGATCGATACTCAATGTTCCAGCAAGGTAACTTCCTTTTTTCCCAATTTTATTCTTTGCTTTTGTTTCTTTCACTGACTCTAGGCTAGATAACACTGGGGACAGTGTTGTCCAAGTCTGGTGGAGGTGTCTGCTGACATTGTTTTTGTTTTTCTTAGAGTCAGTCGTTTTATTGAGTCAAACTTGTTGGAGATTATGATCCTGTGCTTGAACCTATCGATATGATTTTGTTTTTGAGTGCACAGTGTTACAGGATCAGTTCTAGATCGACTAATGAAAAATCCAAAGACTGACCAGTTGACTAGAAAACATCCATGTTTCCAGCAGAGTTCTTCTGAAACCTGAGCCAACTTTTGCACTTCATCGATATGGTTAGTGTTCATAGAGCTTGATTCATCATTCATATCTGACAAAGGAACCCATGTGTTTAAAATAAATGGTATTTCTCTCCCTGTTACAAGTTGATAAGTGCATAAAAGATGAAATGATTTTCTTCTGAGTAGAGGGCTAGGAAAGATTCCAAGGATCCCATTATTTTACTTCAGAGGAGATGATCACACAAAGGTTGAAAGCGAGGTTAGGAAAATTTCCTGTGATACCACTATTCGCCTACACCTTTGATTACTTTTGAGGGAAGAACCGGGAATTCGGTGGCTAACACCATCAATACTCGCGTCTCGAACCTTAATGTGTAAATGCAAGGAACATAATAAGAAATAAGTCTTGGGGAGAGAAATAAAACCAAAAAGTGTGAAAAAGGTGGTTCCTTGTCATGATATCGTATGGTAAAGAATCTAGAAGGTCCTTGAACATTGGCTGCAGCGATGAAACTGGCGATGAGGGCTTTATTTGAACAATGTTGTGGGATAATGTGTGGAGTCTGGGAAAGCTGCGAATGTCTACGGAGAAGTACATGGTGGTTAGATCAAAAGCTGATTTGGTGACATTTGGATACTTGGGAAAATGATCTTTGCGATGGTTCCTGAACAGGTGAGTCTCCGTGATTTCAAACCTTCTATGGTTTAGTCTTCTATTTGCTTGAGGGCAAGCAAAGGCTAAGTCTGGGGGAGTTGATATATCATGGTTTTTACCCCTTTTAAGCCATGATATAAGTCCGTTTTATAGAGTCTTTCTAGTATTTTGTAGTCCTTTAGAGTCTTTTACAGGTTATAGCATGTTTGGAGCATTATTAGAATTATTGGAGCTTTCTGGAACAGTTTGGAGCAAAAGGTGAAGTCGTGTTGCTGAGTACCTGATTTCAGGACAAGCATCGATCGATACCCCCTGGTATTGATCGATACCCATCGAGGCTGACACGACATGCGACTTTAATGAAGAGTTGAAGTATTGCAAATTGGTCCGGAAGTCTTTAATAATTACAAGAAGACCCCAACTCGTGATTTAGTCTATTTATAGGGATTTTACAGCCACTTTTATGGCTATGCTTTAATTCTCTATTGCTTTATTTTACTTTGGTTTGAGAGAGACAAGCCTGAATCTCCCTTTGTCCGAGATCAGATCTCAAAACCTCTTGTTACTCTTTCTATTTTATTGATGATTTATTCAGTTATGTTGATTGTTTCATTCTCAATGTCTGAGTAGATCAACTTTAGGTCCAGGGTTCTCATAAGGGTTTTCTCTGAATGTTAGGTTGATTAGTTTATAGGATTCACCATCTGAATTAGTTCTTCGCTTAGGTTGTGTTCAAAGCTAATTCTAGGTTGACGAATCTGGAACTTAGATCTTAGGATAATTGATTAGGTACGACAGTGCGATTAATTACCTGATAGAACCTAGGTGAGCAAATTGATTATTCGCAAAGAGATTTGGTTTAATTGATTTCTGAACATATCAAACCTGAACTTTAAAGCTGATTTAGAATTTAGGATTCGCAAAGAGATTTGGAATTCCTAGGATTTAGATTTAGATAATTCTCGCAACGACAGTTGGTTAATTATACCTTAGTGATTTGAGTTCAAGAACTGCACTAAATCTGAATCCTGCTAGTTATTTTATCTGCATTCATTGATTTCCTGAGAAATACCATGGGCCTATATTTTTCTCCAATTGGATTACAACACTTTTAATTGCGTACTTGTTTTCGTTTACATCTTTTGATTTAGCGTATTTTGGATCTATATAATCTATTGTGTGTCTCTGTGAGTCCTTGTGTTCGACCCCTAGCTATACTACGAAAACTGCTTTAGTATCTGAATAGGGTATTAATTTGAGCATATCAACGGTCCATTCAAAGTTCTAGCCAAAGTCAATGACAATGCCTATAGGCTAGAGCTGCAAGGTGAGTTTAATATTTTGCATACTTTTAATGTTGCTGATCTATCTTTTTATAACGCAGGAGACTCAGTTTTGAGGTCAAAACCTCTTGAAGAGGGAGGGAATGATGAGGACATCGACTCTAGACCTGACCCAAAGGAGATGCCCACAGTCCAAGAAGGACCCATGACCCGTTCAAAGGCTAAGCAACTAAAAAGAAGGTTTGGAACGGCTGTACAAGCTTTCATCAACTCATTAGGACCAGATGACTCTTTTCAAGAAATAGCCGAGACAATTCGTGCCAAAGAAATCGTAGCCGAGAAGAATTTAGCAGGGAAAATCAGTTTTAGCCGAGGAGAATTCTGAGGGAAAGTTAGTTTTAGCCGGGAAGAATTCTGAGGAAAAATCAATTTTAGCCGAGGAAAATCTGACTGAGGGAAAATTAGCCGAAGCAAATTTACCCGATAGAAAGTTAGCCGAGAGAAACTTAGCCGAATCGATTTTAGCTGAGAGAAAGAGTCCTGTTCCAAAAGACCAATCCAAACTATCTGATCACCACTGAGGGAGGTAAGTTCTCTCGTCCAAGTAACCAATTTAAGACTAACCAACCGGTCCGGCAGTTTCCCTTTTGATGATGCTGAACTCAAGGAAGATTTGTTGAGGAAGATGCAGCTCAGCCACCCGGAGGCCTCTTCATAGCCGAAGAAGGATTTGCTGATGAATTCAGCCAACTAAGCCTAAACAGAACATCTCCTGATGATCCCGAAGGTATGCATATTCTCTTGGCATGTTGAGGAGCCCAAGAAACCAAGGTCGGGACAAAGGAACCTCGTGTTGCTTCCAAGACAAGTCATTGGCCCGAGAAGATCCGAAAGAGGCAAGAAGAAGAGACGACGACTGAGGGAATGAAAGAACTTGAAGATGAAGATTGTTCTGACTTTGGACACTCTCTAGTGGACTTTCCCAATCATATGCACGCACAGAATGCACCGGAGCCGAAGCTGCCTTCAAGAGCTCCTCAAGCACTATCTCGGACATCACCACATCAATGTAAGTTGTTTACATTATATACTGTCTTTGAAGGAGATTCAAGCTTCACCAACGACTAAGGACCACTTCAAAATGACAACAAACAAGTAATTTGAGCCTCGCGGCCATAGTTTCATTTTCTTGCTTTAATCAAACGATGCACTTTTGTTTTAGATTAGGGATGCGGTTTTTCTATTTTTCTGTTTTGTTTTTGCGTTTTGTTTCTTGTTTTTTGCCTTTTTACTTTGACATAAGGGTCCCCTAGCTGACGAGCCATTATAAGGTTCCCCTGCAGCTTGTATCTTTGGTTACCTTTGATTATCAATAAAGCGCCGCACTTCCCCTAGTTCTTGAGAGAAGCGAATTCTCTTCTTGTTCTTGTCTTGTTGTTGTGATTCAAATAAGCCAAGTCCCTTGCACCGTATCAGAGAGTAATATCCCCTCTTTGTTGTGTACTCACTCCGCCATCTTTTCATTCCTAAGACTCCACACGAGAGCAGCGACCGCCATCGTGTCAAGTCACTTCCATCTTCAATCATGAATCGGCTAAAGGAGAGGGCGACCGCCTGTCTTTAGCTCCAACTCTATCCCGGTTAAGCTCTCACCACCGATGCTTACACCAATTTTGCTTTGGCTCCATCCGAAATTTTTTGAATTTGTAGTTTTCATTTGATTATGTAAAAGTTGGCTTTTTTCTAAAATTCTGTAAATGACTATTGAGATTATCGTGATGTTGAGAATAACCGAAGCAACTAAAGAAGAGGTTGACCAAACTCTCGAAGAACCATTAGTATTCTATTTTTAATTAAGTGTTTTTTCATTAAATCTGCTTTTGTTAAGAAAAAATAATTTTTTAATATGCGTGCTTTTGTCTAAAACATCTAATATTAAACAAAATTAATTAATTATTATGGGTAAAAGATGATTAACATTAATTAAATGTTAAGTTCCCGAATAGGTTTAGTTTTCCGAACTGATAGTCAATATGTCCATTTTTTTCAATTCTCCCAAAATTATTTTCCATTTCTTATTTTAATTTATTCACAAATTTATGACTACTTCAGATTAGGTTTGTTTTTGACTTTTTCTCAACTTCAGACTAGGTTAGAGTTAATTCTAATTTAAGGCTGAATCAGATCATTTTAAGTGGCATTAAATATAGTTTTGTCTAGTGGCATGAAATAAATTTAATTTCTCTTTACCGTAAGTGACTAGACTAATCACTAGCATAGAAATTAGGTAAAATGACTAGACTAATCAACAACTTTTTTTTATTACTGAAATGTTTTTCATACCCAGGATGCCCTTCTAAGCATTTGATAACAAAAACGTAATTACAGGAATGACATTACTTTTTTTTCCACATCAGTGAAAAAACAGGCGCGGCGCCTACGTGGCACAAAAACTGTCTACGTGTATTATGAAAGTCTGCCGCAGAAATTTCTCGCTATACTGACGGCAGACTTAGAGGACGAGCGGCTGATTTAAAAGAACGGCCGACTTATGAGTTGGTCGGCTGATTTATATTCATAAGTCAGCCAGATGTCACGGCAGACTTATATGAACCTCGGCCGACTTATGAATTTTTGGCTGACTTAGGAGTAGACGACACAACTGATTTATATTCGGACGACCGATTTATGAAAAAATTGGCTGACTTATTGATATGACATGGCCGACTTATTGTTGCCCGGCTGATTTATCGTAAATCCGGCTGACTTATTTGGCTGATTTATTTTGCAACGGCATACTTATGCGGGTTAATTATGGCTGACTTATATTAAATCAGCCGTAATAAGACCGATTTACTTAAAAGTCGGCCTAATTACGGCTGACTAATTAGCGAAAGATTAATTACTGTAATAGTATGCTATTGACGAATGGCTTATATGATGTAGCAGCTGACTTATGTTTTTCACCTGATTTATGTGTTTTGATGGCTGAATACACGAATCTTTATTAATTACTTAAATAGTATTTTAGTGGCGACTGACTTATAGTTTTGTTTGATGGCTGATTTTACATGACTGATTTATAAGTTCGTTTGATGGCATGTTTCCATGTCAGCAAAATAAAGATTACACATCAGCTCTGAACACATACATTATTAGGTTTAGACGCCGTCTTCGTAGTCGTCGTCTGTATCTTTCTTCTTCTTCATCGTTGTTATTTATCTCCATTCTTCATCCTACTTCATCCTATACCAGATCTAAACTTTTGAGTGGAATGGATCTGGTGATTATTGTTTGCGGGACATGGGTTCATACAAATCGATATGTATTCAACGCCGACAAGAGATGGTGTAGAGTTCTAGAAGTTAACGAACAAACAACCTACAACAATTTTGTATAGATGGTAATGGAGAATTATGGGTTGGATACACGGATCTGTAAAATTCAGCTGAGCTACATGTTCTCTAACAAGATTTTGAAAAAAATCTCGCACGATACTCCACCAGTTTATGTATGTAATTCTCGCTAATTTCTAGGTTTTCAAACGGCTGACTTATATGTACGATACGGCTGACTTATCTGTACGATACGGCTGACTTATCTGTACGATACGGCTGACTTATCTGTACGATACGGCTGACTTATCTGTACGATACGGCTGACCTCAAATCAGCCAAACCTCAAATCTGTGTGTTTGCATTTTTAAAAAATTATTTAATTTGATAGGTTCTATTAATAGTTTTATTTCAATATTAAGTAATTTTAAGTCTTACATCAACAATGAGTTATATTTGTAAAATTTACACTTCTTGTATGTTTATTCTTATCATGTTCATCTCAAACCCTAAACTACATACAATATAATCCTTGCCATGTATTTATAAGAATTTTCATAAATAAGCCTATAATATCATTATTTCCTTCAGATTACTAAGTTATAAACATGTCATATCTATATTACCATAAACCTTATATATAGTAACAACATAATCCTTACCATGCATTATCTATATGGCTAACTATATTAGATTTAAACCATAAATCCTACATTACATGTTTTGTAATAACTATGTTATCATAGATATCAGAACAAATCCCCTAATTCAATGTAAAACTCGTAATCCCATATATTCAAAAATATTTGTGTGATCAGTCGGCCATAATAGATGACAAATCGGCCATAACTAGTTTGGTATGGTTCGTAAATCGGCCATACCTCAAATCGGTCAGTTGTAAATCAGCCATACCTCAAATCTGTGTTTCAGTGTTTAATTAATAATTGGTAATAATTTTATTTCAATATTAAGTAATTTTAAGTCTTACATCAACAATGGGTTATATTTGTAAGATTTACACTTCTTGTATGCTTATTCTTATCATATTCATCTCAAACCCTAAACCACATAGAGTATAATCCTTGCCATGTATTTATAAGAATTTTCATAAATGAGCCTATAATATCATTATTTCCTTGAGATTACTAAATTATAAACATGTCATATCTATATTACCGCAAAGCTTATATATAGTAACAATGTAATCCTTACCATGTGTAAATATATTAGACTTAAACCCTAAATCCTTACCAAGTCTAATTATATTAGACTTAAACTCTAAATCCTACATTACATATTTTGTAGTAACTATGTTATCATTGATAACAAAAAATATCCTCTAATTCAATGTAAAACTCGTAATCCCATAAATTCAAAAATACTTGTTTGATAAGTCGGCCATAATAGATGACAAATCGGCCATGAAGTTGTATGGATGTGTAGGAAACCAAAAAAGATGAAAAATTGAATATTAAAACGAACGACAAAAAAAAAATTTGAATTTTCAAACAATTTGGAATTGGAATTAAATTTGGGCGTGAATATCGACGAAATTGAAGTTCCCCACGTACACTTTTTGTAATCTCGAGACACCGCGTGAATCCCTATGTTTCTCTCGTAAATCAGCCATAACAGTGTTTGGTATGGTTCGTAAATCAGCCATAACGGTATTTGGTATGGTTCGTAAATCGGCCATACCTCAAATCGGTTAGTTGTAAATCAGCCATACCTCAAATCGGTGTTTCGAGGTTTAATTAATAATTGGTAATAATTTTATTTCAATATTAAGTAATTTTAAGTCTTACATCAACAATGGGTTATATTTGTAAGATTTACACTTCTTGTATGTTTATTCTTATCATATTCATCTCAAACCCTAAACCACATAGAGTATAACCCTTGCCATGTATTTATAAGAATTTTCATAAATGAGCCTATAATATCATTATTTGATTGAGATTACTAAGTTATAAACATGTCATATATATATTACCACAAACCTTATATATAGTAACAATGTAATCCTTACCATGTCTAAATATATTAGACTTAAACCCTAAATCCTTACGAAGTCTAACTATATTAGACTTAAACTCTAAATCCTACATTACATATTTAACTATGTTATCATAGATAACAAAAAAATATCCTCTAATTCAATGTAAAACTCGTAATCCCATAAATTCAAAAATACTTGTTTGATAAGTCGGCCATAATAGATGACAAATCGGCCATGAAGTTGTATGGATATGTTGGAAACCAAAAAAGATGAAAAAATTGAATATTAAAACGAACGACCAAAAAAAAACAAAAAAATTTGAATTTTCAAACGATTTGGAATTAGAATTCAATTTGGGCGTGAATATCGACGAAATTGAAGTCCCCACATACACTTTTTGTAATCTCGAGACACCGCGTGAATCCCTATGTTTCTCTCGTAAATCAGCCATAACAGTGTTTGGTATGGTTCGTAAATCAGCCATAACGGTATTTGGTATGGTTCGTAAATCAGTCATACCTCAAATCGGTCATTTGTAAATCAGACATACCTCAAATCGGTCAGTCGGAAATAAGCCATAACGGTGTTTGGTATGGTTAAGGTTTTGCTTCGGAAAATTTATTTCTCTTATTAAGATCTAAATTGTTACAATTGATAGTAACGAGAAGAAACTGAATCGTTAATTTTTTTAATTAACAATAAACCTCACTTAAAACAATAACTCCTAAATGGTATTATCGTTTAAAGACATAAAGACATAAATCGGCCACCATATAAACATAAATCAGCCATCAAGTTTACATAAATCAGCCATCATATAAACATAAATCAGCTATCAAGTTTACATAAATCAGCCATCAAATTATGCATAAATTAGCTATCAAGTTTACATAAATCAGTCATCAAGTATACATAAATCAGCCATCAAATATACATAAATCAGCCATCAAATTATGCATAAATCAGCTATCAAGTTTACATAAATCAGTCATCAAGTATACATAAATCAGCCATCAAGTATACATAAATCAGCCATCAAGTATGCATAACAAAGATGCGCGCCGATAGTGAATAGATCAAAACAAAGATGCGCGCCCAAGCTCTCTGATCTTCCCCCTTGCGGGGCGATTTACCGGCGAACCACCTAGAGTCTCCAGGGATAGATCTTTAGATCAGTTTTTCAGAACCGCCGAGAGCGCCTCAATTGAATCCACCGTTCTAGAGTTATGGCCGAAACCGTGAAGCCAATGCAGTCTGGCCGAGCCCTCCGCCGGTGATTCCGATCAGTCACCTCAACGACGTTTTTCCGGCGACTCAGGAAGAACCAGGCGACGATCCGGCTATCCACGGAAAGCCCCAGACGTCAGCTTTTTAGGAAGACCAGAATAGCCCCAAACGGAGTTGTACACCGATATATATGACCATATCTCCACAACATATGCAGTCTGCCAGAGGGGTTATACTGGTGGTTTGAGTCTAAGGCGACGCAGGGAATAGAAAGATCTGAAGAAGATGAAGAGGGAGAATAAGAAGATGAGAAGAAGAGAAAGAAGGAGACAAAGAGGGGAAAGAAAACTTACCGTGGGTCGGCGCGGCGGTAGAGGAGGAAGGAGACGAAGAGTAGAAGGAGACGACGAGAAAGAAGGAGATAAGAAGACTTACTGGTATCAACGACGTCGGAATCTGAGACATAGGCGGTTCGAGAATCGCCCAGAGTGGTTTTCTTTTTCTTGTTAGTGATGAGAGGATACTGAAACGACAACTTCTTTCTCTATATTAGTTAATTAGAAGAAACTGAATCGTCATATTAAATAATAATAAATCTAATTTAAAGTCATAAATCAGCCATCACATTAACTTAAATCAGCCTTCATGCAAACATAAATCAGCCATCATGCGCACTTAAATCAGCCATCGAATATGTAAATCAGCTGTCAATTGCATAAATCAGCTGTCAATTGCATAAATTAGCCATAACTATAAGATCATCAGACTCGGGTTTTGATACTAAAAAAAAAATCTCAATAAAAAAAATATAAATGACATTATCGTTAATAACAGTTTTAAACTGCCCTTAATGGACATTTCCTTTAGAGTTTGTATCATTTAAATAATATCAAAAAGTTATGTGTTACTATAGTCATTTCACCTAATTTCTATGTTATTTAAGTAATTATCTCAATTTAAAATATCTTGTGTTTTTCTCTTGGGTGGACAAAAGGGTGTCTTGAACCAGAAAGCAAATGAAGAAGCGCAAAGAAAATAAAACAAACACCAAAAAATGGAACTTTGAAAATGGCTTCTCATTTGCAACTCTCTCTCTCTTCATCTTTCTCTTTCCCTCTTTAGTGGTTTCCTTTTATTCAAATCGATTCCTCATTTCCTTAAGTCAATACCATTTTTCTTTCTCTTTCTACCGAACTGGAAACCTGAGAAGCAGCAGCGATTTCCACCGAGAAAACCTCCCGTCATGGTCGCTGCGGCCGTATCCATCATCGGCAGCGGCGAGCGGTGCGAAAACCCGACTGCCAGTGCTCAATAAAGATGCACTTCTCTACATTGATGTATGAGATAGCGACTTAGAGTGATCGGGGAAAATGTCTTTCCTGTGTGAAAAAAGGCAGACAGGTTGGAGAGCGCCATTCTCATATGCCACTTTTCTTAACAAAAAATTATGCCATGCCATGTACTATTCTACATGCCACCAAGCATGTGTAATGCCAATTTTAGCCTTAATGAAATTTGTTATAAAAAAAAAATTTAAAATGAAAAAAAAAAAAAAAAACAGAGATAATAAGGAAAAAACAAAAGAATTCACCCGTCTCCCTCGACGTCACCTTCCCTCCTCCTCCCCGAGACTCCATTGTTGCTCAAACCGAGGTCATTCGACCACGACCGCCGTCCCCTCCGGCGAGTTTTTCGTTCTTGTTGTCGTCGGTTTCTTCTCCTTTCTCCATCGGATTTGGTGTGTTCATTGTTAGGGGATTTGGGGATTTGTTAAGATTTAGGGATTTGAAAAGAAATTTGGTTGTTTTGGTAGCACATTTGGTTCCATTTGGTTTGTAATCATGTTTAATGGTAAGAATAGCTATTTCCATAGGTTATTTATAGAATATAGCTGTTGAATGGTGGTAAATCTAGAGGAAACCCCGATTTAGAATCGATCCCAAATCTGCAAATCTGCAGACGTATGACAACTGGAACATTTGGTATAACTGAGAGATAGTAGGACAACTGGTTCAAAGGGTATATAACTGAGAGATATTAGGACAACTTGAACAAATGGAATAACTATGACAAATTGTATAATTCGTAATTTGTGTTTTTTTTATCTTATTTCCAGGAGGCGATGAGGAAGAGGCACACAAACATTTATTTTGACTATGGAGGGTACTATACAGAAGAGCATGAATGGGTTTCAATAAATTTCGTATACGCTATATCGTTGAAGACCGCATCTATGGAAGAGATAACTTATTCGATGTTAGTAGAGAAAATATGCAGGAAGATTGCGTTAGATGAAACCCCGATGAAACTGAAATTGAGTTATAGCGTATCTAATGCTGCGAGAGAGTCATATATTGTAGATGACGAGGACGTTTTTGTTTATTTGACGACATCGGATGAAAAGGGACTTTGACATGTTATGCATGTGGAGTTGTCGAATGATGATTTGGAAAAAAATCAGTGGGTCGGTCAAATTTCAAGAGCGGGGCGAAGAAGTTCATTTGGTAAGAATTATGGGGAGCCGGCTTCAAATGGGAGAGTTGATGATGCAGATAATGGTGGAATCCTTACTATTTGCAGAGCTGGCGAAATATCAGAACAAAATAACGAAAA
Source organism: Eutrema japonicum (assembly GCA_030161315.1). NCBI lineage: Eukaryota > Viridiplantae > Streptophyta > Magnoliopsida > Brassicales > Brassicaceae > Eutrema > Eutrema japonicum. Next base: position 26,462,132 of record BSQW01000005.1, read on the forward strand.
TATCAATGAAGAGCCGATGAATGATGGTAATGAAGATTGTGAGAATGATTCACGTAACGATTTTGAGGTTGTGGATAGCCCAGTGGATAACCATTTGGATGACGGTTTCGATGATAGGCATGAATATGTTGAGCTGCCACCTCCTGTACAAGATAGTCAGTATGTTGAAGAATGGGAAGATGGTACGGGTCTTGAAAAGGGTCAAGAATTTTGTTCAAAGGAGGCAGTGCAAGAACTGGTTCATAGAGCTGCAAATTTGAACTGTTTTGGGATTCGTACGGTTAAGTCGGATACGGAGCGACTTATACTATGATGTGGTCAAGCTGCACAAGGTTGCAAATGGTATTTACGAGCTGCGAGAATTCAGAAATCAGAATTTTTCAGTGTAAGAGTACATAGAAAGATGCATAGTTGCTCTCGGGCTGTTGCGAGCACAAGCAATTGTAAACAGAAAGGCACACCAGGAATGGTAGCAGCTCTTTTGCATGAAGACTATCCAGGTCTATTAGACACCCCGAGTCCTAAAAATCTCATGAGTATTGTTCAAGGAAGACTCAGTTTGCATTTGTCTTACTCTACGGCTTGGAGAGAAAAAAACAACATGTAAGTGATGTGCGGGGGAGTCCTGAAAAAATCTACAAGATGTTGTATTCCTATATGTACATGTTATAGAAGGTGAATCCTGGATCAGTAACAGCTGTGGAATTGGATGCAGAGAAAAGGTTCAAGTACCTATTCATTGCTTTGGGAGCTAGCATTGAATGGTTTAGGGCTATGAGGAAAGTGATAGTTGTAGATGCAACTTTTCTTAAGTCTATATATGGTGGTATGTTTGTTTTCGCAACAGCTCAGGATCCCAATCATCACCATTACCCCCATTGCGTTTGGTGTAATTGATAGTGAGAAAGATGCTAGTTGGACCTGGTTTTTTAAAATGCTGAAAACAGTTATACCGGATGTTCCTGGAATGGTTTTTTATAAGCGACAGACATGCAAGCATCATCAAGGCAGTTTTTGAGGTGTACCCGATCGCACATCATGGATATTATATCTGGCATTTGTCTCAAAACGTGAGAGGAAAGGTGAAGAAACAACACAAGGATCATGTCGCGATGAAATTCAGGGATTGTGCTCATATTTATACGGAGAGTGATTTCAACCGAGAGTATGCTGATTTTAGGTGTAGGTTTCCTAAAGTCGTCGAATATCTCGATAAGAGCATAGAGTTGGATAAATGGCCAAGGTGCAAATTCCCATGAGACAAGTACAACATAGACACCAGCAATTCCGCAGAGTCAATGAACAGTGTGTTTAGGGAAGCAAGGAAGGATTGATGCGATTCTTGAAAAAATTTCTGAATGGTTTAACAAACATAGGAAAGAAGCTGGTGCTGCATCGGACCACAAGAGAGTGGTACCTTTTGTGAAGAACGAGCTGCACACACGATGTTCAATTGCATCGAAATTAGTGGTGACTGAGCTAAACGGCTTCCAGCTTGAATACAACGTTATTGGACGCGATGGGAAGAGTTATTTGGTGGACCTGAAAATGAAAAGTTATTCTTGCAGATGTTTTGATATAGACAAGTATCCGTGTGTCCACGCAATAGCCGCAACGAGAAACCTCATGAGGAAGGATGGGAGAACCGCGAATATCCAAATCTATGATCTCTGTTCCCAATATTACTTTATTGATACATGGGCGTTGGCATATTACAGAACGATTTATGTCGTCCCGCATGATTCTAACTGGATGGTTCCTGCTGAAATAGAAGAATTGTTTGCCTTACCGCCGCAATACACCAAACGATCTGGAAGAAATCAGGAAACGCGGTTTCCATCTACCGGAGAAGGTAGCCAGAAGAGGAGAAACAAGTTTGTCCCTGGCATTAACTTGGAGAGGTGGTTGCAGCCCCAAAGTCATGATGAGTAAACATATTTTCTTCTTTGTAATTCTCGAATTTAACTAAGAACATGTCTGTTACTAAGTACTACTAAGAATATGTATGTTGCTGTATTTCTCGGATCTTGACAACCAGGTTTAACTAAGTACTACTAAGAACATGTATGTTGTTATATGGCATCGGATTTATACAACCAGGTTTAGCTATGTACAATTAAGAACATGTATGTTCAGCATTTCTAGGATTTGTACAACCAGGTTAAACTAAGTACAGATAAGAACATGTCTATTCTCGGATTTTTACAACCAGGCTAAACTAAGTACAGATAAGAACATGTGTGTTCTCGGATTTTTACAACCGGTTTCAACTAGTACAACTACGAACAAAATAATTATACAATCATAATTATTAATATAATATCCAACTAATATTAAAAATGATAAATTAAGTTGTAAAAGGATTCCTAATACCTAAAGAAACGATTATTAATCAATAAATTAAACATTTTTCTAATACATATGCTTGTTTTGACATCAAATACTCCTTATAGTATAAGAAAGACTTCGTTAATATTCACTTCTTACGATGGAAAAGAGTTGAAAAAATTGATTTCTTGCAAATTGTCTTATGAAAACCTCATAAATGGTACATAACTGTGGGAATTCACATGGACAACTACAACATAATCATTTATATTAAGGTCCAACTTAAAATACGCAAATATCGCCAAAAACACAACTATGATGTTTGGTGAACAACTGTACATCTAGGGGACAACTATGTTTATACCACACCAAATTTAATAAATACATGTCTCACTCATTTTTGTTTTTAATCAATATACCAAAAGTACAATTTTTTTTTTATCAATATACCTTTTTGTCGACACACTCTCACTCATTTCTCTCACCATTTTTCGTTTCTTCCTTTTAGAGATAGAGAGAGAGGAGAGCGATTTCTAGGGTTTGAGAGGAAAAGGGTAAAGTTCTCAAATTTCTGGATTTGGAAGGTGGAGTTCAAAAATCGACAAAGGTAAGTTTTCGATTCTCGATTTCGCGATTTCGATTTTTGATTTCTCTATTTCGCGATTCTGGATTTCCCGATTTCGCGACTCTGGATTTCGCGATTCTGGATTTAACGATTTCGATTCTCGATTTATGATATGAGGTATCGATTTCTGGTTTCCATATGGGATCTCGTTTCGATTCTCGATTTATGATATGAGGTTTCGATTCTCGATTTATATGATATGAGGTTTCGATTTCGTTTCGATTCTCGATTTATGATATGAGGTATCGATTTCTGGTTTCGATATGGGATTTCGTTTCGATTTTTGGGTATATGGGATTTCGTTCCTCTTCGATTTCTGGGTATATGATAGTGATATGAGGTTTCGATTTATGTTTTTCTCGATTTATTATATGAGGTAACTATTTATGTTTTTCCCGTTACAGTGACAATGCCAATAAGTGCAAGAGAGACTGCTTCCTCAGAAGAAAGTTACGAAGATCTCTATGCAAGAGAGGATGCTAATTTCGGTATTCCTTCAAAGTGTTGGTGCGGTAAACAAGTGAGAGTCGACGTGGCTAAAACTCTGGGGGATGAAGGAAGAAGATACTACCATTGCACAGCGAGTGACGTAAGTATATCTAACCTTTGTTATAGTGGAGAGCACATTTTTAAGTGGTGGGATCATGCAATCCAAGAGCAGTTTACAAGAGTAGAGCTCCGACTAGATGAGCAGAGAGCTTCGTCTCACAGTGCTTTCAAACTCCATTGTGAGATGCGTATGACCGTTGAGAAAATGCGTCAAGAAATTGATGAGATCAAGGAAAGCTTAGCCAAGAAGGACCACGAGATCCATATGCTGAGGGAGAAACTTTCGGGGAGAAGGAAGTGACTTTAGTTTATGTTTCTGTTTCATAATATGCGGCTTAAGGTCCTTTTCTATTCGTTTTTCCGAAGGATCTTATGTTTATGTTTATGTTTACATGATTCTGTTGCATTGTAAGACAATCTTATATTTTTTTGTTATAAAGTCGAACCTATTTAAACAAGTTGTTCCAAGGAACTTAATTAAGTTGAACCTATATAAACAAGTTGTTCCAACAAACTCAATTAAGTTGAACATATATAAACCAGTTGTTCCAAGGAACTTAATTAAGTTGAACCTATATAAACCAGTTGTTCCAACAAACTCAATTAAGTTGAACCTATATAAACCAGTTGTTCCAAGGAACTTAATTAAGTTGAACCTATATAAACCAGTTGTTCCAACAAACTCAATTAAGTTGAACCTATATAAACCAGTTGTTCCAAGGAACTTAATTAAGTTGAACCTATATAAACCAGTTGTTCCAAAAACTGAAATACATAAAAAGGATAAGTAGTGTGTACCGACCAACCAGTTCATAACCAAACTACTACAAAGTACTATATGCTAAACACCAAAGAACCAAATACCTACTTCTTTCTCTGCTTCTTCTCGGGCTTCTTCTCAGGCTTTTTCTTAGGCTTCTTCTCAGGCTTCTTCTCAGTCTTCTTCTCAGTCTTCTTCTCAGGCTTCTTCTCATCAACCCACGGTGGCCTTAGATAGTCAGACTCTCCCCTTCTTCTCTTCACTCCGATTGGTATTGGAGTGACACTGGGATCCTTGGCCTTCCTCTTCTTATTCTCTTTCTTTCCTTTTCCTTTCTTCTCTTTCTGACCCTCTACCTCAACTGCATAAAAAAGTAAACAAAGTTAAACACAACAAGGAAATCACCAAAACCAAAACCGCAAACCCAAAAAACTAACTTATATCCTCGATGATTGGTGGAGATGGGTGAGGGACTCCACTGAAAAGAACCACACCACCTGCATATGGAGTCTCATAAGCTCGACTCTCTCGAGGTGTTGAGCCAAAATTCTCAAACTCACTTATATCCTCGATAATTGGTCCAGTTGGCTAATAGGATGGAGTCTCATAAGCTCGACCCTCTCGATGTGTTGAGGCAAAATTCTCAAGCTCTTTCAGTCTCGCATCCATCGCTTTCTCCATGTCCATAACCTTCTCTGTTATCTTCTCCGTTAGCTTCTCAAACCCTTTCTCCATCGCTTTTTCCATCCATTTCTTCAGCTTCCTCTCCAAGGCTTCTCAAGACTGTGCAGGTTCATGCCCAGTTACCTGAGAAACTCTGTCAAGGCCAACATCAACTCTCGCAGTCTCAGGGACTGCATCACTCCGCGAAGCCACGTCCAAATCAAGAGATCTCTCCAAAATATCTTCTTCTTCTGAACAGTTAGATGCTCTCTCCAACTTTCAACGAGGGGATCGATGAAACCTATTCCATCATCATAGTCATCGTCTATGATCCGCTCCAACAGATCATTCTCCTCTGAATCTGGTTCCCAGATGCTAGAAATGTCCTGTAAAGATTAATAATTCTAACATCAAATGAAACTCTAAAAGATTACAAATATTACCAACTAACTATGTTCACAAACTCTTACTTTGCTGAGACCGACCGCTTCATTGATGTCATCCAAAGGATGACCTTTAATTAAACATTATGAGAATTTACCTTTACAACACCTTGGACATTCCTGCTCTGCGGGTACAGCTTCCCGAAATCTGCGTCCAAGATTTGGAATCGCCTCATATGCCATAATCTACACATATAGTTATATTATCTCAGTGTTAAAATCTTTAAACTAATATTTAAAATCATAAATTACTCGTAAATATTTACCTCAAGATGAAGAACAAAGCCACCAAACGCCGCTTGCTGTTTTGGTTTCACGACGCCTTTGAAGCTTTTCACAAAGCGTCGGATCTCTTTCATGGTTTCGTCGAATCTAAAATGACCCCAAATAGATGTCTCACAAGAGTGGACATCATCAACAACACTCAGCAGCCACAAATCTATGTTACCATCAACCTTAGACTTGGCTTTCACTACCTTGCATAAGAAATACAAGATAGTGAGCTTCAACCTGTCTGCCAAGGTCTTCCTCACTGCTGAGGTCTTCTTCTTCACTCCTCCAATCTTATTCTTAAGTTCCTCAATCTTCTCCTCCACATCTTTGATTGTTAGCTTTGGGTCCTTACCAAACATCCGCTCAGCAAACTCCAAATCCCCCAACGCCTTATAGTTGTTAGGGTAATCGTGGCAGTCCAATCCAGTAAGGAGGGCGTGCTCTCTCAAAGAGTACCTGATAGGCACTCCGTTCACCACAAACCAGCACTCTCTCTCCTTCTCCGTAGATGTTGTCCGAAGGAGAAGCATCCACATGCCTTGAAGAATGTGGTTTGCCTCCTTAGCTAGGCATGTAGAACATATGCTTGAATTGAGAATTATTTCGAAACCATTCCAATTCGTCATCAAGACCATCCTCAATGTACTCCACCGTCGATTTCAGCTTACACCTACTTCCGACCTTGCAAGTCTTGGTGTACTCGCTTGGACCAAAAAACATCTTCTCCGGCGGCAGTGGTTGGCTCCAAAAATCATCACCATCTTCATCAGCATCACTCATCGTAGTCCTGCAAATTAAAAAAAATACACTTATTATTATCAGTTAGCCACAGTTGAACTCAGATGTTCCAGTTAGCCAAAGTTGTCCCTACATCTCTGTTGAACTAAGATGTTCCAGTTAGCCAGAGTTGTCTCTACATCACAGTTTCAAACCTAAGATGTTCCAGTTAGCCACAGTTGTCCTTACATCACAGTTTCAAACCTAAGATGTTCCAGTTAAACACAGTTGTCCCTACATCACAGTTTCAAACCTAAGATGTTCCAGTTGTTGATCCGTAAATCACACAAAAGGGGTAAAACAGTACTTTAATCGGAATCTTGTTTATTGATCAAGAGTCGGAGTTACAACAGAGTTTTAGTAAGATGGCAAAGACAAAAGAACTTGAGATCGGTAATGGAGCTCTCTCGTATTCTCTGGTCTCTGCGGAAGTTGTGGATGATGCTGGATGAATGAGCCTTCTCCTATATTTATATTGTCTTGAGGCGGTTTGAAGGGATAATATTTCCTTTTCCGAGTTCGATTAGGAGAAGGAAATATCCCGGTTTTCTCTCCGAGATAAGGATCTCTTCCTAATATCTAGAAGATTCAGTCGAGGAGAATATTTCCTTTTCTGAGATCGGTGGAAAAGGGAAATATTCCGGTTATTTCCTGATGTAACGGACTGGGCTCGCGCTGGGCCTAGATCGGTGGCCGAGATGGGCTTATCGAGATTCCGAGCTCGGCCCAATGTTTTTGGTCTGACTTGTCCTCGATCCGAACATTCGTAAACCGGTCTTAATCGAATCAGTCTTGGTTCGAACCGAGTTAAACCAGGGGGTGCTAATCCCCCCTCTAACAATTGCCCCCCCCCCTCAGTTCGGCGAGGGAATTTATGAGTTCGGTGAATTTCAGAGGAGTATTCTTTAGCTCGGTTAGAACTGAGATCGGTACGATCTGATCAGATTCCATTTTGCGTTCGGCGTATTCCTTTTAAGATTGGGATTCTCACGGTCGAATCGATTTTACAAACTTTCGGGTTAGGCGAATTTTTGAGCTGACTCGTAATCATTCTTTAAGTTCGGAACTTTTGGTTCGTGGATCCTGGTATCGGCCCTGAACGTTCGAGTTCGGTAGATTCTTCTCGAGAAGAGGGTGTCACTTCATCTTATCTTGTTGTGGAACTCGAAGAGTCGCGTGTCGATTCGTCTTCTTTGGTCACGGATTTCGAGGAATCGTCATCATTGCTTTTTTCTCTATAAATATCGCTCGAAACTCCTTCCGTTTTTCACTTCTGCTTATTTCCTTCAAAAGGTATTTTTCTTTCTCTCTCTAGCGCTCTACCTTCTCTCTAAAATATATTTATTTTCCGTTCTCCGATCATCTCCTACGCCGTGATTTCTCCGATTTGCTTGAAGATTTTCGAGTTCTTCGTCTTGTTCTTCATCAACTTCTTTTTTCAATCGATATGGATTCAAGGGCTTCCTCGTCATCAACTTAATGACCGAACTCCACTGCCGAAATCCCCCGATCTTGAACCGTTTGTCGGTAGCTCCAATTCAAGTTCGGATGATGTTCAGCAAAAGCCAACCGGTCGTAACTCTCAACGTACTGATGCTGGACCAAGTGATCCGAGGGTCGCCATCGAAATCCCTCACCTTGTCAATGAGGATGAACTTGAAGAGAAAGTTGCCGAATCGGAGGATCAAATTCGGGCAGATCGGGAATTTTCAGCTCGGCTCGCGGAGGGTAACGATGCTGCTTGCTCGGACGATCGCGCTGCTTCGCCAGCGGTTCTTCAAGATATAGGAGACGACATTCCCATGTCGCCTGCTAGGCGGGTGGTCGAAAACCAGCGAACATCGGACCGTCTCGCTCCACTGTGGAGACGGTCCAAGTTACCTTGGAGAAGTGTAATGCTCCGAACGACATCCTCTTTAAGATCCCAAAGGAGACCGATCGTCCGTGGGACGCTCCTGATGGCTATATATGTGTTTATGAGGAGTATTTCAGAATCTACGGTCTCGAATTTCCTATCCCAGAGCTCTTCTACAAGTACTGCAAGAGGCGACATGTTGCGATCTCTCACTTGATGCCGGCTACGGCAATAAATCTCATGGGTCTCCTTTCTCTTGGAGAGGAGTGCGGCATCCCTATTACGGCCCAGATCTTCGAGAGGCTGTTTCGGGTAAATTTGTCGAAGGCGAGACCTTGGTTTGTATCGGCTAATACAAAGCCGGAACGTGACCTTGTTACTGGGAATAAGCCGAGCAAGGTTAATAACTGGAATGCTCGGTACTTCTATGTGAAGATCGATGAATCTTCTGTTGAGCATCCAGACGGGAGTTACCGAACTCAATGGAGGACTCCTATTGGTAGTCCTTGGTTTCTTGATCTTTATTTATTGCTTTGTTTTGCCTAAGTTATATTTTTCTTTTTTGCTTTCAGCTCGTCACGTACCGAGCTTTCTTATCACCACACCGGGATTTACTTTTGTCCACGCGAAGCAGTTAAGTGTGGCAGGGAAAATTCGGTGGCCTGAAGCCTACCAAGAGAAGCTCGATTTAAAAGCGAAAAGAGCTCTTAAAGGTAGGTCGGTAAATTTTTCTTTGCAGTCCGGCAATCTCCTTTTCTTTCCTTTATCTGTATTGTTTTTTCTTTCCACAGCAAACCTCTATCGCCGCCGAAAGATGGAGCTTGACGAAATTCCTGATCTTTCCGCCGAACTTGATGGTGATGAAGTGGATGCTGATATTCCTTCCGTAGCCAAACAGACAAATCCTGAAGTTCCTTCCTCGGGCGAGGCTGGACCTACGGCTAACGATGACGAGGTTGTCGGAGATGATGTTCCTGCTGGGGACCGGGTCTCCACTGAAGGACGCACTTCTCTTCCGGCCGAGAAGAAGAGGAGAAAGAAAGCCAAAAGAGGGACCCGGCAAGGGGCCGGCCAAACTGCTGGGGTCGGTGCTAAAGATGTCGAGCGTGCTGAAGGCGGTGAGGGGAGTACCGAACCCCAACATGCTGAAGAAGATACGGTGGTCCTATCGGACGATTCTCACGTATCGAAGAGGCATCGGACGTCAAATCCAGAGGCCAACTGTTGGGATTATGCCAAAACGTATCGGCGAGTGAGCTTTGGCCCGGACTTCCTTCCTCCGGTGGATCGCCTCCATAAGTCTGAGGCTTTCAAGAAACTGGCTCGGACCACTGCTGAGGTAAGCACCTTTTTCCAAGTTTGTCCGTTCTTCTCAATCCTTGTTTCTGACGTTCGTTATTCGACAGATGGTTGCCCAGACGAACGAGGTCGTCGGGTCTTACGACCGTGAGCTCGGAGCCTCCTGTCGTAAGGCTTTCGAAGAGAACGTTCAGGTCGTAGAACTCCGCAAAGAGCTGCACGTGTCTGAAGACAGGGTGGAGGCTGGTGATCGCGCGGTGTCCGAACTGACTAGGGAGCTGGCCGTACTGAAGAGATCCAACGCCGAGCTGGAGTTGGAAAAGGATGCGCTCTCCATGAAGCTGTTTGCAGAAACTTCGCGGTTGCGGGCTGGCCGTACTCAGTAGATTTCGAAGAGGAAGGTGGTCACCGAACAGTGCCAGGTTCGGCTCCAAAAGGTCAAGGATCATCTGTCGGCGGTTGATCAGGCGAAGAAGCCATTCCTTGTTATCAACCAGATCCAGGGAATCCTTGGTTTTTGTGAGAGCCTTAAGAAGAAGCACGGGATTATTGTTCAGCCGTCTCGGATTGAAAAACTCGAGAAGCTTAAGGCCGAAAAGTCGGCGAAATATGCCGCGATCGACCTCCGTGAGCTGGATGATGCGGATTTGGTTGTCTCGCCATTCAATGATCCAGTACACCCGGAGGTTTCGACCTCGATGGGCAATGAGGTCCCACTGGGCCTTGATGAGTTCGGATCCAACCGGGCTTCGATGTCGGCAGATCGCGCCGATGCGATGCGGAGGCAGAATGTTTAGGCCACCCATCCCTTTTTTTTGTAATCTGTTTTAGTTTTCGTCTGCCCGAATGGGCTTATAACTTGACCTCTTGGACCGGAGGGCTTTTAAAGTCCGGTACCTATTTTGTTGTTTGCCCGAGGGGCTTTTAAATGAATTTTGGTTTTTATCAATTTGCGGATTTGAATGTTATACTTAGTCGTTTCCTAAGCCATATTTATGTTTAGTTCTGATATATTCGAAGTCGTACATTATACGAACTTCTCAAACCTTTCATACACGAGGGTGCCGTAATCAGTACGGTCTTAGCCGGGTGAAGAGGACGGGTGTGACTGAACCTGTTCGAGGTTGGCAATCCGTATCGTAGATTGGCTTACTGATTTTGTGACTGTTGAGAAATCGGCTTACTGGTTTTGCGATTGTTGAGAAACCGGCTTACTAATTTTTGCGACTGTTGAGAAATCGGCTTAAATTTGCGAGGAAAGACGTTCGGCTTGACCTTAGAGTTTGGTTTAAGAGTACGTGAACAGCTCATCTTAATATGCTCTAGGTTTTTCTCATATTGAATCCGAGTGTGCGAGACGGATTCGGCTTATTTGGCTTGGATAATCTGAGAAGTTGATGCGAGACTGGTCTCGGCTTTGAATGTGGAAAGTGTGTTATCCATTGCACCATGAGGATGCGTGCGAGCTAAGCTCGGCTTATTCGATCGTCTGGTCAGGACGTCGATATGGAAACCGTTGTGGTTGAAAATACGAACTGTCGAAGTTCGGCAAACATAAAGTTTGACTTGAAAATACGAACTGTTGGAGTTCGGCAAACGTAAAGTTTGACTTGAAAATTCGAACTGTTTGGAGTTCGGCAAACGTAAAGTTTGACTTAAAAATACGAACTGTTGGAGTTCGGCAAACATAAAGTTTGACTTAAAAATACGAACTGTTGGAGTTCGGCAAACATAAAGTTTGACTTGAAAATTCGAACTATTGGAGTTTGGCAGACGTAAAGTTTGACTTAAAAATTCGAACTGTTGGAGTTCGGCAAACATAAAGTTTGGCTTAAAAATTCGAACTGTTTGGAGTTCGGCAAACATAAAGTTTTACTTAAAAATTCGAACTGTTGGAGTTCGGCAAACATAAAGTTTGGCTTTGAAAATACGACTGTTTCGAGTTCGGCAAACATAAAGTTTGACTTAAAAATTCGAACTGTTGGAGTTCGGCAAACATAAAGTTTGGCTTGAAAATATGAACTGTTGGAGTTCGGCAAACGTAAAGTTTGACTTAAAAATACGAACTGTTGGAGTTCGGCAAACATAAAGTTTGACTTGAAGATACGAACTGTTGGAGTCCGATAAAATGCCTTCGTAGAATAAGAGTTTTATTAATGTTATAGCTGCGCCTGTGAAGGCTGCCTACGTACCTTCGAAAGAAGGATCAAGCCATTCGTAGTTCATATTACATAGTGAAATTGAGCCTAAGTGTAGTAGCTCGATGGTTTTTTTTTTTTGGCGCTTGATAGCTGGCCTAGATGTAGTAGCGTTTGAGGTTCATTGAATTCCATGAACGGGGAATGGGGGTTCCGTCCAGCTTCATGAGCTCGTAGACGCCTGGTTTAACTACCCTCATTACCTGATAAGGTCCTAACCAGTTTGTGCCGAGCTTGCCGGCATTCTTTTCCTCAGTGCCTTCGAAGACTTTTCTCAGAACAAGGTCGCCGTCAGTGAAATGATGTCCGCAGACTTTCTTGTTGTAGTAGTGTGCTGCCAAGTACTGATAATTCTGAATCCGAAATAAGGCTTGATCGCGTTGTTCTTCGAGATTATCGAGGTTGTCGAGCATGATCTCATCGTTAAGATCGGGGTTTTTCACGAGCATCGTTCGACGATAGTCTGGATGGTGAGTTCGGCGGGGCATAGGGCCTCCACACCATAAGCCATGTAGAAATGGGATTGTCCCGTTGACAACCTTGGAGTCGTGCGATATGACCATAAGACTCCGTTGAGTTTATCAGACCATGTCCCTTTTATGAGTATCTAATCGTTTCTTTAGGCCAGCGATGATCGTTTTGTTTGTTGCTTCTGCTTGACCGTTGCTCGGCGGGTATCTCGGTGTAGAGAAACTTAGCCGGATTTTCCATTTGGCGCATAAATTGTTGAATAGCGTTGATATAAACTGGGGACCGTTATCGGTGATAATCCCGTATGGAACTCCGTGTCGGCAGATGATGAATTTCCAGATGAACTTCTGAACGTCAGAGGCGAGGATGACAGGATATGCCTCGGTTTCTACCCACTTGGTAAAGTAATCCGTCATGACGAGGATGAACTTTTACTGCGTGGTGGATCGCCTGAAAGGGCCGATGATGTCCATCCCCCAGCGCATGAATGGATACGGGGTTGTTGAAGTGGTTAGCAGCTCGGTAGGAAGGTGTATCATTGGGCCGTGTCGTTGACATTTGTCGCACTTTGCGTCGAACTTCTCGCAGTCTGCTTGCATGCTTGGCCAATAATAGCTTGCCCGTTTGATTTTTAGGGCTAGAGATCGGCCACCCGAGTGATTACCGCCATCACCTTCGTGTATTTTCTTCATGACTTCCTGGATCTCATCGCCTAAGATGCATTTGAGAAGGATTCATGCCGCACTCCAACGAAACAGTCCATCTTTGATAAGTATGTAGCGAGCAGCCCGCATTTTAAGTCGTCGAGCGGCCCACCTGTCCGCCGGGATGTCTCCATCGATGATGTACATTTTTATCTTTAGCGTCCAATCGGTGGGCGTCTGCTCGTCAGACTGTTCGAGGTTTATCGGCTCGTGAAGGCCGTCTGTTTGTTCTTCCACTTCGTTATCCGATTGGGTTGACTCATTGGTTTGTGGTGGGTTATCATTGTCTTCGATGATAGTGGCATGTTCAAGCTTGGTGTCTTGATCAGGCTCGACAGTCGGAGTCCGTCTTTGTTGGCGTAGGACGGGTTCGGTCGCAGGATTTTTCTCGTAATCTCGTATACGAGTCGTGATAATACATTGTTCCGTGCTTCCAAAACACGGCTCTGATATACTTTCGACTGGAATCGTTCGTTTTAGATGAGGGTCCGAGCTTGAAGCTAGAGCAGCGAGTGCGTCGGCAGGAGCGTTTTCTCCCCGCGGTATCTTGGTTAGTTCAAACGAATCGAATTTTGCGGTGAGTTGTTTGACGAGTTTGAGATATGCATCCATTCGATCATTCTTCGCATCATACTCCCCGCTAAATTGACTTGCGACGAGCTGCGAGTCACAGTAGGCATGTATGCGTGTTGCGCCGATGGCTTTGGCCAAACGTAGTCCGGCAATTAACGCTTCGTATTCTGCCTCGTTGTTTGATGCGTTGAACGCCAGGTGGAAGGATTGCTCTAAGATTTCTCCCGTCGGAGATTTGAGACGAATGCCTATTCCAGAGCCACGATGAGATGAAGACCCGTCGACATGTAGGATCCATTGTTCGGCGGTTATGACATCAGTATTGACGTATTCTGGAGATAACTCGATGAGGAAATCGGCAAGGGCTTGCGACTTGATGCTCGTTCGGCTCTTGTAATCGATGTCGTACTCGCTGAGTTCAATAGCCCATTTAGCCAGTCGGCCGTATTGGCTCGGACTATGTAGAATCATCCAGAGTGGCTGATTGGTTAAGACGGTGACTGAGTGTGACTGGAAATAGGGGCATAGCTTCCGAGCTGAGATAACAACGGCGAGAGCCAGTTTTTCGAGAGTCGGATATCGTCCTTCAGCACCATCGAGTGATTTACTGATATAGAAGATTGGCTTTTGTTCGCCCCGGTCTTCACGGACGAGGACCCCACTGACCGCCGAGGTCGATATTACGATGTAGAGGTAGAGAGTCTCGCCAGCTTCAGGTTTTGCTAGAACTGGTGGTGTTGACAAGTATTCTTTGAGCTGCTTGAATGCTTCTTCGCATTTGTAATCCCACTCGACATCTTTGTTACCGTGCAACAGTTGTTAGAAGGGGAGACACTTGTCGGTAGATCGGGAGATGAACCGGTTGAGTGCTGCGATACGTCCCGTTAACTTTTGCACTTCCCTTCTCGTCGTCGGAGATGGTAGGTCAAGGATTGACGAGATCTGTTTAGGATTGCCTTCGATTCCCCTTTGAGTTACGATATACCCGAGGAACTATCCTGAGGTCACGCCGAATGTGCATTTGGTCGGGTTAAGCTTCATGCCGTACTCGTTTAGGATGTCGAAGCAGGTGTTGAGGTGTCCGATATTATCTTTGGAAATTAGCGATTTGACGAGCATATCGTCGATGTAGACCTCCATCGTCTTGCCGAGCTGGCTAGCAAACATTCGATTGACGAGTCGTTGATAAGTTGCACCAGCGTTCTTCAGGCCGAAGGGCATAACCTTGTAGCAATAGATACCACGGTCGGTTATGAAGGAGGTCTTCTCACGATCGTCCGGATGCATGAGTATCTGATTGTAGCCTGAAAAGGCGTCCATGAATGAGAGGAGTTCGTTCCCAGCAGTGGCTTCGACGAGTCTGTCGATGTGTGGGAGCGGGAAACTATCTTTTGGGCAAGCTTTGTTCAGGTCGGTAAAATCGACGCAGATCCTCCATTTGCCGTTCTTCTTTTTGACAACGACTGGGTTTGCCAACCAGTCCGGATACCGTACTTCCGTAATTAATCCCGCGCTAAGTAACTTCTCGACTTCGTCGTTAACAGCCCGTGCCTTCTAGGGACCAAGCTTGCGTCGTTTCTGCTTGATCGGTTTGAAGGTGGGATCAATATTGAGCTCGTGACTCGTTATATTTGGGTTGATCCCTGGCATGTCCGTGATTGACCAGGCGAGGGTCGAAACATTCCTTCTGAGGAATCGGATCAAGTCTGCCTTAATGTCTTCGTCGAGCTCGGCTCCGATCCCCACGCATCTCTCTGGATTGAAGTCTTCAATGTTGATTTGGACAATAGTTTCGCGTCGCGGCAGATCAGGATCATTCGGAATTTTCTTCTTATTGATGATGTAAGTGCTGGGCATGGTCCTTAGTTTGCATTCGTTGCTGAAACACGTTCGGGACATCACCTGATCGCCTTTGAGAGTGAAAATTCCGGAAGGTGTTGGGAACTTGACGCACTGGTGATATGTTGACACGACAGCTTTCATCGAAAATATCCACAGTGTGCCGAGTATCACGTTGTAGATTGCGGGTTTGTTCAATACCATGAACTTGACCATCCGACAAATCCCTCCGGTATACATGGGGAGCTTGACCGTCCATGCAATCATGGTTTGCTCACTTGAGAAACCTGTGAGTGGTTCGAAAGTTGGTTAGGTGACATTTGGGTGTTTGGAAAAAGGGTCATTGCAACGTTTCAAGAACAGGTGAGTCTCTACGTTTTCAAACCTCTTTCTCTGGTTTAGTCTTCTATTTGCTTGAGGACAAGCAAAGGCTAAGTCTGGGGGAGTTGATATATCATGGTTTTTACCCCGTTTAAGCCATGATACAAGTCCGTTTTATAGAGTCTTTCTACTATTTTGTAGAGTTTTAGAGTCTTTTATAGGTTTTAGCACGTTTGGAGCATAATTGGAGATATTGGAGCTTTCTGGAGCATTTTGGAGCAAAGCAGACGTTCATGTAGCTGAGTACCCGATTTGAAGTATCAGTGTTGATCGATACCCCATTAGTATCGGTCGATACTCATCGAAGCAGACACGACCCGCGACTTTAATGAAGAGTTGAAGAATTGCAAAATGGCCCAGAAGACTTTATTATTTACAAGAAGCCCCAAAACGTGATTTAGGTTATTTAATAGGATTTTACAGCCACTTGGATGGCTATGCTTTATTTTACTTTGGTTTTGTGAGAGAGATTTTTGAAGAGAGACAAGTCCGAAACTCTGTTCGTCCGAGAGAAGATTTTGAACCCTCTTGTTACTCTTTCTTATTTATTTGATGATTTATTCAAACATGTTTATTGCTTAAATTTCCATGTCTGAGTAGATCTCTTATTAGGTTTAGGGTTCTCATAAGGGTTATCTCTGAATGCTAGGTTGATTAGTTATTAGGATTCACTATCTGAATTAGTACTTCACCATAGATTGTTTGCAAAGCTAATTCTAGATTGATCACCTAGAACTTATATCTTAGGATAATTGATTAGGCGCGGAAGTGAAATTAATTACCTGATAGAACCTAGGGTGAGCAAAATAATTATTCGCCAAGGAATTTGGTTTAGTTTTTTGTGAACAAATCAAACTTGATTTAAAAAGCTGATTTAGACTTTAGGATTCGCAAAGAGATTTGGAATTCCTAGGATTTAGATTTAGATAATTTTCGCAACGGAAGTTGGTTAATTATATCTTAGTGATTTGAGTTCAAGAACCGCGCTAAATCTGAATCCTGACTACTTAGTATTATCTGCATTCATTGATTTCCTGAGAAATACCCAGAACCTATCTTTCTCCAATTGAATTTACAACCGTTTTAATTTACGTTATGTTTTCAATATCATTGATCGCTTAGCTTAATTCTCATTTCTATAATCTATTGTGTGTCTCTGTGAGTCATTGTGTTCTACCCCTACTTTACTGCAACTACTGCTTAGTACTTTTAAGATATTAATTTGAGCATATCAACCAATTCCAAGTGAACCAAAGTGGATTCCAACCCAAAGCTCCACCCGGTTTTCAAGGCCAACAACAAGGGTTTGTGCCTCAAGGTCAAGCAACTACATCTAAACCGCAAGAGCTTGACTTGAACTCTATGTTCCAACAATTGCTAAAGGGAAAAACGGAGATCAATACACAGGTATATTGCTCCTACACCGACCTCAACATCAAGATTGAGGCTTTAAAATCCAAGGTCAAACACATGGAGACCAAGGACGCCTCATCTTCTTCACGTTCTTAAGGCACTTTGCCCGGTAAACCCATACCAAACCCCAAGGAATATGTGAACTCTATCACCCTAAGGAGTGGCACGGTCTTACCCACAAGAGATGTCCTTTCTACTCTCAACGTGGATATTGAGAACCAAAGTAGGGGGTGGAACTTCAAGAAGATGAAGACTTGGTTGAAGACATGGTAGTGAAACGGGTTGAAGAGGTGAAGACAAATGGAAACGGTTTGAAGAGGTGAAGACCAAGGCCGTAGTTCAAGAAGCGTCTAAGAAGAAAGAAAGTGTATTTGTGCCAAAACCTTATGTGCCTAAGTTACCTTTGCTGGGGAGTTTCAAGAAACAACTCATGGACAAGTATAAGGCGGTTTTCGACAAGCAAATGGAGAAGGTCGAAATTACAATGCCTTTGGTTGATGTCTTTCTACTTGTACCCCAATATACAAAATTCCTCAAGGACGCCGTGAAAGAAAGAGCCAAGGAAATGGAATCCATGGTAATCTTGACCGAAGAGTGTAGTGCTATCATCCAAAAGAATGTGGTACCAACAAAACTTGGAGATCCCGGTTCATTTACC
This sequence comes from Eutrema japonicum, assembly GCA_030161315.1. Lineage (NCBI taxonomy): Eukaryota > Viridiplantae > Streptophyta > Magnoliopsida > Brassicales > Brassicaceae > Eutrema > Eutrema japonicum. Next base: position 26,479,941 of record BSQW01000005.1, read on the forward strand.
CTTTCGTGTGCCCATGGACCCTTGGCCTTCGAAAATTGTCTTTGTGACCTTGGAACAAGCGTTAGCCTTATGCCGTTCTCGGCTGCAAAGAGGTTGGGTTTCACGAGGTACAAAGCTTGCAACATCTTGTTGATATTAGCGGATAGAAGTGTGAGGGTACCCATTGGTTTGCTTGAAGATCTCCCGATAATGGTTAGAGATTTCATCGTCCCCACGTACTTTGTTGTTCTGGAAATGGATGAGGAGCCAAATGATCCAATTATCTTTGGAAGACCGTTTTTGGCGACCGCGGGAGCCATTATTGACGTGAGAAAGGGCAAGATTGACTTTCACTTGGGAAAAGTCGAATTCCTCGAATTTGACATCAACAACGTGATGAAGAAACCCACCATAAATGAGCAATGTTTCTACATAGAGATAATGGATGAACTCGCGGATGAGTTGCTTGAAGAGTTGAGTATTGAAGATGGTTTGCAAGTGGTTTTGACACAAGAGCACGGTGTGCATGGATTCTTGGATGAAGAAAGCCAAGGATATGAGCTACTCATGGACTCGCACAAGCCGGTTGAGAGAGAGACGCCGTTTGTAGAGTTGGGTAACCGAGTGACAAGGTTTGAAGTTGGGTCAAGCATGGATACGATTCAAGAGAGTTTTGCGTTGGTCGTGGAAGAAACTAGCAAGGGTAAGTCTAGTTTTGAGGATGACGATGGGAGCGAGCTCAAAGCCCCTAAGGTGGACCTAAAGCAACTTTCCGTTGGGCTAAGGTCCCAACGAGTCATACCCGGTTATCGTAAATGATAGTTTGAACGAGAATGAACTATCCTCCCTCTTAGTTGAACTTAGGAAGTATAGGAAAGCCATTGGTTATTCTTTGGATGACATCAAGGGTATTTCCTCTACTTTTGCACGCATAGAATCCATCTAGAAGACGAATCAAGGACTTCTATTGAACATCAAAGGAGGTTGAATCCGAATTTGAAGGAAGTTGTAAAGAAAGAGATTCTAAAGCTTCTATATGCAGGTATTATCTACCCAATATCGGATAGTACTTGGGTCTCACCGGTTCATTGTGTGCCTAAGAAAGGGGGGATAACGGTTGTTAAAAATGAAATAGATGAAATGATACCTACTAGGACCATAACCGGGCATAGGATGTGCATTGACTAAAGGAAGCTCAATTCATCTACTCGTAAGGATCACTTTCCATTACCTTTCATAGATCAAATGCTTAAAAGTTTATCTAATCATCCGTTTTATTATATTCTTGACGGTTATTCGGGTTTCTTTCAAATTTCCATACACCCGAACGACCAAGAGAAAACGACTTTCACATGCCCTTATGCTACCTTCGCATATCGAAGAATGCCGTTCGTTTTATGTAATGCACCGGCAACCTTTCAACGGTGTATGATGTCTATATTTTCGGATTAGATCGAAGAAATGGTTGAGGTCTTTATGGACGATTTTTCCGTATATGACTCTTCGTTTGGTGTTTGTCGTTCTAATCTTTGTAGGGTCTTGCAACGATGTGAGGAGGCGAATTTGGTACTCAATTGGGAGAAGGGCCATTTCATGGTACGTGAGGGTGTCGTGCTTGGGCATAAGATATCCGAGAAGGGGATTGAGGTAGACAAGGCCAAGATATAGGTCATGGTTAGCTTGGAGCCACCAAGGACGGTTAAGGATGTCCAAAGCTTTTTGGGTCATGCGGGATTCTATCGCCCTTTCATCAAAGACTTCTTAAAGATCACAAGGCCTCTCACTAGACTAGTTTTGATGTAAGAACTAGTGGTGGCTCTCACATCAAGAGGATAGATGCGGTGAGCAAGGCAGGCGGTCGCCCTCTCCTTGGCTCCTTTGATGATCGAAGATGAAAGTAATCTGACACGCAGGCGGTCGCCCTCTCGTGTGGGATTAGGATGTGATGTGTTGGTGGAGTGAGTTCACGACACAAAGATTAGATGAGCCTTTGATACGGTGAAAGATCTAAGCCTGCTTGAATCGCTCAAACAAAGACAAGAACAAGAAGTTTCTCAAGACGATGCTTGAAGATGAACTGCGTTATTTTATTGATAGGTAAAAAGTTGCGGACTACAAAGCCGCAAATGAACCTTATAAACTGGTTCGTCGGCTTGAACCAACTAGGGTTCGACTCAAGAAGCAAAGACTCAAAACAACAGGACTTTTGAAAGAAAAACAACACGTAGTTCTAAAACAAAACAAGAAAACCGTAAGGTAAAAACTAAACAATGCTCATCGTTTCATTTAATCCATAATAGGAAAGTTTATGAGCGACTATTTAAAAAAACTAAGGACGATGTCTTTGTTGATGACTTCAGCCATTGATCACGTTGGAGACACCTGCATACACAATAGAATAATTGAAAAGCTTACATTGATGAATAGATGTCCAAGAAGCCGCTTGCATGCCTTTTGAAGATGATCCTGGTGCAAGTGCGTCTTTGGCTTTAAGTAGGTTGTAAGAGCCTCCTCTGGTGCTCTCTAAGTCAGAAGACTCTTGATCTTCAAGTTCTTGCTCTCCCTCGGTCGTGATCTCCTCTTCTTGCTCCATTTGGCTTCTCTCGGCTACGAGGGGCTTGTTGTGAAGGGACTTGGTTCCTGAGCTATTTCCCACCAATCCAACTGGACCATTAGTCTTAGAATATATGTTTGGTCGATGAAAATCACCTGCCTTGGCGAGACCATTGTTTTGGAGGTTTTCTAAGCTATTTGGATTCTTCCCGGCTAAAACTGTCTCGGCTAAGTCTCTCTCGGCTAAAACTGCTTCGGTGAACTTTCTATCGGTTAAATTAGAAACCTCGGCTAAAACTAAACTGGCTGAAATTGGGACCTCGACTAAAACTGATTCAGTAAGGTTTCTCTCGGCTAAAACTGATTCGACCTGATTTCCCTCGGCTAAAACTGATCCGACCAGATTTCCTTCGGCTAAAACACTTCTCTCTGCTAAAACAGGTTCTAAGAGGTTGTTATGTCCAAATATGACATTTAGGTCCGGCAGCAAAGGATATGTTGGTTCTAAGGAGTTGATATAGATGTGTAGGGCCTTTTTGTATCTATTGCTCATTTGTTTGATCATATAACGCGTCATGGCCCCTTCTTGAACTGTTGGCATGATGCTTGGAATGTCCTTTGGGTCGATGTCCACATCATTCCCTCCTTCTTCAGAAGGTTTTGACCCCAAAACTTGATCTCCTGCATCAAAATAAGATAAGTCAGCAACATTGAAGGTGTGAGAGATGTTGTACTCACCTGACAAGTCAAGACGATAGGCATTGTCATTGATTTTGCTTAGGACTTTGAATGGGCCGTCGCCTCTAGGTGAGAGCTTGGATGCACGCTTGCTTGGGAATCTTTCTTGTCTCATATGAAGCCACACCCAATCTCCTGGTTCGAAAATCATTTCCTTTTTGCCCTTGTCTGTTGCTTTCTTGGAGCTATCTGTCTTCTTCTCAAGATTTGTCTTTGCCGTCTCATAAAGCTTTTTGAAGAGTTCTCCTCACCTTAAGCCATCTATATTAACCTGTTCTATTTGTGCTATGGGCCTTAAATCAACTGGAGACAAAGGGTTAGTGCCATCGACAACCTCGAAAGGAGACAGCTTTGTAGCCGAATGCCTTGCGCGGTTATAAGCAAATTCAACAAATGGAATGTAATCTAACCAAGTCTTCATATTTTTACCAAGAGCTGATCTAAGCAAAGTACCAAGAGTACGGTTAACCACTTCAGTCTGACCATCTGTTTGAGAATGGCAAGTTGTAGAGAACAAAAGCTTTGTTCCTGGCTTCCTCCACAAGGTTCTCCAAAAGTGACTCAAGAACTTCGTGTCACGGTCAGAGATGATGGTCCTTGGGACTCCATGCAAGCGCACCACTTCCTTAAAGAACAAGTTAGCAATCTGAGTTGCATCATTTGTCTTTTCACACGGGATGAAGTGTGCATTTTGGAGAACCGGTCAACTACTACGAAGATGGAGTCTTTGTGCCTGATATTTGGCAAACCTAAGACAAAATCCATCGAAATATCTACCCAAGGGGCGTTAGGTATAGGTGATATGCTCAAATTAATACCCTATTTAGATACTAAAGCAGTTGTCGTAGTATAGATAGGGGTCGAACACAAAGACTCACAGAAACACGCAATAGATTATATAGAAGAGAATTAAGCTAAACCAATAAATGTAATTGAAAGCAAAACGTAAATTAAAAGAGTTGTAATTCGATGGAGGAAAATATAGGTTCAGGGTATTTCTTAGGGAATCAATGAATGAAGATAAACTAACTTACAAGATTCAGATTTAGCGCGGTTCTTGAACTCAAATCACTAAAGTATAGCTAACCAACTCTCGTTGCGAAAACTATCTAAATCTAAACTTCAGAATCCCAAAACTCTTTGCAAATTCCTAAGAATAAATCAGCTTTAATATCTAGTTTGATATGTTCACAAATCAATTAAACCAAATCTCTTTGCGAATAATCAATTTGCTCATCCTAGGTTTTATCAGGTAATTAATCGCACTCTCGTGCCTAATCAACTATCCTAAGATCTAAGTTCCAGATTCGTCAACCTAGAATTAGCTTTGAGCACAACCTAAGATGAAGAACTAATTCAGATGGTGAATCCTAAACTGATAATCAATCTAGCATTCAGAGAAAACCCTTATGAGAACCCTGAACCTAAAGTGGATCTACTTAGACATGGAGATTGAAAACAACATGATTGAATAGATCATCAAAGAAATCAATAGAAACAGGAGTTTAGAGTTGTCTCTCCAAAACCAAAGTAGAATCCAGAGTAATGAAAGTGTAGCCACCAAAGTGGCTGAAAAACCTAATTATAAAGCTAAAACACGTTTTGGGGCTTCTGGTAATTATTAAAGTCTTCTGGACCAAGTTGCAGAGTCTTTAAACTTGAAAAATCACGTTTTTCCCGTCTGCAGTTGGTGTCGGTCGATTTTGGTGTCTGCAGTTGGTGTCGGTCGTTTTTCCCGTCTGCAGTAGCTTGACTTTGGCTCAGGTGATCAGTCAGGAGAAGATTGAGAGCTTACTCCCATGCAAGTTCCACAGCTAGATACTTGCAGACTCAGAGTTCTTCTCAACATGCTCTCCATAAATTCCTTTCCTTTCTCTTTCAGCTCCGAAGTAAGAAGAACTTGAGCCTTATAGAATGGTTTCGAAGTTCCTTTGCACTTCACCTTGTACTCAATCGAATCTCCATCGCACTTCTGAGGGATTAAGGTCATAGAGGGAGTACCTTTCACTTCTTTGCCCTTCACCTTATTCTTTGCCTTAGCAGTTTTGACGTGTTTCTTGGTGATGACAGAAGGACTATCTAGAACGTCTGTGACAGTTGGTTCGACGGGAGGCTCTTCCAAAAGATTAATTACCAACGTCTCATCTGTAACAACATCGATGGAAGAGACACGTGTGGGAGTTCCTCTAGGGATAGCTTTGTAGTACACCTCCTTGTCAATGTATGAGAATGAGATTTTGTTGCTGGGTGTGTCCATAATGGCACCAACCGTAGCCATGAACGGTCTTTCAAGAATCAACTGCGTACGAGATTGTGCACTCATCTCTACAACCTGAAAATCAGTAGGAACCAGGCAATCTCCTAAATTAACCAGCAAATCAGGGATTGTACCATAGGGAAGTAAGGTGGAACAATCTGCATATATGATAGATGCCTTTGGAGGTCGAATATCAGCTCCCAATCCTTCTGCAATTTCCCTTGACATGACATTGACACTAGTCCCTGAGTCAACGAGAGACTCGTTGAATTCAGCTCCATATATGGAGCATCGAACGGAGAATATTCATGGGTCTTCCCTCTTGGTCAACTGCCTCAGCGGTAGTGATGTTTCCCTGGCCTTGATGAAAAGTGCCTTAATCTCTTCCTCGGTTTCTCTGCAATCGCGGAAGTGACTCAGTAGTGGGCGACACTCTAGAGCTTCTTCAAAAGTATGTGTGTGGGGAATATTTCGTACCATCTTCTCAAAGCCACGCAGCTGCTTTGGGGAGATGGGATCTCTTAGGTGTCTAGGAAGTCCAGGGTATGGCAACTTAGGCTTGTAAACACTTTCCTCAATCGCTTCCGGTTTCTTCAGAATCGTTAGTTCGGTCTGCGATTGGTGTTGATCGATACCAGGTAGTGTATCGATCGATACTCGGGGTTCTGACTCGTCTCGAGAGAGGGTTTGGACGGGCATCGATCGATGCTCTCTGGTGTCGGTCGATACCCTGGGATTTGTTGAATCCTCTTTGTCATCCTTGGCTAGATTGACGAAAATCTCTGCTATTTGAGTGTCCAGCATCTTTTGATGAATACTGAGATACTCAATTTTCCCGTTTAGATCTGTGTACATAGCGTCCATCTTCCCGTTGAAATTTACTGTCATCTTCTACTGTCCCTGAAGAACCTATTCAAGCATAGACTCAAGCTTGCTTTCAGAAGTTCTGGGTGGTGTGGGTGGGTATTGATACATTTGATCTTGAAATCCAACTCCAACAATGTGGTTAACAAATTCCACTCCATCTTTTCCAGCAAAACGAACAACCTTCTGCTGCTTGTCCGTCAACCAATATAACTTAGCATTCACCTCAGGAATCTGACTGCAATACAAGTTACCAGCTTGATTCTTGCGCTCCATGTCTGCATTCTTGGTGCTATTGCTAGAAACCAAGTTCTCAATAAGTACATAGGCATCGTCAGGATACCTCGTATAGAAATTTCCATTGCTCGCAGCATCTAGAGTCATCTGATACCTCCAATCGATTCCCTTGTAGAAAGTGCCCAGCAGCTGAACTTGAGTGAACCCATGGTGCGGGCAATCTTTTGATATGACTTGAAACGAATCCAAGCAGCCTTGAATGCCTCAGTCGGTCCTTGAGAAAACTGAGAGATCTTGTTCCTGAGCTCCTCGGCTCTAGCATCCTCGAAAAAATTGTTCAGGAAAGCTTTTTTCGTCTCTTCCCAAGTAGTCAGCGACCCAGTAGGTAGCTGCTTCAGCCAGTAAGTCGCTTCTCCACCAACTGAGTGTGGGAAAAGCTTGTAGAAAAGGTAGTCGTAGGATACTACATTGCTCTTGATGCTTGTAACCAAATCCTCGAACCTCTCAATGTGGTCTATGGGATGTTCACGAGAAATACCATGAAAGAGATGCTGACCCACAAGAGTGAAGTATGCAGGTTTCAGCTCAAAGTCATCCCTCTGAAAAGCAGGAGAGCGAATCGCTGAACGATTGGCATAGAACTGATCAGGCCTGTTGTATTCACCAATCGTTCTACCGCGAGCAGCCACAGCATTCCCTGCATTCGCGTTCCCAGCGACAACAAGAGCAGGTGGAATGATGGTCCCCTCTCCATCCAGACGTTGTCCTCTCGTATTGCACAACTGACTCTCTTGGTCTCTCAAAGCTCCAGCGGCATCCTGAATCGGAATCATCGTGTTGTTCATCTCTACTGGCTTCTTTGCTTTCCTGTTTGCACGTTCCAAATTCACACCTGAAACACACTAGGCAAAGCACGTAAGTAACAACAACAAAAATACGTTGAGTATCGACCGACACTGGGTGGTGTCGATCGATATCAACAAAAAGAAGACGACGAGTATCGACCGATACTAGGTAGTATCGGTCGATACCGACGAGCTTAGTCGAAATTCTCAGACTAAAATCTAATGGCGAATTGAGTCCCCGGCAACGGCGCCAAATTTGATATGCTCAAATTAATACCCTATTTAGATACTAAAACAGTTATCGTAGTATAGCTAGGGGTCGAACACAATGACTCACAGAAACACGCAATAGATTATATAGAAGAGAAATTAAGCTAAACCAATAAATATAATTGAAAGCAAAACGTAAAGTAAAAGAGTTGTAATTCGATGGAGGAAAATATAGGTTCAGGGTATTTCTTAGGGAATCAATGAATGCAGATAAACTAACTTACAAGATTCAGATTTAGCGCGGTTCTTGAACTCAAATCACTAAAGTATAGCTAACCAACTCTCGTTACGAAAGCTATCTAAATCTAAACTTCAGAATTTCAAATCTCTTTGCAAATTCCTAATAATAAATCAGCTTTAATATCGAGTTTGATATGTTCACAAATCAATTAAACCAAATCTCTTTGCGAATAATCAATTTGCTCATCCTAGGTTTTATCAGGTAATTAATCGCACTCTCGTGCCTAATCAACAATCCTAAGATCTAAGTTCCAGATTCGTCAACCTAGAATTAGCTTTGAACACAACCTAAGATGAAGAACTAATTTAGATGGTGAATCCTAAACAGATAATCAATCTAGCATTCAGAGAAAACCCTTATGAGAACCCTGAACCTAAAGTGGATCTACTCAGACATGGAGATTGAAAACAACATGATTGAATAGATCATCAAAGAAATCAATAGAAACAGGAGTTTAGAGTTGTCTCTCCAAAAACCAAAGTAGAATCCAGAGTAATGAAAGCGTAAAGAAAGCGTAGCCACCAAAGTGGCTGAAAAACCTAATTATAAAGCTAAAACACGTTTTGGGGCTTCTGGTAATTATTAAAGTCTTCTGGATCAAGTTGCAGAGTCTTTATACTTGTAAAATCACGTTTTTCCCGTCTGCAGTTGGTGTCGGTCGACACCAGTACACTATGCTCGCCAGACTGGACTGTCTTCACGAAAACTGGCATAACTTTTGATCGCACCGTTGGAATGGCCTCAAACAACTTTCAAATGAAAGCTAATCCATTGATCTGTGTTTTGTCCAAATTTGAGCTCAATCAATCGGTGGGAAGTTCTTCAACGAATGCTAAACTTCTGACGTCTTTGCATTACTCTGCTCCGTTTCTCCCAAAATGCTCTGGAATCCTCCAAAAACTCCAATTAAGTTCCAAACGTACATGAACCTGTAAAAGACTCTAAAAGACCCCAAAGTACTATAAAGACTCCATAAATAGGACATATATCATTATCTAAAAGGGGTAAAATCCATGCTATATCAATAGGCAAAGGCATATAAAGGCCATGAGGATGTGACCTAGACTTTGCTTTGTGGCATTGGATGCATCTTGCGCAGAACCGCTCTACGTCTCTCTTTAATTGTGGCCAATAGAAATTCTCCATGACTACTGCCAATGTTTTGTCTACTCCGAAATGCCCCATTAGACCTCCTCCATGTGCTTCACTAAGCACTAGCTCCCTCATAGATCCCTGCGGAATACACAAACGTTTATCTCGAAAAAGAAAACCATCTTGCAAATAAAACAAACCGTGGGGTCCTTTGCAACACTCTAGATAGTTTTCTCCTAGCTCGGGATCGTCCTTGTATTGTTCCTTTATGTGTTCAAACCCTAGAATTTTGGCTTCCATAGTAGCAATGAGGGCATATCTTCTTGATAGTGCATCGGCTACTACATTCTCCTTACCTTTCTTGTATTTGATGACGTATGGGAACGTCTCTACGAATTCCAGCCATTTACCATGTCTTCTCTTAAGGGATGTATGTCCTCTTAGATGTTTTAGAGTCTCATGATCAGTGTGAATGACGAATTCCTTAGACAGAAGATAATGTTGCCACGTCTCTAGAGCTCGGACTAGAGCGTAGAGCTCTTTGTCATAGGTGTGATAGTTAAGTGTAGCTCCACTCAACTTTTCGCTGAAGAAAGCTACTTGTCTCTTCCTCTGGTGTAGCACAGCTCCAATTCCCAACCCTGAAGCATCACATTCCACTTCAAACATCTCGTCAAAATCCGGAAGTGCAAGGACCGGTGCTTGGGTCAGTCGGTCTTTGAGATTCTTGAAAGCTGTTTCTTGAGATGTTCCCCATGCAAATGAATTGTTCTTCTTGATCACAGCTGTAAGGGGTGCATCTATGGTGCTGAAATCCCTAACAAATCGGCTATAGAAGCTTGCTAACTCATGAAAGCTCCTAACATGACCAATGCTTGTTGGCGTAGGCCACTCTCGTATGGCTTTGATCTTTTTCTCTAAACTTGTAGTCCTTCCCTGCTAACTACAAAGCCTAAAAATACAAGCTTATCAGTACAAAACACACACTTCTTTAGGTTAGCAAATAAGCCTTCCTTTCGAAGCGTCTTCAAACAAGTTCAAGATGAGATAAGTGTTCAGAATGATCCTTACTGTAAATCAGTATGTCGTCAAAGTAGACAACTACAAATTTACTAATATAGGACCTCAAAACCTGGTTCATAAGTCTCATGAAGGTGCTAGGCGCATTGGTGAGGCCAAATGGCATCACTAGCCATTCGTAGAGGCCTTGCTTTGTTTTGAAAGCCGTTTTCCACTCATCTCCTTCTCTCATGCGCACTTGGTGATATCCACTCTTTAGGTCTATCTTAGAGAAGACATTAGCTCCACTTAGCTATCAAGCATGTCGCCTAGACGTGGAATGGGGTGTCGGTATTTAATAGTTATGTTGTTGATTGCTCGGCAATCTACACACATCCTCTAGCTCCCATCTTTCTTTGGAACTAATAGGACCGGTACAGCACAAGGACTAAGGGACTCTCAGATATATCCTTTGTCCATGAGTTCTTGCACTTGTTTCTCCAACTCCTTAGTTTCTTGCGGGTTCATCCTGTAAGCTGCTTTGTTTGGCAAAGGGGAGCCCGGCACTATATCAATATGGTGTTCTATGCCTCTTAGTGGAGGTAAGCCAGGAGTGATCTCCTCAGGGAAGATGTCTCTGAACTTGTCTAGCACGGCATTGATTTCAGGGGGAAACTCTACCTCCATATAACCTGCGCTTAAACATTCTTTATAGATCATTAGTAATATAGTGCCATTGGCACTCATGACTCGGTTTAATCCACCAGTAGTAATGTATAAAGAAGATTTAGAGGACTTATTCTCTTTGTTCATCATGTTTTGAAGTTCTTGAACCTCCGTTGGTCTTAGAGGTGCTAGATTGAACTTTCGATCTGAATGGGTGAAGCTATAGTAGTTGGTCCTCCCATTGTGCATGGTGGCTTTGTCAAATTGCCATGGCCGGCCGAGTAGTTGATGGCCAACTTGCATTGGCACCACATCACAGAGCACTTGGTCTTGATATCTTCCCACATTAAATGGGACAGTCACTTGCTCGGTCACTTTGAGCTTCGTTGCATCATTGAGCCATTGTAGCTTGTATGGTCTCGGATGCTTAGTATTTTCAAGACCTAATATGTCCACCATAAACTTGCTAGCCACGTTAGTACAAGATCCCCCATCTATAACAAGATTACATACCTTATTCATGATGGTGCACCGCGTGTGAAACAAGTTTTCGCGTTGGACTTTCTCTTCTGGTTGTATTTGCACACTTAGGACCCTTCTTGTTACTAGTAAATAGTCACCAGTATCAGGGAACTCTAGCTATATCCTCATGTTCCTCGTTAAAATCCTCTTCCCCTTCATCATGTGACTCGTAGCCTCCATTAGAGGTGATGATCATCACTCTCTGATTTGGGCAATATCTTGCATAATGTTCTCGGCCCTGACACTTAAAACAAGTAATATCACGAGCTCTAGCTTGACCAGTATTAGAGAACTTACCTTGATCTGGTCTTGTTGTCTTTGGGAACTCATTGGCTTTGCTTTTGAATCTTGAATCGATTTCAATAGCTTTGCCTTTGTCTACGGGCTTGCTGCCACTTGCTTGCCAAGGCTGATTGCTTCTGTTTCTATTGGATAAGGACGTCTCTCTCTTGATTTGTTGCTCCACTTGCACATCCAAGTGTAATAGCTCATGGATCCCACTGTATTTGGTCCTCTCCACTTTTTGGGCTATGCGTTCTTGCAAGCCGTCTATGAATTGTGCCATTAAGGCTTCTTCGGATTCTTCTAGTTCCAAGGAGTCCATCAGCTTCTCAAACTCCTCAAAATACTCCTCTACGCTCCTTGTTCCATGTGCCAACTTACGAAAACGCTTTTGCAAGTCTCTATGATAGTGTTCAGGCAGCCTTGAACGCCTCAGTAGGTCCTTGAGAAAATTGGGAAATTTTGTTCCTCAGATCCTCGGATCTTGCATCATCATAAAAGTTGGTCAGGAAAGCAGTCTTAGTCTCCTTCCAGGTAGTCAGCGATCCAGGAGGTAACTGCTTCAGCCAGTAAGTCGCTTCTCCACCAAGAGAGTATGGGAAAAGCTTGCAGAAAAGGTAATCGTAGGACACTCCATTGCTTTTGATGCTAGTGACCAAATCCTCGAACCTCTCAATATGATCCATGGGATGTTCGCTGGAAAGACCATGAAAAGGGTGTTGTCCCACAAGAGTGTAGTATGCAGGTTTCAGCTCAAAGTCATTCCTCGGAAAAGCAGGAGAACGAATCGCATATCGATTTGCGTAAAACTGATCTGGCCTGTTGCACTCACCAATCGTTCTACCAAGATTAACCACAACATTCCTAGCATTCACTGCGTTCGCGTTCCCAGCGACATTCTCAGCAACAACAGGAGCAGGTGGAATGATGTTCCCCTCTCCATCCAGACGTTGTCCTCTCTCAATGCACAACCGACCCTCTTGGTCTCTGTAAGCACCAGCTGCATCTTGAACTAACTCCACTTGATTGTGGTTCATCCTTGCTGGCTTCTTTGCTCTTCTGTTTGTGCGTTCCAAAAGTGCTAGCTGCTCAAGTGATAGATCAACTAGATGAGTGCTCTTGCTCTTTCTGGTTTCACGATTAGGCATACACCTGAAAACAAGAGTCAAAAACGTTATTAACTCGGTAACACGATGAGTATCGACCGACACTGGGTGGTGTCAATCGATATCAACGAAACAAGAACGACGAGTATCGACCGATACCGGCGGGTTTAGTCGAAATTCTCAGACTAAAATCTAATGGCGAATTGAGTCTTCGTCAACGGCGCCAAATTTGATATGCTCAAATTAATACCCTAAAATTACTACGCAGTACTTGCAGTAAAGTAAGGGTCGAACACAAGGACTCACAAAGACACAAAATATATTGTATAGGTGAAAATCAAGCTAAACGATTAATGGTATTTAAAACAGGACGTAAATTAAAACGGTTGTAAATTCAATTGGAGAAAGATAGGTTCAGGGTATTTCTCAGGAAATCAATGAATGCAGATAATAATAACTAGTCAGGATTCAGATTTAGCGCGGTTCTTGAACTCAAATCACTAAGATATAATTAACCAACTTCCGTTGCGAAAACTATCTAAATCTAAATCCTAGGAATTCCAAATCTCTTTGCGAATCCTAAAGTCTAAATCAACTTTTTAAATCAGGTTTGATTTGTTCACAAAACAACTAAACCAAATTCCTTTGCGAATAGTTATTTTGCTCACCCTAGGTTCTATCAGGTAATTAATTGCATTTCCGCGCCTAATCAATTATCCTAAGATCTAAGGTTTAGGTGATCAATCTAGAATTAGCTTTGCAAACAACCTATGGTGAAGAACTAATTCAGATAGTGAATCCTAATAACTAATCAACCTAGCATTCAAAGATAACCCACTACAAGAAAACATGCATTTTGGAACAAATTTTTGCAACGATTTTATTTCGTTGCAAATTGCAATCGTTTTTACGACGACTTTACGAAGATTCTTAAAGACGTAATGATTATTATAAGTTGAACTTTACATCGATTTCCCAACGATTAATCAGTTAGGTGAGCACGTTTTAAGTTCACGGTGTTCGGTTAGGTAAACATGTTTAATGTCGTTGTAAAGTCGATGTAAACATTTTTAGATTCGTTGTAAAATCGATGTGAAATCGATGTAAAATCGTAGGTAATTCGATGGTAATGAAAATAAAAATCTATATATAGTGGTCAACTTCATAATAAAAATTTCATATTCAAAAACATTTACTTCTTTCTGACCAACAAAAAATGTCAATATACGAAATTAGAAGATGGATGTATAATCGTCTTGATTCAGAGGGATCGCTAACAAAGGAGTTCAGTGATGAGGTGGAGGGATTCATGCATCAGGCAGGAAGTATACATAATACGATTATCAGTGGTAAGATGTACTGTCCTTGTGCCAGATGCTTGAATAGGAAATTTATCATTATCTCGAAGGTGTGGTCGCATATATTAAATAGAGGGTTTATGCCGCATTACTATATATGGTGTTATCATGGAGAGGGTCATGGAGGAAATGCAGCTAGTAGTAGTAGCAATTATCAAGCATCGAATTTTGATGAGTCAAATAATTTTAATCAATTTGATGATCATGCGGAGCAGCATGGTGAAGATAATGATAGGATTCATGACATGGTTACGGATGCATTTCATGAAACCATAAGTACATTTTCACATGATCATCATGCTGAGGAACCCAATCTAAATGCAAAAACATTTTATGATATGCTAGATGCTGTAAATCAGCCACTCTACGATGGATGTAGAGAAGGACATTCTAAATTGTCGTTGGCGGCTAGGATGATGACTATTAAAACTGATCATAACTTAGCTGAGTTTTGCATGGATGATTGGGCTGATTTGATTAAAGAGTATTTGCCAGAGGACAATTTAGCTGCTGAAACTTACTATGAGATACATAAGCTGGTTTATAGTCTTGGCTTTCCTTCTGAGATGATAGATGTCTGTGTTGACAATTGCATGCTTTTTTGGAAAGTTGTTGATAAGTTGCAGGAATGTCGATTTTGCCATAAGCCAAGATATAAGCCGCAAGGTACTGGTCAGAGTAAGGTACCACCAGCGGATGTGGTACCTTCCTATAACTGATAGATTAAAAAGAATGTATCAGATTGAGAGGACAGTTGCATCGATGAGATGGCATGCAGATCATTTGCAAACAGATGAGGAGGTTACTCATCCTTCAGATGCAAAAGCATGGAAACACTTTAAGACGGTACATCCAGACTTTTGTAGAGAGAAACGTAATGTGTATCTTGGTCTTTGCACAGATGGATTTAGTCCATTTGGTATGTCTGGTAGGCAATATTCTTTATGGCCAGTAATCCTAACGCCTTACAACCTTCCTCCAGATATGTGCACGCAAAGGGAATTTTTATTCTTGAGTATTTTAGTACCAGGTCCGAAGCATCCGAAGCGTTCCCTTGATGTGTTTTTGCAGCCTCTGATAGAGGAATTGGAGCAGTTGTGGTATACCGGGGTTCGGACATATGATTTTGCAAGGAAATTTTTTTTTACAATGCGTGCGGTGCGTACATTGTTAAACGTGCGTGGAAGGACTAAAGACAGCGGTAAGTCAAGGTTAGACTTGCCTAATCTTTGTTGTCGGAATGAGTTACATATTACAAGCAATGGGAAAGCACATGTCCCCATATTTCGAGTGGGTGCGGAAGAAAAGTCAGCTTTGTTCAAATGGGCGACATCTGATGTGAAGTTCCCGGACGGGTACGTATCTAATTTAGATAAATGTGTTGAGAATGGCCAAAAGTTTTTCAGGATGAAGAGTCATGACTGCCACGTTTTTATGCAACGACTACTTCCTTTCGCATTTGCTGAACTTCTACCAGGAAATGTACACTAAGAAATTGCAGGTATATAAATTTAAACTAATCACATATTAATTGCGAATTTAAGATTTTATATAATTAATATATATATATATATATATATATATATATATATATATATATGAAATGGAAAATTAACATTATTACCTTATATATCATGTGATTGTTATTGTAGGCATTGGAGCGTTTTTTCGGGATCTTTGTACCCGTACTTTGTCAGAAGATGTTATTGCACAACTTGATGCTAGTATTCCTATTTTGTTGTGCAACATGGTGAAAATATTTCCCCCAGCCTTTTTTGATGTTATGGAACATCTACCTATTCATCTCCCTCACGAAGCAGAACTTGGGGGACCTGTGCAGTATCGGTGGATGTACCCATTCGAGAGATTCATGGGACATTTGAAGCGGAAGGCTACAAATCTAGCCAAAGTTGAAGCCTCAATAGTAGCAGGAAGTTTAACAGAAGAAACTCATCACTTCACGGGGTACTATTTTGGCTCGAAGGTTCGCACACGGAAAAGGGCAGCACGGCGATATGATGATGGAGGTGTAGGCCGAACATATGCTAATGAAGGTGTCCCATATATCTTTTCTTCAATCGGTCGATTATGTGGAAGAGTGAAGTCAGTTTGGTTTGCCAATGAAAAAGACTATGATAGTGCACAAACGTATATCCTCTTAAATTGCGAAGAAGTTAGTCAATTTGAGACGTAAGTGTATAAACATACGTCTTATATATGGCTAAATTATATATATGCTAGCTTTATACCAATTACGATATGTATCTTAATTACAATTGTAAATACTTTTGTATGCAGTGAATTTGTTAGACAAGTCCGAGAAGTCATTGAAGGAATCTCAGACGATGAAATCAACAAGCGTAAAGATCAACATTTTTCCCCGTGGTTGAAGACGCAAGTACGTAAAATTTTAAGTGATCTGATTAATTACTAACTTGGACAATTAACCTAATACATATTTTGATTACTTTTTAATAAAATTAATTAATGATATAGGTCGAGTATGGGGATACCGCATATCCACTCTGGTTTCATGAGTTAATAAAAGGCCCCATATCGAAGATAACGAGTGCACCCATGTATTGCACACGCGGATATATATTTCATACATTCAAATACAGAAATCAAAGAGCTACTGCCAACTACGGGGTATGTGTGCGGAGCAAAATAGATTTTTATGGATTGTTACAAGACATAATTGAAGTTGAGTACCCTGGTTGCTTAGGTTTGAAATGCGTTCTGTTCAAATGCGACTGGTTCGATCCAACAGTTGATCGAGGCGTCCGTAAAAACAAATTTGGGGCAGTAGATGTCAACCAATCACGACGTTACAATAAGTATGAGCCATTTATCCTAGCATCACAAGCAGAACAAGTCAGCTTTGTTCCATATCCGCGAGTTCGCACCACCCGTATCTCATGGTTATCAGTTATAAAAGTTTCTCCGAGGGGTCGAATTGTGGGGGTTGATGAGGAACTACCAATGCAGCAAGATCATTGCTCTGATATGACAGAACTAAATGAGAGCAATGAAGACATCCTAAATGAGAGCAATGAAGGCAAGTTGAATATCTCCCAGACGATACAGAGGAAGAAGATGAGGAAGATGAGTTCAAAGAAAGTGATGAACCAGATGATCAAGAAACGGATGTGTACTACTCTTCGTCCGAAAATGAATCAGAGTGACCGCGCTAGCTAGTAATTATTGTGAATTTAATGTATTAATATAATATTGTGATCGAGTAATTATTGCAAAATTTAAGTGATATGATTTCTATGAAATTCAGTAAACCCCAAACTAAATTCCATCTCCGATCTCCACTCATTTTCCGCCGTAGGTGCGGCGATTAATAAATTACGAGACATATGTGTCTATGTGTCTTGTAATTTATTAATTGGCCCAACAACGGTGGGAAATGAGTGGTGATCGGAAATGGGATTTAATTTTGGGTTTAGGGGATTTCAAAGGAATCGTCGCTAAATCGTCACTAATTGTGATTGTCACAAAATCGTTGCAACATTTGCGACGATTTAGCAACGAATTATGACTAATCGTGGCTAAATCGTCGCAAAATATGAATGTCACAAAATAGATGCAAATTTGCGACGATTTAGCCACGATTCGTTCATAAACCATAAATACTAAACCCTTTGCCCTAAACCCTAAACCCTAATTAAACTATTACCATCTCATTGTATTATGCATCTTTCAATGAAATAGATCGTGACTTTAGAGAATTGTTCGAAAATGAAAACTCGGTAAATCACAGTAATATCCACAAACTGAATCATTTTATTAATAATCTAACATGTACGCAAACTCTCTGTTCTACTTATTTTTCAATCTCGATGAACTTATTGATAATTTCATGATTTTGGATTTACGGTAAACATGTAAAGTTGTTTCTGGAATGTTGCAATCGACGTTACAGTTTTTTACCTATACCCTAAACCCTAAAACAGATTTTACAAATTTCCTCACTAATTCGTTGCAACATTTGCGACGATTTGGGGACGAATCGTCATAAATTATAAATTTAATTTACCGTGTGTCGGTCAATTAAACTCCCGCGTGTGGGTCAACGAATCGTCACAAAATCGTTGCAAAGCTAGCGACGAATTAGCCACGGTTTGATTGCCTCGATTTAGCGACGATTCGTCGCTAAATCGACGCCAATTAGGATCGATTTAGCGACGACAACTAATCCTATATATTACACGCTCAGAATTTCTTCATTCACTTTCAAATTTCTATCTTGCTCTTGCTCGACCATTCCTCCGGAATTCCTTGCGAAAAAGGGTAAAATTTTTTTTTAATGTTTTTAATTAGTTAGTATAGATAGGAATGGAACAATTTAGGTCGGTAGAAATGGAATCAAATTAGAAAAAATAGCAGACTGCCCGGATGTTTATAGATAATAATTTTTTTTTCATTTTTATGCATGGGCCAGCGTCGTTCACATTACGCTCAGTTTTTGAGAGAGATTGGTGATGCTTCGGGTACCTGGTTGCCCGTGTCTTCTGAGGCTATAGAGACGGATTTCGTCCCGGCGACGCAAACACAGAGTGTTCCACCGCCACAACCACCTCAGATTTCGCAACCTAGAGGCTGTGCCCCGGCCCCATATGCACACATGACGGTTCTTGATTTGCTTGCACAGCCAGGCCGTCATAGGCTTACGAGATTAGATCCGGATCATACTGACCGGTCGGAATGGTAATATATATATTTATTGTTTTACATTTATTATTACATATTTATATTTATTTCTAACAATTCATAATTTTACAATTTTTTGTTTCAGGTTTGGAGTTGAATCCAAAGTTGGACGCACCGTTTCTGAAATCATCAAGTCCTATTTTATCGAGCCTCATACCAATTTTACCCAGCTCCCGCCACACGTCAAGGAGAAATGGTTCAAGATGTTTGCGGTACGTATGAAAAAATATTTTTTTCTCCCATAATTATTTTAATTATATTTAAATATATATATTTAATTTAATTTTAGAAAATATGTAATTATTTTTGTTTCTCATGCAGCAAAAATATAACTAGGATCTTTCGATTTATGGCGAGGTTGAAACTTTGTTTCTCGAGAGGGTGAAGTTTCGTATCCAAGGCGTGGTTGGTGAATGGAAGAAAGCATGTAAGATTTCTGGCGATTTAGCAAAGCCCCTGCACATGGATAAAGCCGTTTGGGACGGCTTGGTGCGGTATTGGCTGGATCCGAAGTCCATCATAACTACTGAGAAGTGTTCGGCTTCCCGCAACACCGTTGGTTCGGACGGGAAACTCAAGGCTTTGCCTCATACAGCTGGGCAAACACCTTTTGCGGGTGTTCTTCTACAGATGGTAATTAAATTTATTTAAATTAATTTATTTATTTAATTTACTTCGTCAATAACATAGTTTTTTTCTTTAGGCCACCGAAGACGGAGGTGTACTCCCTCCGATGACCAAGGTTTTTGAGCGGACGCACCGAAAGAAGGATGGTTCCTTTGTTTCCGAGACTGCCGAGCACATCTTCAATGAGGTGACTTCCAAGGTCACCGAACGAGAGACACAGCTCTCTCAACAGCTATCTCCAGGTGGTTCGTCGGTCATGTCTGGAGGGTTGACCACACCCGGTATTGACCGGATTTTCGAGCAGGTATTATATAGAATAGTTAGTACTTATTAATTTTTAGTTTTTGATTTTTTAAAAATTTCTAATTGTAAATTCAAATATAGATTGTCCCTAAGAGAAAGGGGAAGGTTGTCGGGATGTGAATCTCGACGATTACGATATAGTTATTTAGATTTAGGATTTCGAATTTTAAATTTTGTTTTTTTGTAACAGATTATAATATTTTTTTTCTAATAAAATATTATTATATATTATTTTTAAAATTTTCATTTTATAATTTCGAAATTAATAAAATTTCAAAAATAATAATAAAAATCATATATAGAATCGTTGTTAATTCGATGGTAAACAATAGTCCTCGTTGATTCGTTGCTAAATTAATCGTCATAAAATCTGGCTAATTTACAACGATTGTACGACGATTTATTAGTCCTCGTTGATTCGTTGCTAATTAATCGTCATAAAATCGTGGCTAATTTACAACGATTGTACGACGATTTATTAGCAACGATGTTGCGACGATTATTTAGCAACGATTTAATGACGATTAATTAGCAACGAATTAACGACAACAATTGTTTGCCATCAAATTAACAATGAAATATTTCCCTTCGAATTTCCATCGTTTTTACGACGTATTTATATTCGTCGTAATTTCAATGTAATATTTACGACGATTTTACTACGAAAATTTACCGACGATTTAGCGACGAATTTTTGTCCCTCGTACTTTCGCGACGAATTTACGACGATTTGTGGTTTGCGACGATCAGTTAACGACGATCTCTTTTTCGTCGCAAATTCGATTCAAACCCTCTTTTGCAACGATTTTACAACGATATCGTTCGTTGCAAAAAGGGTGTTTTCTTGTAGTGACCCTTATGAGAACCCTAAACCTAATAAGAGATCTACTCAGACATGGAAATTGAAGCAATAAACATGTTTGAATAAATCATCAAATAAATCAGAAAGAGTAACAAGAGGGTTCGAAATCTTCTCTCGGACGAATAGAGTTTCAGACTTTCTCCCTTCAAAAAGCTCTCTCACAAAACCAAAGTAAAATAGAGCATAGCCATCAAAGTGGCTGTAAAATCCTATTAAATAACCTAAATCACGTTTTGGGGCTTCTTGTAAATAATAAAGTCTTCTGAGCCATTTTGTAATTCTTCATCTCTTCATTAAAGTCGCAGGTCGTGTCTGCTTCGATGAGTATCGACCGATACTAATGGGGTATCGATAGACACTGATACTTCAAATCGGGTACTCAGCTACACGAACGTCTGCTTTGCTCCAAAATGCTCCAGAAAGCTTCAATATCTCCAATTATGCTCCAAACGTGCTAAAACCTGTGAAAGACTCTAAAACACTACAAAATAGTAGAAAGACTCTATAAAACGGACTTGTATCATGGCTTAAACGGGGTAAAAACCATGATATATCATTGGTTCCTTGGGACAAAACCTTGTTGGTTGGTGTTAGAAGCTTGGCCTTGAGGTTGGAATTGCTTTTGTGGGACTCCTTGAGCTTGATTAGATTGCGGAGGGTAGACTTGGTCTTGTGGATTCTCAACATTTGTGTTCCAGTAAGAGAAGTTGGGGTGGTTCCTATAGTTTTGGTTGAACCCTTGTCTTTGGTAGTTCCCTTGGTTTTGGTAGTTCCCTTGGTTCTCCACGTAATTAACCTCCTCTTGGGTGTTCATGTCCACGTTCTCCTCTTGATAGCAACCTTGATTCTTATCATAAGCATCCACAAAGCTAACCGGCTTTTGAGAAGACACTAGGAATTTATCAATCAAGTTGGGTTGCTTGTGAAACTTTTCATTAGGCGCTTTCATGTCCTTGGCTCGCTTGTTCTCATCAAAGTCACTCGTGGTCCTTGTGGCGCGGTCATAATCATCGCCATAGGTCCCGTCACTTTGGGCCAAGTTCTCTACTAGCTCCATTGCTTCTTCAACATCTTTAGCCAAGAAGTTACTGTTTGATGTCGTGTCAAGTAGCATTCTGATCTTAGGCAAGGCACCTCGGTAGAGAGTGCTAAGGAGAGAGGCGTTGCTAAAACCGTGATGAGGGCATTGAGAAGTGTAGCTTCTAAATCTCTCCCAAGCCTCGTTGAAAGACTCATTAGACTGTTGTGTGAATCTTGAGATCTCATTGCGAAGCTTGGCGGTTCTAGCCGGTGAAAAGAATTTGGCAAGAAACGCACGTTTGCAATCATCCCACGAGACGATAGATCCTTGGGATAAGGTCTTTTCCCATTGGTGAGCCTTTTCACCTAAACAGAACAGGAAGAGACGAAGTTTAAAACCATCTTCGGAGACCCCATTGATCTTAGTGAGACCACATATCCAGTCAAATTGGTCTATGTGGTGTAATGGATCCCTCATTGACAATCCGTGAAACTTGTTGGCTTGAACCATGTTGATCACCCCCGGCTTCACTTCGAAGTTGTTGTTTTCCATCGGTGGAGCTTGAATGCCTTGCCGGTTTTGGTGAGCATTAGCGGCGTCACCTTCTCCAACAACTTGTCTAGCTCTTGGTGGATGGTTTGGACGGTTTGGTTGGTGATGGTTTCCATTGCCACCACCTCCTTGGTTGTTTCCATTCCCACCGTTCCTTTGGTGGGGAACGTTATCGTGAATGTTCCCAAGTGGAATATCATGAAGATCTTCCATTTCGTTATCAACTTCTTCTTGTACTCTTACTCGGCTTCGTCTTGCTTCTGAAACTCTCTCAAGTTGATCAATGTCGTCCCTTGGTTCTACGAGGTTATTACTGCCACGGGAACGGGTATGCATGCACCTATAGAGAGAAAGAGCAATAGGAAGCAAAGAAGATTAGTAACTTGGTAGAAAATAAGACTTAATCTCACAAAGAGCCTAAATCACAATGTTAAAATCAAATCCCAATATGGCAACAGCGCCAAATTGATACTAAGACTTTTCGGTCTTAAAGAGGTATCAATAACTCTAGATACAAGTAGTATAAGAGGTTATCAATCTGTATTAGGAGATGACTCTAAGCATTAAGAATAGAAGGAACCTATGTAAGTTAAGCTACTCAAAGGGGTTTTGTGATTAAGTATCCAATTCAAAGCAAGTAAAGCAACTAAACAAGATGTAAATCAATAAGCAAAAGCGGATTCAAAGATGACATTATGGATATAAGATGACCCATGTTCAATTCATGATGATCATTTACTCAAACAAGCTAATCCCTAGGCAAACGACCCTTAACTTGACTAATTCTCTTTCAAGCAATTAATCACTATGCTAATCACACAATCCATTAACAAACTCTCATTTGTGGATCATTTATTAGCAAGCATTTAAGTTTATAAAGACAAGATCAACCAAATATATACCCTAGACAACTATTATCATAGGATAGGAGCATAAATCTCTTGTTTAGTTCATCTAGGCATTTCATCAAACACTTGGTGTACATGAAATGCCTTATGATCTAGACCCACTTTGTCAAGCTAGATCTAGCTTTAAGAACACTAAACAAGAATCAAGCCTTCGATCACCCTAATCTACCCCATCTCTAAACCCTAAAAGACTACTCAAGACTCATTAGAACCAACCCAAAATCGATGGGGATAGGGGTTGAATCCATGGATGAATGTTGAATAATCAAGATAGAAAGAAGATAGATGGAAGATATTGATAGAAAATAAATACTAGATTGCATAAAACCAAAAGATCTTCTTACAAATCTCAATCTTTCTCTCAAAGGTAAGGGTTTTAGACTTAAGAAAAAGCATAAAATTTAGGTTTAGAATGTATTTAAATAAAAAGTGGGCGACCGGGTCAACCCGTAACAAACCGGATATTGACCCGGTCGGATCTTGGGTCGTGTCTTCTATACCGGCCAAAATGGGTCCGGTATAGATGGTCGGTATGAGGTGCCGTGGAAGAAAGGGTGATGCCGGCCGGGTTATAGTCGGGATGCATAGCCGGTACTCTTCATGGTGGGGTGAAAATCGGACACCGGGCGAGAGAGCTGTCTTGTGCCGGGCCGGTGCGAGAGTCTTCATCGGGGAGTTTGCTTCTTGGTGCCGGGGGAAGTGGAGCCGGTACGTGCGTGGCGTCGTTTGGCGGTGCAGGAGTCCTCGATGAAAAGTGTCGTGCCGGGCCGTTTGGAGCATGTACGTGCGCCCGGTAAATCCCCTGCCCGATGTAACATGCATCACCGGACGTGTGAAGTGTGCTGTGCCGGTCCGGTGTGAGAGTCTTCAATCGGGGAGGATGATTTGATGGTGCCGGGTGAAGTGCAGCCGGTATGCCTTGCCGGTGTAGAGCCTGTCTCGGCCAAAGTTGTGATACCAACCAAGTTAGGTCTGGTATGAGAGTCCGATGCAGTGAGTGCGATCCACCCTTGTCTCTAGTCGTTGTCTCAAGGTCCCAAGCCAAGTGTGAACTCCTCCAAAGTCTCCAAAAGCCTCCAAAGTACCTAAAAGAGACTCCAAAACATGCAAGACTCTCTGGGACCTAGTATGAAAACCCAAAACTTTAAATGAGACAAAACAAATAAGAAATGCAATGAAACTATATGTGTATAAGATAAAACCTAAGCTAAATGAATGCATAGAAGGGACAAAATCTGGGAATATCAATATCTACCCATGGGGCATTAGCAATAGGTAAAGGAAGATAAAGACCATGTGGATGTGACCTGGATTTAGCTTTGTGGCATTGTACGCATCTAAAGAAAAATCTCTCCACATCTTTCTTGAGGTGAGGCCAATAGAAGTGATCTTTCACTATGGCCAAGGTCTTGTCTACACCAAAATGTCCCATTAATCATCCTCTGTGTGCTTCACTAAGCACTAATCTCTAATTGATTAATGTGGAATGCACAAACGTTTATCTTTAAAAAGAAAGCCATATTGGAGATAGAATGAACCATATATTCCTTTGCCGTGATCTTTGCAGCCATCTCCAAGCTCATGATCATCTTTGTAGAGGTCCTTGATGTACTCGAATCCTAGCACCTTGACCTCCATTGTTGCGATAAGAACATGCCTCCTAGACAAGGCATCAGTTAGTACATTTTCTTTGCCTTTTCTTTATTTAATGACGTTGGGAAACGTCTCTACGAACTCAAGCCACTTTACATGTCTCATTTTGAGTGATGTATGTCCTCTCAGATGCTTAAGAGTCTCATGATCCGTATGAATGATGAACTCCTTAGACAGCAAATAATGTTGACAAGTTTCTAAATCCCGGACGAGAGCATAGATCTCCTTGTCATAAGTTGGGTAGTTAATCGTAGCTCCGCTTAGTTTCTCACTAAAGAAAGCTACTGGCCTCTTTCTTTGGTGCAGCACAGCTCCAATTACTAGGCCGGATGCATCACACTATACTTCAAACATCTCATCGAGGTCGGGCAAAGCAAGAACCAGAGCTTGAGTGAGCCGATATTTGAGGTTGCTGAAAGGAGTTTCTTAAGCTGTCCCCCATGAGAATGGCACATTCTTCTTGGTCACAGCTGTGAGTGGAGCAGCAACGGTGCTGAAATCCTTTACAAACCGTCGGTAAAAGCTTGCTAAGCCGTGAAAGCTCCTAACATGCCCTATAGTCGTCGGTGTGGGCCAATCTCTTATGGCCTTGATCTTCTCCTCATCCACTTGTAGTCCTTGTTCACTTACTACAAATCATAAGAACACAAGTTGGTTAGTACAAAAGGTGCACATCTTAAGGTTAGCATAAAGGCCTTCTTTGCGAAGTGATTTAAGCACTAGTTCTAGGTGTTTGAGATGATCTTGTAGATTCTTACTATATATAAGTATGTCATCAAAATAAACAACTACAAAGTTACTTATATAGGCACGCAGAACCTGGTTCATTAATCGCATTAAGGTGCTTGGAGCATTAGTCAAGCCGAAAGGCATGACTAGCCATTCATACAACACTTGTTTGGTCTTCAATGTTGTTTTCCACTCATCTCCTTCACGCATTCTGACTTGGCGGTATCCACTTTTCAAATCTACATTTGAGAAGATAGTGGAGCCACTTAGTTCATCCAGCATGTCGTCTAAGCGCGGAATGGGGTGCCGGTATTTGATGGTGATGTTGTTGATAGCTCGGCAGTCCACACACATTCTCCAAGTGCCGTCTTTCTTTGGCACTAACAGCACGGGCACTACACAAGGGCTGAAACTCTCCCTTATGTAACCTTTATCTAGCAAATCCTGCACTTGATTTTCTAACTCCTTGGTCTCCTCTGGATTCATTCTATAGGCTGCCTTGTTGGGTAAGGCCGAGCCTGGAACAAGGTCTATCTGATGCTCTATTCCTCGGATAGGAGGCATGCATGGAGGATTCTCTTCAGGGAATAGATCTTTGAACTTGTTTAGCAAGGCATATACTTCTGGTAGCAAGTCTAGGTCCTTGAATTTTGTACTTAGACATTCTTTAAAAAGCATCAGCAACATAGTGCCCTTGGCACTCATAGTACGGTTTAAATCACCAGTAGTGATGTACAGATTATAAACACTTACCTTGGTCTCCTTGCTCATCCTGGTCTGAAGCTATTAGAGGGGCCAAGTTGTGCTTGCGTTCCTTGTGAATGAAGGAATAGTAATTTGTCCGGTCATTATGAATGGTTTCCCCGTCAAATTTCCATGGTCTCCCCAACAGGAGGTGTCCAGCTTGCATAGGAACTACGTCGCAAAGAACCTGGTCTTGGTACTTTCCTACGCTAAAGGGAACAGTCACTTGCTCCGTCACCTTGAGCTCAGTGGTGTCATTGAGCCATTGTAACTTGTATGGTCTAGGGTGCTTAACTTTCTCTAGTCCTAGCATGTCTACCATAAACTTGCTGGCTACATTAGCACAAGATCCTCCATCTATTACAAGATTACATACCTTGCTATTAATAGTGCATCGCGTGTGGAACAAGTTTTCTCTTTGGACCTTCTCCTCAAGTTGAATCAGCACGCTAAGGACCCTCCTAGTGACTAGCAGGTCACCAGTATCTGGATATTCAACGTCGTCACCAGCTTCATCTGCTTCGTCTTCCATTTCATCTTGAGACTCATAGCCTCCGCTTGCCGTAATGATTATCACTCTTTTGTTCGAGCAGTCTCTAGCATAGTGTCCTCTCCCCTGACATTTGAAACAGGTAATGTCACGAACTCTACCTTGACTAGTGTTAGAGAACTTACCTTGTTCTGGCCGAGACGACTTAGGGAAGTCATTGGCTAGGCTTTTGAACCGAGAATCAATCTCAACAGCTTTGCCTTTGTCAATTGGCCGGCTGCAGTTGCTTGCTTGCCAAGGCTGTCCCTTGCTTCGGTTAGCATGAGATGTCTTGCGCTTGATTTGTTGTTCTACTTGCACTGATAGGTGCAAGAGCTCAGGGAGCCCGCTGTAGCTTGCTATTTCCATCTTCCGAGCTATTCTCTCTTGTAGTCCGTCTATGAATTGCGCCATCAGCGCTTCCTCGGACTCCTCTAACTCTAATGAGTTCATTAGCTTCTCAAATTCCTCAAAATATTCCTCTACCCTCATGTGCCTTGTGATAGCTTCCTGAAACGTTTTTGTAGGTCACGGTGATAATGCTCAGGCACGTACCTTAGTCTTAGGAGATATTTCATGTCATGCCATGTTTGGATGGGTCCAAAGAGTTGTCTCCTTCTTTCGGCAACGGTCCTATCCCACCAAGCTAGGACATTCTCTGTGAGATGAGCTACTGCTAAGGCAACTCTCTTTTGCTCTCCATTGCCGTAGCACTCGTAGATGTATCCAAAACGCCTCTCCCAATCCAAATATACTTCTGGATTTGATTTGCCAGCGAAAGTAGGAGGAGTCAATTTGATCTCATGATACCTTCTCTTGGCTCTCGGTCTCGTGGCCGGTTTCCTCTTAAAGGATCACGTCTCCTCTGGTTTTGGAACCTCAGTGGGTCCGGTGGAGGGTCATCCCATCTCCGGCATGCTGTCATCGTCGTCGTTTTGTTGGTCATGTCACTAGAAGAAAACATAGTTTTTGCGACTACCAAAATAGTCCCAAATATTTGGTTCCTAAATCAAGTAGTCACAAAACAGTCGCTCTTTTGCGACTAATATATGACACCTATTATCAGTCCTAATTTAGAGACTGATTTGCTACTACTTGTAAAAAAAAATTAAAAAACAAAAAAACAAAATTCCAAAAAAAAAAGTTTTTATTTATTAATTTAATTAATTTACAAAAATGAAAAATAAATATGAAAAAAAAAAAAGATCGAAGATCAACACCACCGCCGATCTGCTCCTCCGCCTGGCCAATATCTGCTCAACACCACCGCCGATCTGTGCCGATCTAAATACCACGAACCACCCTCGGAGCAACCACCACGCAGCCCATCGGAGCAACCACCACGCGAGGCACGAACGGCGGCTGGAGAAGAAGAAGCCTCGCCGGCGGCTAGATCTGCTCCTACGAAATTAAAGCATCCCGATCTCAGCCTGACTCGCGTCGCATCCCGAGCACTGTCCCCATCTTCTCCTACCCGCATTTTCCAGCAGCCAAACAATGAACAAACCAATCAATCAAACGCAGAAATGAAAAATCGAGAATACATAAATAGTTGTTAAAAACCGAAATTATGATGATAAACAGATGCAGATTCGTCTTCCTTGTTATCAGTTTTCGATAATTGATTCTATTTCAAACTCAAAGAAGAAAAATTAAAAAAAAAACAAAAAAAACTAACCAGTCCGAGAATTCAAGGATTGAGATTGGATCCGAATTAAAGAAAAAATCAGAAAAAACAAGTTGAAAATGATGATTCCACCGCCGTTCCGTCAACCGGAGATCTCTCCTTCATATGAATCTCTGAAACTCGTTTTGCCTCTCTGTCTTATCGTTGAAGGAGATTGAAGGAGAAGAAGAATCAATCGATTTAGTCCTGAAAAAAAGGTAAGGAGAAGAAACAATTAAAAAATAAAATAAACCAGTTTAAATCCTCCACCGTTGGATTAAAATAATCAACGATTGAGAATCTCGATCCTCGTTACAATGAACTAGCCAATGAGAAGCTTTCATTATTTTATCGCAAATTAGTCGCAAATTAGTCGCAAATTTAAGACTATTTTGTGACTACTATTAAAACAATTCGGCTGGAATTGCTAAATAGTCTCAAATTTGAGATAATTTTGTGACAATCAAAAACCGGAAAATTGCCAAAAAAAACATCAACTTACATATTATGGCCATTAAAAGCATCAACTATCGAGTCGGAAGTTTAAATCATTGTGTTTTGTTGACTTCAATTTTCAATCTTGAACTTTTGTTGAGCGAGCCATAAAAGACACAACATTAAATCCGTTAATGGAGCTCAGAAACGGGGTTACAATTCCGTTTAAACCCGTAGTTAAATGAAACTATGTCGTTTTGAAATTAGATCTAAAACCCCCAAAATTCGAAAAAAAAAAAAAAAAACTCCCAAAATCGATTTTATCCTGCGATTTTATCCTGCGATTTCTTCTTCTTCTTCTCCTGCACATATCAATTTCTTCTTCTTCTTCTCTTGCTCATATCGATTTCTTCTTCTTCTTATCAAAATCTATTTTTCCCCAATTTTCCTCTAACCCTAAATCAATTTTGGAGGATATCGATTGGACCCTTCTTTGCAGTCATCTCTGTTCTTGTCGTTCTTGCAGTTCTCTCCTTGAGATGATAAAGAGTGGTGGGCTTTTAGGGTGGCTGAGACGGAAATGGAGACTATGTTTGGCCGGAGACGTGGAGGCTGGAGCTAAAGTTGATGATTGCGCCAGCAAAGAAACGTATCCCATTATTAAAAAGTCGTGAAATTTTTTCTTCAGTGCTAACAAATCTCACTTTGAAAAACAAGATTGATATATTATCCACATGTAAAAACAGATAATATAAGAATGTCGAAGCCAAAAATTTGTCTTTGATCGGTGAACAAGAACAAGACCAACAATTCAGAGAGTAAGACTAAAGGAAACAGACACTCTAGACACCTCAGAAAAAGGTTATGAAATATAGAAAACAAGCTGATGTGGCTTCATTCCTTGTTTCAATGAAAACCTTGCGCCAAGGTAAGTCTTCTTCTCCTGCGGAATCCAAAACGCACAAGGTTTCTTTTAATTTCAAATTACAATGGATTCCCCTATCGATATCCTCCAAATTTGATTTAGGGTTAGAGGGAAATTGAGAAAAAATCGATTTTGAGAAGAAGAAGAAGAGGAAGAAGAAGAAATCGATATGAGCAAGAGAAGAAGAAGAAGAAATTGATATGAGCAGGAGAAGACGAAGAAGAAATCGCAGGAGAAGAAGAAGAAGAAATTTGGGTTTTTTTTTTTTTTTTGGTTCGAATTTTGGGGATTTTGAGTTTTAGATCTATTCAAAAACGACATAGTTTCGTTTAACTGGGATTTAAACGGGATTGTAACCCCGTTTATGAGTTCCGTTAACGGATTTAACGTCGTGTCTTTTATGACTCGGTCAACAAAAGTTCAGGGTTTATATTTGGGTGAATTACAGTGAAAGGCACAATTGGCAGGTTTTGTTTCAAAAAAGGCACATTTAACTCTTAAGACCCTTTTTCCATGTTCATGTGTGTGAAAAACCGAAAAGGTCCCTTAGTTAATTAGCAAATAAGATTATTCCGGTCGTCGTTACTATCCCGATAGGTTGGCGTGAAAACTACGCCGAGGCAAAATTGGAAGGCCGCCGATCTGAAACACACGTTTTGAGAAACCCAGAAACCCCCAAAATCGAGATTCCACCGATCTGTTTTAGCGCAGGCGAAAATGAAAGTTGAATCGAAAAGACGGACCGGGGATGTAATTTAGAAATCGGAAATCTGGGTTGGGTGTAAATCCAAAATTGAAATAGGTTGGCAGTTTCAATGGTAATAGGGAATGGATTGATGAAGTTTATTGATGAAGTTCAAACAGGGATTGATGGATAGATCGATAGTGTAGAGTCGATGGATGTAGACATTCGAAATGTGAAGACCACATCTGGGGACTAGTCGATTGATGTTTCCCAGCAAATGATACGGCGTTGAAAGGGTGGTCAATATTCGATGGTTTGATGTATTGTGGATGGTTTGCTTATATTCAAACAGGGTAATGTATGAACTAAAAGTGTCTAGGGTAAGAAGTTAATGGTTATAGATATTATGGATGGTTATGGTAAGAGTTAGTTGGCACAATAAAAGTGCAGCGGAACAGAATGGATAGTTGGAGGTGGATACCGTTAGAAGAACTGGTCAGTAATTCGATGTACATGGGGGTTATTACCTTTGCCAACGCAACAGCTCAGGTTAGGCAAAAAATTGCAAAAATTTGGTGGATTAGCTGGGATGGATGAAGGTATAGAACCATGTAGCTATGGATGTTTGTTAGTAAAAACTCTGGGTCCCACGAAGCAGTAAATGCTTTTAATGTTGGGTCAGTAAATGATTTTGATCCTATGGCCGGGAAGAAGACATCTGTATTGGGGGTAGATAAACGTTAAATCTTAGAGGTAGATTAGGTGTTTAAAGTTGGTTTAGGCTCTGTTGAAGTTAGTCTTCAAAACCTCGTTTAGCGAGGAGGGCGAAAGAGTCTGGAAAGGTAAGTTTCCTGTGTTTTCTTGCTGAATTTGAACCACTGAAATCATGTTGTTGATTTACTGATTAATATCAGAATAAGTAAATGTAGTGTTTTGTTGTTGAACGGATGGATGAGCAATGTATGGTCATAAGTGGAGAGTGGATTTGGTCGAAAGAGGGGAAGTGAGATTTTTTCATAGATACAGAGAAGATGTCAAGGATAGTTGCACTACGGGCAGGAATTTCTTTAGAGGAGTTGAAAAAAGGTTATGAGGGAGTTCTATGGTGATGGCGGTGAAGGAGTGTCTGTTACGTTGAGTTATTGGCCCCCTAATAGCATGGAACTAGCTACAGGCATCACAACTCCTCATGTGATGGTTCCAAACGAAGGTGCAATTGGTTTATTCCTGCAATATTTCCGGCTTCAAACTACTATGAATCTTTTTGCGAAGTTTGAAGGTGAATGTGAGAGGAGTGTAACGGCTGAAACGGATTGTGTTGGAAGCAGGTTTAAAACTCCTGTGACGAGAAGAAGTTTTGGAAGTGTTAATTATGGTGGGGTTATCGGGGAGAAGACACCATTTATATCTGGTTATGACACTTCTGTTTCTGGAAGAAGTAACCAGAGTGACTATTTGGGAGCCATTTCAAGGGGCAAAAGCCCAGTTACTACAAAAGTGTTTATTGACTTAGCTGATGATGGGATGAGAACTCCAGTGTTGAGAAAACGACAGTTTGGGTATGAAGACGGGGGTGGCTCAAGTAGGAATATTCGGAATGGGTCTAGCGGGCAGACTGTAAGCGAGGAAGATGATGAGCTGATACGACGTGCTAAGATATTAGAGGGAAGTTATAAGATGGAGGGGGCAAAAAATAAAGGTGATGGTGAAACTCTTGAGACAGATAGCGATGAGGATGATCCTCGAGAAACAGCTTCGCAAGATGTTATGACGCATGAGTATGATAAAGAGTTTTGGGAACCATTTATTGATGATCAGTTTGGCGGTTCTAATGCAGCGGAGGTAATGTGCGACCCTGTAGATCCGGCAGATAAAACGTGGGATGGTGTAGGTATAGGTGAAGACATATTGGGTTCTAGAAATGATGGTTTTGAATTTCCTCCAATTTACAAAGAGAAAGAGGACATACCCACGCCCTTTGGATGGACGAGTCGTGGTGGTCAAGATCGTGTGAATGGTGCTAAAGGACAGGGGTTGAATAAACTGGCAGCATTGGACGATGAGGATTTCGACATCCCCCCGATGTTTGACGACACGCTCTATGACAATGCTGATATTCCAGTCCTCGATGTTTCTGGCGGGGAGGAATGCATTAGAGTAGGGAAGGTGTATGCGTCAAACGAAGACTGTAAGATAGCGTTTGCTATATATGCAATTAAGGAAATGTTATGTTTCTACCAGAGCAAAACAAGGCGTCACAACTTTGTTGTTAGTTGTTTAGATAAACGTTGTGAATGGCGTGTGTTTGAAAAAGAAGTAAAGGACAGCTCGTGTTACGTGATTAAAAAGGCACAGCTTGAACATACATGTGATATTGAAACGAGACAGGCGTTCAGAACTAGGCTCTCGTCCCGTGTCATAGCTGCTGTCTATCGGACGAAGTATGGGGATCCTATGAAAGGTCCAAAGGCTAGGGAATTGCAGCGACTTGTACTTGAAGAGCTGCGTGTGAACGCTTAATATATGAAGTGTTATAGAGCGAAGGAAACTGCTATAGTGGGAGTGAGAGGATCTGAAGATGAATCGTTCCAGAAACTGCCGGAATATCTCCATATGCTCAAGCTTGCAAATCCAGGGACTGTCACTGAGTTGAAGACAGAAGTTGATGAGGATGGATTGGTAAGATTCAAGTATGTGTTCCTCGCATTTGGTGCTTCACTGGTTGGCTTTAGGAGGGTTAGCCACGTAGTAGTGTTAGATGGGACACATTTGGGAGGTAAATACAAGGGAGTTTTGCTAACTGCGAGTGGCCAAGACGCTAATTTCCAAGTATTTTCGCTAGTGAGAATGATGCTGCGTGGATATGGTTCCTGCAGATGTTGGAGCGTATGCTTGCAGATAGCAATAGACTGACCATAATCTCTGATAGGCATCAGTCCACTAAAACAGAAAAGAAAACTGTATACCCAAAAGCACATCATGCAGCTTGTATTGTTCATCTGCAAATGAATGTAACATCTAGGTATAAAAACAAGGGGCTGGCAAAGTTGGTTGTAAGGGCGGCATTTGCATTTAGTATTGGAGAATTCAGGGAGGCATACGGGAAGGTGAAAGCAATGAATGGGGACTGTGCACGTTACCTAGAGAAAGTAGGTATGGCTAGTTGGACACGAGCATAGTTCCCAGGTGATCGCTATAATATGATGACGAGTAACATTGCGGAAACTCTTAACAAGGCGTTGCTCGAAGGAAGGAATTCCCCCATCATTGAGTTATTGACTTTTATTCAGAGAATGATGACAATATGGTTTGCTGCTAGGCGGAAGAAATCAGCTAAACATAGAGGGACTGTTACTCCAGAGGTTGATAAAAAGATGACAATTAATATGAAAACGGCTACAGGGAGCAAGATTAATAGTGTCTCCTCTTTGAGTGTTGAGATTAAAGGGAGTTTTGGTAAAAAGCACCATGTAATATTAAATGACCGTAAATGGTCTTGCATGGTGTATCAAGAGTTACAGTTTTCTTGTGGGCATGCGTTGTTGGCTGCTGACTCGGTGGGGCTGCCTTATGGTAGTTTGGTGGGTGAGTGTTACAAAACTGGGACTTGGGCAGAAACTTATCAAGAGGTAATTTGCCCAGAAGGGGACCCAAGAGATGTAGAGATTCCTCCAAAGGTGAGCAGTATTCACTTGATGCCTCCAAAAACCAGAAGGCCATCTGGCAGGCCAAAGGAATTACGTTATCCATCGACATGCGAATTTCCTGTAAGTAATTGGCTTTCGTGATGTACTTTGAAGTGCAGTGCTCAAAAACTAAGCGTTTGTATAATTTTTGGTAGGTTACACGGGTGAAGAAGACAGTTCCGAACAAATGCACAAGGTGTGGGATATCAGAACACAACAGAACCGGTGCTGCAATCCAATATGAAGGTAGTGCTGAACAAGGGCACCACGTTTGGGGGGTATTACTTTTGTTGGCAAACTCTTAAGACTTAGTGGTTGGTAGTGGGACTATTTTTTTGGCGGTGAGAGATGTTGTTGTGCAAACTCTTAAGAGAAACTTGGGAATGGAGGTAGGAATGTCTGTAAACTTGGGAATGGAGGTAGTGTTTTGGAAAAACTTTGGAATGGAGGTTTAGTAATTTGTATCAGAGGTGCATGAATTTTTTGGAGATTTTGTCAACGTTGTGTATGTGCTGTTGTTGTTTGCAGATGTTGTTGTTTGCAGTTGAAAATTAAGCAGAAATGGATTTTAAGCAAAAGGAAAACATCCGCTTTTATGTATTGCAGAAGTCTGTACCCAAGATGCGCTATCCAGTAGGCAGTAACCAGTAAGCTGTAACCACATATTTATACCCCAAAGCTATGGAGCATGAACAAATTTCGTATCCGTAATACCGTGTCCAATAAAATGTAACCACATAATGAGACCCCTAATCTATGAACCAGGAAGAAATGGCATGCGATTGTTTGCAGAAGTTAATAAACTCGGACTATAAAGTGGGCAAAGTGGGAAAAAGAGCCCATTCTACTAAAATGGTTTCCTGACGTAGTTAACAACCCAGAAGTCACCAAACAAAATTGTTGCTACATAGATAATAATGCCTGAGTTAAAGAAAGCGATACTACTTAGCAGGGATATTAAGGGCAATAAGCATAAGAAAATCTAGGGAAGCGCCGGCGAGGAACACCACAATCATCTCCTTGTTATATGGACCCCTGCTGAGACGACCAAATTGAGAAGCCTCCACAACAACCTCCGACAAATGTTGAAGCTCCATAACCTTACTATTTAGTTCATTGTAGTCTTCACCACCTTGAGATTGTAATCCCAACATCGATTGAATCTGAGCACGAGTATCTTGAAGATGATCCCTGAGGTCATCCAATTATTTGGTGAGGTTAGCTATCTCCTCAATAAGTGACTCATCCAAGCATTTCTTCATGTCGCATGAACAGAACTTCAGGAGACACAATATAATTATCCATAGAAGATAGAGGCACACAAATTTAAGGTATGACAATTGGGAATTTGAAGTTACCTCTCCCCTGGGACACCCGGAGTATTTTATACAAGGGTTACCAACTGGTTGTGAAATTATCACAGCGTCTTCGCCACAATAACAGAGGGCGGGGATGCCGCGGGCGGCGAAAATCTCCATGGAGTCAAGGCTGCCATGATCTGATGATCGATCAGCGAGAAACTCCGGCATGACTACTACAGCGGGGATTACATTACGTTGCGCCGATAGATTTGGCAGATCCAATTTATACGGAA
This sequence comes from Eutrema japonicum, assembly GCA_030161315.1. Classification (NCBI taxonomy): domain Eukaryota; kingdom Viridiplantae; phylum Streptophyta; class Magnoliopsida; order Brassicales; family Brassicaceae; genus Eutrema; species Eutrema japonicum. The sequence goes on from BSQW01000005.1 coordinate 26,515,588, forward strand.
AACGGAAGACTGGATTTTACCTTAAAAGTTATGTTGAAAAGACGATAATAACCCAGAAGTAGAAAGAGACATTTAATTTGTTGATATAATTTAATTTCTTGGACAGTGGAGAATATAAACGAAAATGTTGAAACATTCAAAGACAGCCAAAAATAACTTATTCTCCACATTCTGTAAATTATAGAGGATTTGAAATCCTCTTATTTCCCACATAATCCCAACAATCACAAGAAGTGTATCCACCTTTATGCATCCAACATTTCGAATCCAACATCCTCTGACCGGAATTTGGAATCCGTGACCAATTACGATGTGGTTTTGTGATTATAAAGGTATTGGGCATTAAATAGATGTCCTAAAAAAGTAAAAAAAAGGGTTACGACATAATTATCTTCGTCGGCCGTGATCTGAAATTTGGGGGTAGGGTTTTGAATCCCAGAGAAGAGAGAGGAGAATGAGTACATCATCGAATCAGAAAGCTTCTTCCTCGAATTCAGGTACGTTTATAGTAACGTTAATTCTGACTTCAATTCAAACCGCGAGAATTGTTAAAAAAGAGGTCTACCGGATGGATCTGCAGGGTTGAGTGTTAGCATTAGGCGGGGTGTTCGTGTAGGAGAAAGAGGATTTCCATTTGCATGTCGTTGTGGCGAATTTTCTGTGATAAGGACTTCAACCACAACTAAAATTCTGGGAAGGTTGTTTCATTGTTGCCAGAATGGATCTGAAACGGTAAGCATTAGGAAACATGGTTGAATTCATAGTGTTAAGGAATATGAAATCAGATAAGGAATTCAACCACAAGTCGCGAATGGTTTTTATTTTGTAAGGACAAAACTCATTTGTTCAAATGGACGGATGAGTCGATGATATTAGAAGATGCTATTCGTTCATCTGACAAGGAGATTGAGCTCATGAAAGACATTATTCGTGGATATGAGGAGAAGTGCGAAGAACTTAAAAGCAATGTATTTGGATATGAGAATGGTGTTTCTGAAATGGAAGGAGATATACGGTTTATGAAGACCATGCTGATTTTGGTAGTAGTTTTGATTGCTTGCTACTGTTTTTTCCGTGGATAGATAGTTCTGTAACTGGGTCTGTGTAATCAAATGGGTGTATGCGAACTTTAGTAGTTGAAATCATGCATTCCATGTATCTATAACTGTGTCTGTGTAAACGATGTATAACCACGTCAATTTAGCGACGAACTTGTGTGCGGCAAAATCATTAACCAGAAGAACAATAACCAAAATTTATTAGCCAGGAAGAGCCATCCACCATCGGCTGTGGCCGAGTTTGAACCCAAATATTACTATGCAAATGTTATCATCACCTAGCTTGTACCCACATAATACTATTGAAAAATTACTGTCCAAATTGTGTTCGGAGACCCTCCTCTATTACCATGAACTATGTCCATTAGAAGAAGTATGTCCAATGTGACCATTATCGTCAAAGCTCTGGCCATTAAGCTGATATTAGAAAAGGGTGTATGCGAACTGTTTATGTGTAATAAATGGGCATCTCCAGGTATTAGTTAGTTGATGTAGCGCCCGTGTTCCGGAAGAATTGGTTATTAAAGGGAAAATAATTAATTCTGGTTGTTCCGGACAGTATCGATCGATACTGGGCAGTATCGATCGATACCAGCCGGGTTTTTCTCGGGATTATCTTCTTCTCTTATCTTCTTCGAGTATAAAAACGTATCCTTGGAGGATAAGACCAGAGTTGGTCGAAAAAGAGAGAAAGGAAGAGAGAGAGAGAGAGAAGGAGAAAGAGAGAGAAGAAAGCTTGCCGAAGCTTGGATCTTGCGAGATCGAAAGAGAGTTTGAGCTTGAGAAGCTCGAAGAAGAGGTTTGACGAGCTTGGGTTCGACGTAAGCTTGTGAGAAGAGAGGGAGATCTTCTTAAGCTTGAGAAGTCGTTTTAGAGCTCGATCCTTCTTGTTTAAGGTGAGTTGTGACCAAAGGTTAGCAAGTGAGCTTGCGTGGTGCATTGTTAAAGCTTGGTTGATGCTTTTATGGCTTGTATGGCGATTCCTGTGTTTAGGTCTCGTGGGCATCGATCGATAACATGTGTGTATCGATCGATACCAGACCATAGGCGGTGGTCTCGATTTGTAGTGTATCGAGGTGATAGACTTGGACCGTGTTGTGTCGATCGATACCAAGTGTTGTGTTTGGGTGTCGATCGATATATGTCCCTTGTCGGGACTTGTGTGTAGTTGGGCATCGATCGATACCATGGGGGGGTATCGATCGATACCGGTTGTTTTGTGTCAGTTTAGTTGTGGATATTGTTATATTGTGCTCATTGGTAGCCTGTTGTTGGGATGATCAATCTCACTCAGCATTTGGTTAGCCAAATGTTGATGCATCACTTTTGTCGATGCAGGTAAAGATAAGGCGTGATCGTGGAATCAAGGCGGTGAAGAGGGGATGATTAGGACCCGGGGCTTGCTTTTGTTGTTTGGGTGTCGATCGACACTAGGGGAGTATCGATCGATACCAGTTGTTGTTATATAAACCGTTAGCTTGTTTAAGCTGTAGTACTTGCGTTGTACTGTTTGTTTAATATTGTTAATGTTAATTATATGTTTATTTTCTTTGCATAAAAAAAAAAAAAAAAAAAATGCGGTCCTTTCAATTATGGTATCAGAGCCCATACGGTTCTAGGAGCCTAGGTGGTTCTAGAATAGATTGGGTGTTGTGTGGGGTCGTAGAATCATCCTCTTGAGCCTTGTGAGATTCCACGGTAAGTATCTTTATTGTGATGATTGATTTTCGTTCTCTGAGCCTGTGCTTCTGCACGTGTGCAGATGGCTAGAGGACGTGGTAGAGGTCGTGGCCGTGGTAGAGGTCGTGGCCGTGTGCCGGAGGAGCAGGTTGAGGAGTCGCGTGCGAGTCAGATTGGGTCTGAGGGTGTGGCTGGCGTGAGTGCCAGTGTGGCAGGTGTTCCAGCGGGTGCTGCGGAGGTAGCAGCGGGTGATGCTCGGGCCCGAGATGATCGCATAGCGGATTTGTTGTCGAGGTTGTTGGAGCGGTTACCAGAGAGAGTGCCGGTTCAGGCTCCTGTAGTCCCGGTAGTTGTGGAGGTTCAACCTCAGGTGGCAGCTGCGGTTGCTGAGGAGCTCCCGTCCTACCTTAGGATGGTGGAGCAGATGCAGAGGATTGGCACGGGGTTCTTCTCTGGAGGTGCTAATCCTGAGGACGCGGGTGCGTGGTTGAGAAGGGTGGAGAGGAATTTCCTCTCAAGTAGGTGTCCCGCGGGATACCAGGTGGACATTGCGGTCCATTATCTGGAGGGTGACGCGCATCTCTGGTGGAGGGGTGTGGCATCACGGAGAGTTCAGGCCGCGATGTCTTGGGCGGATTTTGTGGAGGAGTTTAACTCCAAGTATTTCCCTCAGGAGGCGTTCCACCGGATCCAGTTGAGGCTTGCGAGTTTGACTCAGGGGGATCGGTCGGTACGCGAGTATGAGGTGGAGTTCAACCGGCTCGGGTCTTATGTTAGACGAGCGGCTGAGAGTGAGTCGGACCGTGTTCAGAGGTTTCTGATGGGTCTTCGGGTCGACTTGAGGAACCGTTGCATGGTGAGGTCTTTTTGCACGGTTGATGAGTTGGTTGAGACTGCAGCCTTGCTTGAGGAGGGTCTGAAGGACGAGGTGGTAGCAGTTACACCGAGCTTTCAGGCAAGATCTGTGCAGCAGCAGTCCGGTCCAAGCAGAAGCAGTAAGCCGATGCAAGGACAGAAGCGGAAGCGAGAAGGCGCTTCGAGAGGTAGTCGGGGTGGTCCGGGTTGCTTCGGGTGTGGGAGCATGGATCACCGAGTGGCGAACTGTCCTCAGAAGGGCGGGGTGCGGGTGGATTCTCGAGTGTGCTATCACTGCAAGGAGCCGGGTCACCTCAGGCCTCAGTGTCCCCAGTTGCGGCAGAGTGAGACCACGGTGGTGCAGCCCGTCAGGCAGGTGGCATCAGCGCCTCGAGTGTACTCCATCGCCGAGTCCGCAGAGCCAAGTTCCAGGCCAATCGCAGGTATTTTCTTAGACGCATCTAAGTTTAATTCTGTGTTGGGGAACGTCGTGCTTGTCGGGTGTTAAGGTTCTCGGCACATGTATATGTGCAGGGACCTTGTGTGTTGGAGGTGTAGAGTGTCATGTGTTGTTTGACACGGGAGCATCGCATTGCTTCGTTTCCCCGGAGTTGGCCGAGAAGGCTAATCTGCGGAGCGAGCCCGGTGTGAGTTTGGGTTTCGTGGAGGTTGCCGGAGGGAAGCTCCTGAGGATTCACGGTCGGGTGCGAGACGTGGATGTTCAGGTGGCAGGAGAGTCCATGGCTGCCGATTTGATTATCTGCTCAGTGGAGCTGTACGATGTCATCTTGGGCATGGATTGGCTCGGGAAGTTCAGAGTGCATCTGGACTGTCACCGAGGGCGAGTCGAGTTCGACCGAGGAAAAGGGAAGTTGGTGTATCAGGGTGTGAGACCGACTTCCGGGAGTCTCGTGATCTCGGTTGTGCATGCGGAGCGTCTGATCGAGAAAGGTTGCGAGGCGTATTTAGCTACGATTTCTTTGCCGGAGGCCGTCGGAGAGGCCAGGGTGCAGGATATTCGGGTGGTTAGTGAGTTCCAGGATGTGTTCCAGTCGTTGCAGGGGTTGCCACCGTCTAGGTCGGATCCCTTCACGATCGAGTTGGAACCAGGGACGGCACCGATATCCAGGACTCCTTATAGGATGGCTCCAGCAGAAATGGCTGAGCTGAAGAGGCAGCTGGCGGAGTTGTTGAACAAAGGGTTCATTCGTCCGAGTTCTTCACCGTGGGGAGCACCGGTGTTGTTCGTGAAGAAGAAGGACGGGAGTTTTCGGTTGTGTATTGATTACCGGGGACTTAACCGAGTCACAGTGAAGGACAGGTATCCTCTTCCTCGGATTGATGACTTGTTGGATCAGTTGAGAGGGGCTACTTGGTTCTCCAAGATTGACTTGGTGTCGGGATATCATCAGATTCCCATCGATGAGGTAGATATCCGGAAGACGGCTTTCAGATCTCGTTATGGTCACTACGAGTTTGTGGTGATGCCATTTGGGTTAACTAATGCACCGGCTGCATTTATGAGATTGATGAACAGCGTTTTCCAGGAGTATCTAGATGAGTTCGTGATCATCTTTATCGATGATATCTTGGTGTATTCGAGGAACCGGGAGGAGCATGAGGTGCATCTGCGTGTGGTTCTTTCGAAGCTGCGGGAACGGAAGTTATTTGCTAAGTTGAGCAAGTGTAGCTTCTGGCAGCGGGAGATCGGTTTTCTGGGTCACATTATCTCTGTGGAGGGAGTATCGGTAGATCCAGAGAAGATTCAGGCCATTAGTACGTGGCCGAGGCCGAGGAATGCCACTGAGATTCGGAGTTTTCTTGGGTTGGCAGGGTATTATCGGCGGTTCGTCAAGGGTTTTGCGAGTTTGGCCAAGCCTATGACGAAACTGACGGGAAAGGATGTTCCTTTCGTGTGGTCCTCGGAGTGTGAGGAGAGTTTGACGAAACTGAAGGCCATGTTGACTAGTACTCCAGTATTGGCGTTGCCAGTGTCGGGCGAGCCTTACGTGGTTTACACCGATGCGTCGGGGATGGGCCTTGGTTGTGTGTTGATGCAGCAGGGGAAGGTTATTGCCTATGCTTCGCGGCAGCTGCGGAAGCATGAGGGCAACTACCCTACCCATGATCTGGAGATGGCTGCAGTGGTTTTCGCTTTGAAGATTTGGAGATCCTATCTTTATGGCGGAAAGGTTCAGGTGTTCACAGATCATAAGAGCCTGAAGTACATTTTCACTCAGCCTGAGTTGAATTTGAGGCAAAGGCGCTGGATGGAGCTAGTGGCCGATTATGATCTGGAGATAGCTTACCATCCTGGTAAGGCTAATCTGGTTGCGGATGCGTTGAGTCGGAAGCGGGTGGCTTTGGCTCGGGAACGCGAGGTTGAGTCTTTGGTGAGCGAGATTAGCACATTGCGTTTATGTGTTGTATCTCAGGAACCTTTGGGCTTAGAGGCGGCTAACCAGGCGGATCTTTTGAGCAGAGTTCGGTTGGCTCAGGGAAAAGATGAGGTTCTGGTTAAGGCTGCGAGAGCAGAGGGTTCTGAGTATCAGGTATCTGCGAACGGCACTATCCTTGTTAATGGGAGGGTATGCGTACCTTTGGATGAGGATTTGCGGCGAGAGATCCTGAGTGAGGCTCATTCGAGTATGTTTGCGATTCATCCAGGAGCGACTAAGATGTATCGCGATATCAAGCGCTACTATCATTGGGTCGGGATGAAGAAGGATGTGGCTAATTGGGTTGCGTCGTGCAACGTGTGCCAGTTAGTGAAGGCGGAGCACCAGGTCCCGAGTGGTTTGTTGCGGAGCCTACCCATTCCAGAGTGGAAGTGGGATATGATCACGATGGATTTCGTGGTGGGGTTACCAGTTTCTCGGACCAAGGATGCTGTTTGGGTCATCGTTGATCGATTGACCAAGTGTGCGCGTTTTCTGGCCATTAAGAAGTCCGATGGGGCGGCAGTTTTGGCTAGGAAGTACGTGCAGGAGATTGTGAGACTGTATGGAGTACCGGTGAGTATTGTTTCAGACCGGGATCCTAAGTTCACATCGGAGTTCTGGAATGCGTTTCAGGCAGAGATGGGCACGAAAGTGCACTTGAGCACGGCGTATCATCCTCAGACAGATGGGCAGTCCGAGCGAACCATCCAGACCTTGGAGGATCTGTTGAGGATGTGCGTGCTGGATTGGGGTGGTCACTGGGTGGATCACTTGAGCTTGGTTGAGTTTGCATATAACAATAGCTACCAGGCGAGTATTGGGATGGCTCCATATGAGGCTCTGTATGGGAGGCCATGTCGTACCCCTTTGTGTTGGACACAAGTGGAGGAGAGGAGCACTTTGGGTGCGAGTTTTGTTCAGGAAACTACGGAGAAGATCCGGGTTTTGAAGCTGAACATGAAAGAGGCCCAAGATCGGCAAAAGAGTTATGCCGATAGGAGGCGGAAAGAGCTTGAGTTTGAGGTGGGAGATAGTGTGTATCTCAAGATGGCTTTACTGAGAGGTCCGAACAGGTCCATTGTTGCGACTAAGTTGAGTCCGAGGTATATGGGACCGTTCCGGATTGTGGAGCGTGTTGGACCGGTAGCGTATCGGTTGGAGTTACCCGCGGTTATGCAAGCATTTCATAAGGTCTTCCGTGTGTCGATGCTGAAGAAGTGTTTGCATAGGGGTGACGAGGTATTGGCTGAGATTCCGTCAGATCTCCAGCCCAATATGACCGTTGAGGCGAGACCTTTGAGAGTTCTCGAGCGGAGGGTCAAGGAGCTTCGTCGGAAGAGGATTCCGATGATGCGAGTTCTGTGGGACTGTGACGGGGTGCAGGAGGAAACTTGGGAGCCAGAGGCTAGGATGGAAGCGAGGTTCCAGAAGTGGTTCCAGAAGCAAGCTGCGGCTTGAGTTCCATCGAGAGGTTCCAGTTTCAGTTATAGCTGTATGCTATGTGTATTTCATTTTGTATTGCCGTTGTGTAGAACGATGTTACATTATGATGTGTAATAAGATGAGTATTTCTTATTATGGTGGCTTTGGGAGTCGCGGTGTCGCATTGCGTTTGGGGTAAAAGCGTTAATGCAAGAGAGTGATAAGATGGATGTTCTTATTGCTGTTGTGGGCGGTGCGATGACCGGGTTATTGGTTATGCACGCCAGATATTCCGGGTGTGGAATATGGGTGATGCCGGTGTTGCCTTGCGAGGATTTACACGGATCACGGGAGGTAGTTCAGTCGAGATGCTTAGAGATATGTGATTTATTGCTCGTTGAGAGGACTGGTTCCTCTGGTGCCGATAGCTCGCAGGACTGTGTGTCTTGAGAGTGTGAGTGGCGATGTACCCAGACTCGGGAGGTTTATAGCCTAGAGTAATACGTGATACCGTGGATTCGTAAGGAGTATGTCCCAGACGTGGGATATATTCCCTAGAATTGAGTGGTATGGGGTATCGAGACTCTTGTAGGTTATATTCTTGAGTGGAGTGGTACGGCAGATACCCAGAACTCGGAGATGCTGCGGTGTCTTGGGTGATGTGGTATGGTAGATATCCTGCGGGATATGGCTGATGCTCGGAACTCGGAGATGCTGCGGTGTCTTGAGTGATGGGGTTGGCTTGTGCTGAGCAATAAGTACATATGATGCCGCGGTGTCATAAGCATAGGGGCTGAATGGGAAACCTCGGAGGTTGGTATTGGACCTCGTGTGAGTTTTGAGATGGCCGGGTTGGCCAAGGATTGTGTAATCGTTGCGACGATTGAGGTTCATTGGAGATGAACGGTTCATGGGAGATGAGCGGTAACGAAGATTCGAGGTCGAATCTAAGTTAGTGGGGGAGAATTGTAGCGCCCGTGTTCCGGAAGAATTGGTTATTAAAGGGAAAATAATTAATTCTGGTTGTTCCGGACAGTATCGATCGATACTGGGCAGTATCGATCGATACCAGCCGGGTTTTTCTCGGGATTATCTTCTTCTCTTATCTTCTTCGAGTATAAAAACGTATCCTTGGAGGATAAGACCAGAGTTGGTCGAAAAAGAGAGAAAGGAAGAGAGAGAGAGAGAGAAGGAGAAAGAGAGAGAAGAAAGCTTGCCGAAGCTTGGATCTTGCGAGATCGAAAGAGAGTTTGAGCTTGAGAAGCTCGAAGAAGAGGTTTGACGAGCTTGGGTTCGACGTAAGCTTGTGAGAAGAGAGGGAGATCTTCTTAAGCTTGAGAAGTCGTTTTAGAGCTCGATCCTTCTTGTTTAAGGTGAGTTGTGACCAAAGGTTAGCAAGTGAGCTTGCGTGGTGCATTGTTAAAGCTTGGTTGATGCTTTTATGGCTTGTATGGCGATTCCTGTGTTTAGGTCTCGTGGGCATCGATCGATAACATGTGTGTATCGATCGATACCAGACCATAGGCGGTGGTCTCGATTTGTAGTGTATCGAGGTGATAGACTTGGACCGTGTTGTGTCGATCGATACCAAGTGTTGTGTTTGGGTGTCGATCGATATATGTCCCTTGTCGGGACTTGTGTGTAGTTGGGCATCGATCGATACCATGGGGGGGTATCGATCGATACCGGTTGTTTTGTGTCAGTTTAGTTGTGGATATTGTTATATTGTGCTCATTGGTAGCCTGTTGTTGGGATGATCAATCTCACTCAGCATTTGGTTAGCCAAATGTTGATGCATCACTTTTGTCGATGCAGGTAAAGATAAGGCGTGATCGTGGAATCAAGGCGGTGAAGAGGGGATGATTAGGACCCGGGGCTTGCTTTTGTTGTTTGGGTGTCGATCGACACTAGGGGAGTATCGATCGATACCAGTTGTTGTTATATAAACCGTTAGCTTGTTTAAGCTGTAGTACTTGCGTTGTACTGTTTGTTTAATATTGTTAATGTTAATTATATGTTTATTTTCTTTGCATAAAAAAAAAAAAAAAAAAAATGCGGTCCTTTCAGTTGAAATCATGCATTCCATGTATCCACGATTTCTAACCACGTCTAGTTAGCAACGAACTTGTCTGACGAACAGTCACATAAATTTGTTAGCGATTTCGACTCAGCCAACATATTGTATCCACGGAAGGCCATCCACCAGCGACTGTGGTCAAGCTTGGATCCAAATCTTACTATCCGAAGGTTGTCATCCACTAGCTTGTACACCACATAAAACTATCCAAAAGCTACTGTCCCCAGTGTTTTCGGAGATACTCGTCTAGGCTGTGGTCGAGTTTGAACCCAAATATGACTAACCTAAGGTTAGCATCCCCTAGCTTGCACCGACGCATTACTATCCAAAACCTACTGTCCCAAGTGTGTTCGGAGACCCTCCTCTATTACCATAAACTATGTCCATTGCAACAACTATGTCCAATGGACAGCGCTGTTAATAAATGTGAACATCTTCTGCAAAGCTCTGTCCATTAAGCTGATATTAGAAAAAGGGAATCGATGCATTTTTGGGGGCATTAGTGGGCAAGTGTGTAATATGCACGGGTTGGTGAATTAGCTATAATAAAATTCAGGGTGTTGAAGTTGTAGAGTCAATGGTTAGTACAAACATCACCCTCGCTAAAGTCCATCCTAATCATAAAACCAAAACCAAAAAATAAAAGCAGTAGATACATAAAGCCTACCAAAGACAGTTGGTTTACAAAAAGTGTCTTAGAGTCAAGATAAAATGCATACAGCGGTAAACTAATATGGCCATTCGAGAACATGATCCGGCATGGTTTCGCAGAAAAGAGAAGACTCTTGTTTCCAAAAGCAAGAGTTGCAAGCCTTCTCATCGGCATGCCATCCCCAATTATTTCTTAAACATCCACATTTCGAGTCGGCTAGAGTAATTTGCAAATCTTGTTTGTGTTGCAAAAACTCTACCGGTAGGGGATATGCCCAGGCTCTTCTATTGGACTCTGCTATGGCCGTTCTCAGTTGCAAAACATCTTCACGGGGGATGAGAGCGAATTTGGAGAAGCCCATAGGATTGGCGTCCATGACTAAACAAAGCATGTGGAAACAATACTTCGCCATCATGCCCCATCGGTAAGCGCCTTCACCGAGCATAGCAAGGCCTTCATCTAAGATATGAAGGCGGAAGAAATGTGAAAGGCCCTTCAATAGAAGTGCTGATGGGTTACCCCGTTGGAGGTAAGAGATACGAAATGCTGTGATATCTGGTCCAGGCAAACAATTAGGGCATTGCATAAGAAAAATGTCGACATTTTGCAGGAAGTGGGGCTGGTGAGAGAGTTCGTTAAACTCCCTTAGAGCAATCTTGCATGAAGACAAATCAACAATGGAGGAACTCCCAACCTGGATTAGAAACTCGTTTAAGATATCATTAGGCAACGTATGAAGGCTGAATTGATTTGCCGTGGAAATTTATTTGTGAGCTTTGTAAATTTTTGGGGAGTTTTTTTGGCCGAGAGAACATGTGGAAAAGGTAGTGAAAATCTTATAGGCGAAGGAAAGTTGGGGAGATTATCTGGTTTGCACGAACACAGGTGTCCATTGGAGAAGATGACTTCTGGTTTTGCCGTGACCATTGAGCAACCCATAAAGTGGTTATAAATGAACAAGACATGGTTTAATTAGAGCAATAATATCAGTAAAATACTTAAAACACTAAGCGACGTGTCCATTGAGCAAGCCACGCAGGAAGATTGAACGACAGCTATTCCTTAATTCTTTTATTCAATGAGCCTCTTAAAACTTCTTAGATAACATTTTTTCTTTCTTTTGTTTTATTATTTTACATTATTAACAACGTAAAAGTACAAGAAATAAAATACTTATCCCAATATCTGAGCCCTTTGAATGGACTATTATTTGATTTGGAAAATGGAGTTCATTACAATATGCAATTACACATCCTAACATCACATAAGAAACCACGCTGATTCTAGCTACTAATAACTCGAGTACTATCCACGTTCAACTATCCACACACAGCATTCAAGCAATTGTCATCCCCCAAACGAGTGGTCTTTTACAGACTAACATAACATACTAAGTAACCACGCTTCACTAGCCACTAAATAATATCGACTAATGTTTAACTAACACAAGTGTAAGCGCAGTGTCTCCCCATGATCAACGATAATCATAGGTCCGAAAGTGATGAAGGTGACGAAAGCTAACAAATAGTAGACGAGTACTGACCATCAAAGATGAAAGATGGTTAAAGAGTAGGTAGCTGAAGAACTACATGACCTTAGTTAGCACAAAAACGTAGCCGCCAATATACAAACATAGATAAAAAGAAATATATCCGAATGAGAGGGTCTAAGGAGAGGCTAAAGGAGCGTAAAGCGGAACAACTACTTCCTGGTAAATCCCCATGGCATACTGCTTTCTGAATGCATCCACTATGTCATCAGTTATTCCAGCCATACACGGATGAGGGTCCCCGTGGGCATGCATTTCAAAGAACTTAAGTGCCACCGGACCGCAATCGCCAGTTCTGATAGTTTCATAGAGGCCTAGAACACGTCCACATGTGAAGGGTTTGAGACCATATTCCTTTGTGGCCTTGGCTGGACACAACTTTTGGACAATGTGTGGGAGAAACCCAAGAACAGGCTCCATGGCTTTGGCATATTTTCTCTCTGAGTATAGGGATGGTAAGGGATCCAATACCTCTACAAACCAGCCAGACAGGTTTATTGCCAGGCCAACCCAATGTTTGTCATCCCAAATCATCGGAGCATATACGGTGTCAATATCCTTAAGCCATTTCTGCCCCAGGGAGTTGACTAATTTTGAAAGCTTCTCATCCCATCGGTGCCTACTCTTGTCTTTAGCAGCCTTCAAAGAGCGGTATTTACCTTGTAGGTTTTTGATTATCAATGGGGAAGCAAAGGAGGAACGTTCGATTCCCAGTATTCTGGTGTGCCGATTTCCAAGCAATGACATAAGAACCTCCATGTGCTGCGTTTATTTTAGAGGAGGACATCAAATAGAAATACACATAAAAACCTCTAAAAAAACAGGAAGTTTGATTGCAAGGGGGTAAATGTATACAACCAAGGGTATAAATGATATACCAGAGTTGAGATCCATTCTTAGGGATTGGCGAGAGTTAAGAGGAACTCATTGTCAAATTCGTAGTGACACGCGTTCAAGTGTTTGCTGCGCACAAAAAAATCATGATATTAGTAAAGGGTAGAAGTGTTAAATGGGAAAAATGAATAAAATTACAGGACCTACACTTTTTGCATGCAGATAGTGTTGCATGGAACAACTGATATCCCTCAGGAGCAGTACACGGCAGGAGGTTTTCCCAACAGTTATTTTGGTTTAACCGGCAAACTTCCGCAAGTTGTTGTTCTTTGATTGAAGGGAAGTGCTGCTGCCTTTCAGGTGGAGGGGATGAATTGCTGACATCCAGGAGGTGGTTAAGAGAGGGCTGTGCTTTGCCGGATAAAAAAAGCGTGTGTCAGTGTTTGAATGAAAAACATATTAGGGAAAATTGATTGCGGGTACAAATAAAATTGCCTCCTCATGTGGTTGGTCCTTGTCATCTCCTGATTGGGTGTCGGGGCTTTGAACTAGTGCAATTACGTTTTCCGTATCCAATGTGAAAGGAACATCCAGAGGAACCTCGTTGGTCACAGGGAGGCTAGGATTGACCATATGAAGCTGGCCATGAACCTGACCATCTGCTGGTTGAACATGGTATTGATGTCCACCTCTAGACTGTCCACCAATCAACTGTCCACCTCTGGGCTGTCCTTGACCAGGCTGGGAGGAATGTTGATTTGGTTACGAAATGTTCTTGAGCTGGGGATTGATTAAGAATTTGGTAGGGCAAGATTTGATGTTGGGATATTACCTCATTACTCGGGGTTTTTCCAAGAATTTGGGGAGCCCTATAACTTATGTCCATGGCATTGCAATCTACTTCTTCATGCCATGTATTGTATAGAATTCTAGTTGAGGGGTTATCATGAAAGAGGAATAAATAAGTTGATGTAGTTTGAAAGCATTTGTTACCTTGGGAATTCCCACCAAACAGCGTCCATCGGTCGGGACCATGGCAGTTGGTTTATTTATGTGCGGTCCATGCAATGACTGACCCATTAACTGACCAGCTACCCAAGGGATGATTGACCAGCAGCCCTGACGTGGTCCGCCCTGTCCAGCTGCGTTCTGTCCATCCACTGGCTGTCCATATCTGGACTTTCCATCTGTGGGTTGTTCATTTGGTTAGGAGAAGACATGAAGAGAAAGACAGTATGGGCGAGATTTGCTGTTGGAATATTACCTCATTACTGGTAGTTATTTCCAAAAATGGGTTAGGTCCGTCGCTTGTGTCCATGGCACTGGGTCCTTCTTCCTGCCATGTATTGTATAGCATATTGATATGCTCAAATTAATACCCTAAACAGTACTAAAGCAGTTGCTGCAGTATATCAGGGGTCGAACACAAGAACTCAGAGAAATCACACAATATATTAAATAGAATCGAGTCAAGCTGAGCAGTTCCGATTAAACAAAAAGCAGTAAGCAGTAAACGAGTTGTAATTCGATGGGAAAGAAATAGGTTCAGGATATTTCTCAGGAAATCAATGAATGCAAAATAAACTAACTAATCAGGGTTCAGGTTACGCACGGTTCTCGAACTCAAATCACTAAAGTATAATCAACCAACTGTCGTTGCGAAAACTATCTAAATCTAAACTTCAGAATCCCAAATTTCTTTGCAAATTCCTAAGAATAAATCAGCCTTAATTTCAAGTTTGATATGTTCACAAATCAATTTAAACCAAATCTCTTTGCGAATAATCAATTTGCTCACCTAAGGTTTTATCAGGTAATTAATCGCATTGTCGTGCCTAATCAATTATTCTAAGATCTAAGTTCCAGGTGATCAATCTAGAATTAGCCTTGAGAACAACCTAAGGTGAAGAACTAATTCAGATTATGAACCCTAAATAACTAATCAACCTAGCATTCAAAAAAATCCCTTATGAGAATCCCCAAACCTAACAAGAGATCTACTCAGACATGGAAATTGAATCAATAGACATGTTTGAATAAATACTCAATAGAAAATAAGAATGAGTAACAAGAGGTTTTGAGATCTGACCTCGGACGAAGGGAGATTCAGACTTGTCTCTCTCACCAAGTTCTCTCTTAAACCAAAGCAAAATAAAGCATAGCCTAAAAGTGGCTGTAAAAATCCCTATAAATAACTTAAAACACGAATTGGGGTTTCTTGTAATTATTAAAGACTTCTAGGCTCTTTTGCAATTCTTAAAGTCTTGGAAAACTCGCGGGTCGTGTCTTGCTGCGATGGGAAGGCTTCATATCGGGTTCTCAGCTACACGAACTTCTGCTTTGCTCCAAATGCTCCAGAAAACTCCAATATCTCCAATAATGTTCCCAACGTGTTATGACCTGTAAAAGACTTTAAAATACTTTAAAAAAACTCCAAAATACTATAAAGACTCTATAAAACGGACTTATATCATGGCCTAAAAGGGGTAAAAACAATGATATATCAACTTCCCCAGACTTAGCCTTTGCTTGCCCTCAAGCAAATCGAAGCCTAAATCAGAGAAAGAGGTTTGAAAACGCGGAGACTCACCTGTTCATGAACCATCGAAATGACCCTCTTTCCAAGTATCCAAATGTCACCTAATCAGATTTTGATCTAACCACCATGTACTTCTCCGTAGACATTCACAGCTTTCCCAGACTCCACACATTATCCCACAGCATTGTTCAAATAAAACCATCATCGCCAGTTTCATCGCTGCAGCCAATGTTTAAGAACTTTCTAGATTCTTTACCATACGATATCATGACAGGGAACCACCCTTTTTATACTTTTTGATATTATTTCTCTTCCCCAGACTTATTTCTTATTATGTTCCTTGCATTTACATATTAAGTTTTGAGACACGAGTATTGATGGTGTTAGCCACAGAATCCCCGGTTCTTCCCTCATAAGTAATCAAAGGTGTAGGCGAATAATGGTGTCACAGGAAATTTTCCTAACCTCGCTTTCACCTTTGTGTGATCATCTCCTCTGAAGTAGAATAATGGGATCCTTGGAAAGTTTCCTAGCCCTCTACTCAGAAGAAAATCATTTCATCTTTTATACACTTATCAACTTGTAACAAGGAGAGAAATACCATTTATTTTAAACACATGGGTTCCTTTGTCAGATATGAATGATGAATCAAGCTCTATGAACAATAACCATATCGATGAAGTGCAAAAGTTGGCTCAGGTTTCAGAAGAACTCTGCTGGAAACATGGATGTTTTCTAGTCAACTGGTTAGTCTTTGGATTTTTCATTAGTCGATCTAAAACTGATCCTGTAACACTGTGCACTCAAAAATAAAATCAAATCAATACGTTCAAGCACAGGATCATCGTCTCCAACAAGTTTTGACTCAATAAAAACGATTTTGACTCGGTAAAACGATTGACTCTAAGAAAAACAAACACAATGTCAGCAGACACCTCCCCCAGACTTGAACAACACTGTCCCCAGTGTTATCTAGCCTAGAGTAGGTAAAAGAAGACAAAATAATAGAAGAAACGAAGAGAAACAAGAAGTTACCTTGTTGGAACATCGAGTATCGATCGACACACAGCCTGGTATCGATCGATACCAGGCTTAAATCGACTTGATGAACCGTACATTAGCGATTGGTGTCGATCGATACCAATGGGGTATCGATCAACACTAAGGCGATTTCGAGTCTGCTCTTTGTTCATCCTGAGACAAAAACAAAACGAACGAAAATAAAAGGAAAAATGACTCAAAGACAGACTCACCAGTGGGTTGCCTCCCACCAAGCGCTCGTTTAACGTCATTAGCTTGACTGTAACGCCTTTCAGGCTGTGGGTGCATCATCCAAAGGCATTATCTGCCATGTTGGAATCTCGGCTTTCGCCCAATAGTGTTTCACCCTCTGTCCATTGACAGTAAACTCATCGCCTGTAGGACTAATCAGCACGACAACTCCATGTGGTCTGACCTCCTTTATGGTGAAGGGACCTGACCAATGAGAACGCAGTTTACCAGGAAACAATTGCAAACGAGAGTTATACAGAAGTACCTGGTCATTCGGCTCGAAGTGTCTGGAGATGATCTTCTTATCATGATAAGCCTTTGTTCTCTCCTTGTACAACTTTGAGTTCTCGTAGGCGTGGTGCCTAATCTCATCCAGCTCGTTCAGCTGAATCAACCTCCTTTCTGCAGCAGGCTTGATGTTGAAGTTCAGCAACTTCATTGCCCATTCTGCCTTGTGCTCAATCTCCACTGGAATGTGACATGCTTTCCCACACATCAAGTGAAATGGTGTAGTACCCAGCGGTGTCTTGAAAGCAGTCCTGTAAGCCCATATCGCATCATCCATCTTTGTAGACCAATCCTTCCTAGAAGCACCCACTGTCTTTTCCAGAATCTCCTTGATTTGCCTGTTGGAGACCTCGACTTTCCCACTGGTTTGAGGGTGATATGGAGTAGCTACTCGATGGTTTACACCATACTTCTTCAGCAACCTCTCGAAAACCTTGTTAATAAAGTGGCTGCCACCATCACTTATAACAATTCGCAGCACTCCAAATCGTGGGAAGATGATGGTCTTAAACAGCTTAAGAACCACCGCATAGTCATTCTTTTTACTAGCAATCACTTCCACCCATTTGGACACGTAGTCCACACCTACCAGGATGTACCTGTTCTTGTGTGACGAGGGAAAGGGACGCATAAAATCGATGCCCCAGCAATCGAAAACTTCAACCTCAAGGATGAAATTCTGTGGCATCTCATGTCTCTTGCTGATCTTCCCTCTCCTCTGACAGACATCCCATTGTGAGACATAGGCATGAGCATCCTTGAACATAGTAGGCCACCAGAAGCCTGCTTGAAGAACTTTGGACACCGTCTTGAAAGTGGCAAAGTGACCAGCATACTCATACCCATGGCAATGAAAAAGAATAGATGGCATCTCAGACTCTTCAACGCATCTTCTGTAGATACCATCTGAGCAATGCTTGTATAGGTAAGGCTCATCCCAGAAGAATCTCCTTATCTCGCGCATAAACTTCTTCCTTGCATATTTTGTGGGATACTTTGGCTCAGTCTCTACAGCAAGGTAGTTGGCGATGTCTACGTACCATGGACGTGCACCACTAGAGTCAGCAGCTAAATAGGCATCAAAGGAGTTCAAGTGCTCTACGGACAAAACAGGTTCAGGTCGCGACCGGTATCGATCGATACTAGGTGAGTATCGATCGATACCGAAAGTCTGCATTCGTGAAAAATGCAGATTTTCGGGATAAAGGTCTTGAAGCTGAACTTCAATGAGGTAAACACCTTCCTCTGGCAAACAATCATCAATAGGGACGACCTCATCGACCTTTAGTCGCGATAAGTGGTCAGCAACGCCATTCTCAACTCCTTTCTTGTCCTTGATCTCGATGTCGAAACCTTGGAGCAAAAGAACCCATCGGCATAGACGAGGCTTGAGGTCCTTGTTCTTCAACAGGTATTTGAGAGCAGCATGGTCTGTGTGAACAATGACCTTGCTTCCAATTAAGTAGGACCGGAATTTCTCAAAAGAGAAAACGACTACCAGCAACTCCTTCTCAGTGGTGCTGTAATTTCGCTGAGCATCATCCAACGTCCTGCTAGCATAATAATTAGCATGGAGTTTCTTGTCTTTCCTCTGACCCAACACAGCTCCAATAGCAAAATCACTGGCATCACACATAATCTCAAAAGGCAAGCTCCAATCAGGTGGTTGGACTACAGGAGCACTCACCAATGCCTTCTTGATTTCCTCGAAGGCTACAAGGCAATCAGATGTGAAATCGAACTTGACTTCCTTACATAACAGGGCTGTGAGTGGACGTGCAAGCTTAGAGAAATCTTTGATGAACCTCGTGTAAAACCCAGCATGACCAAGGAAGCTTCGTATCTCAGGAACAGATCGTGGAGGTTGCAAGCTCGTCATGACATGAATCTTAGCCTTGTCGACTTCGATCCCTGCCTTAGAAACCTTGTGCCCAAGAACAATGCCATCTTGTAAGATGAAATGGCACTTCTCCCAATTAAGAACCAAGTGCTCTCTCCTCGCATCGCTGAAGCACCTTGCACAAGTTATCCAGACAGTCCTTGAATGACGATCCATACACAGAAAAATCATCCATGAAGACCTCCATAAACTCCTTAGTCATATATGTGAAAATCGACATCATGCATCACTGAAAGGTCGCTGGAGCGTTACATAATCCAAATGGCATTCTTCTGTAGGCGAATGTGCCATAGGGACATGTAAAGGTCATCTTTCCCCGGTCCTCTGGATGTATAGGAATCTTGAAAAATCATGAGTACCCATCGAGAAAACAGTAGTATGGGTGACTCGCTAACCTCTCCAGCATCTGGTCAATGAATGGCAATGGGAAGTGATCCTTCCGTGTAGCCGCATTAAGCTTCCTGTAGTCAATGCACATCCTGTGACCAGTGATTGTCCTTGTAGGGATCAGCTCGTCCTTCTCGTTCTTCACCACAGTTATGCCTCTTTTCTTAGGCACAACGTGAACTGGACTAACCCAAGAACTATCCGAGATGGTATAGATAATTCATGCTTCCAACAGTTTCATCACTTCCTTCCTGACCACTTCCTTCAGGTTCGGATTCAGCCTCCTCTGACACTCAATCGAAGACTTTGACTCGTCATCCAGGTGAATCCGATGCATGCACAAGTCTGGTGCTATACCTAAAATGTCAGCAAGAGAATAGCCAAGAGTTTTGCGATACTTGCGCAGCTTGCTCAGCAGTAAAGCAACCTCTGTGGTATTCAAAGAAGCATTAACGATTACTGGGTATGTGGAATTAGGACCAAGAAAACTATACCTCAGATTCGCTGGAAGTGGCTTTAGTTCCACCTTACGAGCATTCTCTGTACTCAAATCTCCAAGCCCAGCAGCTTGCTTAGAACCATCGACCAACTCTTCTTCTGGCCGTAGGGGTATCGATCGATACTGGTGGTGCTGAATCAAGCATCTTCGAGTATCCAGTAGTTTCGTCACATGAACGGACTTCTGAAGTGGCCGAACAGACCAATGCTCTCTCCAGTGGATCCTCAGGGTGCATCTCCAGGAAGTACTCTTCAGCTATGTCACTGAAGGTGTCCACATAAAATGTCTGCCCATCGATGGTTGGCCTTTTCATCATCTTTTCCATGTTAAAGGACATTACCAAGTCACCGATGTTGAGAGAGATCTGTCTATTCCTGCAGTCAATTAAGGCTCCAGCAGTTGCAAGGAATGGTCTGCCCAGGATAAGAGAATCCTTAGGCTCAGCATCGTAATTCAGGACGATGAAATCTGTTGGGATCAAGCAATTTCCAATCTTGATTGGTACATCTTCAAGTAGTCCCTCTGGAAGTCGCATTGAGCGATCAGCAAGTACCAGCGAAATCCTTGTAGATTGGAAATCTGTCATCCCCATTCGCTTGGTAACTGAGTGTGGCATAAGGTTCACACTCGACCCAATATCGCAGAGAGCTCGCTCAAATCTCTCTGTGAAGATAGTGCAGTCCAAAACAAAGCTCCCTGGGTCTGGTAGCTTCTTAGGAATTTTGTTGAGCAGGATCGCACTACACTCAGCTGTGATCATCATGAGACCTTCCTCTAGGTTCACATTGCTATAGACCATCTTCTTCACATATCTCCTGAAAGCTGGAGAAGTTTTAATAGCATCGACAAAAGGAAGCTCCACAACCAACTTATCCAGGATAGCCTTGCATCTGGCATCTTTCCATTCCTTCCTTGTCAGCTTGGGAAGTATAGGATAAGGTGCCTTGGGTGTATACACCCTCTCCTTGACAATCTCGGGTTCCTTCTCTGGTTGTGTCTCAGCATCGATCGATGCTTCAGGGGTATCGATCGATACACAGGATTTTGGATCCACTCGGGCAGAAGTCTGGACTGGTGTCGATCGACACTGGCTGGTATCGATCGATACCTGTGGATTCTCAGAATCCCAATCGTCATCTCCAGCAAGATCGACGAGATTTCCAGCAATTGGGCTGTTCTTCACTCATGTAAACACCTCTTTCCCACTCCTCAAGGTGATGGCGTTGATGTGTGCCCTTGGATTCTCAGTTTTCCCTGGAAGAAAACCTTCATGTATCTTTACAGCTGCTGCTGTCTGAGCCACCTGAGTTTCCATCTTCTTCTGGGAAAGATTTGTGGCTTCTATTTTCCAATTTAGATCGATGTACAGAGAGTCAAACTTCCCATTGAAATCCACTTGCAACTTCTGCTGTCCCAGAAGAATCTGTTCCATCATGGATTCCATTTGTGGATTTGGGAGATGCTGGTTGGTACGAAGAGTTCCCATAATTGCGAGTGAAATCGATGCTCTGAAGTGGTTTCTAAGTAAATTTCTTCCCTCCGAAACCAGATTGGTTCCCCTCTAACTTGTACCCACCTTGCTGATTGTTGTTGTTGAAGTTTCGGTTGTTGTTGTACCCAAATCGCTGACCCTGAAAACCAGAACCACCAACGTAGTTAACATCCTCTTCTTCTTCTTCCACATTAGCGACTTCATCAGCAAAGTGCACAGATTTCTTTGATTTCCCGATCTGGAAATCCAGTTTGGCCTGCACGTCCGCAATCTGCGACCCATCAATTACTCCAGCTTGCTTTTTCCTCTCGAAATCAGCATTCTTGGTACTATTACTAGACGCCAAGTTCTCGATCAGCACAACCGCATCATCCGGATACCTGGTGAAGAAGTTCCCATTACTCGCAGCATCCATACCCATATGGTATCTCCAATCAACCCCTCTGTAGAAAGTGCCCAGCAGCTGCACCTGAGTGAACCCATGGTGCGGACAATCTCTCTGATAAGACTTGAAACGAATTCATGAAGCTTTGAATGCCTCTGTCGGACCCTGAGCGAACTGAGAGATCTTGTTCCTGAGCTCCTCGGATCTTGCATCATCATAGAAATTTATTAGGAACGCATTCTTCGTCTCATCCCATTTAGTTAGCGAATCAGGAGCTAGCTGCTTCTGCCACTAAGCAGCATCCCCACCAAGAGAGTACGGGAAGAGTTTGCAGAAAAGGAACTCATTGGGCACTCCATTGTACTTCATACCAGTGACCAAGTCCTCGAACCTTTCGATATGATCCATGGGATGCTCATGAGGTAGGCCATGGAATGGGTTATGACTTACGAGAGCGTAATACGCAGGCTTCAACTCGAAGTCATTCCTCTAAAAAGTCGGGATGCGAATCGCAGCTCGATTGGCATAGAACTTATTAGGCATGTTGTGCTCACCAAGTGTTCTAGCTCGATCACCTGCAGCATTCCCAACGTTGGTGCGCCCAGCTGGCGCGACAATCTCAACAACAACAGCAGGGACAACGACGTTTCCAGCTTCATCAAGTCGCTGCCCTCCCTCATTGCACACATGACCCTCTTGGTCTCTCAAGACTCCAGCTTCATCAGCTCTTAAAACTACTGGGTTGTTCATCCCTGATGTCTGCTTTGTCTTTCTGTTTGTGCGTTCTAAACGTGCTAGCTTCTCTAACGATAGATTGACTAGCGGAGTACTCTTGTTTCTTCTGGTTTCACGATTAGGCATGCACCTGAAACGCAAAGATCAAGAACGTAAGTAACCAAACTGGATGGTATCGATCGATATCAACAAAGAAATCGCCTGTGTATCGACCGATACTAGTGAGTATCGATCGATACCGACGCACTTAGTCGAAACTCGACAGCTAAAATCTAAAGGCGAAATTGAGTCCCTGGCAACGGCGCCAAATTTGATATGCTCAAATTAATACCCTAAACAGTACTAAAGCAGTTGCTGCAGTATATCAGGGGTCGAACACAATAACTCAGAGAAATCACACAATAGATTAAATAGAATCGAGTCAAGCTAAGCAGTTACGATTAAACAAAAAGCAGTAAGTAGTAAACGAGTTGTAATTCGATGGGAAAGAGATAGGTTCAGGGATATTTCTCAGGAAATCAATGAATGCAAAATAAACTAACTAATCAGGGTTCAGGTTACGCACGGTTCTCAAACTCAAATCACTAAAGTATAATCAACCAACTATCGTTGCGAGAACTATCTAAAGCTAAACTTCAGAATCCCAAATTTCATTGCAAATCCCTAAGAATAAATCAGCCTTAATTTCAAGTTTGATATGTTCACAAATCAATTAAACCAAATCTCTTTGCGAATAATCAATTTGCTCACCTAAGGTTCTATCAGGTAATTAATCGCACTGTCGTGCCTAATCAATTATCCTAAGATCTAAGTTCCAGGTGATCAATCTAGAATTAACCTTGAGAACAACCTAAGGTGAAGAACTAATTCAGATTATGAACCCTAAATAACTAATCAACCTAGCATTCAAAAAAATCCCTTATGAGAATCCCTAAACCTAACAAGAGATCTACTCAGACATGGAAATTGAATCAATAGACATGTTTGAATAAATACTCAATAGAAAATAAGAAAGAGTAACAAGAGGTTTTGAGATCTGATCTCGGACGAAGGGAGATTCAGACTTGTTTCTCTCACAAAGTTCTCTCTTAAACCAAAGCAAAATAAAGCATAACCTAAAAATGGCTGTAAAAATCCCTATAAATAACCTAAAACACGAATTGGGGTTTCTTGTAATTATTAAAGACTTCTGGGCACTTTTGCAATTCTTCAAGTCTAGGAAAACTCGTGGGTCGTGTCTTGCTGCGATGGGTACCGATCGATACTAGCCATTATCGATCGATACCAAGGCTTCATATCGGGTTCTCAGCTACACGAACTTCTGATTTGTTCCAAATGCTCCAGAAAGCTCCAATATCTCCAATAATGTTCCCAACGTGCTATGACCTGTAAAAGACTCTAAAAGACTTCAAAATACTATAAAGACTCTAGAAAACAGACTTAAATCATGGCTTAAAAGGGGTAAAAACCATGATATATCACATATTAGTTAAGTAAATTAATTACAAAGAATTGGTTAAGTAAACTAATTACTTACTTAACTAAATTAATAACAAAGTATTAGTTAAGTAAATAAATTAATAAGGGTACTTTATAAACACCTACGTGCATTCCAAAGTAGGCAACAATTGGATTAAAGAGCAACGAGTACCTAAATTGGGGAAAAGAACAACATGTTCTTCGTCAGCCTTCAAGTGAGCGATGGTGTTGGTGATAATTCCATCCGCCAGGTCGGGTTGATCTGGCTGCCATTTTGAAGCTCCCACATCTGGTATGCCATCAATGCAGGGGGGACTTTGGCAGGGCAGGTGATACAACTACTTCTGTGGGCAAAAAACAACCGGCGTGAATGAAAACAAACTACGGGAACGTTTAGGAAAACTGGAATATGAGAGGAAATGACCATGGGAGATTTCTGGATCGGCATCTTCAGTGGATTGAAAAACTCTAGAGTTCTTACTGTTTAACAGTAATCTATGTAAGAAATGGGGACTGTGATGCAAAAAAAGGCAACAAATTTGGTGCGGCAGAGAAAATGAAACACAAGTAATTAAACAATGATCCCCTGTTGGGTGGGGGGGGGGGGGGGGGGGGGTGGGTTGAAACGCACATGATCCCCTGTTGACAACCAAGGTCCCCCTGTTGATATATATATATATATATGAAAATGTAATATATTGACTACAATCTTGCCCAACGTCTGGTAAATGTAGGTCATAACAACGAGTTATTTCGTACCTCATAAATTGGGGTCTCTTTATTGATTGAGTCAATACTAGTCGCCGGGGTAGCATTATCGGCTGTGAGACGAATGATGGGTTGGGTAGAAGGTGAGCTTGTGGTAAATGGCTTCAACACTGCTGGGGACATTGATACTAGAGTTGAGGTAGGAGTTGATGCCTTGGAGGCCTTGTTTTTCTTTCGGGAAGAAATGAGACGCTGGCTGGATAATTTGCCTACTCGAACCGACTTCCTGGCTTTAAGCTTTGCTTCAATCCTTGTTACACGGGCAGAGAGTTGTTGAACCTGAAAAAGCAACCATTGGTTTTTAGCATTTTCGGGTACGGGGTCCATGAAATCATCAATACGTGTCTGTTTACGACATGATGACTTCTTCGTTGAGGCTTTCCGAGGTAGTAGCTTAGCCCATCTTTCCACAATGTGTCTTCTGTGGATAGTTTTACTGACTTGAGAAGGCTGGTGAACTAGCAATAGCTCTGTTGCATCTCCCCCCGGTCAAACACCCTTTTTGAATACATGGCCTGCATTTACAAGACGTTCCAGGTAAGCCACTTTCCTGTCCAGGATTTCATCATCCCATTCTCCCCAATCCTCAACTTGGGGTTCTATGAGAGGTATTAGGGGATGAACGAGCAGCTGCGGAAAAACATGAAGCAAGTAAGAACTTAAGCAAAAAGCGGATAAAAAGGAAGCAAGTAAGAACATGAAGCAAATAGACTAACATTGCTATCATACTCAACATCAAGGACATCAGTTTGAGAGAGTGCATTGCTTTTGCAGAGTTTGACTTCTGGCCACTCTAGAAGGGTGGGATGTTCTCCATCGTTATACAACTTAGAGGGCAGCAAGGGGATTGCTTGGAATGCTAGAAGTTGTAAGGCGAGTGGGAAACCAATCAAGCGAAATGTGGTTTGACGCATTTGCTGCCTGTAAGCTAATAAAGGGGTTTTTAATTTCCCAGGAGATTTGCTTGAGGGACGCATACCACCTATAGTATTGAGAAAGGATTCTCGACCCCACGGGAAGCTTAGGAATCCAGGAAGGTCTTCCAACATCCGCACATATTTGGGAGTGGGCTTGGCCACTTGAGAGTTTGCAACAAGAACACCGTCAACTATTAGAAACAGCGCCAGACGTAGTCTCCTCTCCCTTTCCATGTCAGGCTCCATTTTAAGCAAATGGGCAATGTCAGCAAGGGTGGTTTTGGGATCGCTTCCTATGAGCTTTTTCCAATAGGCATCAAGCACCATCGTGTTTGGTTCCTCGAGTTCTGGGTCGTAATCTACTGGGAACTCACCACAGGACAATCCCGTGACAAAGCCAAACTCCTTCAAACCAAAGTGGAAAGGGTGGCCACCAAAAACAATCCACATATCGTATTTTATTTTTGTGACAACCTGTCTAGTCAGTAGGCCGTGGATGAGCTTGCATGAAATGGGGCATCTTAACGCAGGAAGGTGGAATAACGGCCCAAAACATGATAGCCTGATCGCCTCAAACTCTTCTGAATCTTTCAAGAGGTCATGTAGGAACGTGAGCGTGTCTGGCTTGAAATAAACGTTGATACGGTTTACTGGGTACCTATATGTCGCAAAAAAACGCTCGGGTAGTCTAGAATCACATGCCGATGAAGATTCAGAGGCTGAGAAAACATGGAAATAAGTCAAGTGCCTTCGAATTACGCGGACTAATAATGAAGTTGGTTCAGAAGCGAGCAAATGGTGTGAAAAGCAGAATTATTATTACCCAGAGAGAAAACCCAGATTCCGAACAAATGATGAGAATATCAAAATTAGTTTTGGCGACACATAGAACCCAAATATGCAGCCAAGCTTTAAGATAAGTGATATGTGGGAGATAAATGGGAATTTACCAGCCATTGAGTGGTTGTCGGCGCAGTGAGACGGCGAGTTCGAGAAGACGAAAGGGAACGAACAATCTCCGCCGATTACAATCTTAGTCGACGGAAACAATCAAATGTAGCAACAGAACACATACGGAGAGGCTCGCCGGATCAAATCTCCGCCAATCAAATGTAGCAACAGAACGCTTTTAACTTCTTAAACTCGCCGGAGACTCGCCGGAGAAACAGAAACGAGCATATGTAGTAAAGAGCTGATTAGCTGGAGAGGAATTAGTTCTAGGTTTTACTGTCGCCGGGAGAGTAAGAATGGCCGAGAAAGAAAGACGCTTTCTAAGGGTAAGAGTGAAATGTTGAAATTTACATAAGGGTAAGAGGGTAAATTCCAGTCACACAAGTGCCTTAAGAGTTAAAAGTGTCTTATCCTGTTATAAGGAAGTGTGAAAGTGCCTTCTAATGTAAATTTCTTTTTATATTTGAAGTCAACAAAACCATATGATTTAAACTTCCCTTGTCATAGTTCGCGTTTTTAATGGCCATAATTTGTAAGTTGATGCTTTTTTAGACATTTTTCCCAATCAAAAAGTTTTACCCTAAACCCTAAACTTTAAGAACCTATAAGGTTTGAATATGACTTTACAATGATTTTGTGTATCTAGCAATTCAAAAATATGTTAAAACTTAAAAATAAGTAAATTTTGAGAAAATTTTATCTTTCAAAATCATTTCTTATAAAACACATGTAACACTTAGTACATGTTATGATTAGATTGAAATTTTTGTAAGTGTTATATTTTTGTATATTATTTGATGTTTATGTGTAATATATATTTTACAATTTAAGATTTAGAGTTTATGATTAAGGGTTAGATGTTTAGGGTTTATAATTTAGGATTTATAAAATGATTATTTTTTAAAAAATTGTAAGTGCTGAATTTTTTTATATTATTTGATGTTTATGTGTAAGATCTACTTTACAATTTAAGATTTAGATCAAGTTTATGATTAAGGGTTAGATGTTTAGGGTTAAGGGTTAGAGGTTTAGGGTTTATAATTTATCGATTTCTAAAACAAATCGAGTGGAGTTGCAAATTAGTCCCAAATTTGGGACTATTTTGTGACTACTATTAAAAATTAGTCGCAAATTAGTCCCAAATTAGTCACAAAAACTGGGTTTGCAAATGAGTGTACATGTTACCTTAAACCATAAAATTTAAGAACATATAAGGTTTGAATATCATTTTACAATGATTTTGGGTATATAGTTGTTCAAACATTTATTTTACATTTTAAGATTTAGATTTAATGATTAAGGGTTAGAGGTTTAGGGTTTAGAATTTAGGATTTATAAAATGATTATATTTAAAAAAATTGAAAGTCTTTATTTTTTGTATATTATTTGATGTTTATTTATTTGATGTTGTTTACAATTTAAGATTTAAATAAAGTTTATGATTAAGTGTTCGAGGTTTAAGGTTTAGGGTTAAAGATTTGTGGTTTGAGTTTAGCATTTATTGATCTCTAAAAAAAAATCAAGTGTAGTTGCAAATTAGTCCCAAATTTGGGACTATTTTGTGACTACTATTAAAAATTAGTCGCAAATTAGTCCCAAATTGGTCACAAAAACTGGGTTTGCAAATTAGTGTACATGTTACTCTAAACCCTAAACTTTAAGAACATATAAGGGTTGAATATCACTTTACAATGATTTTGGGTATATAGTTGTTCCAAAATATATTTTACAATTTAAGATTTAGAGTTTTTAATTAAGGGGTAAAGGTTTAGGGTTTATAATTTAAGATTTATAAAATGATTATATTTTAAAAATTGTAAGTGTTGAATTATTTTATATATTATTTTATATTTATTTATTTGATGTTTTGTATATTATTTGATGGTTTAGGGTTTAGAATTTTTTTTTATATTATTTGATGTTTATTTTAAAAAAATCGAGTGGAGTTGCTAAACCGAAGCAAATCAATCACAAATTTGGGACTACTTTTGCAAGTCCTTAAACAGTCGCAAATAAACGACTATTGTCTTACTACTTTTTTTAGTCGGTAATTTGTGACTATTATGACTCTGCATTATGAGTAGTCGCAAATCAATCACAATATCGTCCTTCTCTTTTGCGACTAAAAAAAGTAGTCGCAAAAAATAGTCACAAAAACTGTGTTTTCTTGTAGTGTGTTGTTAAGGGACCGGCTCATTCCTACTAGCTAGAGGAATAGCTCTATCGGGAGCTCTCGGCTGGGGGTGCTCAAGTTGGCCAAGACGCTGACCAAATCCCCTTAGCTCATCTCTCATAGCAGTAAGCATTTGTAGGATAGCATCCTGAGGTGCGTGGTTTGCTTCTTCTCCCATTGCTACTAGACAAGTTGCCTTGAAGCTTACTCAAAGAAACAACAATGCGTTAAAAGCAACGAGTGTAATAAACTATGACTTGAACCGATTTGAACAATTTTCTAGACCATAATAAAATTTACTAGGTGATCTAACAATGTTCTAAGTCCAAAAATTGTTTTGGAAATTTTATTTTCAACCTAATCGGCGATATGCAAGTTTCACATTTTTTTTTTTTTTTTGCTTTTTCTTATACGAACTAGAATTAACTAAACAAGATGCAACTAATCGTAAATGTTTTTGCTTTTCTTAATCAGAACGAGAACTAAGAGGATGAACTAACAAACCCTAATTTTTGTTTTCTCTAAGCTATTCGGCTAACAACCTAAGCGAATGCAAGTAAGTAAAATAGTAGGGTAAGATAAACCAAAGGCAGAACCTGGCTCTGATACCAGATGGTGTAAGCCTCAGTGGTGAGAGCTTAACCGGGATAGAGTTGGAGCTAAAGACAGGCGGTCACCCTCTCCTTTAGCCGGTTGATGATTGAAGATGGAGGTGACTTGACACGATGGCGGTTGCTTCTCTCGTGTGGAGTCTTAGGAATGAAAGGATGGCTGAGTGAGTACACGACACAGAGGGGAGATTACTCTCTGATACGGTAAGGGACTTGGCTTATTCGAATCACACGAACAAGACAAGAACAAGAAGAGAATTCGCTTCTCTCAAGAACTAGGGGAAGTGCGGCGTTTTATTGATAATCAAAGGTAACCAAAGATACAAGTTGCAGGGGAACCTTATAATGGCTCGTCAGCTAGGGGACCCTTAGGTCAAAGTAAAAACGCAAAACACAAGAAAAAAACGTAAAAACAAAACAGAAAATGGAAAAACCGCATCCCTAATCTAAAACAAAAGTGCATCGTTTCATTAAAGCAAGAAAATGAAAATATGGCCCATAGGCTTAAACTACTTGTTTGTTGTCGTTTTGAAGCGGTCCTTAGTCGTTGGTGAAGCTTGAATCTCCTGCAATGTAAACATCTTACATTGATGTGGTGATGTCCGAGATAGTGCTTGAGGAGCTCTTGAAGGCAACTTCGGCTCCGATGCATTCCATGCGTGCAGATGATTGGGAAAGTTCACTAGAGAGTCTCCAAAGTCAAAACAATCTTCATCTTCAAGTTCTTTCATTCCCTCAGTCGTCGTCTCTTCTTCTTGCCTCTTTCGGGTCTTCTCGGGCCAATGACTTGTCTTGGAAGCAACACGAGGTTCCTTTGTCCCGGCCTTGGTTTCTTGGGCTCCTGAACCTGTCAAGAAAATATGTATACCTTTGGGATCATCAGGAGATGTCCTGTTTAGGCTTAGTTGGCTGAATTCATCAGCAAGTCCTTCTTCGGCTATGAAGAGGCCTCTGGGTGGCTGTTTAGAGAGCTCCTTGAGTTCTGCATCTTCAAAAGGGAAACTGCCTCATCGGTTAGTCTTAAAATGGTTACTTGGACGAGAGAACTTACCTCCCTCAGTGGTAATCAGATCGTTTGGATTGGTCTTTGGAACAAGACTCTTTCCCTCGGCTAAAATCATTTCGGCTAAGTTTCTCTCGGCTAACTTTCTATCGGGTAAATTTGCTTCGGCTAATTTTCCCTCAGTCAGATTTTCCTCAGCTAAAACTGATTTTCCCTCAGAATTCTTCTCGGCTAAAACTAACTTTCCCTCAGAATTCTCCTCGGCTAAAACTGAGTTTCCCTCAACTAAATTCTTCTCGGCTACGATTTCTTTGGCACGAATTGTCTCGGCTATTTCTCGAAAAGAGTCGTCTGGTTCTAATGAGTTGATGAAAGCTTGTACAGCCGTTCCAAACATTCTTTTTGGATTGTGGGCATCTCCTTTGGGTTAGGTCTAGAGTCGATGTCCTCATCAAAAATGATCTTGAAAGGTTTTGTATCTATATAAGCTTCAACATCAAAACGATTTATCAATTTTTTCATGGCTTCTAATTTTGATTTGAATTTGCCGGTTCTAAATTATGAGAGTGAGGTTTTGTTTGATTTAAACGAAATTCCACCGATTGAAGATAATTTTAACAATATCGATGAAGATTTTCCAATTGACAATGAACATCCCATCGATATTGATCCATGTAAAAAGCTGGTTCCAAGGTTTTTTTGTTTTTTTGTAAAGTTTCAAAAGATATCGACAATTTGTAGCACTACAAGAAAACAGGGATATTTTCGACGGGCAAATCCGTTGGAAATCCGTCGGAAAAGTCCCTTTCCGACGGATTTCCGACGGATTTAAGCTGTCGGTTACAGTTCGTCGGAAATATGGTTTCCGTCGGAATCCGTCGGAAATTTCCGACGGATTTGTGCCGTCGGAAAGCCGTCAGCCATTTCCGACGGATTTCCGACCGCATACGTTCCGACGGATACTCCGACGGATATTCAGTCGGAAATGCCGTCGGAAATCCGTCAGTAATTTCCGACGGATTTCCGACGGATATATTACCGACAGAATTTCCGACGGATGGTGATCGGATGAATTTGTCGGAAGTCCGTCGTAAATCCGTCGGAAGATATTTCCGACGGATTTCCGACGGTAACTATTTTCGACGGAGTTAGGACGGATAATTTGATCGGAAGTTGTTTCGGAAGTCCGTCGGTTCTTCGTCGGAAATAGGTTCTGACGGATTTACGACGGAAACTTATTCCGACGGTTTTCCGACGGAATTGGTATTTTGAATTTTATTTAATTATTTATTTTTTTAAAATTTATATATTAAAATTATAACTCCCCGACCGCCACTACCTGTGGGCCCCATGCCCTCTCTCGGCCCGTGGGCCCCATCCTTGTCCGACAGAATTTCCGACGGATGGTGATCGGATGAATTTGTCGGAAGTCCGTCGGAAGATATTTCCGACGGATTTCCGACGGTAACTATTTTCGACGGAGTTACGACGGATAATTTGATCGGAAGTTGTCTCAGAAGTCCGTCGGTTCTTCGTCGGAAATAGGTTCCGACGGATTTACGACGGTAACTTATTCCGACGGTTTTCCGACGGAATTGGTATTTTGAATTTTATTTAATTATTTATTTTTTTGAAATTTATATATTAAAATTATATAAATTTGAAATATAAATTAAAAATAGAAATAATAAATATATAAATTCATTAAACAAAATTAAAAAATTCAGTACACATTAAAATAAATTGTTCAAAAAAAAAGCATTAAAAGCAAATATTTAAACGGTTGGAGAATCTCCGTCGTCGGGATTATTATCCCGAAACATATGCGGGAAGCATTTCTCCATCATCTTCTCCAAGCAGGAGAGCTTCTTGGTGGTAGTCTGTTGCTCCGTCCGAAGCTCTTCAACCTGCTGGTCACGGTCTTTCACCGTTTGGGTGAGCCTCTCGATTTCTACCCGGTACTCCGAAGGATAACGAGGAAGCGAGGAAGAAGATTCCTGTGTCGGAAGGGTGCCTAACCCAGCGAATCGACCTTTCACTTGCCGGGTTTGCTGCGAATAATTATAACCGATAATAATTAAATAACGAAAATAAAAAAAAATGAAATGAAATTAAAACTTACCTCAAGTACAATCTGGTTTATCTCTTCCCGGGACAAAGAGTTCGAAGACGTCGATCCTTCGAGAGTGAGCTGCGATGTTGATAGTTCACGATCCAGCTTCGTCTTCTTGCTCCTCTCGACCACATCCCGCATCCCCAAGTCCTGTATCTGACCGGTTTTCTTGTTGGTGTGTCTATTCTCGATGAGTTGAAGATAATCGGGTTCGGAACCAGATACTCTCGCCTGCGAAAATTTGTTAAGTTAAATAAATATAAAAACAGAATTAACAATAAAAAAATTAAATTAAACTTACCATTTCCATCGCTTCCCGTTCGATGGTCTTTGCGCCCGCGTTGTGGATGTAGACCCCTTTCCCGCCTCGTTGGCTATTTCGGTTCTTCGACTGTTGCTCGGAGGTCTTTTTCGTCGCAGGCCTACTCCAGTACTCACAGAAGCCCTTCCAGACGTCGTCGTCAAGGTCCTTCGGCTTGTCTTTGTTGTGCTTCCACTTCTGCTTCCACTCGTACATGTGCTTCGAGTACGAGTTTGCGGCATACTTGTCGAATGTGTCAATGACTTTGCGCATATGATGAGAGTCCCACGTGAACTCTTGCTACAATTTTTTAAAAAAATATGTTACATATCAAAAAGAAAAATTGACAAAATGAAATTCAAAATAAATAATATATCAATAAATAACTTACCGCGAAAGTCCGGTGCCACACGTCTTTCTCCTCGGTAGGCATGTCCGAATACTTCTCGTACGGTTTGTCCAACATGTTGTGGAGCATCCGTAATATCGCCTTGGTGATCTGAGTCGACAGCTTAAACCTGAAAACATTATGAAAAGATATAAATATGTTAAGTTTAAAAATCCAAATAAATTGAAATAATGTACAAAAATTTTCTTACCAAGTGCCGTCCTCAAACTTCGGGTCGAGTCGAATGCAATGGCCCCGGTTAGGCTGCCGGACTAGCTCCTCGATCTCAATGTGGCTCCGAGCAGCGGATTGCTGGGAATCAGGGATGTTTGTTCCCGAGCTCGTTGGTCCCGGAGGAGGCGTACACCGAGAACTCCGAGAACGGCGTCCTTGGTTGCCGCCTCCCAACTGAAGAACATCGTCGTGATCCCTGCGGAAAACGGTAAAATTGTTAGTAAATTAACGAAAAATTCAAAAGTTACCAAAATTTTTGAAATTTCAGCAAAAACATTTAGGAAAAATTCAAATTTTACAAAAAAATCAAATTTTCCGAAAAATTCAAATTTTTCAAAAAATTCAAATTTTCCAAAAAATTCAAATTTTACTAAAATTCAAATTTTTCAAAAATTTTCAAAATTTGCTAAAATATTTTAAAATCAGTTTTAATATATAAAAATATTTAGAAAACGTTTTATAACTATAAAAAAAATTTTAAACGATTTTATTTCTAAAATAATATTTGAAAAAGGTTTTTATTATTAAAAAATATTTTAACATCAACTTAAATATATAGAAATATTTTAAAAACGTTTTTATTAATTAAAAAATATTATAAACGATTTTAATATATATACATATTATAAAAACGTTTTTATTACTATAAAAAAATTTAAAAACAATTTTAATATATACAAATATTATGAAAACGTTTTTATTACTTAACAAATATATTAAAAACGTTTTTAATATATACAAATATTGTCTAAACGTTTTTATAACTTAAACAATATTGTAAAAAATTCAAACAATATCTAGAAACGTTTTTAAAATATTTTTAGAAAATAAAACAAGATCTAAAAACGATTTTAATATTTTTAGAAAATAAAACAAGATCAAAAATTTGTTTTCTAGATCTAACAATTCTAAATCAACAATATAAACACATAAACCCTAACACTAATATTATTCTAAATAACAAATTCTATTATAACCACTTAACAATTCACATAAATAGAATTCTAACAACCTAACTAATATATTCCCTAAAACTAACATGATATAAAAAAAAATTAAAGGAATTGATTAAACTTACATGGTTTTGTTGGAGAAAAATTTAGGAATTGATGAAAAGGAGTTGATGAATTGAAGATTAAAATTGAAATTGTGAAGAAGAAGAGAAGAGGGAGAAAAACAGATTTTCGCTAAGGAAGAAGAAGAGAGAAGAGGGAGAATAAGCGACGGAAGAGAGAGAGGAAGAAGAGAGAAAGAAGGAAAAAAACTTACGGTTCGTTGATATAATTCGATGTCCGTCGGAAATCCGTCGGAATTCCGTCGGATTTCGAAAAAATAATTTCATTTACGCGGTTGATATTCCCGCGGTTTCGAAAATATCTAAGTCCGTCGGAAATTTCCGACGGATTTCCGACGGATAAGGTATATTCCATGCATGTTTGTCGATTAGTCAGTCAACAAGCACGTGTCTAATTTTTCAGATCCGTCGGAAATCCGTCTGAAATTTCCGACGGATTTCCGACGGAATTAGGGTATATTTGGGGTTTAGGGTTTAGGGTTTCTTTATATGATTTAGGGACATGTTATTTACATGTTTCATTCAATATATATATTAAGTTCATCAATATTAAAGGCTTTGCATTAGTTTAAAAATTATACAACATCAAAACATATCATTTCTCATAAATCAACTATATCTTATACTATAACTTATACAAACACTTCCATCAAAATTTATAAATTCTATATAACACATTTTCTTGATGTATATACAAGGTTAACATATTTTATATACATCATACAAGTGTTTGTAAACATTTGCCACAAAAAAACCTATACCCTATACCCTAAACAAGATTTTTGAATATCCGTCGGAAATCCGTCGGAAATTTCCGACGGATTTCCGACGGATTGAGTTGAGTCAACTCCGTCGCAGTTTGTGAGAATATACATATGCAAATGCTCTCGCTCTTGTGGTGAAAGTCTCCTCTTCTTGCCTTTTCCACTAAGTCGTCCAATCTGTAAAAATATATGAGGTACATCGACCGGATAGAAAGGTAGGACGCCTCCGTCATCATGTCGAGCTGCTCTACGACTCTTTGTTTTGACTTGTGATGGAAAGTAGGACTCGGCAAAATGTGAGGTTTCTTCATTGATGGTCTGTGCGACGATAGAACCCTCCACTCTACTCAAATTTTTCACCTTCTTCTTTAGATGTAACATATACCGTTCGAAAGGATACATCTAACGGTACTGAACCGGGCCCCCAAGCTCTGCTTCTCGAGGGAGATGAATTGTTAAATGTTCCATAACATCAAAGAATGAAGGAAGAAATATCTTCTCCAAATTGCAAAGGATTACAGGTATATTAGCCCCAAGATTGCGGATACCGTCGGATGTAAGAGAGCGATAACATATATCTCGGAAAAAGGCACCAATCCCTGCAATATATGGATAACAAATGAATAATTAAATAATGAAGTATATATTGTATAAAGTAGTAAATAAATAATTTCATGATTGTACCTGCAATTGCTTCGTGGACATTACGTGGTAGAAGACATGCAAAGGCAAATGGAAGGAGGCGCTGCATCACCACATGACAATCATGACTCTTCATCCCAGTAAACTTCCCTTCTCCATGATCAACGCAGTTCCGAAGGTTAGATGCGTATCCGTCCGGGAATCTAACACTTTCGGTAATCCAGTAAAAAAACTCGGCCTTTGAAGGTTCATCGAAACGAAAAGCCGGGACCGGAGGCTTCCCGTTCCCTGTCACATGTAGTGCTCTACGAGAACAAATATTTGGCAAGTCCAATCTAGACTTCAGATTGTCCTTCGTCTTCCCTTTGACATTGAGAACGGTGTTCATAATGTTGTCGAAAAAATTCTTCTCAAAAGATGGTTCTTCCAATAAGGCAAATCCCAGAAAATGCTCCTCTTGTGCCAATTATGAACGTTGCCACAACCATCAACAGGATGATGTCCGTTACCACCACAATCAACGGTCCTCTCTGCACCAAAATCTCTAAACTGAGTCAACAAATACTCACCATCTAACTCAGGAGGAGGACCGTCAAATACTTTCCGGTTCTTCCTAAACAATGTGGTGCTCCGACGATAAGGATGATCGCTAGGTAGGTATCGCCTATGACAATCAAACCAAGACGTTTTTCGTCCGTGCTTCAATTGGAACGCATCAGTGTTATCTTGACAGTACGGGCACGATAACCTTCCGTGCGTTGTCCATCCTGATAATATGCCATATGCTGGAAAATCGCTAATAGTCCACAAAAGTACCGACCGCATGATGAAATTTTGGTGACAAGAAACATCAAACGCTTCAATACATTGGTCCCATAACATTCGCAGCTCATAAATCAATGGTTGCAAAAACACATCAAGTGATCTCTTCGGATGCTCTGGTCCAGGAACGAGAATGCTAAGGAACAAGAACTCCCTTCGCATGCAAAAAGATGGCGGCAAATTGTAAGGTGTTACAATTACTGGCCACAAAGAATATTTTCTGCCGTGCTTCCCAAAAGGGCTGAAACCATCGGTACATAATCCAAGGTATACGTTCCTTGCCTCAAACGCAAAGCTGGGATAAATGGATTGAAAATGTTTCCATGCTCCTGCATCTGACGGATGGGCGATTTGTCCATCTGTTGTATGCTCTGCATGCCATCTCATTGCTCCTGTTGTGCGCTCTGACTGATATAACCTCTTCAATCTCTCTATTAACGGTAAATACCACATCCGTTTATATGGCACTGGCACTCTTCCACCTGTTTCCTTATACCGAGGTTTGCGACAAAAACGACATGTCGTACGATCTGCGTCCTCTCTCCAGTAGAGCATACAGTTGTTTATGCATACATCTATCATCTGATACGGCAATCCTAGACCTTGAACAAGTTTCTGTATCTCATAGTATGATGCCGGTGCAAGATTATCTTCTGGCAAAATTTCTTTCACAAAATCAGCGATTGCATCCACGCACTCCTCACTCAAATTGAAATCCGTCTTTATACCCATCATCCTTGTTGCAGTTGACAAAAGGGGAATGTTCACCTCTACACCCATCATATAACGGATGTTTAGCAGCGTCTAACATATCAAAGAATCTCCGAGCTTCTAAATTAGGTTCTTCTCCCCTATCTCCATACTCAGCAACCGATGGTATACTTTCACGAAATGCATCGTTCACCATCTGAACATGACATACAGTACTTTGTTCTTCCATTGCGGGTTCTTCTAAGCTAGTGTTATCCCCAATATAATGTTCACTAGTACTAGCATAATTATCCACCATTGTATCATTTTCTCCATGATAATACCAAATCTTGTAACCCGGCATAAACCCATGACAATACAAGTGTGACCATACTTCATCTATCACGATAAATCTACGATTCCCACAATTGGTACAAGGGCAATAGATTTTACCGGTTTTTTTTGCTTTCTTCTGCATACCCGCAAATGCCATGAATTCCTGTAGACCTTTTTTGAATTCCTCCGTAACTAGGCCCGTGTCCGGAATTTGATGAGGCTTGTCCATCCATGATCGAAAATAATTATAAAGATTTGAAGAAGACATTTTCGTAAGGAATTAGATAACAGAGATTTTTTTTGTTGTGATTATAAATGAAGCGTGGAAACGTTTTTATAAGGAAAATTTTGTGCATTTTCCGACGGATTTCCGACGGATATAAAGTAGATATTATCGATGTCGGCAACCATGTCGGCAACCATGTCGGCATCTGTCGGTAATCCGTCGGCAGTATGTCGGAAATCCGTCGGAAAAGTCCGACGGATGAACGTCGTCGGAAATCCGTCGGCAGTATGTCGGCAACCTCAGAATTCGTCAAAAAGTCGTCGGAAATCTGTCGAAAAGTGTCCGACGGATTTTGGCCGTCGGAAATCCGTCGGAATTTCCGACGGCTTTCCGACGGGATAATATTTCCGACGGATTTCCGACGGATGAAAAGTTAGTCGGAAATCCGTCGGAAAGTCGTCAGAAATTTCCGACGGAATTATTGCCGTCGGAATTTCCGTCGGAAATACACCTGTTTTCTTGTAGTGTAGACGTAACCCATTACGATAAAACTAGTTAGATATATTGTTTCGTTTTTTTTATTTTAGAACTGAAGCTCCTTTGTCACAAGGAATTCATGGAAAATGATTTATTTCTTACTCCTTTTATTATCCAGAATATGATAATGCATCTCAAGATGATCCAAATTTACAAGGAACCCGAAGAAATCTCACAAATGAGGAAAGATGGGAGATTTTCAATGCCTTACTAGAGAGGAGTGTTGATGGAAATTTGAAAAAAATATCATACAAGAGAAGTTTGTCAGCAATATTCAGTGCCTATAGTAATGGTACAAAGGATTTGGCAACGAGCAAAAGAAACGGGTAGTAATGGAAGAGTTGATGTATCTCACAAGAGATCCGGGAATTCTGGTCGCAAAAAGATCTTAATTGAATCAAATCAAGTTGTCGCTGTTCCATTGCACAAACGAACGACTTTGATGACATTTTCCATCGCTATGGACGTGAGTCTTACAACATTATTTAGGCCTAAGACATATGGGTTCATTCGACGTCATACCAATAGCATCAAGCCTCATTTGAAGGAAGAAAATATGAGAGATAGACTACAATTTTGCATATCTATGTTGGATAAGAATATTTTACCTAATGAACCAAAGTTCATTGATATGTACAATATTGTGCATATCGATGAAAATGGTTCTACATGACAAAGAAGACCGAGAAATATTATCTACTTCCGAGTGAAGAAGGGCCACATTGTACATGTCAAAGTAAGAAATATATCGGAAAAGTAATGTTTTTAGCTGTGTTGGCTCGCCCAAGGTTTGACAGAGAAGGAAATGAGGTATTTTCTGAAAAAATTAGAATATTTCCATTTGTAACTTTGGAACCAGCTAAGAGGCGGAGTAAAAATAGAGCTGCTAGAACTTTGGAACTAAAAGCGGCAACGTCTGTCAAGAGTGAAGATATAAAAGCGTGCTTGATTGAAAAGGTTCTACTGACAACTCATGAAAATTGGCCAAGTGAAGATCAAGGGAAAACTATTTTTATTCAACAAGATAATGCAAGAACACATGTTGAGTGTGGGGATAAAGATTTCCAAGAAGTTGCATCCAAAAATGGTTTTGATATTCGTTTGATGTGTCAACCACCAAACTTGCTGGATCTAAATATTTTAGATCTTGGATTTTTTAGTGCCATTCAATCACTACAACATAAAGAATGCCCAAAACCATAGAAGAGCTTGTTCGTGCGGTAGAATAGTCTTTTCAAAAATACCCTACAAAAAAGGTAAACCATATTTTTTTGATTCTTCAATCTTGCATGCAAGAAATCATGAAAGTTGGAGGATCAAACAAGTACAAGATATCGCATATGAAGAAATCCACGTTGGAGAAAGATAATATTCTTCCCATACAAATAAATTGTGATGCTATGTTAGTCCAAACTGTGATGAACGCACTAAGTTCGTCGGATTAGTGGAGATTATTTTGTTTTTTATTTTCACATTATCTTATGGTTAATTTTCATTTTATTTAGAATTTTTGAGTTTTTGTTTAATTGGCCGATCAATCATCTGTGATTATCCGAGTATTCTAGTAACCTACTTCCAATTCTAGTAACTTGTATTTTATCGGATGAATCGTCTGTGATTCTCCAAGAAAGAAGTTGAAGAAACTTCCTTCCAATTTTGTTTAACTTGGTAACCTTTTGAATTTCTCACATAAATGGCTTACATTGCATATAAAGATGTTATTAAAGCCCAAAAATAGCCATAATAGATCAAAACAAAGTACTACTAAGAAAAACCGAGAAGAAACATCAAAACTAAAAAAATTTAGGACAATAAATCTTGAGCATATCGAGTATAGTTTTATCGATTTCTTTGTTGAGATGAAACTCTTCTTCAACGTTAGATAACTTGTTCACATCGAATTGCTGACAGGTGTTAGATTGGATAGTTTCTTTAACTTCTTTCTTGGGATGAAACTCTTCTTCATTGTTAGATAATTTGTTCAGATCGAATTGCCGAGTGGTGTTTGATAGTATAGTTTCTTCAACTTCTTTCTTGGGATGGAATTCTTCTTCTTCGTTATATATGTAACATCCCGATTTCTTGTATATGCGGAGAGGCTTATAAGAATTGATTTGGCTACCTATGTCACCAAAGTGCACTTATCTTTTCGGGAACTTGTCCAGAGAGAACTCCAGAGTTAAGCGTGCTTGAGCTGGAGCAATTTAAGGATGGGTGACCTACCGGGAAGTGATTCGCGGTATCGTGTGAGTGAGGACAAAACACGGGGAAATATCACGTGGTGATTTCAGGGTCAGTAAACAAGTATTACAAGCCTCCCGGACTAACGCACCGGCCGTCGGACAAGGGTGGGGCCCACGGGCCGAGAGAGGGCATGGGGCCCACAGGTAGGGGCGGTCGGGGCGTTATAAGTGGTATCAGAGCCGAACCCAAACACGTGTGTGGAGTCAGGTGGGCTCATACCGTCTAGGGTGACGATCCTGGAGCGCAACGAGGACGTTGCGCTCTATGAGTGGGGGTGATTGTAACATCCCAATTTCTTGTATATGCGGAGAGGCTTATAAGAATTGATTTGGCTACCTATGTCACCAAAGTGCACTTATCTTTTCGGGAACTTGTCCAGAGAGAACTCCAGAGTTAAGCGTGCTTGAGCTGGAGCAATTTAAGGATGGGTGACCTATCGGGAAGTGATTCGCGGTATCGTGTGAGTGAGGACAAAACACGGGGAAAGATCACGTGGTGATTGCAGGGTCAGTAAACAAGTATTACAAGCCTCCCGGACTAGCGCACCGACCGTCGGACGAGGGTGGGCCCACGGACCGAGAGAGGGCGTGGGGCCCACAGGTAGGGGCGGTCGAGGCGTTATAAGTGGTATCAGAGCCGAACCCAAACACGTGTGTGAAGCCAGGTGGGCTCACACCGTCTAGGGTGACGATCCTGGTGCGCAACGAGGACGTTGCGCTCTATGAGTGGGGGTGATTGTAACATCCCGATTTCTTGTATATGCGGAGAGGCTTATAAGAATTGATTTGGCTACCTATGTCACCAAAGTGCACTTATCTTTTCGGGAACTTGTCCAGAGAGAACTCCAGAGTTAAGCGTGCTTGAGCTGGAGCAATTTAAGGATGGGTGACCTACCGGGAAGTGATTCGCGGTATCGTGTGAGTGAGGACAAAACACGGGGAAAGATCACGTGGTGATTTCAGGGTCAGTAAACAAGTATTACAAGCCTCCCAGACTAACGCACCGGCCGTCGGACAAGGGTGGAGCCCACGGGCCGAGAGAGGGCATGGGGCCCACAGGTAGGGGCGGTCGGGGCGTTATAATATAGCTCGTTCAAATGGAATTGCCGAATGGTGTTAGATTGTATAGTTTCTTCGACTTCTTCGTCGTAATATAACTCGTTCAAATCGAATTGTCGAGTAGTGTTAGATTGGATCGGTTGCACATTTTTTAATTGCTTTGTGTTTGTTTCATTTTATGTTTCAGAAGAAAAAATGGTTCATGAATAACAAAAGCAAATTTACGTTTGTTTTATAGTGCAAAGAAACACAAACTGATAACTAATGAATGAGTAATAATGATGTTGACTTCATCGTTAATTGTTTGGAAGCCAGCATATTCACAAGTGCAATTGATCGTTGGTTTTTCACCTTCTTTAACTAAATTAAAACATATAAGTAAATATTTGCATTGAAATCTGAAAACATCTTATATTGTGAAATAAAAAAAATTCCTAAACATCTAATATTCTGAAACAGAGAGAGTATATATAGTAATAACAATTTTCCTTAATAAAAATATTAATCACAATCACTCTTTTCTCTTCTATATACCTAACAAAAAATAAAGATATTTAATTGAAAATAAGAACAAAAAAGGGTTTTATGTCGACTTTGTTCAATTTGTCGACCATGCTCATTTTCTATCTTTTTACATGTATCTTCATCGTTTATCTAATTTTGTTTTCTTTTACAAGTCATGCCAGGAGCTAGTTTATGAGAAGAGAAAAAAAGATAAAGTAAGTTTTTGTTATTTGAAATTTCGGTCCTTGATGTGCCTGAAATTTTGATCTTTAGATGTGTAGATTTCATTCATACGTTTTCATCTTTGGCACTTGATACGATTATTCCCAAGATAATGCATTCGAAGGCGGATGATTGAATAATCCTTGACTCCAATGGATTCGCGAAGCATGATGTTAATGTATATGAAACCTTAAGCCCTAAACTTGACTTAAAATGCTCCAAAGAAACAAGGCGGTAGAACTTAAGGAAAAAAGTGCAAATGGTCACAAACCCATTTGCTGATCTTCTTGGGCTTCGATCATTGTCAAGACAGTGTGTTGGACTTGATCACTTTTCTTGTTCCAAATTCCATCAAGTAGTTCACGAACTTATGCAACAAGCCTCCTTGTCCTTGCCCTCGTCATTGGTCCAACAGGTACAAGCTACAAGCTAAGGTTCAAGCTCTTCTTCCTTAGTGCCATCCATGATCATATCATCCTCCCCCCCCTCTTGAAAAAGATTTGTCCTCAAATCTGGATCATCTGTAACAAAAGGAATTAAGTCAGAAATATTGAAGCTTGAACTTACATTATACCTACCTTGGAAATCAATCTTGTAGGCATTGTCATTGATCCTTTGCAAGACTCGAAATAGTCCATATGTTCTCGGTAATAATTTGGACTTCCTTTAATCAGGAAAACGTTCATTCCTCAAAAAAATCCAAACTAGATCACCAGGCTCAAGGATCTTCTTGCGTCTTCCTTTGTTGGCTATCCTTTGATATTGCTCAGTTATTTTCTCAATGTTGAGCCGTGCCTTCTCATGCATTTGTTTTACCAGCTATGCTTTCTTTTTCCCATCAAGACTAACACACTCATTCAAAGGTAAATGAATTAAATCCAAAGGTGTCAAAGGATTAAAACTAGAAACCAGTTGAAAATGTGAGTATAGTAGCACAATGAACAACATGATTATAAGCAAACTCAACATGTGGTAAACAATCTTTCCAAGACTTGATATTTTTCTTAATGATCGCACGCAAAAGAGTAGACAAAGTCCTATTAACAACTTCAGTTTGTCCATCAGTTTGCATGCGGGTGACAAGTAGTTGAGAATAAGAGTTTAGTTCCTAGTTTTGACCACAATGTTTTCGAAAAGTAACTCAAGAATTTGGTATCTCTATCAGAAACGATTGTCCTAGGCATGCCATACAATCGAACTACCTCCGTAAAGAACAATTCAGCTACAAGGGATGCATCATCAGTTTTATGACAAGGTATGAAATGAGCCATTTTCAAAAATCTATCAACCACCACAAAAAAATGAATCTCTGCCTTTCATAGTTCTAGGCAAGCCAAGCACAAAATGCATCGAAATATCAGTCCATGGTTCAGTAGGATGATATGGGTAAAGTTTTCACCCAACTAATAACTAGTTGCAGGTGCACAACAAACATAATTAGTATAGTACGGAATCGAATCCACATGAACTTATCAATTGCACGACGAAAACGTTAGAAAAATAATCAAGCTAAAAGAAAACAAAAGAGAGTGTGTCGATGGTGATTAGCAATTAAACTAAATACGCAAATAAAAATCAGAGATAAATTAAAAAAGAAAATGTTAGGTTTTAGGGAAATCTCATGGTAAACATGCAACGATAAAATAGATGATTAATTAGGGATTTAAATAAAAACCGTCTTGAACACCAAACACTAATTTATAGTTTTTCCACTGTCGTGGCTCCGACCACTATGTTTTACAAAACAATAGCCTTAGCTTTCGTTGGTCATTGTAGAATGAAAACATGCTTTAAATCGACCAAGTACTGATAAAGTTCACTAAACTCCTTAACTCGACTTATGGAAGGTTAAGACGTTTAGCTCATCAATTATTAGTTCCAGAAACATAACAAGCTTTTGGAGAGTATGTTAACCTAAGATCAGATTACTAAATGCGTGGTAAATTAATCATGCATTGAGAACAAATAAAGATGAAGAACCATATTCATATCCCTTTAAACAATCATCATATCAATATCGAATTATGCACCCATAAATCCCCTTCAACCTAACAAATGAACTACTCATTCATGATGAACAAAACACATCAAGTATGAATAGATATCATGATGATAATACTTGTATTAAAAGAGTAAGGATGAGAAAACTTCTCTATATCAAAGTACAAAGTCGAGATATTCTCCTTGAAGCTCTTAGAATCCAAAATCAATAAAAAACTTGTAAAAACAATGAAGGAGAAGGCTACTGCCATTTTGTGTTTATGTTTTGTGAGGCTAAAAACAAGTACATATAGTCCTAAAGTCAACATAGGGTTTTATTAAACCGAAAAATGAATGTTTTGGTACGTAGGGGCGCAACATCGGCCAAGGATTTGGGTCTAGGCTGGCGGTCTAGGTTGGCGGTCGAGGTTGGCCCTGGTTTGAGGCGCAATATCGGGCCAGTAGGCATCGGTCCGAAGGTTTCTCTCCATGGGGCCAATGCTTGACCTTATTTCTGCCTTGGCTTCTGATGCGTACAGATTTTAATTAAGTTTCAAGTTTTATACTTGTAACCCTAAATGTCTGCAAAACACAAATGTGCGTTGTAGTACTTAGG
The DNA here is from genome assembly GCA_030161315.1 of Eutrema japonicum. Taxonomy (NCBI): domain Eukaryota; kingdom Viridiplantae; phylum Streptophyta; class Magnoliopsida; order Brassicales; family Brassicaceae; genus Eutrema; species Eutrema japonicum. The sequence continues at coordinate 26,560,307 of BSQW01000005.1, forward strand.
GGTCGAACCACATAGATTTTGTTGTTTTGGTACGAATCAATCGGATACTTCCATCAAACTATAACATATATAATTGGGATTTGGTTTTGTGTTGCTAAGGTCTAAACTAAAGAATAAAATGAACGAGGTTGTAAACAATTAAACTAAACAATGGGGTTAATGGTATTCACATGGATTCATGGCTAATACGATGTAAACATAAATGATAAAGGTGATCAACTACGGAAATTCTTGAACTCGAATCACAAATGTATGATTAGGTCACTCTCGTGATCCTAACCAACTATTACCGACCTACTCGACCAATTGCTTTCGTCTCTGGCCGCGAAGAAGGTAACGCATTATTTCGTTTAGGATTCGTCATCGCTCACAATACTCTATAAGTAGCTTTCGTCGCATATAGCGAAATCGCTCGTTTCATTCTAGTTCAAGCAATTAGAAAACACTCCCGCAAATCTAATTCAACCTATGATCAGATTCTAAGTGAAACAAAGAATCGTCCATTAACAAATAAGGATAAACTAAGAACTCCTAGAAGATTAGAAACCCTAAATCTAATAACTCATCGAATTAAACCATGAAATTCCCTTTAAAAAATCTTTTTAAACCCAAGTTGGGAACTACTCAAACATGTTGTAACAAAACATCATAAAAATAATAAAGTATAACAGAATTAAAGGAGTATAAAGCGAAGAACGAAGAACATGAATAAAGACGGAGATCAATGATGATCTCCTTGCGCTTCCTCTCTCTCTCGGTGACTGCTTCTTCTTTCCCTGCTTCTAAAAACAAGTCCCCCCTATAGAATGACCTAAAATCAGCTTATATAGCCTCCTTCTTCATCGGGAAACGTTTAGGGCTTAATTAATAAGTGACGGGATTGACTTGGGCTTGAAACGGGCCTCTCGGGGTGAAAAATAAGGCAGCTGGCCACGGTCGGGATGGCTGGAGCCGCGGTGAGGAGCAGTTTGGCCGCGGGTCGGGCAGTGGTAGACTGCTTGACATGGATTTTTGATCTTCGCATAATGTTTATTTGAACCGTTGGATTTTCCTGAAACCAAGTGCATTGGAAAGGTAGGTGGCTCTCCTTTAATATCACCAAATTTGGACTAGATCAGACGGTGAAAAGGTCTTTTCATTTGAGGCTGAACTTCTGACGATTTGAAACTGAGCTAAAAATCTGATTTTTCTCCAATTTGCACTCTTTTATCCCGAGTTTCCTAAAAACTCTAAAACATCGAAATCACTTAAAAACCATTCAAAACGGAGTTAAAACACCTACAAAATATATTAGAATGATCCATTAATATGGTCAAAACCCGGTGTTATCAACTCCCCCACACTTAGGTCTTTGTTTGTCCTTAAACAAACATAAATCAAAGTTCGGAAAGAATTTTAAAAATGCAAGGACTAACAAAAGCTCAGAGACCGTCCTTCTAAATCATAACCATTGAATTGCATCAATCGGGACTTAGCCTAGAAAATTCTCACTAAAGTATTGCAACGGTAGTCCACGATATCCGTCATGCAAAATCCATATAATCTAGATCTAGATTCCGGTCAACTAGCTCTCTACATTCATTAAGGTATTTGCGTGAGCTTCTCATTAAGATTGTCATTCGGGGTAGACGATGCTAGGTATTGAAAAGCTATTTAGGTGGTGATGTTAAGAGTGTTTCTAGTTATGATAAATAGAATTTTATCCTACTCAAGAATCAATCCTAAATACACGTGTCATTGTAGTGTTTTAGGTGTCAATCCAATCTAGGGTCTAGTTCAATGCAACAAGAATACAAGACACTCTTTAATTCAAGCAAACAAAGTGGTTTTGGTTATTAAGCTAGTGAAATATTAATTAAAAGACAAGTGACAAGAGCTAAAGACGCTAAACGGTGAATAAAACAATGACAAAAGGCGAATTCAAGGATAAGGTAATTGAGATAAGGCAATCCAATGGCTAATTAATGATGTCCAATGCTTAATGAAGACTAATCCCTAGGCAAAGATCACTAATCTTAACTAACCCTTTCTCAAGGCATTAATTACTTTGCTAATCACTAATTCAAGATCAAATCCTCATTTGTGAATCACTAATTAGCAAGCTTTAAGTCTAAACATTCAAGATCAACCAAATAATCACTCTAGACAACTAATCTCTTAGGCTAGAAATGAATATCTCTTTATTAGTTCATCAAGGCATTTCATCAAACACCTTGTGTGCATGAAATGCCTTATGATCTAGATCCACTTTCGCAAGCTAGATCTAGCTTTAAAACCACTAATCAAGAAGAGAAATCATATAATCGAATCCTAGACATCATTAATCATCCATCAAATCACCCTAAATCTACCAAATCCTCAAATCCTAAAAGACTACTCACTAATCATTAAGAACACACTAAATCTTATGAAAGAGGTGATGTTAATCATGATTAGAGATTAGGAAGATGAAAGATTAGAGAAAGAACACAAGAATTAAACTCAAACTTTCATAAATCAAAAGATCATTGGGAAAAATCTCAAAAACCCTAAAAAGAGAGGTTTTTGTTCTTGAGAGAAAAAGATAAAAAGTAAGATAGATCTAAAAAATGGGTTTCAACAATATTTAAAAGGTGTTTCTTGATCTGGGTCGGCCCGGGTCAACCCGGGACAAACCGGGTATTGACCCGACCAAAACTTGGATATGTCTTCAGTGAATCGGTCATAACTCCTGAACCTGACATCCGAATGACCTGAATCTAACTCCTGTAGACAACTAACGCGTCCCTCTACAACTCTTATGAATACCGTTTATGTTGATTCATATCGGAAGGCCTTGGTTTTGCCGGTTCTTTGGACGGTATCATCTTCTCTCGGCCAGACGGACATACCTTCAGTAAATCCTTCTTATCTCCCTATCCATACGTCCAAATAACCCGATTCAAACTCCTGTATAAAAGCTAATTCACTCCTATACAACCTCTATGAAGGAAATTGAAGCTGAATATAATTGTAAGGTCTCCGTCTAGGCTCATGGTTTAGATACTTTGGACGAGCTCGGCTGATTCGGGTGAAAGTTTGGCACCGGCTGGGTGTACCGGCTGAGTTTTTCCTGGGATGAAGTGTCATGTATGTTGATACCGGGCCACTTGGAGCCAGTGCACATGGCCGGTAAACTCCCTGCCCGAGGGGAAATTCCATACCGGCTGAGGGAGATTTCTTGTGCCGGGCCGGTATGAGAGACTGGTCTCGCGGTCAGACGGAGACTCCTTAACAAATCGGCCATAACTCTCGAACCACATATCCAAATCGCATGATTCAACTACCCCTGGACAGCTAACGCACACCTATACAATATGCATGAAGATTGTCAAGGCTGATTCGGATCGGAGGGCCAGTCTCTAGGTTGTGGACATATCTTTCCGGCGTCTCGGATGGACTTTGTACTCCACTTAGGTCCAACTCTCCAAATACGCCCAAATGCCTCAAATTACCTAGGAAATACTCCAAAACATGCAAGAACGCACTAGACCTAGTGCAAATGCCCTAATCTATAAATGAGACCTAAATGCAAGACAAAAACATGATTATGCATGTAATCTACACAAAACTATAAATGAAATACATGCTAAAACATGCAATATATGAGTATATCAATTCCCCCAAACTTAAACATTTACTTGTCCTCAAGCAAACAAGAATAAATAAAGGGAGAAGACTAAAAATGGGAGCTCAAATCCAAAAGTGCCATAAAAAGAATCCAAGTTCAATGTCCAAGTTGCAAACTTCTTGATGCGATCAAACAAACTTACTCAAAAGTGACTAGCCATACTTATCGTTGCATGACTTACATTCGAACCTCAACCTACACAAACTTTCATATCTTCCAACCTCTTGACATTGATTAAGTGTAATATGCGTAAATCATGTTCATGCAAGATCAAATGAATTCGTTTGGCTAAGGGTTAGGTTATGAGATGAATATGATCTCATTATCATGCATGGGTAATCAAGTACAAGGATCTCTCATGGAAAGAGCAAACTTTAGCAAAATGCTAAAGGTAAAAGATAACCTATGCATACAAGGGAGAATTATCATCTACCCAAATGCCTAGAGTGTCTCTAACCTAAAAGCCTTCTAACCCGTTTGTGCCCATATCCTAAGCTACCCTTTTCATCTTAAGGCATTTGCCTTCTTAAACCCATACATGCTTCTTGTCCTTTCACTTCACATTCTTCTCATTCGGGGATCAACTTCTACTTCCTTGTTCTCATGGTTTGGTGCTTCTTTTTTGTGACTTAGCTCTCCTTTTTCTTCATTTTTGTTCACGCCTCTTTTTCTTCTTTGATGCTTTGGCCTTTCCGGCTTTCTTCTTATTCTTTGGATCTCTTGAGGTTATCTTATTCTTAGAGCTTGTCTTATAATTTTGCACCAACCAATCTATAAATTCGATCCCCTTTTCCCTTCTCCTTATTCATCTTTCCCATTCCACAATCTATTCCAAACACATCCGTTCACCAAATTTCCAAACCGTTCCCCCAAACTTAAACCAAGAACCGCCAACCTATCTAACCTATTCCTAGATTAACTTCGTGATGATGGAGCTAAATCTACATGAGAATTCCTCTTTGTCACCCTAAACCTAACACTTTTTGCCAACTTTGCTCGAAAGAATGCCTCACCAATCACACACGAATATCAATGGCTAGAAGGAAGGTTGAGGTTAGGGTAGGAGAAACCATTCCAATGATGGGATATGGCTACTTGGATAAACAAGAGTGGTGAAAAGGAAAAGATTATCCAAGTATGTATGAAGTGATCCACGAATTCATTCAAAAATGCATAAACACAATATTTACAAGTCAAAATTAAGGTTATCACTTAGATGGGGTTGAATTCAAGTCAAGGTTTGCTTCAATCAAGGCAAGAACAATAAGACATGAGATCAAGGCATGGTTCGTTCTTAATTTATACACGAGATCAAAGCATCAAGTAACTAGCAACAATGGCATTGGACTAAGCTCTTAATATGGTACTTTACAAGGACAAATATATCATTGATCCTAATGCTCATGCAAAGCTACCTTATATGCTATGCATCTAGAATCAATCCTATATGGAATGCACAAAAGTTCAAAAAATTTCAAAATTATTGAAAATGCATGATATGCATGAGACTCAAGATGCAAAAGGCAAAATAAGATCACAAAACACATGATTATACACCGTTCCCTCCCACAAACTTAAATCACAACGTCTCGGTGTGAAAGAAGATCAAGAGAGAGACCAAAAACGAAAGTTAAAAATGCAAAGAGACTCAACAGGAAAGAGTTACTTACATATGAGGAGTGGGACTAGATGAATGGAGATGAATGAAGATCTTTCGACATCTACACCAATGTGCCTTGCCACGACCTTGCTACCATCAAGAACCTTGCAACCACCCAACAAAAGATCAAAAAGAACAAGAACGCATAGAAAGACATGAAAAGAAAGTATGTACAATGATAAGCTTGGGGTGTCTCCCAAGAGCACTTTATTTAAAGTCACTAAGTTTGAATTTGGTTATCCTTTTAGACGGGTGAGAGAGGAGTACGAGCACTCCATGGTGGTCCTTGAGATCATGCCTAAGAACTTTGCCCATCATGCTTTGGAGGCCGGATCCTCCTTTATCCTTGAGCTTCGTCGTGAAAAGTGTTTGGGCCTTGGCAAAAGGCTTGGAACGTCCTCTACACTTGACCTTATACTCAATCACTCCACCTTCATGTCTCCATGGGGTGAGAGTCACGGTAGAGGAATAACTTGGCTCGGGCTTAGACACATCAAGCTTACGAGGTCCATGTATCCCCTTGGCCTTGGTCCTTTCTTTCTTATGACCCTCACTAGTTTCTATCTCATTATCCATTTTAGTGTGGAAAAGAGATTCCAAGCTATCACCATCCAATGCAAGGGCTTCTTCATCATTACCATAACCCAAAATATTTTCCTCATGAGGGCCTTTCTTTTTTGTGCATCTTTTTGGGGGTGAAGACACATCCATCATCTTATAACTACCCACAAACGCCACTTCCTCAACATGAACTTTGTCCTTGGAGCCATGGAGAACTCTCTCAACCTCTCTTAAAGCATCTTTACTCTCTTCATCTGAGAAGACAACTTTGAAATACTCATTTGGGCTTTCATCGACTTTACCTTTGAGTTCCTCCATGGGTTTACTAGAGAGGAGGTTTCCTTGAGCATCTTTATTCTCCAAAATTTTGAGCCTAGAAGTCATGATTTCAAGCCTTGAGTTGAGATACTTGTAGGCACAATCTATCTTGGTTGAGGTTTCGACTTGACCTTCGAGAGTTTGTTTAAACACCCCATTAAGATCCACACCTTGTGGCATGGAAAAGCTATGTTGCCCTTGAGGAACCAAACCTCGTGCAAAACTTTGTGAAGGAATAAGAGGAGCATGGTTTCTAGGGGCACAACTTTGGTTGCCATTGAAGTCTTCAACAAAATGAACCGACCTTTTAGTAGCAATGAGAAGCTTGTCTATAAGTGTAGATTGCATCTCAATCATGGTAAGTTGCTTGTCCATTTTTTTATGTAGAGCTTTAATCTCCTATCTACCTTGGTCTTCGTGCCTTTCACTTCCTAGTGGAGACCTATAGTAGTCCTCTCCATTGTTCTCTTCGCTTTGGGCAAAGTTCTCCACTAGTAGCTCTCCTTGTTCCACGGTGAGTTTTGTAAAACGCCCATTGCTAGCCGCATCTAAAGTCCATTTGTGATCTTGGTGAACTCCCCAATAGAAGATGCTAAGAATGACTCCTTTCTTGAACCCATGATGGGGACAATCTCGAGTGTATCCCTTGAGTCTTGCCCACGCCTCATGAAAGGTCTCATGCATGCCTTGTTTGAAACTCAAGATGTCCTTCCTAGTTTGGACCGTTCTTTGTGTGGAGTAGAACTTGTTGAGGAAAATCTTCTTGCAATCATCCCAAGAGTTTACCAAGTGAGATAGCAATGTTCTCTCCCATGGGCTTGCTTTTCCTCCAAGAGAAAACGGGAACAAGATGAGCTTGATGCTATCGTGGGGCACTCCTCCGGTTCTAAACGTGTCACACAACCTATCAAAGGAATCCAAGTGATCATAGGGGTTCTCCAGTTTCGTCCCCAAGAACTTAGACTCTTGAATCAACCTAACTAAGCTTGCTTTGATCTCATAGGCCTTGGTGATATATCAAGGTTTTTACCCCTTTTAGGCCATGATATAAGTCCGTTTTATAGAGTCTTTTAGAGTCTTTTACAGGTTTTAGTACGTTTGGAGCATAATTGGAGATATTAGAGCTTTCTGTAGCATTCTGGAGAAAAGCATAAGTTCGTGTTGCTGAGTACCCGATTTGAAGCATCAGTATCGATCGATACTGCCTAGTATCGATCGATACCCATCGCAGCAGACACGACCCGCGACTTTTCCAAGAGTTGAAGAATTGCAGAATTGCCCCAGAACACTTTATTATTTACAAGAAGCCCTAAAACGTGATTTAGGTTATTTAATAGGATTTTACAGCCACTTTTATGGCTAAGCTTTTATTACACTTTGATTCTACTTTGGTTTTTGGAGAGACAACTCTGAACTCCTGTTTTCTATTATTTTCTTTGATGATCTATTCAATCATGTTGCTTTCAATCTCCATGTCTGAGTATATCCACTTTAGGTTTAGGGTTCTCATAAGGGTTTTCTCTGAATGCTAGGTTAATTAGTTTATTAGGATTCACCATCTGAATTAGTTCTTCGCTTTAGGTTGTGTTCAAAGCTTGTTCTAGATTAGCTACCTAGAATATAGATCTTAGGATAATTGATTAGGCACGACAGTGCGATTAATTACCTGATAGAACCTAAGGTGAGCAAATTGATTATTCGCAAAGAGATTTGGTTTAATTGATTTGTGAACATATCAAACCTGAAATTAAAGCTGATTTATTCTTAGGAATTTGCAAAGAGATTTGGGATTCTGAAGTTTAGATTTAGATAATTCTCGCAACGACAGTTGGTTAGTTATAATTTAGTGATTTGAGTTCAAGAACCGCACTAAATCTGAATCATGTTAGTTAGTTTATCTGCATTCATTGATTTCCTGAGAAATATACTGGGCCTATATTTTCCTCCATCGAATTTACAACTCGTTTACTGCATATTGTTTTTGTTTCATCTGGTTTGCTTAGCTTGATTCGATACTATTTGTCTATTGTGTGATTTCTGTGAGTCTTTGTGTTTGACCCTTACACTTACTACAACAACTGCTTTAGTACTTTTAGGGAATTAATTTGAGCATATTAAATTTGGCGCCGTTTCCAGGGACTCAATTTCGCCATTAGATTTTAGCTGTCGAGTTTCGACTAAATTCGTCGGTATCGATCGATACTATCTAGTATCGGTCGATACTCGTCGTTTTTTTTTGTTGATATCGATCGACACCACTTGGTATTGATCGATACTCATCACGTTTTTGTTACTAACGTTCTTGACTTTTGTGTTTCAAGTGCATGCCTAATCGTGAAATCAGAGGGAACAAGAGCACTCCGCTAGTTAATCTATCGTTAGAGAAGTTAGCACATTTAGAACGCACAAGCAGAAAGGCAAAAAAACATCAGGGATGAACAACACAGTGGTATTAAGACCTGATGAAGTTGGAGTTCTGAGAGACCAAGAGGGTCAAGTGTGCAATGAGAGAGGGCAGCGACTTGATGAAGCTGGAAACGTTATTGTCTCTCCTGCTGCTGTTGTTGGTCAGATTGTCGCACCAGCTGCGCAAGCCAACGTTGGGAATGCTACAGTTGATCGAGGTAGAACACTTGCTGAGCACAACAGACCTGATCAGTTCTATGCCAATCGATCTGCGATTCACATCCCAACTTTTCAGTGGAACGATTTTGAGCTAAAACCTGCGTACTACGCTCTTGTGAGTCAGAATCCTTTCCATGGCCTATCTCATGAGCACCCCATGGATCATATCGAGAGGTTCGAAGATTTGGTCACTGGTATGAAGTACAATGGAGTGCCCAATGAGTTCCTCTTCTGCAAACATTTCCCATACTCTCTTAGTGGGGATGCTGCTTATTGGCTGAAGTAGTTGGCTCCTGGTTCGCTAACTACATGAGATGAGACGAAGAACGCATTCCTGAACAATTTCTATGATGATGCGAGATCCGAGGAGCTCAGGAACAAGATCTCCCAGTTTTCTCAAGGCCCGACTGAAGCGTTCAAGGCTGCTTGGACGAGATTTAGATAATATCATAGAGATTGTCCGCACCATGGGTTCACTCAGGCTCAGCTGTTGGGCATTTTCTACAGAGGGGTTGATTGGAGGTACCATATGGGTATGGGCTGCGAGTAATGGGAACTTCAACACCAGGTATCCAGATGATGTGGTTGTGTTGATTGAGGACTTGGCGTCTAGTAATAGCACAAAGAATGCTGATTTCAAGCGCAAGAAGAAAGCTGGAGGAGTTGATGGATCGCAGATTGCTGAGGTTTAGGCCAAGCTGGATTTTTTGATCGGGAAATCTAAGAAGACTGTACACTTTGCTGATGGAGTCGATAATATTGGTGGAGATGAAGTGCAGGATGTTAACTACGTTGGTGGTTCTAGTCTTCAGGGTCAGCAATTTGGGTACAACAACAACCGAAACTTCAACAACAACAATCAGCAAGGTGGGTACAAGTTTAAGGGAAGCCAATCTGGCTTTGGAGCAAATCAATTCACTCAAAAACCATTTCGGAGCAGCGATTTCACTCGCAACTACGTGAACTCTTCGTACTAGCCCATCTCTCCAAAGTCCACAGAGAACAAGATGGAATCCATGCTTGAACAACTTCTTCAGGGACAGCAAAAGTTGCAAGTAGATTTCAATGGGAAGTTTGACTCTCTGTACATTGATCTGAATGGGAAAATTGAAGTTATCAATCTTTCTCAGAGAAATCTGGAAACACAGGTCGCTCAGATAGCAGCAGCTGTGAAAAGGCAGGAAGATTTTATTCCAGGGAAAACTGAGAATCCAAGAGCACACGTCAATGCAATCACCATAGAAAGTGCTAAAGAAGCCACTGCAGTGGTAGAAAAGGGTTTTGATGCAGAAATTTTCGACGATGCTGTTGAAGATGACGACTGGGATTCTGAAATCGCCCAGGTATCGATCGATACCAGCCAGTGTCGATCGATACCGATCCAAACACCTGCACGAGTGGATCCAAAATCCCGTGTGTCGATCGATACCCATCCAGTATCGATCGATGCTGAGACGCAGGTCCAGAAGAAGGTTGAGATTGTCAAGGAGAGAGTGTACAAACCCATAATACCTTATCATATGCCTCGTATTATGACAAAAAAGAAATGGGAGGACGCAAGATCCAAAGCTATGCTGGATAAGTTGGTTGTGGAGTTTTCTGTGGTTGATGATATATCTGACGATGATAATTAGAACACCAACCCTGCATCGACCGATACCCTCTTGTATCGATCGACACCCGTCCAAGAATCTGTCAAGGATGTCTCGAAGGAGCCTGTATCGATCGATACCCTACCTGTATCGATCGATACCCTACCTGTATCGATCGATACCCTCCCAGATACTGCAAAGGAGCCGCGTATGAGTGTTGACAAACTTCGCAAGCCTAAGAAGCTCAATCATATTCCTCAACACCTCCGAGCCCCCATCACTCCAAAGTAGCTGCGTGGCTTTGAGAAGATGGTACGAAGGATACCCCACTCGTTCACCATTGAAGAAGCTCTAGAGGGCTGGCCTCTGCTAAGTCACTTCAAAGATTGCAGAGAAACTCTTGAAGAAATTAAGGCACTCTTCATCAAGGCAATAAGCAAGTCACTACCGCTGAGGCAGTTGACCCAGAAGGAAGACCCAGGGAAATTCTCAGTTCCATGCTCCATCTCTAGAGTTAAATTCGATGAATCTCTCGTTGACTCAGGGTCTAGCGTCAATGTAATATCAAGGAAAATTGCTGAACGATTGAGGGCTGATATAAGACCCCCTACGATGCTTCTCACGTTTGCGAACTCCTCCACCTCACCTCCATACGGTACTATCCATGCTTTGCCTGTTAAAGTAGGAGATTGTCTGGTGCCCACTAATTTTCAGGTTGTGGAGATGAGCGAAGGATCTGAGGTTTCTTTGCTCCTGGGACGACCGTTTATGGCTACTGCTGGCGCGATCATAGACACACCTAATAAGAGACTCTCTTTCTCTTATATTGACTGAGAGGTCTATTATGATGCCATTCCCTCTAGAGGTGCTCCCACACATGTCTCGTGCTTCACTGTTGTCACAAGAGGGACATTGGTAGTTGATCTTTTGGAAGAGCCTCCCGACGACCCAACTATCATAGACATTTTGGTTGAACCGACCAGCATCCCCAGTAAAGTTGTCAGGAAGGCTAAGGCAACAAAGAAGAAGGCGAAAAGCAAAAGAGTCGAGAGTACTACCCATGTGACTCTAACCCCTCAGAAGCAAGATGGAGATTCGATTGAGTACAAGGTGAAGCCATTCTCTAAGGCTCGAATTCTTCTTACTTCGGAGCTAAAAGAGAAAGGAAAGGAATTTATGGAGAGCATGTTGAGCAGAACTCTGAGTGTGCAAGTATCTAGTTGTGAAACTTGCTTGGGAGTAAGCTCTCAATCTTCTCCTGACTGATCACCTGAACCAAAGTCAAGCTACTGACTTTAAACGAGCACTTGGTGGGAGGCAACCCACTGGTGAGTCTACTTTTGAGTCATTTTTCTTTTTATTTTTCGTTCTGTGTCTGTGTAAGGATAAACAAGGAGCAAAACTCGAAATCGCCTAAGTATCGATCGATACCACATTGGTATCGGTCGACACCAATCACGAATGTACGGTTCATCATGTCGATTTAAGCCTGGTATCGATCGATACTAGGCCGTGTGTCGATCGATATCAGATGTTCCAGCACTGTAACTTCTTATTTTTCTTAATTCTTTCCGTTCTTTTGTTTTCTTTTACCTACTCTAGGCTAGATAACACTGGGCACGGTGTTCTTTAAGTCTGGGGGAGGTGTCTGCTGACATTGTGTTTGTTTTTCTTAGAGTCAGTTGTTTTATCGAGTCAAAAACGTTTTATTGAGTCAAAACTTGTTGGAGATGATGATCATGTGCTTGAATTGTTGTTTTGATTTTGTTTTTGAGTGACCAGTGTTGCAGGATCAGCTCTTGATCGACTAATGGAAAATCCAAGGACTGACCAGTTGACTAGAAAACATCCATGTCTCCAGCAGAGTTCTTCTGAAGCCTGAGCCAAATTTTTGCACTTCATCAATGTGGTTAGTGTTTACATAGCTTGATTCATCATTCATATCTGGCAAAGGAACCCATATGTTTAAAGTAATGGTATATCTCTCCCCTGTTATAAGTTGATAAATAAGAGCATAAAAGATGAAATGATTTTCTTCTGAGTAGAGGGCTAGGAAAATTTCCAGCGATCCCATTATTCTACTTAAGAGGGAATGATCACACAAAGGTTGCAAGCGAGGTTAGGAAAATTTTCCGTGATACCACTATTCGCCTACACCCTTTGATACATAGAGAGGGAAGAACCGGGGATTCAGTGGCAAACACCATCAATACTCGAGTTTCGAACCTTGATGTGTATATGTAGATCTATAAAAAAAAGAACATAATAAGAAATAAGTCTGGGGGAGAGAAAGTGATACAAAAGTGTGAAATTGGATGGTTCCTTGTCATGATATTGTATGGTAAAGGATCTAGAAGGTTCTTGAACATTGGCTGCAGCGATGAAACTGGCGATGAGCGCTTTATTTGAACAATGCTGCGAGATAATGTGTGGAATCTAGAAAAGCTGCGAATGTCTACGGAGAAGTACATGGTGGTTAGATCAAAAGGTGGTTAGGTGACATTTGGGTGCTTGGGAAAAGGATCTTTGCGATGGTTCCTGAATAGGTGAGTCTCCGTGTTTTCAAACCTCTTTATCTGGTTTAGTCTTCTATTTGCTTGAGGGCAAGCAAAGTTTACGTCTGGGTGAGTTGATATATCATGGTTTTTACCCCTTTTAGGCCATGATATAAGTCTGTTTTATAGAGTCTTTCTAGTATTTTAGAGTCTTTTAGAGTCTTTTACAGGTTTTTGCACGTTTGGAGCATAATTGAAGATATTGGAGCTTTCTGGAGCATTCTGGAGCAAAGCAGAAGTTTGTGTTGCTGAGTACCCGATTTGAAGCATCAGTATCGATCAGACACGACCAGCGACGTTTCCAAGAGTTAAAAAATTGCAGAATTGCCCCAGAAGACTTTATTATTTACAAGAAACCCCAAAACGTGATTTAGGTTATTTAATAGGATTTTACAGCCACTTTTATGGCTAAGCTTTTATTCTACTTTGATTCTACATTGGTTTTTTGAGAGACAACTCTGAACTCATGTTTTCTATTATTTTATTTGATGATCTATTCAATCATGTTTCTTTCAATCTTCTTGTCTGAGTAGATCCCCTTTTAGGTACAGGGTTCTCATAAGGGTTTTCTCTGAATGCTAGGTTAATTAGTTTATTAGGATTCACCATCTGAATTAGTTTTTCGCTTTAGGTTGTGTTCAAAGCTTGTTCTAGATTAGTTACCTAGAATATAGTTCTTAGGATAATTGATTAGGCACGACAGTGCTATTAATTACCTGATAGAACCTAAGGTGAGCAAATTGATTATTCGCAAAGAGATTTGGTTTAATTGATTTGTGAACATATCAAACCTGAAATTAAAGCTGATTTATTCTTAGGAATTTGCAAAGAGATTTGGGATTCTGAAGTTTAGATTTAGATAATTCTCGCAACGACAGTTGGTTAGTTATACTTTAGTGATTTGAGTTCAAGAACCGCGCTAAATCTGAATCCTGTTAGTTAGTTTATCTACATTCATTGATTTCCTGAGAAATACCCTGGACCTATATTTTTCTCCATTGAATTTACAACTCGTTTACTGCTTATTGTTTTTGTTACATCTCGTTTGCTTAGCTTGATTCGATACTATTTTTCTATTATGTGATTTATGTGAGTCCTTGTGTTCGACCCCTATACTTTCTGTGAGTCCTTGTGTTCGGTCGTGGCTTTCGCGCGGCTGGATGGCACGGGTCGTGGACACAGCTTCTTTTTGTAATATGATTTCTACTCGTCTTTTATTTGTTCTTCGTTTAAAAATCTGAAATTAAATAAGACAAAAACAAAATAACAATAATCTAAAATGCAATTCAAAGGGAAATAATTAAAATACCGAGTGAGTTGCCTCCCACTAAGCTTTTGTTTTAAGTCGTTAGCTTGACTTTGTTGTTGATCAAGCTGGTGGTGGATCGATCAAGGCCATTATTTCCCTCAAATTTTCTTCTTCTTCCGCGAGGTATGGCTTGACACGCTGTCCATTCACTGTGAATGTGTCTCCATTTTTTCCCCAAAGGAAAATGACTCCGTATGGCTTGACTTCCTTTATTGTGAAAGGTTCGGACCACCTCGATCGTAACTTTCCTGGAAAAAGTTTAAGACGGGAATTGAAAAGAAGAACCTTTTCGTTAGCACTGAAGGATCGAATGATGATATTCTTGTCATGATACACATTCGTCTTCTCTTTGTATATCTTTGAGTTCTCGTAGGCGTTGTGCCAAATTTCTTCTAACTCGTGCAATTGGAGTAATCTTCTTTCTCCAACTGTCTTCATGTTGAAATTCATCTCCTTAATAGCCCATTGTGATTTGTATTCGATCTCTATAGGAAGATGACATGCTTTTTGTGAGAGCAGAATCTCACAACCTCAATCCTTGGCCTTTTTCAGGTTGTATGTTCTTGAGAAATAACAAAGAATTGCGTAGATGAGTTTAAGAAAGAAAATGTGTATTATTATTATTATGCCAAGAATTCGGTCCCCTTTACATTCACCTTCCTCTTTGATTTATACAAGTTTTAAAAATACAAAACGTTTCAATCTCCTTCAAAGCGCGGAATTGAATTTGTGATCTTCGGGTAAATGCCCAGTTCATCCGGGGGAGAACGCATTTAATGTATTTGACTTGTTTGTCGTGAGCTCCGTTTCCCAACGATCTCCCTTTTTCCTACATGCTCGGCTTCTTCCCAGATCGCGACCTTGCTTTACGAGGCCAAGTTGTGAACCGGGCTTAATTCCAGGCCCGTTAAATCGAGCTGAACTTTAGGTGTGGAATTTGGGCCCAACAGTTGCCCCCCAGCATCTTTAATGACTCATCATCGAAGATGCGGAACTACGATCTCGAGATTTAATTGATCCTCCAGCTGGCACGATCTCGCAATCTCGGGCCTCTGATTGATCTTCTAGCTTGATTGTAAGGCGAGTTTGTAGGGATCCTGTAGCGTTTGCGCGACTTTTGAGGGATGTGACAGGACGAGTGGGCGAGTGGGTATAAATGAGCGGTTTTCGTTGCTTCAACTTCCCACGTCGCCTCAACTTCCACTTACCGAGGTAATGATATCTTTTCACTTTTTGCCTTCTCGTTTTATTATTATTTTTACTCCATTAATTGAACTGTCTTCTCCTTACTCTTACTTTTATCCGAGATATTTTTCCTCTGTAAAAATTCAGCTACCATCGTTTCTGGTTGAATTTCCTCCTTTTTCAAACTCGATTTTCTTTGCTTTTTCCTGCAATGGCTTCTGCTTCTCAGCTGGATGCTCATCCTTGTAACGTCCCCATCCCGAGATGTTACACCGGGCCGATTTTTTTTGGGTTAAGGAATGCCCGGAAGGATCAGAAAAAGGCTTAGTCAAGGCCGAGAAGCGGACCAAATGACTTAGCCGGGCAAAATGGGAGGAAGTAGTCGAGCTAAATTAGCTGGACGAGCTGAAGTAGCTGAGCTACTAGCTGAACCAGCTGGACAAGCTGACTGGCAACTCAACCTAGCTCGGTAAGCTGGTCAAGTACTGACCCAGCTGGGCAGACTGAAAGCTAGGTAAAGAGGTAGGTGGGAGTAGTGTTGGGTCAACTGTTCGAGTGGTAACTCAGGTGATCGACTAGGAAGCTAGCTAGCCAGGGGCAGTTGGTTAGTCGATTGACTGGGAAGGTGACCACATGCATCGCATGTGCGAGGGTGGTTATTTAGCCGAAGTGTCGTGTACCTGTTTGGCCAAACAACGCACCCGTTTGGCCAAACAACGCACCCGTTAGGCTAAACAACGCATCTGCTCGACCAGAAGGGGTGACCCTTGGTAAAAGACACCCATCCAGATCCTATATATGGAGGATGGGTGATATAGAGAGACAGACCACGAAATCCACACACAAGAAAAAGGGGATCTTTCCGAGAGACTAAGGCAATATCTAAAGGAGAGATATTTAGCCGAGAGTCCACGGCGATATCAAAAGAAGAGTTAGCCGGAAGAGAGAAAGGCTAGTTGATCATGAAGATCAAACCAAGGGGAATCAGAACGTGGGAATAAGGATCACGGCAGACAAGTGCTTCAATCCAAAAGCATGGCTAATGTGAGTGCATTACCGGCGGCATAGTACGGATCTAGACTATCGGTTCGCCGGGAAAGTCTTATGATCGTTCTATATGCGCGCGTGGTCTATTTTAATCGCACTACTTGGTTTAATATTCGTAATTGCTTATCGGCCATGGTTAGATAATCTTGGCCGAATATTCATGATAACCTTACACGGGCGTGGCTAAGTTAGCCGGATGGAAAGTGATTGCGGGTAAGGCGAGTGGCTTGGGGATCGGCCAGAATCCGCCAAGACTCGGCTATATGTGAGTAACTAATCCGATCCGGCTAAAGTAAGAAAAACACGCCCAAGGGAGAAATTTTCGGTAAGAAAGAGAGGAACTCACCTAAACACGCACCACCGGAAAAGTGAAAAGGTGCGAAGTGAAAAGGTGCGAAGAGAAAAGGTGCAAACCGAAGAGGTGCGAAGTGAAGAGGTGCGATCAACGGATTACGGATCCGGATATGATCCACGGTAAAAAGGGGGCACAGAACGGACTGACCGAGATTGGAAATCTGGCGGCTAGTTCGGGGAAAACAGGGGGAACTCGGCGGCCCAGCCAAGGGAAGAGACTGGTCACGGAAAAGGGTGCATAAGCCGGGAATGGATATGCGCAGATTGTCGGGCCAGATTAAAGGGTTCTCTAACGGTTACTTAGCCATGTGGGGATGGTTGGTTGAATGACTAAGTACCGAAGGGAAGAGTTCGTTATCGATTCGGATAAACGGATCAGATGGTATCCGACAAGGGGCGCAGTCAAGGTGGACAAGGGGACTTATCGGACTACAACCAAAATGCGGTTCAGGGAGCAAACGAATCGTGAATTGGATACGGGTAAGTTCACTACCTTTGAACAAATGGATAGTGACTAGCGTATTACTAGATGGTTAAGGCTATGGAAGGTATTGCCTTAGGATGCAATACTTGGACCGAGTCAAAGATTAATCTATAAGCTGAACGGAGGTTTATGGGAACTGTCCAAAGGCAAAAGATGATCGGACCGGACAAGTACTTGATTGGAATTAAATCAAGGAAAAGAAAAGAAAGATTTATATAGAACGAATTCCGCTGCGTATTAATAAGAGGTTAAAATAGATCTAGGCTTAAAACAGCTAAGGATAGTCGTAAGATAGATTTGTAAGAAAACCGCCTAAGGAGATATTTGGTATTAAAATGGGTAAAAACCAGGAGGTTCGGCCAGGCAACGACCTGAACTAGGAACGCGTCGTCCGTGGCCTAGGAAGGCCGGGACGGGGTGTTTCACTCCTCCCCTTGCTGAGCGGTTCGATTCCCATTCGAAGAGCACGATTTCGGCTGCTGAGCTTGCGAATATCTCTTCCTTATGCGGAATTGATATCGGCGATATGCTCATCCCGCCGGCAGATGGTTCCCCGGAGAATCCCCCGGAGGGTTATGCATGTGGTTATGATGCGTTCTTCCTGAGATGCCGCCTTACTTTTCCCATCCCAGCCGTTATTTTTAACATCATCAGTGACCTCGGGCTTGCCCTTCCACATCTTATGCCATGTGCGATAAGGTCCCTGGTCGCACTTTGGGTACGCTCTAGAGAGTCTGGGGTTATTTTTGATACATAAGTCTTTCACCAGCTCTTTAACGTCAAGGGGAATTCTCATCTTCGCGGGACCTACTACTTTCCGTCGAAGGTCAATCAATCCGTTTTTCGATTCAATGTGAGAGATGACAAATGGTGAGAGCAGTGGTTTTATTTCCGACTTTCCAGAAGATCCGTTGAAGGCGAGTCGGTGCCTAGACACTCCTGGGCTCAGATCACCGGTCAGCGCGAACTCGGATATCGACCTGAGCATTCCTTCTAGGGATTTCTTAATCGTTGCCCCCTTTTATTTTGTTCTATTGTGATGACCCTTTTTTTTTCGAAGACAGTAACTGCTGAGGTTCAGTGGCTCGTCGACCTTGTCAAAGGTGAGGGTTTCGACTGGAAAGGTTTCTCCCTTGATAGGATTCCGCAAGCTCGCGAACGTCGATCTCCCGGACTGTCCGTTGCGGCTGCTTGCCAGCTTACACTACAAGAAAACACAGTTTTTGCGACCACCAAAAGAGTCTCAAAATGGTCCCAAATGAGTCATTTGCGACTATTTTGGGACCAAAAAAAGTGGTCGCAAATATTTGGTCGCTAAATAAAGTAGTCGCAAAACGGTCACAAATTTGGGACTGATATGTGACTATAATATCAGTCTTAATTTAGAGACTGATTTGCGACTACTTGTAAAATAATAATTAAAAAACAAAACAAAACATAAATTCCAAAACATATATTTTTATTTATTAAATTAATTAATAAAAACATCAAAATTAAAAATAAAAATAAAAAAAGATCGAAGATCTGCTTCATCTTCACTCGCCGGCGGATCTGCTCTTCCGGCGCCGCAGAAACACAGATCTGCTCCTCCGGCCAGACTGGCGGGCTCCTCCGGCCATACTCCCAAGCCTCGTCGGCGGTGAGCTTCTCTTCCTTTTCTTCCTTCTCACCGGATCTGTAAAAAAAATAAGAGAAAGTTATATAAACCTTTGGAAGAAGAAAAAGAAGAAGAAGAGGTTAAGAGAGAGACGAAAGACAAATTAAGAGATGGAATCGGCGGAGATAGAGAGAAGAGAATACATATAACAAAATTAAAGTAGTGATCGTAAAAGCATAACCTTTTTCCCCATAAAAACCAAAACTTTATTCTTCCAGACACAGAAGTCGATTCGGGCTGTGTAAAAAAACGAAATATCCGACTCTAACCTTGTTATGAGAATTAAATGGATGAACCAGAAAAAAATTAAACAAGAATTTAAAGTACTAGAGACTAGAGCAAAATACAAATCAATTAAAGAAGAAATTAGAGACTAGAGCAAGAAACAAAAAATTAAAGAAGAAGATCGCAAGAAGGAGAGAGAAAAAGAAATGAAAAATCAATTAAAAAAAAAAATTAAAACAGTTTAAATCTTCCACCGTTGGATTAAACCAATCAACGGTGGAGGATTTCGATCCTCGTCACAAAAAACTAGCCAATGAGAATCTTTCATCTAATTTAGTATTTCTAAAATAATTATATTTTAACAATTGTAAGTGTTGAATTTTTTTGTATATTATTTGATGTTTATTTAAAAAATCGAGTGGAGTTGCTAAACGGAAGCAAATCAGTCACAAATTTGGGACTACTTTTGCAAGTCTTTAAACAGTCGCAAATTTGCGACTGTTTTGACACTGCATTGCGAGTAGTCGCAAAGTGGTCACAAATTAGTCACACTTTCATCCAACTTTTTGCGACCAAAAAAAGAGTCACCAAAGTTGGTCACAAAAACTGTGTTTTCTTGTAGTGTTATAGGTTTGGAAGGACTTACGTTTTTCTCTTCCTTAGATTAAGAATTGCTTAGATTAAGAATTATTCCTTTTATTTAGCTTCCCCTTTATTTGATTTTGCAGCTTCTCCACCTCCATCTCCTCTGCTTCAAATTCAAGCTCCGGCTCCCGCTCCATCCATTATCCCGAGACTCGAGGCCGTTGCCAAAGATCTAGCCCGTGTTGAGGTTGATTCTCTGGCTGGTTCCCATGTGCCAGATACTGCCCCTGCTACCTCCTAGGTTGATCTTACTCGTAATGAGAGTTCCACCGAATCCAGCAAGATGGTTCCTCCCAAGAAACCGCCTCGTCTTTCTTATAGAGAGATGATGCGATTGCGCCCTACCCTGACGGTAGCTGGTGCTCTTGACAAGAGGGTTAAAGAGGCTCTTGGTAAGTCCATTCATGCTGAGATGGCACATCGAAAGGAGGTTGAAAAGGATGAGCGTCGTGAGCCCGAAGCTGATCTTGTTGGAGGTGGCATATTGCCAATAGGTGGTGAAACCGAGATTGCCCAACACGATGCTCGAGCTACAGGTCCTCAAAGGTCCACTTCCAGGGTGTCCTCTAAGGAGCCAAGTCATTCGGCTGAGCAGCAATCACGTTCGAAACGATCTCGTGGTGATGGTTTTGATGGTGAAGAAACATCAAGGAGGTATGCGATGCCTCGTTCTCGAGGTAGCAGAGGTGCTTCTCCAAATTCCATTAGGTTCGACTTTGACGGACCTGAGGCAATTGTGGAAACCAGCTCCCAGCTTGCAAATCTCTTTAGGCGTGTTAGGCCCACGTCTTGCTTCTTGCCATCTCTTAGGAACATGAAGAAGCCTGAGGGCTATATTCAGCTCGCAAGTGCGATGGGCCAGGTAGTTTTTGCTGTCTTTACCCCTTTTTTTTGTTGCTTTGATTTTTCATTTGCTGGACTTTTACTTCTTTTTCCCAGGCCGTTTCCGCTGCCAATGAGCTGATTACCTCTTTTGAGCAAGATCTCCGTTCTGCGACCCAGCCTGAGGAAGTGGAGCGGGCAGCTAGGACCATTACTGACCTTGTCCCCGAAAGGGACGAGCTGGCGAAGAGAATTGCTCGTAACGAGGAGAGGATGGCCGAGGTTGTTCTTTTGGAAGGCCAGGTTAGGGACCAAGCTATTTCGGCTAAGAGATCGGAGGATTCCGCTCAGGAGGCTCAAGCTCAGATTTCTGCGTTGGAGAGATCAAACGAGGATTTGATGGTGGATCTCTGTGTTGCCGAGGGGCGAGCTGGAGCTGCTGAGGTTGGTTTGCGTTCAGCTAGTGAAAACATAGTGGACTTGAGGGTCCAGGTTGAGAAGGTTACTGAAGACTCGAAGAAACTTGCCAAGAGGCAAAAGGAGATGGTGAGGAAGGCTGAGAAAGCTGCGAGGAGGGAGATATCCAAACAGTATCGTGCCATTCTTTTGGGAATAAAAGATAAATGGGAGAAGAAGAAGATCGAGGTCGATACCGAGACTCAAATTATGGAGTGTAAATCCAATATCCTTCTCCTCGATGATATTATCAGCCAGACCATCAATGATTTTGAGGCCGAAAAGAAAAGCATCTAGGTTGAGAAACTGAGGTTGGACGCGGAGCTTGCCATCGTCCAGGTATCAGATTTTTCCCTGGGTAAAATTGATATTCCTCAGGTATCCGATGACTCGGTTACGCTGCATGCTGGGTCAAGCGCACAATTGAATGATAAGCTGGACCTTGATTCTCAGGAGCTCATGAAGGAGTACCCGCTGCCCTTGAATCAGGCTGCCCCGGAGGATAAACCAGCTGATCGCACTTATTAAAAATACCTTTACTGTTTTCGTTTCTTGTTGTTCTTTTGAACTTGGTGCCTGGGGAGGCCTTTAAACCTTTTTCCGGTTGTTTGTTGAACTTGTTTACGCCCTAGTGGGCTTTTGGTTTGAACTTATGCTCCTTTGAGGAGGCTTTATTTATTTTGATGATTAAAAAGAAATCTTTCTTTTTATGGTTCATGTTTTTTGCCATTTAGAGGTTGTGTTTTTTTTTTTTTTAGATCCAAGGCGGTTTTTCAGCCAAGGATCCAGGTCGTTGAGAGACCTTGTTCCCAGGTCGTTTAGAGACCTCGGGAGCTGACCAGACGATTTAAAGACGCAAGGTCGAAGCCGTTTAGAGGCATGCGTGTAACCTAAACAGTTTAGACGTAGAGGTTCTTGTCATTTAGAGACTAGGAAGGTTGTGACTCAGCAATTTAGACGCAAAGTCGAGTCGTGCTAACTGGTAGCATGCTCTAGCTCGTAAGGCTGTTTATTTAGAGAGTGAAGCTTTTAGCTTGTATATGATAGCTAAGGGGTCTCAGGCTGTTTTTAACAGGCTCAAAGAAGAAGATTTGTTTTTTTATATATTAATAGCTGCACCCTTGTGAGGTTGCCTACGTACCCTGAGGAGGGATCAAGCCTTTTGGTAGTTTGATTTTTACAAGTGTCTTTTTAATGATAGTACTTCTTTAAATTCATGGCATTCCATGAGTTCCTTTCAGGCGTATTGTCGTGCATCCTGGTGAGTTTGTACACGCCGTCTTTTACTATCTCGAAGATCTGGTATGGACCATCCCAGTTGGTGCCTAGTTTTCCAGCGTTTCTTTCCCTTGTGTTCTCGTATGTTTTTCGTAGGACGAGCTCGCCGACTCGAAATCTTCGCTGTTTGACTTTTGAATTATAGTAGCGTGCTGCCGCATGTTGATAATTTTGAAGGTTAACGAGTGCTCGGTCTCGACGTTCATCGATAACATCGAGGTGGTCGAGAAGAATTTCGTTGTTTAGTTCCTCGTTTATGGGACATACATTTATTCTCAAGCTGTGAACTGCGACCTCGGCGGGAACCACAGCCTCGATTCCGTAAGCTAAAGAGAACGGTGTTTCTGAGGTTGCCTTGCGTGGTGAGGTCCGGCAGGCCCACAGAACTCCAGCGAGTTCGTCGAACCACATTTGCTTTTTAGAATCCAGTCGCTTTTTGAGATTGCTCAGTATTAGCTTGTTTGCTGCCTCAGCCTGCCCGTTACCCTGAGGGTAACGTGGGGTCGAGGTTGTTAATCTGATTTCGTGATCTCCGCAGAATTTGAGGAATTGATTAGAGATGAACTTTGAGCCATTGTCGATCACGATTTCGTATGGGACTCCGTTCCGGCAGACTATGTTTTGCCATACGAATTCTTGTACGTGATTTGCTTTAATTTGCTGAAAAGCTCCTGCCTCCACCTATTTGGTGAAGTAGTCGGTGAGGACGAGTAAGAAACGACACCTTCTTTTTCCCGAAGTTACCATGGGTCCTACTATATCCATTGACCACCTCATAAAAGGGTATGGAGGTGAAATGGAGGATAAGTTTTTGGTAGGTTGATGCAAAGTTGGAGCATGCCGTTGGCATTTGTCGCATGCTTTAGAATGTTCTTCGCAGTCAACAACCAAGGTGGGCCAAGAATATCCTTGCCTTTTGATCCTAATGGCTAGTGCCCTTCCTCCTGAGTGGCTGCCACACGAGCCTCCGTGAATTTCCGATAATATCGTAAAAGCTTCGATCCCGTGGACGCATACTAGGTAGGGGCCATTTACACTTCGTTTGTAAAGGCGGGGGCTGATTATAGAATATCTTGAAGCTATGGTTTTGAGCTTGCGAGCTTCCCACTTGCTGGGGGGAGCCTTTCCCCCCTCAATGTATTGTATAATCGCTACTCGCCAGTCAGCTCTTGCAATCATTTTATCGCGGAGCGTGACGTGCCTGGCGTCAAGCAGGTCTGGCTCCGGGTCTGCGGCTTCTTCCTCTTCCGGGAGGTCGTTTATCATTATTGTATCTAACTCCATGTCGTCATTGTCTATTTCCGTTGAAACTTCGCTATCCTTATCGATTTTGATGCTTGGTTTTTCAATTCCTTCTACTGGAATTACTCTTTTTACAAGTGGATTCGAGGTCGATGCCAGAGCTGCCAGTGCGTCTGCGATCGTGTTCTCACCCCGTGGTATTCGTGTTAGACTTAAGGCTTCGAATTGTTTAACTAGCTCATGGACTATGGCTAGATAGGATTCCATCCTGCTATCTCTAATTTCGTATTCTCCATGAAACTGGCTTGTAACGAGCTGGGTGTCGCTAAATGCGTTTTGCTTGCGTATTACTATTCCAAATGCAAGTCCGAGACCGGCTATTAAGGCCTCGTACTCGGCTTCGTTGTTTGATGCTGAGAATCCGAGTCTGAAAGATTGTTCTACGACTTCGTTAGTCGGGGATATAAGGTGGATTCCCACACCTGCCCCTTGTTTTGAGGAGGCTCCATCGACATAAAGCTGCCAGGTCTCGATGCTTGTTCCGGTAACCTGGCTATTAGCTGTGAGCTCGATAATGAAATCAGCTAGTACTTGTGTTTTGGCGCTTATCTGAGGTCGATATTCGATATCGTACTCGCTCAGTTCGATGGCCCACTTTGCTAACCTGCCAGACTGGCTGGGGCTGTGCAATATTGTGCGTAATGGCTGTGTTGTCATTACTATGATGGGGTGTGATTGAAAATACGGCCTGAGTTTGCGAGCTGAGATTAATACTGCCAGCGCCAGTTTTTCCATTCGTGGATATCTGGTGTCGACGTCTTCTAAGGATTTGCTCACGTAGTAGATCGGTTTTTGCTCAGTTCGTTCTTCTCTTATGAGGACGCCACTCACTGCGGCTTCGGAGATTGCTACGTATAGGTAAAGTGGCTCTCCCTCAATCGGTTTTGATAAGATGGGGGGGCTCGGAGAGGTATGCTTTTAGTTGCTTAAAGGCTTCCCTGCACTTGTCATCCCATATGAATTTTTTTGTTTCCTTTTAATAATTGGTAAAAGGGGAGACATTTATCAGTCGACCTGGAAATAAATCGATTTAACGAGGCAATACGGCCTGTCAGCCTTTGCACCTCTTTTACTGAGCTCGGAGGTTGCATTTCTAGGAACGCACTGATTTGTTTGGGGTTTGCTTCTATTCCTCTTTGAGTCACTATGTAACCTAGGAATTCACCTGAGGCGACCCCAAAAGTGCACTTTGAAGGGTTGAGTTTCATCCCATATTTGTTTAGTAAGGTGAAACATTCCCCCAGCTGACCTATGTGATCTTCCTCTTTCAGAGATTTGACAAGCAAGTCATCGATGTAGACTTCCATCGTTTTTCCCAGGAGGCTGGCGAACATTTTGTTCATAAGTCTTTGATAGGTTGCTCCCGCGTTTTTGAGGCCAAATGGCACCACCTTATAGCAGTACGTTCCTCGTTATGTTATGAAGGATGTTTTGTCTTGGTCCTCAGGGTTCATTTGTATTTGATTATATCCTGAGAATGCGTCCATAAAGCTGAGGAGCTCGTGTCCTGCGGTAGCTTCCACCAGCTGGTCAATGTGAGGTAGTGGGAAGCTATCTTTAGGACATGCTTTTTTTAGATCCGTAAAATCTATGCATGCTCGCCAGGTGCCATTTTTCGTTTTTACTACAACCGTATTTGCTAGCCAATCAGAATATTTTACTTCTTTGATGAATCCAACATCTAGCAACCTCGTGACCTCACTGTTGACAGCCTCGGTCTTATCAGGTCCGAATTTACGACGCTTTTGGCGTACTGGTTTGTGGTTTGGATCCACGTTGAGCTCATGTGAAATGATGTTTAGATCGATTCTGGGCATGTCAGTTGTTGTCCATGCGAATGAACCAGAATTTTCTTTGAGTAATGTTATTAATTGTTCTTTTTGGGATCTGCTGAGCTCGGACTCAATTCCTACTTTCTGGTTAGGATGAGACTCGTTGACCACGATTTTCTAAATAAAGTCTTTGCGGGGTCCGATGGAGCCTGGGCCACTTTTCTTTTTGGCTAGGCTGTATGTGAGCTCATCTTTTCGTTGCAGTTGGTATATAGCGTTTTCCTTTGCGATCTGAAAACCTGCCATGTAGCACATTCTGGATTCATTTTGACTTTCCTTAATTGTTGCGATCCCATTTTGGGCGGGAAATTTTATGCATAGATGGTATGTCGAGGACACAGCTCTAATCGAATGTATCAAGGTCCTTCCCAAGATGGCATTGAATGGAGCTGGCCTGTCTATCACCGTGAATTCGACCATTCTTCTTACTACGGCTGCTATTACCGAGAGTTTTATTGTTCAGAGAGATAGCGTGGTTTCTCCGGAAAAGCCAGTTAACACCATCTTATTTTCTTCGATTTCGTGATATGGTATATTCATTTCCCTAAGGACGCTTAGGAGGATGAGTTCTACAGAGCTCCCCGTGTCTACGAGCATCTTAGTGAGCTCATATTCACCCACTTCTAGCATGATGAGGAGAGCATCGTCATGTGGAGAATCTAGTTCAAAGGCCTCGCTTTCCCAGAATGAAATTTGTGTGTTAGGTCCCTTGAATGGGGTCCTATCACGTGTGTCGGTGTTTACCCTTCGCTGATGTTTCTTGATTGAGTTTACGGAGTTGCGACGTAGCCGGGATCCTCCATGGATAAAGTTAATTCTTTTCTTCGTGATGGGAGGAGGCAGGTCTGTTTCCCTGTCTTTGGGGGGATCTCACCTCGTTGCATCCTCGGATGAACGTTCTCGCTTACGGTCATCCTCGGATGGGCGATCCCGCCTTTCATTGTTTCTCGCTGGGTAATAGTTCTTTCTCGGAGGAGGTTTTTCCAGCTCGATTTTTCCCAGCTCTCCCGCTGCGAATTTAGAAGCGAGCTGCTTCTTCACTTCATGGCATTCCTCTGTGGAGTGGCCCTTGATCTTATGGAAATCGCACCATTTTCTGGGATCGTAAGGCTTGAATTTATTACGAGGTGGGCTTCCCATTGAGCATGAGTGTATCCCCAGGCTTTGTTTTTGATCTTGGGACTCCTTTTTCCCGGATTTTTTAGATCCTTGAGAATTTTTTGTCTGAGATTGCTTAGCCGAGGTTGCGGGTGCATGCTTCCTTGGCTGAGCTGTACTCGCTTCTTCGAGGATAATCCAGCGCGAAGCGCGATGTAATGCGTCATCTAGCGATACGGGCTCCCGAACTGTAAGCTCCTCAAAGAATTTTGATGTTTTTAACAATCCGTTTTGGAGGGCTTTCAGGGCCGTTGGATTATGCAGATCAGCGATTTTTGCTTTGATGGCTTTGAAGCTGTCAATATACGTCTGCAGTGAGTCGCCTGGCCTTTGAGTGAGTACCCACAGATTGGCCTCCGAGGTCTCTATCTGGATAAATACCGAGTATTGCTTCAAGAATGCAGCTTGAAGTTGGGTGAAGTTGTCAACCGAGTTCGGCTTCAGGGAGGTGAACCATTCTAGGGCCGAATCTGTTAGATTTTTGGCGAAGAAGCGGCAGCGCACTGACTCGAGGTCACCCTCGGGTAGTCGAACCCTTGAGAAGGCAAATTTGAAACTTCTCATGAATGCCTTGGGGTCGGTTTCTCCGTTATACCTAGGAAATCGGATATTCCCGACATCGCCGAGCTGAGGGCTCGCGATTCATGAAGTTAATGTCGTCTGATTGACTTCATCAATCACCCTGTCTATCTCAGGTGCTGAGTTTAGAGCAGCGTGGACCTGCGATCTCATCCGCTGCAGCTCGGTGTTCGTTTTTTCGCAATATTTCTTTATTGACTCGAACCCATGTGAGCTGCCGGGTCCCAAGTGGTTTTCGTTATTGCTCGGGAAGCGGAGTAGGGATTCTCCGGCAGGTTGGACCTCGTTTATGATCCCAGAGCGGGCCTGATCGGTTAGTAGATCCGAGGTCGGGTCTACTCCTGGTAAGGTCGCTATTGGCGTAACCTCTCCTTCCGCAGCCTGGATCGTGGAGGGAGTGAATATGGGATCCGATATCATCGAGCTGAACCGCGAGGCGGTGGCTGAGCCGACCATCCTGCTGGTTGAGGCGTTGATATCAGAAAAGTTTAGTCTTGTCACCGGCGGAGGTGGGAACGGAAATCGTCCCTGCCCAGGGGCAAGAAGGGATTGTGCTCCAGGTGGGAGAGCGAGCCTCGCAGAGGTGCCTGCCCGATTTACTCTTTCGAGGTCGTCCTGGCGTGCTGCCATTGAACAATTCTGCTCTATGAGGCACGATATTAGGTTCCGGATCTCAGGTATTTGATCCGGAGCCGATTGGTTCAAGGCTGCAAGTCCCGAGGGGTCGACAATGTCGTTGATCCCGGTCGAGATGCTTTCTCCCGAGGTGGTAATGGGAACACTTGTTGTTTCATCCAGGTCTGCTGAAACGATGTCAGCGGATTGGGTCAGAGGAATGGAGGTGTTTATGACTCCAGATGATGTAGAAACCGCCGCACTTGTTGTATCTGCCATCGTCTTCTTTTGATTGGTTAGTTTCGTAGGTTACAAAGAGGAAGTTGTTTTGCTCTTCCCCACAGACGGCGCCAAATTGTGAGAGCAAAATCTCACAATCTCAATCCTTAGCCTTTTTCAGGTTGTATGTTCTTGAAAAATAACAAAGAATTGCGTAGATGAGTTTAAGAAAGAAAATGTGTATTATTATTATTATGCCAAGAATTCGGTCTCCTTTACAATCACCTTCCTCTTTGATTTATACAAGTTTTAAAAATACAAAAAGTTTTAATCTCCTTCAAAGCGCGGAATTGAATTTGTGATCTTCGAGTAAATGCCCAGCTTGATCCGGGGGAGAACACATTTAATGTATTTGAATTGTTTGTCGTGAGCTCCGTTTCCCAACGATCTCTCCCTTTTCTACATGCTCGGCTTCTTCCCAGATCGCGACCTTTCTTTACGAGGCCAAGTTGTGAACCGGGCTTAATTCTAGGCCTGTTAAATCGAGCTGAACTTTAGGTGTGGAATTTGGGCCTAACACTTTTCCATAGATAAGATTGAATGGTGTTGTACCGAAAGGTGTCTTGAATGCTGTCTGGTATGCCCAAAGTGCATCGTCAAGTTTGTAGACCAATCCTTGCGATTTGCTCCGGTTGTTTTTTGCAAAATTGACTTGATCTCCCTATTCGAGATTTCAACTTGGCCGCTGGTTTGAGGATGGTATGGAGAGGCGACTTTGTGCGTAACTCTATTCTTTTTCAATAAATTTTCGAAGACATTGTTGATGGAGTGGGATCCTCTGTCGCTTATCACGATTATGGGAACTCCGAAACGTGAAAAGATGATCGATTTGAACATTTTAATAACCACATTCGCATCGTTCGTTGGGCTTACAATTGCTTTCACCCACTTAGAAATGTAGTCAATGGCTACTAAGGTGTATTGATTTCCGAAGGATATTGGAAACGGTTCCATGAAATCGATTCCCCATACATCAAAAATTTCAACTTCGAGAATGAAATTTTGAGGCGTCTCATTCCTCTTGCTTATGTTTCCCATTCGTTGACATGAATCACAATGTGATATGTAGGCCTGCGTATCCTAGAACATAGTGGGCCACCAAAAACATGCTTGTAGTATTTTAGAAAAGGTTTTCAAAGTTGCGAAATGACCTACATAGGCTGAACTATAGCATCTGAATAATATTCATTCCATTTCTTCTTCAGCCATGCATCGTCGATATGAACTATCTGCACATCTCTTGTAAAAGTATGGTTCTTCCCAAAAGCAATGTTTTATATCTCGCTAGAATTTCTTCTTCTTATAGCCAAAGAATTGTGGTGGTTCGATGTCTGCAGCGAGGTAGTTGAAAATGTGCATGAACCATGGGGTGTTGAAAGCGTCCGACCAACGTATAAGAGGTCGTGGGGGTGTTTCATGTGTAGCGAGAGGTACCGTGTCTATTGTGTAGATTTTGTAATCCGACAAACTATCATTCAAAGGCACTTTGTCTTTTACTCGTGTTTCTGAAAGGTGATCTTCTACTCCATTGTATGCTCTTTTTCGATCTCGGATCTCGATGTTGAATTCTTGCAGTAGGAGTATCCATCTTATTAATCTAGGTTTTGCGTCTTTCTTGGCAATCAAATATTTGATCGCCGCATGATCCGAATGAACTATGACCTTAGACCCGACAAGATAAGACCAAAATTTCTCAAAGGCAAATACGACAGCCAAAAGTTCCTTTTCTGTTGTCGCATAGTTTCATTGAGCTTTGTCCATCGTTCTCCTTGCGTAGTAGATCGCGTGTAGCTTCTTGTCTTTTCGTTGACCGAATACAGCTCCAACTGCAAAATTGCTTGCATCACACATGATCTCAAATGGTGTTCCCAATCAGGTGGTTGGACGACTGGAGCAGAGACAAGGGCATCTTTGAGTTTATGAAACACGGCTAGGCATTCGTCGTTGAACTCGAAGTTTGTCTCCTTGCATAATAAACGCGTAAGAGGTCTAGAAATTTGGGAGAAATCTTTTATGAACCGCCTATAAAATCCAGCGTGTCCTAGAAAGCTTCGGATACCCTTTACATTCATAGGAGGCTGTAGGCTCGTCATAACCTTGATTTTTGCTTTTTCTACTTTGATACCTTTTCTCAAAATCCTATTTGTCTTAGCACAATTCAGTCTCGTACCGTGAAGTGACATTTTCCCCAATTTAAAACAAGATGTTTGTCTGCACATCGCAGTAAAACTTTGCATAGATTCGTTAAACATATTTGGAATGAAGATCCATAGATGGAGAAATTGTCCATGAAGACCTCAATGAAATCTTAGATGAATTCGGTGAATATCGACATCATGCATCTCTGAAAACCACAAGGCATTCGCCGGTAAGCAAATTTGTTGTATGGACAAGTGAATGTTGTTTTCTCTTGATCCTCTGGTCGAATAGGAATTTGGAAAAATCCAGAATAGCCGTCGAGGAAGCAATAGTATGGATGATTAGCTAAACTTTCTAGCATTTGGTCGATAAAAGGCAGAGGAAAGTGATATTTTCGTGTTGCTGCGTTCAGCTTCCGGTAATCAATGCACATACGATGTCCGATGACGGTTCTCGTGGCGATCATCTCATCTTTATCGTTTTTGATTACTGTTACTCCTCATTTCGTAGGGACAACGTGAACTAGGCTAACCCAAGGGATGTCCGAGATTGGGAAGATGATTCCAGCTTCTAAAAGCTTCATAACTTCCTTCTTGATGACGTTCACTAAGTTAGGATTCAATCTCCTTTGGTGCTCAATTGAATTTTTAGCATTCTCCTCAAGGTTGATCTTGTGCATACAAAGATTTGGAGAGATTCCTGGTATTTTGCCAAGCGAATAGCCTATAGCTTTTCTATGATTTTTCAACTCGCGTAATAGCATTGTGATAAGCTCAAATGTAATACCCTAAAGTACTAACATATTTGTCGA
Source organism: Eutrema japonicum (assembly GCA_030161315.1). Lineage (NCBI taxonomy): Eukaryota > Viridiplantae > Streptophyta > Magnoliopsida > Brassicales > Brassicaceae > Eutrema > Eutrema japonicum. The sequence goes on from BSQW01000005.1 coordinate 26,591,444, forward strand.
TTGTAGTATTTAGGGGTAGAATCCACATAGACTCAAGAATCACACAATATATTATATAGGTTCGAATTAAGCTAAGTAAATCAATGAAACAAGAAAATAGTAACGTAAATCAAAGAGTTGTAAATTCAATGGAGAGGAGATAAGTTCAGGGTATTTTTCAGGAATCAGATAATGCAGATAAACTAATTAGTCAGGATTCAGGTTAAGCCCGGTTCTTGAACTCAAATCACTAAGCTATAATTAACCAACTGTCGTTGCGAGAATTATCTAAGTCTAAATATCAGAATTCCAAATTTCTTTGCAAATCCTAAAGACTAAACTAGCTTTAAGTCCAGGTTCGATATGTGCACAAAACAATTAAACAAAATTTCTTTGCAGATAGTTATTTTGCTCACCCTAGGTTCTATCAGATCATCAATTGAAATGTCGTGCCTAATCGATTAATCTAAGATCTAAGTTCCAGGTGATCAATCCAGAATTAGCTTTAAGAACAACCTATGGTGAAGAACTAATTCAGATTATGAACCCTAACCAACTAATTAACCTAACATTCAAAGAGATCCCTTATTGAGAATCCTAAACCTAACAGGAGATCTACTCAGACATGGAGATTGAAACACACAACATGATTGAATAAATCTCTGAAATTAATAATAAAGGAGAAAGAAATTGATGAAATGCCTTGATGAACTATTCAAGAGATTTATGTTCCTAGCCTAAGGGATTAGTTGTCTAGGGTGTATTTTGGTTGATCTTGTTTATATTCTTAATGCTTGCTAATCATTGATCCACAAATGAGAGTTTGCTAATGGATTGAGTGATTAGCATAGGGATTAGTTGCTTGAAAGAGAATTAATCAAGATTAGTGATCTTAACCTAATGATTAGCATTGATTGTGTGTATTAGCATCATTAGTTAATTGTCTTGATGATTATATGATGATGATTGAGGTTGATTCTTGTTAGATCTTTCACTTAGGTTGGTTCTTAATGCTAGATTTGATAAGATAAACCAAAGTTTAGAACTACACCTAGATTATGTAGCTCTAGTTGGCGTGACAACCCAAGCTAGAGCTACACCCTAGGATTTATGGTCTCATCCCCTGCATTAGGGAGAGATTCGAGTAAATGGTGTTAGTGCTAGATTAGGTTTATCCATTCGAGTCTTGAACTTAGGCATTTCACTCCTAACCGGAGTTTAAATGAATTGCTTGAACAAAACCTATTGTGAGCTTTTCATGCCTAGCCATTGAGAGTTGATGTCTAGGGTGATTAGTGAACTAAGTGGGATTGGAGATTAATGCTTGTTAATCATCTTATCACAAACGATAGTTTGTTCTTTATTTGGTGATTAACAAAGTGATTAGTGCCACGACGGTGGATTTGTCATAATTGTGTATTCCATGTTCTAGGATAGTGTTTAATGCTTCCAAATGATTCATTGTTTGATTGTTATCCATCTCATTGATAGCTTAGTTCATGATCCACATTTCTATCTTTGTTTTCTTTCTTGCATTTGTTTTCTTTAGTTTGAAAACATAAAAACCCAAAAACATTTGTTATAGCTTAGGAAGAATCATGTATTCCTAGTGTTTCAATCTTAACCTCTATGGACTGACACCTCTTATGATACAATGATAAGCATAGAGGAATTGATATGAACCTAATACAAATTCTTACTATCAGATCATCGCACATGCTTTGACAAAAGGTAGTATAACCGTTAGTTGTTCAATTAATTCACTTAGCTTAGCTATTTCTTTCTCCTTCTTCTCTTTCATATTTTTCTCCTACCTCAACTACCTTTTCTTCCTCTTCTTCAACCGTGTTTTCATCCCTTCCTTTCTCTTCGGGATTTGTTGGAAATTCCGAATCTTTGTAAGTTGTGCCACTTCTAAGCATGATCGCTTCTAAGTTGTCTATATCCTCGGGGGAAAATTCATTCAGATCTTTCAAGGATGAGCTTGTCTTTATCCATTCATTTTTAGCCTCCTCGGATTGAACATAGATACTTTCGATTTTTCCATTCAAATCCTCGTACATCTTGTCCATTTTGGCACTTAATTCATCTACATTTTTTTTGCGAGATGCTTCAAGTCTTTGCATCATTTGTTCGATTCTTTCAAGATATGAGATAGGTGGATTTGCAGAGAGCATGGGTTGAGATTGAACTGCCAACATCGATTCATAAATAGGCTGCCCGCAATCGAACTGGGCATGGCCACGGTTCATAAGACCGCACCCGCAGCGAAACGAGTGTTGGCCGCGGTTGTAAGGGCCGCACCCGCGGCGAAACTCCGTCTTGCCACGGTCGTGATGGCTGCACCCAGGGTGAATCAGGTTATGGCCTGAGTCTTGGATTTGGCAAGCTTCTGTTGTGTTCGTCATCTTAGTGTTTTGATATAACGTTAGTGCTTCGAAGTAGTTCATGTCCTCCCCGTTAAAAAGGTCATCTGGATATCTTGAATTACTAAAACTACGCTTGACGTGCGACCTATACGGTCGTTGTATTCCAAAATGATCCATCAAGAGGTGGGGACATTCTAGTTCTTCCGAGCTCTTTTGTTTTTCCTTAGGGCGTCGGGACTTGGAGATTTGCGCTCTGTCATGGGTACTGCTTGCTAGATTGTTGATAAGAACGCGAGCTTTATCTGCGGTTTTAGTGGCGAAATCCCCCCTCACTTGCAATATCTAACCAATGTTGCCATTCTCCATCAATAATTATTTAGAAAATCCGTGGTGTGAACAGTCTCTTTCCTAGTCTATAAACCGCTCTCAAGCATCATAGAGGGTTTCCGTCTTTTCTTGTATTTTCTTGTTTGAAATGTTGTATCTTGTCCCTGTAGAGGTAGGTACGAGATTTTGTGTAGAAGTGGCTTAGGAAAGTCTCTTTACATTCTTCTCACGTCGTGATAGACGCGGGTTGCAAGGTTCTTAGCCAGTTTCTGGCTTTCTCGTTCAAGGAGAACGAGAAAAGTTTGCACTTATGGTAGTCTCTGTTTGATTTTATGGCTGAACATATTTCTTCGAAAAAATCGATATGATCTATCAGATTTTTCGTCGAACAACCATTGAATTGGTGTTGTTGAACCAGACCGGCGTAATTTACCTTAGTTTTAGATTCACCATCCTCGGGTAAGGGTGGTTGGATAGCTTTTCGATCTAAAAGGAATTTGTGTGGTGCATCGAATTCACCAATTGTTTGCTCTCCTTTCTCGGCGTACTCTATTTTGCCTATCGTTTCATTGTCCTCATCGAAGAGATTGTCATGCTTATCATCACGTGGATCCCCATCGTGCAAAGGTGGCAGATCACCAAGAGGCTTATGACCTAAGTCTCGGTCCCTCATCGAGAAGTAACCTAAAAATGCAAAAGAAAATTAAAAATAAGAAAACGTTCTATGGATTTAAGCAAAGATTCGGAAGAAAACAAATCAAAATCCCCGACAACGGCGCCAAAAACTTGATGCGTACAGAATTGAACTAAGCTTCAGGTTTTATATTTGTAACCCTAAATGTCTGCAAGTGCACATATGTGTGTTGTAGTACTTAGGGGTCGAACCACATAGATTTTGTTGTTTTGGTACGAATCAATCGAATACTTAAATCAAACTAGAACATAAATAATTGGGATATGGTTTTGTGTTGCTAAGGTCTAAACTATAGAATAAAATGAACGAGGTTGTAAACAATTAAACTAAACGTTGGAGTTAAGGGTATTCGCAAGGATTCATGGCTAACATGATGTAAAAATAAATGATAAAGATAAAAAACTACGAAAATTCTTGAACTCGATTCATGGATGTATGATTAGGTCACTATCGTGATCCTAACCAACTATTACTGACCTACTAGACCAGTAGCTTTCATCTCTGGCCGCAAAGGAGGTAACGCATTATTTCGTTTAGGATTTGTCATCGCTCACAATACTCTATAAGTAGCTTTCGTCACTTATAGCGAAATCGCTCGTTTCATTCTAGTTCAAGAAACTAGAAAACACTTCCGCGAATCTAATTCAACCTATGATCAGATTCTAAGTGAAACAAATAATCATGCATTAACGAATAAGGATAAACGAAGAACTCCTAAAAGATTAGAAACCCTAAATCTAATAACTCATCGGATTAAACCATAAAATTCTCTTTGAAAAATTCCTATAACCCCAACTTGGAAACTACTCAAACATGTTGTAACAAAACATCATAAAAATAATAAAGTATAATAGATAATTAAGGGAGTAGAAAAGCGAAGAACGAAGAAAACGGATGAAGACGGAGATCGATGATGATCTCCTTGTGCTTCCTCTCTCTCTCGGTGACTGCTTTTTCTTTCCCTACTTCTAAAAAAGAGTCCCCTCTTTAGCAGTTTGGCCGCGGGTCGGGCAGTGGTACTCTGCTTGACATGGCTTTTTGATCTTCGCATAACGTTTGATTAAACCGTTGGAGTTTCCTGAAACCAAGTGCATTGGAAAGGTAGCTGGCTCTCCTTTAATGTCACAAACTTTGGGCTGGATCAGACGCTGAAAAGGTCTTCATTTGAGGCTGAACTTCTGACGGTTTGACGCTGAGCCGAAAACCTGGTTTTGCTCCAATATGCACTCTTTTATCCCGAGTTTCATGAAAAAGTCTTTTAAAACTCTAAAACATGGAAATCACTTAAAACCATTCAAAACGTAGTTAAAACACCTGCAAAAGATATTAGAATGATCCATAAATATAGTCAAAAATCGGTGTTATCGGCCTTTGCGAGCCAGACACACATGTCTTCAGTAGAATTGATGTAACTTCCTAACCACGGCTCCAAATGACTTGAAACCAATTCCAGATGAAATTTAACTCAAAATTATATCTTGTAACCAAATAGCATCTCAATCCAGCAACGAGAAGGCATCAAAAGAAGATGAAACTTCTGATGCATATGTGATGTCCAATTGGAGAAATCCGCCTTTCTTGAGCTTTAGGTGTTTGGTTGATCTTTTGGACTTGGAAACATGTATTGGACGTGAACAACTACTTTTTGGCTCCATTTTGCATCCTTTTTGATGATTTGACCTACATAGACTTTAAAACTACAGATACGAGAAAACTATCTCAAAAAGCACAAAACCAAATAAAAATGCTTAGATAAAATACTAAAATCCGTAATAAAAACAGTAAAATATAGAGTATATCAGCTCCCCCAGACTAAGACTTTTGCTTGTCCTCAAGGAAAAACAGAAAATCTTGGAATAGAAAAGAGGTTTAAAAACGCGGAAACTCACTAATTCTTTAGAACATCGTACTAACCTTCATTTTCGTAAATCAATTAGAATATAGTTGACGTTAGATAGAAACCACAATGTACTTCGCCATTTTGCTTCTCAACTTCCCAAGTCCGGCCCACATTCTCATAAGGTTACCCGAATTCTCCATTACTAACTTCTTTAAAGTTAAAGCTGTGCGGTCTCATCGAGGGGGTATTGATCAAAGAACATGTAGATTTTCCTCACTTACGTTTACTGCTTACCCAGACAGTCTTAATTTCGGTTTCTTTCTCTCCCTTTTTATCTCTTCCTTAAATCGATTTCTTTTTTTTGTTTTTGTTTCACGGGATCAAGGAATACGAGACGCGAGTATTGATCGTGTTTGCCACAAATCCCCGGTTCACCTCCTTGGATAAGTTTCCATGAGATGCGAGTATTGATGGTGTTTGCCACCGAATCCCCAGTTCACTTCTTTTGGCATACTTTCATGAGACACGAGTATTGATGATTTTTGCCACCGAATTCCCGGTTCACTTATGCGCCATCCATATCCTTTCTGCATTGAAGTACTTAACTAAAGGGAATAGAGAGGGAAATCGTACTCACACAGACTTGTCATGGCAGGCTTGAAAAAGTATCTTGGTCGACGTATACCAAGCCCCAAGATGAGAAAAGTTAAGTTCATTAGATTGAAGTCAGCGCTAAATCCTTCGGTTCCCTTAGAGAAATAGACGTTTTATGGTAGGTCGGTCCACTCACGGGTTTTCCATTAGTAAAAATCTGCGGTCAATCTCTGTTAAAACAGTCACTAAATGTTAGTGTAACACGGTTAGTTTCAAGAAAAGTTCATAATTTCCAACATAATAGTTTTGACTCAATAAAACGGCTCAAGAAAAATCATTAAAATGACTCAAAAAAATAAAAAAAACATCAAAGAAAAATCCTCAGACTTACTTTGCACCGTCTCGGTGTGAAAGTCAGCGATAGAAGGGAGCGGACAGACTCGATAAAATAAAAATAATAATAAAAGAAAATAAATAAATGGGATTTTGTATTATAGTGGTAAGTATTCCCGCCTGTCACGCGGGTGAGCCGGGTTCGATGTGCTCAAGTTTTAATCCCTGAAATAATTCTGCAAGTTCACATCATACGCAGTAGTACTTAGGGGTCGAATTCACTAGAGACCGAATAATCACACTACGAGTTTATGAGAGTCGAATTAAGCTAAGATGAAAAATAAGAGGTATTGTTTTTAGGGTTGTGAATAATGATGAAAATACCAATAAATAAACTTAAAAGCAAATAAATAATGATTCAAAAGCAGTAGAGAAAGTACTAGGCATCGGAAACTTTGCAGAGTATCACATATCGATTTAATTGGATAAATTAAACATGGAATTTCAATAAATATGTTATGAACTTGAATCAGGAATGATTAATTAACCTACTTCTGCAGCGCCAATTATTATGTTTAACCAACTTAAATCACTCAACTCCTGCTGGTAATTAAGTAGTTAAACATGCATAAATAGTTCAAGCTCGATATGTTCACAAAGTTTAATAACTTGCTCATCTAAATCAATTCAAATAATTTAAAAACACTTTAGGTGAGTAAACATACTTATAAGCAGTAGCTAGATGGTCAATCAAGCAACAAGCATTAAACATAAATTTATATGAATAACTTTAAAGATAATCCCAAATCTAACAATCTATTGATCAATCCATGAACTCATTGAATACCGATAACCTAGCGATAGAACTATTCACACATGACCATAGATGTAACACAGAGAGATATAGAGCAATTCATAATCCTAAACTTCAAATAAAATAAAGAGGGTTTAGAAATCTTCTCTATATCAAGATACAAATGCAAGATCTTCTCCCGAGAAGTTCTTTAATCGAAAACTATGAAAAACATATAAAAATCGTGTATGATGGCTGTGTTTATTTTGCTGGCTTATGTCTAACAAGAGGCTATAAACAAGTATTTATAGCCCTAAAGTCGACCTAGGGTTTCATTAAACCGAATGGAAAGTTGTCTCCTTTGCGAGCCAGACGGCGCCTTCAGTAAAATCGATGCATCTTCTTAACCACATATCCAAATAACTTGAAACAAATTCCAAATGAAATTTAACTCAAAATTCTATCTTGGCTCCAAATTTTATCTCAATCCATGGACAGGAAGGCATTGACCGAGCATTACACTTCTGATGCACCTGTGATGTCCAATTGGGAAAATCCACCTTTCTTGGCTTCTTGGTACTTGGCTGATCTTTTGGACTTGGAAACATGTCTTGGACATGTAAAACTACTTTTGGTTTCATTTGGTATCCTTTTTGATGATTTGACCTGTATAGACTTTAAAATTATAAATACGAGAAAACTACCTCAAAAAGCACAAAACCGGATAAAAATGCTTAGAATAAAATACTAAAATCTGTATTAAAATCAATAAAATATAGAATATATCAAATACTCAACTAGCTTACCGAGCTTGGTTGAGCTGCCGGTTAGCTCGTCCAGCTAGTTCGGCTAGTAGCTCAGATACTTCAACTCATCCAAATGATTAGCTCGACTACTTTATCCTATTTTCCGGATAAGTCATTCGGTCCGTTTCTCGACCTTGACTAAGCCTTCATGATCCTTCCTTTTATCATGCTGTTATAAGATTCGTAATCCACCTTGTCTTATTGATACTACGGTGATCACAAGCTATCAAGCTTGTTGCGGAAGTGGGCGTGATGTCGAGATGGATGGTGGTGGTTTGATACTCTCTCAATTTGGAGGTGATTGGCTCTCTCAATCCGTGATCGAAAAAGCTATTTGAATCTCAAAAATAAATTAATACGAGTCTTCTAAAGAATAAAGTGAATCGCACACTTGTATTCAAAAGAAAGAACAATTCTTCAAAGATACACGGGTAAACGATCTATTTCTCACTGAGAAGTTTCATATAATAACAGATCCCCCCTCCAGAGTTTGAGCCGAGTTCTATTTCCCCACCTAATCAAAGTTCGAAACCTATTTTCCCACCGAATCAAAGTTTAAAACTTACTTGCCCCCGGACATCGATTATATCGGTTAATGTTATAAACCAAACATAAACAGAGCAAACTAAATCTTAAACCGAATTAAAATCGGATTCCAACCAAAACTATCCCAAAACCCCGACCCGGTAATGACCCAACCTAATTTTTTATTTCACCCGATTTTTTTTCTTCTACTCATGTGGTCTCTCACCGGACAACGACGAAGCCTCGATAGTTTACAGAATTTCTGAGATTTCTTAATTTTTGGTTTTTAAATTTATGAGATTTCTTAATTTCTTTCGATCCTGGGGTTTTGTTAATTTCTTAGATTTCTTCATTTCTTTTTCTCTCGTTTCTGGGTTTTTTTCGAGACTGCCTTCAACAATGGCGAAAGATAGAGATGATCGGAAGAAGGAGAAGAAAGAGAAAAAGGAGAAGAAAGAGAAGAAGGAGAAGAAGCGACGGGAGACGGAAGAACTCTAGGTGAGGGAGAAGAAAATCTCTAAGAAGCGTAAATCCGAATCCGAAAAGCCCGAGAAATCTGAGAAATCAAAGAAGAAATCGAAGAGAAACCACATAAGAAGTCAAAGGAAAGCAAGAAGAAATGCAAGAGATCAGACGAATCTGAAGAGGAGCCAGAGACCGAAATCGTCCATTCCAAAACCGCCGCCACCGCAATCAATTACTCATCCTCCTCCCAGACCAATTTCCATCCCAAATCCTCCAGCGAAGGAAGCCGATTCGACAAAATCAACGATCTCGTCGAGAGAATTCAGGCATTGGTTGAGCTACACGAGCTGAGCTCTGAGAATGGAGTTCTCCGCCTCGATCGTGACGTAGTGCTGCGTCGTGACGGCGATTGCGGCGATGACCTGACCATTTTCCTTCCGTAGATGCGCGACATGGACCATGAGGAAGATGACTGAGAAATATTGAACGAGATGGGTCCTGCGTCTAAGAGACGTGAGAGAGACATCAGATTTTAATTTCTTTCTCAAGTAGTGAGAGAGATTCGGGTTGTAATCAGGTTTTGGATTTAATCGGATCTTAATTGGGTTAATTTTAGTTATCCTTCAGTTTATATTTAATTGGTATACAGTAAACCGAATCAAATCATGGTCTATGGGGAAATAGGTTTCGAACTTTGATTTCGTGGGTAAATAGGTTTTAAACTTTGATTCGTTGGGGAAATAGGTTTCGAACTTTGATTAGGTGGGGAAATCAAACTAGGCTCAAATTCTGGGGGGACGTGTTATTATATGAATGTTCTCAAGGAGAAATAGATCGTTTTCCCAAGAAACACACTTTGAAATAAAAAGGAAATACTTTGATTAATTCTTGATTGAAATGTGAGTTTTTACATTGAGATGAATGAGTCTTATATAAGACTCGTACAAGGGTTTTCTAAGGTCTAAAAAAAAAAAATACAAGAAACAAATCGTAAACACCTCAAAAACTAGTTGTTGGCTATTATGACCAGAATCAGCCAAAGCAAGGAAAGTGATGTCATCTTTGTATCTAGACAGTTTAAGGGGATAGGTGAGCTTCTCTGGAACATTTTGTTCGTCATCGAAGTCTCCTAAAACGTGGTGGTTTTGAAAATGTAGCCGTTGGAAATTTATGGCTCTAAGTGTGAACGCGACCATAAAAGGAAAGTAGACTAGCAAGAGGATACGCCTGTCTTGTGGTTTCTGTTGCATGAGAGGGTGTTTGTAAGCTTCCTTAGTTGTCTAAGAGTCTATCCTAGTCGCTATATTCTGGTTTGCAAGTGAATGAACCGGTCGGTCTTCATACTTCCCATAAACGGCTCTGTTTGATTCAATTGAAGACACAGATTGATCCGCCAGATCCAAGGTGGGTTGGTGCACTCTATAGTGTTGTGGGAAACTTCTAGAAGTTTCAAAAATTCTCCTGGATGCCAAGAAAACGTTTAGAGACTTTCAAATAATGAAAGTTCCAAATATGGTAAGTTCCAGCTTATCGGGTGAGTCATGGCTTAGTCATGTCTGTTTTTGGGTGGGGTCCATTTCTCCATGAGTCCTTAATGGATCAAGAACATGGATCGAGTCAGGTCTGAGCTTAGGCCTTCTGGGATGGGCTTGAACTTGGCATGAATCAGCCCATATGCTTTAAAGGAAGGGTCGTAGGGGCTTTTCTGAGTGACTCCAGGTTTAGGCCAAGTAAGAAATGTTTTAACTTGACCAGAAAAAAATCATGGGCTTTTTGGTCGATGGAACTCCGGTCTTTGTTCTTGATTTGTCAGTTTGGTCGGAGGTGGTGTCGATTTAGCCGCTCCTCGGCTATCAGGTGGGATGTCCTGGTTATCTCCAATTCTCGTTCGAGTCATAATTGTTTTGGCTCGACCAAAATCTTCATTATATCTGGTTAGTGATATATCATGGTTTTTACCCCTTTTAAGCCATGATATAAGTCCGTTTTATAGAGTCTTTCTAGTGTTTTGGAGTCTTTTAGAGTCTTTTACAGGTTTTAGCACAATTGGAGCATAATTGGAGATACTGTAGCTTTATGGAGCATTCAGGAGCAAAGCAGAAGTTCGTGTTGCTGAGTACCCGATTTGAAGCATCAGTATCGATCAATACCCATCGCAGATGACACGACCCACGACTTTTCCAAGAGTTGAAGAATTGCAGAATTTCCCCATAAGTCTTTATTATTTACAAGAAGTCCCAAAACGTGATTTAAGTTATTTAATAGGATTTTACAGCCAGTTTGTTGGCTACGCTTTATTTTATTCTGGATTTGTGAGAGAGCTTTTGAAGGGAGACAAGTCTGAAACTCTGTTCGTCCGAGAGAAGATTTTGAACCCTCTTTTTACTCTTTCTATTTTATTAGATGATTTATTCAAACATGTTTATTGTTTCAATTTCCATGTCTGAGTAGTCCACCTTAGGTTTAGGGTTTTCTCATAGGGATTTCTTTGAATGCTAGGTTAATTTATTGTTAGGGTTCATAATCTAAATTAGTTCTTCGCCTTAGGTTGTTCTCAAAGCTAATTCTAGTTTGATCACCTAGAACTTAGATCTTAGGTTAATCGATTAGGCACGACAGTGCAATTGAGTAATCTGATAGAACTTAAGGTGAGCAAATTGATTATTCGCAAAGAGATTTGGTTTAATTGATTTGTGAACATATCAAACCTGAAATTAAAGCTGATTTATTCTTAGGAATTTTCAAAGAGATTTGGGATTCTAAAGTTTAGATTTAGATAATTTTCGCAACGACAGTTGGTCAATTATACTTTCTTGATTTGAGTTCTAGAATCGTGCGTAACCTGAACCATGATTAGTTAATCTGCATTCATTGATTTCATGAGAAATACCCTAGGCCTATATTCTCTCCATTGAATTTACAACTCGTTTATTGCTTATTGCTTTTGTTTCATCTTATTTGCTTAGCTTGATTCGATACTATACAATCTATGTGCGATTTCTCTGAGTTTTTGTGTTCGACCTCTGATATACTGCAGCAACTGCTTTAGTACTTTTTACGGTATTAATTTTAGCATATCAAATTTGGCGCCGTTGCCGGGGACTCAATTTTGCCATTAGATTTTAGCTGTCGAGTTTCGACTAAGCTCGTCGGTATCGATCTATACTACCTAGTATCGGTCGATACTCGTCGTTTTTTTTTGTTGATATCGATCGACACCACTTGGTATCGATCGATACTCATCACGTTTTTTGATTACTTACATGCTTGACTCTTGTTTTCAGGTGTATGCCTAATCGTGAAACCAGAGTGAACAAGAGCACTCCGCTAGTTAATCTATCGTTAGAGAAGCTAGCACGTTTAGAACGCACAAACAGAAAGACAAAGCAAACATCAGGGATGAACAACTCAGTGGTATTAAGAGCTGATGAAGCTGGAGTCTTGAGAGACCAAGATAGTCAAGTGTGCAATGAGAGAGGGCAGCGACTTGATGAGGCTGGAAACATCATTGTCCCTCCTGCTGTTGTTGGTCAGATTATCGCACCAGCTGCGCAAGCCAACGTTGGGAATGCTAGGGTTGATCGAGGTAGAACACTTGGTGAGAACAACAGGCCTGATAATTTCTTTGCCAATCGAGATGCGATTCGCATCCCAACTTTTCAGAGGAATGACTTCGAGCTGAAACCTGCATATTACGCTCTAGTAAGTCAGAATCCTTTCCATGGCCTATCTCATGAACACCCCATGAATCATATCGAAAGGTTCGAGGATTTGGTCACTAGTATGAAGTACTATGGAGTGCCCAATGAGTTCCTTTTCTGCAAACTTTTCCCATACTCTCTTGGTGGGGATGCTGCCTATTGGCTGAAGCAGTTGGCTCCTGATTCGCTAACTACATGGGATGAGACGAAAAATGCATTCATGAACAATTTCTATGATGATGCGAGATCCGAGTAGCTCAGGAATAAGATCTCTCAATTTGCTCAGGGTCCGACAGAGGCATTCAAAGCTGCTTGGATTCTTTTCAAGTCTTATCAAAGAGATTGTCCGCACCATGGGTTCACTCAGGTTCAGCTGCCGGGCATTTTCTACAGAGGGGTTGATTGGAGGTACCGGATGGATATGGATGCTGCGAGTAATGAGAACTTCAACACCAGGTATCCAGATGATGCGGTTGTGTTGATTGAGAACTTGACGTCTGGTAATATCACCAAGAATGTTGATTTCGAGCGGAAGAAGCAAGCTGGAGGAGTTGATGGATCGCAGATTACTGAGGTTCAGGCCAAGTTGGATTTCCTGATTGGGAAGTCGAAGAAAGAAGTACACTTTGCTGATGAAGTCGTGAATGTGGAAGAAGAAGAAGTGGAGGATGTTAACTACGTTGGTGGTTCTGGTTTTCAGGGTCAGCGATTCGGGTACAACAACAACCGAAACTTCAATAAGAACAATCAGCAAGGTGGGTACAAGTTTGAGGGGAACCAATCTAGTTTTGGAACAAAACAATTTACTCAGAAACCACTCCAGAGCAGCGATTTCACTCGAAATTATGGGAACTCTTCGTACCAACCAATCTCTCCAAAGTCCACATAAAATAAGATGGAATCCATGCTTGAACAACTTCTCCAGAGACAGCAGAAGTTGCAAGTGGATTTCAATGGGAAGTTTGACTCTATGTACATTGATCTGAATGGGAAAATTGAAGCTATCAATAAGACCCAGAGGAAGCTGGAAACTTAGGTCGCTCAGACTGCAGCAGCTGTGAAAAGGAAGGAAGGTTTTCTTCCAGGAAAAACTGAGAATCCAAGGGCACACATCAATGCCATCACCTTGAGGAGTGGAAAAGAGGTGATTACAGGAGTGAAGAACAGCCCAATTGCAGAGAATCTCGTCGATCTTGCTGAAGAAGATGATTGGGATTCTGAAAACCCCTAGCTATCGATCGATACCAGCCAATGTCGATCGTTACCCGTCGCGACACCTAGACGAGAGGATCCAAAATCCCGTGTGTCGAACGATACCCCTTCAGTATCGATCGATGCTGATACACAGGTCATGAAGGAGCCCGAGATTGTCAAGGAGAGGGTGTATAAACCCAAGATGCCGTATCCTATGCCTCCTAAGATGACAAAGAAGGAATGGGAGGACGCTAGATGCAAGGCTATGCTGGATAAGTTGGTTGTGGAGCTTCTTTTTGTTGATGCTATTAAGACTTCTCCAGCTTTCAGGAGATATGTGAAGAGGATGGTTTCATGATGATTACAGCTGAGTGCAGTGCGAATCTACTCAACAAAATTCCCAAGAAGCTACCAGACCCAAGGAGTTTTGTTTTGGATTGCACTATCTTCACAAAGAGGTTCGAGCGTGCTCTCTGCGATATTAAGTCGAGTGTGAACCTTATGCCAAGCGAATGGGGATGACAGATTTCCAGTCTACAATGATTTCACTGGTACTTGCTGATCGCTCAGTGCGACTTCCAGAGGGACTACTCGAAGATGTCCCAATCAAGATTGGGAATTGCTTGATCCCAACAGATTTCATCGTCCTGAAGTACGATGCTGAGCCTAAGGATCCTCTTATCCTGGGCAGGCCATTCCTTGCAACTGTTGGAGCCTTGATCGATTGTAAGAATGGACAGATAGATCTCAAGATCGGTGATTTGGTGATGTCCTTTAACATGGAAAATATGATGAAAAGACTAACCATCGATGGGCAGAAGTTCTATGTGGACACCTTCAGTGACATAGCAGAGAAGTACTTCCAGGAGATGCACCCTGAGGATCCACTGGAGAGAGCATTGGTCTGTTCAGCCACTTCAGAGATCCATTTGTGCGATGATACTGCTGGATATTCGAAGATGCTCGATTTAGCATCGTCAGCATCGATCGATACTCCACTGGTATCGATCGATACCCTGTGGCCAGAAAGAGAGTTGGACGAGAGTTCTAAGCAAGCTGCTAGGCTTGGGGATTGGAGTACAGAGAAATCTCCTAAGGTTGAACTAAAGCCACTCCCACCAAATTTGAGATATAGTTTTCTTGGCCCTGATTTTACATACCCAGTGATTTTTAATGGTTCTTTGAACAACACAGATAATGCCTTACTGCTGAGCAAGTTGCGCAAGTATCGCAAAGCTCTTGGCTATTCTCTTGATGACATTTCAGGTATATCACCAAACTTGTGCATGCATCGGATTCACCTGGAGGACGAGTCTAAGTCTTCAATTGAGTGCCAGAGGAGGCTGAATCCGAACCTGAAGGAAGTGGTCAGGAAAGAAGTGATGAAACTTTTGGAAGCAGAGATTATCTATGCCATCTCAGATAGTTCTTGGGTTAGTCCGGTTCACGTTGTGCCTAAGAACTGAGGTATAACTATGGTAAAGAACTGGAAGGATGAGCTGATCCCTACAAGGATAATCACTGGTCACAGGATGTGTATTGACTACAGGAAGCTGAATGCGGCTACAAGGAAGGATCACTTCCCATTGCCATTCATTGACCAGATGCTGGAGAGGCTAGCGAGTCACCCATACTACTGTTTTCTCGATAGGTACTCAGACTTTTTCCAGATTCTTATACATCCAGAGGACCAGGGGAAGACGACTTTTACATGTCCCTATGGCACATTCGCCTACAGGAGAATACCATTTGGATTATGTAACGCTCCAGCGACCTTTCAGCGATGCATGATGTCGATTTTCACAGACATGACTGAGGAGTTTATGGAGGTTTTCATGGATGACTTTTCAGTGTATGGATCATCCTTCAAGGATTGTCTGGATAACTTGTGCAAGGTACGTCAAAGATGCGAGGAGAAGCACTTGGTTCTTAATTGGGAGAAGTGCCACTTCATGGTACAAGATGACATCGTTCTTAGGCACAGCCTGCAACCTCCACGATCTGTATCTGAGATTCTAAGCTTCCTTGGTCATGCTGGGTTTTACAGGAGGTTCATCAAAGATTTCTCTAAGCTCGCACGGCCACTCACAGCCCTGGTATGTAAGGAATTCAATTTTGAATTCACATCTGATTGCCTTGCAGCCTTCGAGGAGATTAAGAAGGCATTGGTGAGTGCTCCTATTGTCCAACCACCTGATTGGAGTTTACCTTTTGAGGTTATGTGTGATGCGAGTGATTTTGCTGTTGGAGTTGTGTTGGGTCAGAGGACAGACAAGAAGCTCCATGCTATTTACTATGCCAGCAGGACGTTGGATGATGCTCAGCGAAATTACAGCACCACTGAGAAGGAGTTACTTGTAGTTGTTTTCTTTTTTGATAAATTTCGGTCCTACTTAATTGGGAGCAAGGTTATTGTTCACACAGACCATGCTGCTCTCAAATACCTGCTGAAGAACAAGGATCTCAAGCCTCGTCTATGTCGATGGGTTCTTTTGCTTCAATGGTTCGACATCGAGATCAAGGACAAGAGAGGAATTGAGAATGGCGTTGCTGACCATTTATCGCGATTAAAGGTCGATGAAGTCGTACCTATTGATGATTTCCTGCCAGAGGAAGTTATTTACTTCATTGAAGCTCAGCTTCAAGACTTTTGTCCCGAAAATCTGTAATTTTCACGAGTGTAGACTTTCGGTATCGATCGATACTCACTTAGTGTGGAGACTTGGACCTGTTTTGCCTGCAGAGCACTTCAACTCTTATGATGTCTATCTAGCTTCTGTCTCTAGTCATGCACGGCCATGGTACGCTGACATTGCCACCTACCTTTGCTGTAGAGACTGAGCTAAGGTATCCCACAAAGTATGCGAGGAAGAAGTTTATGCGCGAGATGAGGAGGTTCTTCTAGGATGAGCCGTATCTATTCAAGAATTGTTCAGATGGTATCTACAGAAGATGTGTTGCAGAGTCTGAGTTGCCAGCAATTCTTTTTCATTGCCATGGATCTGAGTATGCTGGTCATTTTGCTACTTTCAAGATGGTGTCCAAAGTTCTTCAAACATGCTTTTGGTGGCCTACTATGTTCAGAGATGCGCATGCTTATATCTCACAGTGTGATGTCTGTCAGAGGAGAGGGAAGATAAGCAAGAGACATGAGATGCCACAGAATTTCATCCTTGAGGTTGAAGTTTTCGATTGCTGGGGCATCGATTTTAAGGGTCCTTTTCCCTCGTCACACGAGAACAGATACACCCTTGTTGCTGCGGACTATGTGTCCAAATGGGTGGAGGCAATTTCTAGCAGAACCAATGATTCTTCGGTGGTTGTTAAGCTGTTTAAGACCATCATTTTCCCTTGATTTAGAGTACCTCGAATTGTGATAAGTGATGGCGGTTCTCACTTTATCAACAAGATTTTTGAGAGGTTGCTGAAGAAGTATGGTGTAAATCATCGCGTGGCTACTCCATATCACCCTCAGACCAGTGGGCAAGTCGAGGTCTCCAACAGGCAGATCAAGGAAATTTTGGAGAAGTAAGTGGGTGCTTCTAGGAAGGATTGGTCTAAGAAGCTGGATGACGCGCTATGGGCTTACATGACTGCTTTCAAGACACCACTAGGTACTACACCGTTCAACTTGCTGTACGGGAAAGCATGTCACCTTACAGTGGAGATAGAGCACAAGGCTGCATGGGCGACAAAGTTGCTGAACTTTGACATCAAGCCTGCAGAAGAGAGGAGATTGATTCAGCTGAACGAGTTGGATGAGATTAGGCACCACGCATACGAGAACTCGAAGCTGTACAAGGAGAGAACTAAGGCCTATCATGATAAAAAGATCATCTCCAGACATTTCGAGCCGAACGACCATGTAGTTATGTATAACTCTCGTTTACAATTGTTTCCTGGTAAGCTGCGTTCTCGTTGGTCAGGTCCCTTCACAATCAAGGAGGTCAGACCACATGGTGCTGTCGTGCTGCTCAGTACTATAGGCGATGAATTTACTGTCAATGGACAGAGGGTTAAACACTATTGGGCGAAAGCCGAGATTTCAACAGGGCAGATAATGCCTTTGGATGATGCACCCACAGACTGAATGGCGTTACAGTCAAGCTACTGACGTTAAACGAGCGCTTGGTGGGAGGCAACCCACTGGTGAGTCTTTTTTTTAGTCGTTTTTCTTTTTATTGTTCGTTATGTGTTTATGTCAGGATAAACAAGGAGTAAAACTCGAAATCGCCTGAGTATCGATCAATACCATATTGGTATCGGTCGACACCGATCGCGAATGAGACGGTTCATCATGTCGATTTAAACCTGGTATCGATCGATACCAGGCCGTGTGTCGATCGATACCAGATGTTCCAGCACGGTAACTTCTTGTTTTTCTAAATTCTATTATGTTCTTTTGTTTTCTTTTACCTACTTTAGGCTAGATAACACTGGGGACAGTGTTTTTAAGTCTGGGGGAGGTGTCTGCTGACATCGATACAGCCTAGTATTGATCAATACCCATCGCAGATGACACGAACCGCGACTTTTCCAAGAGTTGAAGAATTGCAGAATTGCCCCATAAGTCTTTATTATTTACAAGAAAGCCCAAAACGTGATTTAAGTTATTTAATAGGATTTTACAGCCAGTTTGTTGGCTATACTTTATTTTATTCTGGATTTGTGAGAGAGCTTTTGAAGGGAGACAAGTCTGAAACTTTGTTCGTCCGAGAGAAGATTTCGAACCTCTTTTTACTCTTTATATTTTATTGGATGATTTATTCAAACATGTTTATTGCTTCAATTTCCATGTCTGAGTAGATCCACCTTAGGTTTAGGGTTTTCTCATAGGGATTTCTTTGAATGCTAGGTTGATTTATTGTTAGGGTTCATAATCTAAATTAGTTCTTCGCCTTATGTTGTTCTCAAAGTTAATTCTAGATTGATCACCTAGAACTTAGATCTTAGGTTAATCGATTAGGCACGACAGTGCAATTGAGTAATCTGATAGAACTTAAGGTGAGCAAATTGATTATTCGCAAAGAGATTTGGTTTAATTGATTTGTGAACATATCAAACCTGAAATTAAAGTTGATTTATTCTTAGGAATTTGCAAAGAGATTTGGGATTCTAAAGTTTAGATTTAGATAATTTTCGCAACGACAGTTGGTCAATTATACTTTCGTGATTTGAGTTCTAGAATCGTGCGTAACCTGAACCCTGATTAGTTAGTCTGCATTCATTGATTTCCTAAGAAATACACTAGGCCTATATTCTCTCCTTTGAATTTACAACTCGTTTACTGCTTATTGCTTTTGTTTCATCTTATTTGCTTAG
Source organism: Eutrema japonicum (assembly GCA_030161315.1). Classification (NCBI taxonomy): domain Eukaryota; kingdom Viridiplantae; phylum Streptophyta; class Magnoliopsida; order Brassicales; family Brassicaceae; genus Eutrema; species Eutrema japonicum. The sequence goes on from BSQW01000005.1 coordinate 26,610,386, forward strand.
CTTGATTCGATACTATACAATCTATTGTGCGATTTCTCTGAGTTCTTGTGTTCGACCCCTGATATACTGCAACAACATCTTTAGTACTTTTTAGGGTATTAATTTGAGCATATCAGTTGGTCGAGAGAAATGGTTTCCCTCAGTTGACTTCGTGCATGGTTTCTTCAGTTCAGCTCTGGTAAGGTTTCCACCAGCTTTGGATAAAACGTCTTCCATTTTGGATTGATTGAATTGGGACTGAGGGATTCAAGTAATATGTCCAGTGTGGTCACATGGTCGATGAAAATACAATTCCTCAGTGGATGTATCACATAGATTCTCTGGTTCAATTTTTACAAGGCTCCGATCAGCTTTAGATGGGCCGGCTGGTTCGTCTATGGGCGTTGGGTCACCTTGGGCTGGTTAGCAGGGTTGATGTCTTCATCATACCCTCCCTCTTCAAAAATTTTGTTCTCAAAACTTGTTCACCTGCACATCGACATAGCAAGTTAGTATTGTGCATCATTTGAGGGCTTAGGAAATTATTTCGGGTCATGATTTGTGTTTGGCTCGGAAATGGTCGATGTTGAGCATCTGGTGGTTCTTATTTGATCAGCAAAGAACTGGTGGTTCTTATTTGATCATCTGGTACTCGTTTTTGTGAAATCTCATCTTTCACAATTTGCATCTTTATGGGTCTTTCGCGTTTGGAACTCTTGTTGTTGCTCCTTTGTCCCTATAATGATTTCTTCGTTTTTTACAAGCAAGTGCGTTTTGGCAGTCATGTAATCATTATAAGCAAAATAACAAGATTTAATTTGAATTACTTCATCTAGTTCATCTTCGACATGCGTTTTATAAGTGTCGAGAAATCAACACTCTATCTAGCCGGAATTTCTGAAGGTAGTCGACAAGAAATTCTGGAACGTTTTCCTTTTGGTTTGGGACAACTTCCAATCCGTTAGATATGCTTGCATTTACTAACGATTCGATGACCGTCTCGGATTACATGCCGTTGTTGGAGAAAATAAAAAACAAAATAAGTTTGTGGACAGCTAGAGCTCTTTCATTTGCAGGGAGACTGCAATTGATAGGCTCCGTCATAGCTAGTATCACCAACTTTTGGATGTCGGCATTCAGACATCCTAGTGGATGTATAAATGAGATTGACAAATTTTGTGAAGCTTTCTTATGGTAAAGTCTAGTACTTAATAGGCAAAAGTCGCTTGAGATGTGGTTTGTAGACCAAAACAAGAGGAAGGTCTAGGATTAAAGTCATTACGGAATGTAAACAAGTTGAGCTGCCTCAAGCTGGTCTGGAGAGCTATGAGGAGGATCCAAATTTTGGGCCAATCTATCAAGAATGCAACAAAGGAGCTCACGTCTTGTTCTATCTACATGATGGGTTCCTATTCCGAGAAAAGAGACTATGCATACCGCAAGGTTCCATGAGGGAGTTGCTGATTCGAGCACTACATGAAAATACAGTTTTTGTGACAACTTTTTGCGACTCTTTTTTTGGTCACAAAAATGTGGAACGAAAGTTTGACTAATTTGCGACTACTCGCAATGCAGTGGTAAAACAGTCGCAAATTAACGACGAAACAGGGGAGTCACAAAAGAGTCGCAAATTTGTGACTGATTTGTAGTCTGACTTCGTAGTCGCAAAAGTAGTCACAAATTTGTGATTGATTTGCTTCGGTTTTGCCACTCCAGTAGATTTTATAAAAGAAATTAACGACGAAACATAGTAGTCACTAAAGAGTCGCAACTTTGGGACGAAATTGTAGTCTTACTTTGTAGTCGCAAAAGTAGTCCCAAATTTGTGACTATTTTGCTTCGGTTTTGCCACTCTAGCCGACTTTTTTAAAGAAATTCATCAATATATATTTGTAATAGGTTAATTTAGACGTTTTATATAGATTTGAACTATTATATATACTAAATCATGATATTAGAGGAAAAAACTTGTAATTTTCAATATTCTAAACTTATGTTTGTTTCTACTCATAACATGTATAAGTAGTCACAAAATGGTGACAAATTTGCGACCGTTTAGCAACTCCACTTTATTTTTTTAATAGTAGTCACAAAAGAGTCCCAAATTTGCGACTGTTTAGCAACTCCACTCGGTTTTTTTTAATAGTAGTCACAAAAGAGTCCCAAATTTGCGACCGTTTAGCAACTTCACTCGATTTGTTTTTAAAAAATCATCAATATAGAATTGTAAATATGTAAATTTGTACGTTTTTACATAGATTTAAACTACTAAATACACTGAATCATGATAACATAGGAAAAACTTTTAAATTCCAATATTTTTAAACTTATGTTTTGTATATTCTCAAAAATGTAGTAAGTGTATATGTGTTTTATATGGAATGATTTTGAAAGATATATACCATATCTTAGTTTACTGTTAAATAGAGAGTTGTAGTGTTAGAATTAAAATAATAATGATTGCAAAGTCATATTTAGAATCAGAATGATTGAAAATTTAGGGTTTAGGGTATATATTTGTGATTTATTAACTATAGTCACAAAACAGTCTCACTTTTGCGATCACTTTAAGACAATTTTGCGACCATTTCAAATTTCATGAAATTTTTGGATGAAATATTACGCGGCAATTGATGCCTCGTTTTTCTATTTGCGACCAATTGTGCGACTCTTTCGTTAATTAATAAGTGAAGTTATTTACTTTTCATTCCTTTCTCTTTCTCTTACCTTCTATTGTCGATGTCTCAATCTCTGAAACTCTCCGATAATGCCTCCCAAGGCAAAAGCAAGTAGAGGCCGAGGTGTTCTCTTTACCACAATTCATCATACTCATGTATTTTTCTCTACCCCTCTCTATTTCTCTCGATCTATCGCGATCTCTAGGTTTCGGGATTCCGAATTGTTCCCGATCTGGATTCCTTTTATGGAATTTGAAATAGGCTTCGATTTCCCAGATTGAGCGAGAAAGCTGGAAGCTTTATCAAAATTAGATTTGGTTCTTCTTCTCCTAATTGGTGGTGCTTGCGTCCCCTGAAAATGAATCCATGCTCAGTTCTGCATCAGCTATTGTTAGAATTTAAACTTTAATTTTCCTTGTCTCAATCTATCTTTGATACACTAATTAACGAACACGAGAATTGTACATCCATTTCACGGCCTCTAACCGCTACGTCTGGGGTGGATCATGGATCCACAACATCCACTATAAAGAACAATCGGAAAACACCTCCGATGTGGTTCACAATATATGATCTCTCACACCCAACAAACAAGAAAGAACAGAACTAGATTCCCCAGAGAAAACCCTTATTCCCCTCTCTAGCTCTACGAGCCGCCTCTAAGGCGCTCGGAATCCCTGGAGTCAGGATTAGGTATTTCTATTGTTAAACACTTGTATTTATAACAAAGAAATCCTAGAAACTTATTTGGGCCCAACTTGACACCAAGGCTTGTACTAAGCCCAACTGCTGGCCCAAGTCGTAAGTTGACTGAAGTCTGACTTCTCACAATCTCCACCTTAAAATTCAGACAGCTCTTGATTCCTCCACAAATCTTTGTTCCTTTGTCTTTCTTCCTGTTTCCTTCTTCTAGAATCTCCACCTTGATTCCAAGCTTGAAATCTCCTTGTGAATTGCCCTTTGAACCTTTGACTCATGGCTCTAGACTTGGCACTTTGATCCTCATGTAAACTTGTCCTTCTGCAACTTGATTCACTTTGGTGTTCATTGATTCTTCTCCTGTACACTGAGCTTAATCAAACACTCCTTGAACTGTAAGCAGCTAACCATGAATCATACATGCTTCAGGCTTGAAACAATCACTGATTCAACACTCTCTGACAAAACATATCAGCCTTGAACTTCTTTTGTACCGCTGTTACTCCTAACAGAACACACCATCCAACCATACTGCTGAACAGACTTTCGACACAACCATGTTCATGCATCATGCTTTACAAAACCTTGCTGACAAACAAATTCCTCTTGAATCAACTCCAGAAAACTTCTAAGTCATTTATGCTTCATTTCCCTGAAACCGTCTCTGACTTACCAAACACCACTGAACCTGAACACCTTTTTGAACATCATTTTGCACCGCTGCTATTGCCTGCAGAACCCTCCTCCTAACTCCACCTGGCTAAGAAGACTCTCGATACAAATACCTTTGTTCAACCTTCTGTTCAAATCCCTTTTGCATCAGCAGAACCATCCAACCAACAGACTCGAAATGTTTGGTAAACATGTCTCACATCCACAACCTTGTGAAATACCCGAGACACCATGTTACAGCCTTTAGCACTTCATCTCTAGAACCCTTGAAGCTGCTTCCTTGTTGTAAACATACCTGCATCACATCACATGTATGCAAATCTACCTATCCTTGGCACTAGCATCTTCTCCCTTAGAAATCAACCTGAATCTTCACCTTGTACTCATGAGCTTTGTTTAGGTGTGCCTCCAACTCCCTTGAACTCCTGCAAGTGAACCCTACAAAAGATTCATCCACCAGACTTCTCTAAGATGCAAATAGGTACACCAGAACTTTGATTGTTCTCTTTTCCAATGCAGCTTGTATCCTCTGCATTCTGATCCATTCTTCGATCTCTCTTCAATTGCTAACACTTGCAACTGATATCCAGATGTCTTCACCACCATCAAACAACAAAGCTCTACAGATTTCCTTCTAACCCCGGTTGCAACCTGATTATGCTTGAACCTGTAGACATCTCCATCTGCTTCTGGACCGCTATCCACCAACTTGAGACTAAGCCTGCAAACCAAAACTCCTTAAACCTTAACCATACCAATCTGTCTTTGACCCCAACAGATTCCTTGATCTTGTTACATACTCATTTGCAACTCTCCGTGAACTGAATCCAGGAACCTTTTCGTAATCCTCAAATAGCCAATAACACACAGACAATTCAAACTTCTAAGGCGTCCCTCAGTCCCATGAATTTTCTTCCAACGGCAAATTTTTGAACCCTGAACACCATCTCTTGTGTTCTCCCAAGACTTTAATTCCCTGCATTTTGCAAACCCTGAGCAACCAGAAACAACCAATCAAAACATCACAAATGTACCTTGTGATTCCACAGTTTGACCCTTGAGATTGACGTTGAAATTATGATTCCCTGATCTTGATTTGAACCAATAATCCATCTGATACCGAAAATTACTCCACCTTAAACCAATCTCTCTGTTGCACTTTTCTGTCTCAACTTCTCTGAATATTTTATTTCCCCTGAGCTCATGTCCATTCTTCTTGCCCAATTGGATAATTTCCCCTTGATTAAAACTGGGCTTGTTTTAATCCATGATCCAACTGAAATTTCCACCAAAATACTCACCAAATCGGACATGCCCAAAATTATGAAACTGAGGCCCAATTTCATAATTTTCCTTTTCTTTAATTTTGGCCCAATTAGAAAATTATCAAATTCCTACCAAAATCAAACAGGCCTAATTTCGGCCAACTCCTTACCTATTCGGCCCAGCCCAGTAGAAACTCCTTCCTTTTTTTTTTTCTTCTTTTACATGTTGTTGGGCTGTCTTTAAATTATGCCCAGTTTCTTGGGGCCATGCTTTTTTTTTTTTCTCTTCTGGCCCATCCGGCCCAATCTCTTCTTCCCCTTTCTCCTTTACGCGTGACTTCCTCGACGTCATGAACGGCGGCTCCGATCGATTCTCGCCAAAATCGATCCCTTCCCCGGTGATTACTCCAGCCGAAACTCCACCGGCGACTCGACGCGCTTCCACTCCGGCGTCACTCGGCCAATCGTCGAAAAACCCTAACCTTCTCCGAAGCTTCTTCTTCGATGCAACTCCGCCGCCAACACCACCGATATGCCTTGTCGCCGTCTCCAGTGACATCAGCGGCGACGACGTGCCTTCGCCGTGCACTTGCACCTCTGGCTCCGGTCATCTTCTCCTCCTGATTCACTTTCCTAGACCAAACATCACCTTCTCCGCGACGAGCTTCTCCTTCGGCGACTGCTTCACCTCGGGATCAGGCGACTTAGAGCCTTGTCGCAGACTTCCTAGTTGTCTGTCTCCGGCGTCGCTCCACCATGGGCCATGCATGCTTCTCTTCGATGACTCCATTGTTTCCAATCGTCTCCGGTGGTTCCCTCCGTTCACCACCAGTACGCAGCAAAGCTTCTATCACCTCATCTCTCTCTGATTTTCCCCTATTAAGAATTCACCTGTGTGTGTACGTGACTTCTCGAAGCTTCAAATTAAACCTTGAAAACAAAAATCCCGTTTCCTTTAGAAGCTTCAAAACCATTCACCTTCTTCCTGTGTGAGAGATCGATGTTCCCGTCAAAACTGTGAATCGAAGAGCATGTACTCTGATACCACTTGTTAGGATTTAAACTTTAATCCTCCTTGTCCCAATCTATCTTCTATACACAAATTAACGAATACAAAAATTGTTCACCCAGTTCACGGCCTCTAACCGCTACGTCTGGGGTGGATCCTGGATCCACAACATCCACTATAAAGAACAATCGAAAAACACCTCCGATGTGGTTCACAATATAGGATCTCTCACACCCAACAAACAAGAAAGAACATAACTAGATTCCCCAGAGAAAACCCCTATTCTCTCTCTAGCTCTACGAGACGCCTCTAAGGCGCTTGAAATCCCTGAAGTCAGGATTATGTATTTCTATTGTTAAACACTTGTATTTATAACAAAGAAACCGTAGAAACTTATTTGGGCCCAACTTGACACCAATGCTTGTATTAAGCCCAACTGCTGGCCCAAATCGTGAGTTGATTGAAGTCTGACTTCTCACAGCTATAGCTTCAGGTAACTTCATATTCTTCGATTTCGTATAACACAAACTCGAGTCTTTAGAATTGATTCGTGGTTGATTGTTTACTTGTGGACAGGCGTAGTGCTCGGTATGTTCGAAGATGGCATGTATAAGTCTGTGTCAAAGAAAACATTTTCAAATGCCCTTTCCATTTGATGATTCATTATATTATAGTTGTGGATTAGGCCTTTACTTATAACTAGGTTGAGCTGTTTTTGTGTGTTTTGTATTATGTGGTATATGGAAATTGAGACACCCTAATCCCGGAAAAACCTTCCACCGGATAGCTTGACTTACACTCCAACCCAAAACAAACTTAAACCTTACCTGAAAATGGTAAAAAAGGGTGAGCAACAAAGTTACTCAGCGGGGGTAGGCACGAGTGCCCACGAGATTCATAATACAATATTTAATTCACCAATAAACGCAACATGCCGGCCAATAATGAAGCTTAATGACAATTTAATAAATGCAGTCAACCATATTAATGCAAGACCTCAAGCAGACCTAACCTGACTCTTTCACATTCCCACAGGTCGCAACCCATGGTCTCAATCTCCTTTATCATTCTCATAATCATTCCCGGTTCGTCAACCGTTTGGTCCACTCACTGACGAATCCTTCGTGAGACCATGGCATACACTTCTCATCATGTCCTTCATGTAGCCATCAAACAATACCGTGCTCCATGGCTCAACACCCATGACGCCAGCCGCACACAATGACCTGATTGGTCATACACACATTCCTATAGTTCTTTCATAACATATCATTCATGTATTTATTTTCATTATCATTCTTATCTCCTTTTAACCATTCCATTTTATAAGTCCACATAACCATGTATGAATGATGCTAATGAAGATGTATTCATGCAATAAGTAATCAACATTATTAACTCACGTGATCCATTCAACATCAAACATCCATCTATCGAAAAAACAACATACGCCTATTAATAAACTAAATTAAGCATTGGAGGAATTCTCAGAACATATCCCCACCTGGTGCCCCTGGAGGCATGGCTTTCACATACTTGCGTCCCATTATGAAGTTTGCTGCGGTGAAATTGAAGCTGAGGTCAGGAAGGAAAATATAGGTTTAATATCGGGTTTCCGAAAACAGAAACTTTCCAAAAATAAAACTTTCTAAAAATAGAAACTTTCCAAAAATAGAAACTTTCCAAAAATAGAAGTTTTCAAAATTGTACTTTCCTTAAATGGATCCCCATAAATGTACTTGCGATAAATGGATCACCATAAATGTACTTGCCATAAATGGATCACCATAAATGCACTTTCCATTTTTAAGAAAGGACAGTTTCTTGGCCAGGAAGGAACGTCCTTAACTCGCGGAGTTTACCTCAGAATTTGGATCGGAAAACTACTCTGACAAGGTGGATTCATGATCTTTCCAACGGTACCAAGATCACCTTTTGATTCACTACGGTTCACCGGGAAATCGCATCGCAATGTGACTGGTCGTGAACACCCTCTCCTCCTCTCTTTCTCTCTCCTCCGGTGGCTCTGGCTCTCTCCGGCGGTTCTGGGCGGTGGCTGGACTTCGGCAGGGCTTCGCCGGTGATGAAACTCTCTGACTATCTCCATTGCGACGAGTTCCTTATATAGAGAAATAGATTAGGTCCAAGTTTAGGGTTTTAAGGGTTAATTCCCTTGTTGTGCTTGGTTTTGGGCGTAGAGATTTTCTGATGTGAATAGTACAATGGGCTAAAAGGAGAAATAGACTGGAGAGATTTGGGCCGCTGGAAAAAAAAGAAAATGGGCCAAAAACCTTTTCTTGGGATGTCACAGAAATTGCTGGTGGTGTGATGTGCGTGCGTGCGTATCTTCTTCGTGCTTTGATGGTTTGATTGTCTCATTGAGTTAAGATGCTCTTTTGCAGGAACTAGTTTTTCTGAAGGTAACCGTTGTACATTTGGGGATGTTGTTTACGCTATAGAAGTCCAATCATAATTATTGTCTGACTTCCTCATATAATATGAGAAGCAGGTTTTGAGATTTGAGATTGGCACTTTAAATATAGCTTATACACTGCTTGAAGACCTTTTTATTCAGTTCAAGTAAGTTGACTTCTTCAAGCTCCTAATTCAAATTTCAAAAGTTGACTGATATTGTGCTAGTCGTGTTCTCAGTATCTAATTCCCAAACCATATTATCTTCTACTAGAGAAGTTGCAAAGGTTGGAGAATCGTTGAACTTTGAAGCATGTATTGATATGATGGATCTTCTTTACGAGAAGGAGGAGACATCCGTTCTTTATCATTCTTCAACATCTTTGGCTGCTTCCATTTTGGTTACTTTATTTCTCTCCATTACTCTCTGGAATTGTTCTGTGCTCAGGTTTGTTATCGTTTCTGATTTTGGGTTTTTGGGTTTTTGTGTTTCTCGTTTGGTTGATGGAAATTCACATAATTCACATATTGTTGATAGACTTTGGTTATGTTTTAGAACTCAAAATGCAGTGACTTTGGATGAATTGCTTGCGATTCCAGGTGGTGACCAGTATTTGCTGGTTTTAAACATAATTCACACTTGTTTTTTTTAACCTTACTCTCTTTGTTTTGGTTGAGTTTTGGCTGAGTTTGGATATGTTTTAGAACCTATCAAGACAGTTTGGTTGAGTACTCTCACTTACGGTTACTTTGTCATGATAATCCACTTCATTTCGGTTGAGTTTGGTTCATTTGTTTGCTTGAAAACTCTACATTAACATAAATGATAATCCATTTGTTTTGGTTGAGTTTGTTTTTTTTTTCCCTTTTGCCTAATCCCTTTTCCCGTTTGCCTAAAACTAGGACACATCTTGGCGGAGCTGAGAGAGCTTGAGGAGAAGGCGGAGACTGCTCGCGAGGCTGCCTCGTTGTAATTTCAATTTCTATTTTAGTTTATAATTTTAATTTCAATTTTAATTTTGGAATTATTGAATCGGAATTTAGTTTATAATTTAAAATTCTATTTTAATTTTAGAATTTTGGAACTGAAATTTTGGAATTATGGAATTTTAATTGTTTTTTTTCTTTTGTTTTTAGTGGTAGTCTCAAATCAGTCTCTAATTTAAGACTAATATTATGAGTCACATATTAGTCTTTAAATTACGACTAATAATTTTAGTGTCAAAATAGTCGCTTATATGTGACGACATATTGTGGTCACAAAGGAGTCGTAAGTTTGCGACCATTATGCGATCACTGCATTTTGCGACGGTTTATTTGCGACTGTTTTTTTTGGTCCCAAAATGGTCGCAAATTATATTTGCGACCATTTTGGGACTTTTTTTGTAGGTCGCAAAAACTGTGTTTTCTTGTAGTCGAGAATCTCATGGAGGAGGTCTAATGGGACACTTTGGAGTGGATAAAACTTTAAATGTTCTAGTTGAGCATTTATTTTGGCCGCACCTCAAGAGAGATGTGGAGCGGTTATGTTTTAGAGGCATCAGTTGCCTCAAAACAAAATCTAGTCACATCCTTACGGTCTTTATATGCCTTTACCTATCTCTAACAAACCTTGGGTGGATATCTCTATGGATTTCGTGCTAGGTTTACCCAAGATCAAGAATAAAGACTAAATATTCATGGTGGTGGATCTGTTCCCAAAGATGGAACATTTCCTACCCTATGCCAAAATAAATGATTCAACACAAACGGATGACTTGTTCTTCAAGGAAGTGGTTCATCTACACGACCTGCCTCTTACCATTGTGTCAGACCGAGACACCAAGTTTTTGAGCCACTTCTGGAGGACCTTATGGAGAAAACTCGGAACAAAGTTGCTATTCTCCACCATTTTCCATCCACAAACGATGGGCAAACTGAGGTGGTTAACCACACCTTATATACCCTTTTAAGGGCCACTGTTGGTAAAAATCTCAAGAATTGGCTTGATTATCTTCCTTATATCGGATTTTCTTATAACCATGCTAACCACTCGGCTACTAAGTTGTCACGGTTTGAGATTTTGTATGGGTTTACGCCGGATACGCCTTTAGATCTTTCCCCGATGCCGCCCCTCGAATATGCTAACCATGATGGAGCCATCAATGCTAAAATCATCAAGAAACTTCATCAAAAGGTGAAAGACAACTTGGAGAAGAAGACATCTTAATACAAGCATCAAGCCGACAAAACCGGAAGGAGATCATCTTCGAACCATGAGAATGGATTTGGGTCCACATGAGACCGCAGAGGTTCCCAAACCAGAGGAAGTCCAAACTCGCACCACGAGGAGACGGTCCATTCAAAGTCGTGGAGCGTATCAACAACAATGCCTACCGGCGTGAGCTACCAGGTGAGTTAAACATTTCATCGAGTTTCAATGTAGATGATCAATCACATTTCCATGCAGATGAAGCAGGTCTGAGGTCATAACCATTTAAAAGGGGAGGGAATGATGAGGACATCAACCAGAACCAACTAGACTGTACCGACCGCGAGGAATAAGTTTTACCCGATACCGGTATGAGCCTCGACCAGTTCCCGACCATGAAGAATCCACCACGGAACATATCATGATTAGGGAAGCTAAGAAAATAACTCAACAATGGAATGGACATTCTGATCAACCAAAGCATCTTAGAAGACATCACCCAAAGCATTTGGACCAACTTGCCCTCGACCAGCTCGCGATGGAATTAGCTGAGAGAAAGTTCCAGCTCACCAACGATGATTCCACTCGGACCAAATGTGAAGTCACTCGACAAAAGCTCGACCAAGACATGGATCAGCTTAATGATCATCGTGACCATGAAGATTCAAGCCTCAAAGGACTAGTTGCACCAATGGTCATTTGGCCGGACCCAACGGCCAAATGGCCCCTTTTAAAGGCCCATCCGTGATCTTCACCATTCAAGCTCAAAACGACTAAGTCCTAAGATCATCAAAACGACAGTAAAGTGAGTGTTTGGTTTATCTTTCGTTTAAACTCATGACTTTCCTTTTCTTGCAGATTCTTTAGTTAAGCTTTGTGTTTTGTTCTCTTTAGTTAAACTTTGCGTTTTGTTTAGTTTTTTAGTCTTATGTTATACGTGTAGTTTTCTTTTCTTTTATGTAATTTACTGCGTTTCATTTAGACCCTAGAAGGTCAAGGTCGAGGTCGACAAGCTATTTATAAAGCTCATTTGCGACTTTTGTAGACAACTTTTTACACTGATCAATAAAGAGAGCATTTTCTTCTTTAAGCGGTTGCCTCACAAGTTCTTTAGTATTGAGTGGATTCCCCTTTGTTCTTGAGTTCAAAACCAACTTATCACAACCTCATCATTGGATGTGTGGTCTCATTCGATCCATAGTTACTTCATTCCATCGACCATCCAACAATTTAGACAAAGAGAGCCTCTCGGTCAATTGTCTAGATTCTATCTCCATCTAATTCGACAAACACTCGGCTAAGTGAAGCGAGCCCCTCGGCCAGTCACTTTGTTCCATCAAGCTATCATTGATAGTTCTCCTCGGATCTTACATCACAATGAAAGATTCTCACATCATATTGAGTATTTGGAATTGGCCAACTCCTCATTGCTTTCACCTTGCTTTCATTCACTGAAATCCCTTCTCCAGAAATGACGTATCTAAGAAACACAACATTATTAGTGAAGAATGAACACTTCTCAGACTTAACATAGAATTGGTTTATGCGTAGTACCTCAAAGATCTCTCTTAGGTGATGTGATTGATCCTCCTCGTTCTTACTATAAACCAGAATGTCATCAAAGTAAACTACAACAAACTTTCCAATAAAGTTGCGTAGTACCTAGATCATCAACCTCATAAAAGTGTTGGGTGCATTATACAAACAAAATGGTATGGCGAGCCATTCAAGCAGCCCATTCTTTTTTTTGAATGCAGTTTCTACTCATCTCCATCTTTCATTTTGATTCGATGATAACCACTTCTCATCCAGCATGACATCCCACTACATGAAAACATGTCTATTATATTGGTCATATTCGATGTAAAATTGATGTAAAACTGGCATAGGGACGGGTTACCGACGATTGACAAATCGTCGTAATCAGATCATCGTTATTCGATATTCGTCGTAAAATCGTCTTAAAAGTTGGGACGAATACAAAGCGTCGTAACATCGTCGTAATATATTCGTCGTAAATTCGATTTAACTTTACATCGCATTAACGACGCTTTGACGATGGCAATATACATCGAATTTACAACTATTTGACGATGGAATTTACATCGATTAATACAATTTTTGTGTTCTGAAATTCGTTGGTAAATCGTTGTAATATATTCTATGTTAAATCTATGTAAACATAAGTCAATGTAAATATGTAGTAATCATGATCGATGTAAATTCGTCGTAATCCTGATCGATGTAATATCGTCGTAATTGACCAATCGATGTAATGTTGTCGTAATTGACCAATCGATGTAATTTCAATGTTATAGATTAATTATATAATTAATAAAATTAAGAAATACAAAAAAATAAAACTAAAATTTGAAATATTAAATATCTCATGCTAGGTTAATATCGTCGAAGTTCGTCCCGAAAAAATCTGCGTATGTTGGTGTCGCCGCGGTTCCATCCGTCCGCGCATCTGCATCATCTCTCAGGCCTGATGTCGATGAACCAGTTTGTTTTTGCCTTAGTACGGTCGCCAACATGGGGTTACTCGCGGCAAGAATATCGAATAAAGCGTCGTATCCTTGGAGCTTCGAATCTGTTACCACTTGCTTCGCCCGAATAATACTGATCTCGGAGTGGGCGATGTTTACTTGTTCTGCAACACAACCGGATCCTCGAAAGAATGACATCACGAAGAAGAGGCGATGGCACTATCTCGGATCGATCCCATCCCTAAAATTCTGCCATTTTTCTTCGGGGCAACCTTAAAAAAATAAACGTTAAATTTAATAAATTGAATACAAAATAATTCGGTAAAAATATAATATAATTATTATTACCTCTTTGTATATCTCGTCCATCTGGGCTATGGTCAAAGCCAATGTAGATTGGACCAAGCTACCGCCAAGTGATACCTGCTGAGAGAGCTGAGTTTGACACTCGGTGATCTTTGCCATAGCGTCACTGTAGACCTACTCCGCCCGAGCATCCACAAAAGTGCCATCTTTCGTTTTGTAAGTTTCTTCAAAAACTCTGGTCATTGGAGGAAGTTCGCCTCCGTTTTCCTAAGAAAACGACATACCAAAAAAAATTAAACGGTTAATGGTCAAATATAGTTAATAACAAAATCCATAAAATAGAAATTAACCGAAAAAATCATACCATTCGAAGGCACCTTCCCGTAAAAGGCGTTTGACCGGAAGTATGTGGCGTAACCGCCGGAAGACCATCTTTAGCGATAGTGTTCCGAGAAGCCGAACACTTAGCGGCCACGACCTGCGAATGCGGATCTGTCCAGTAGGTATTCAAGCCGTTCCAAACTTCGGAAGACATGTATGGGGGCTTCGCCTTATCGCCATCAACCTCCCACTTTGATGCGAATCAGATTTGTCTCCGAAACTTCAGGTCTTAAATTTATAAACCTTAAAGCCTGCAAGTGCACAGATGTGCGTTTTAGTACTTGAGCTATCGATCCACTGGGAGAGGGTGCTGTTCTACGAGACCTTAGACACTGTATAGTAAATAAACCTAGAACGAATATATTTTTATAGGGGTTTTGTAACTAGAATTGTAAAGAACGAAAAACGGAAAATTTCTACTAAACTATTTCTAAGGAAATCGATCGATACTTTAATCTATGGGAATCTAATTTCTAATCTAATACTAAGAGACTCTAAACCTAATCCTAAGAAATTCTAAGACTAACCTAATACCTAAGAAAATTGACTATTAACCTAAACCTAATGAAATCGATGACTAAACTACTTCTACGGACTCTAGTGCTAAACTATACTACTAGAGACGGTTGTGACTATTCTAAAACGTTGTTGGGTCGAAAGGAATATATTGGGGTATGCTCGATTCAATCAAACAGGTGTTTCTAGATTATAACTCCACCAACAGGACATAATAATGACGTAGTCTACTCCCGTACAACCTACGCCCGATAATCTATTCACTCGACCAATAGATTTTGTCTCTGGCCACGCGTAAGATTGTGATTTACTAGTTGTTCCATAGGTTCACGGCATTCAGTAAGTATACTTTTGAAATCTTACGACGCTCACGCCTTGTGGATGCACTTTGCTGGTGATTAGATACAACACTCTCGTGGTTCTAAACTCCCCTTATCAGCCTATAGTTCATGACACTAGATTCATGCATTAACAACTTTCCACAAGAAAGAGCTCTAGAAATCGGCTAGGGTTTACCGAGTGAAATCCTTATCGAACATAGAATTCCCCTTGATAATCCTTTAAACCCAACAATCTAAACTACTCACACATACTGGAAAAAGACATGATTAAATTAAATATGAGATTGGTGAAAGAAAGTAGTGCATAAACTAGGTTGAATAAGAGTAAAACCTAACTAAAAAATATATTGAAATCAAAGTGCAAAAACTAAGAGTAAAACCTCACTAAAAAGCAAACACGAACTATAACAGAAAGTAGTGCATAAACCAGATTGAATAAGTAGCAAGACATTGGTGAAGACGCCTCACGAATTCAAGAACTAAGTTCGGTGAGAAACCTTCTCACCAATCCCAAAAATCTCAATGCAAGAGTACAAGAATGAAGGCAAAACTAGTGTGTCGAATGTTCTCCCGAATTTTATGTCTAAAACAAGTATTTATAGGTCTTCAACATGCTTGGATCGTTTTAGGGTTTGACGGGAAAATATGGTTTTGGCCTCGGGTTAAGAAACGGATCATCTTGGGCGGAACTGGGCTTCGCCGCGTGTGCGCAAATCCTGGCCACGGAAAAATGGACTTTGGCCGCGGGTGGAATGGCTCTAGGGGAGGCAAACTGATGCTAGGCCGCGGGTCCGGCTCCTCGACCCGCGGTGGACTGCTCCTACAGGCAGCTTCATCGGTCTACAGTGCTTCGGGTATAGTTAAGGATCCAACCATTGTATTGTCCCCAATCCAATTGCATTTGAAAGCTGGTTGTCTTTACTTTATTGTATTGAAATTTGGTGATTATCAGACGGTGAAAAGGTCTTATTTGATTGCAACACTTCTTGACGGTCCAAGTTTATTGATATTCTCATATTTTGTCTCTTCTTTGCATTCATTTAGCTTATATTTTATCTCATACGCATATAGTTTCATTGCATTTCTTGTTTGTTTTGTCTCATTTAGAGTCTAGGGATTTCATACTAAGTCCTAGAGAGTCTTGCATGTTTTGGAGTCTATTTTAGGTATTTCAAAGGCTTTCTTCACTCACCCTCGCTCTCACCATACCGGCCCGGCATGGAGCTTTCATCCCACCAGGGAGATTGCTGGCTGCACATCCCAACTCCACTTGGCCCGGCATGAAGAACCTCCCCCGATGAAGACTCTCGTGCCGGCTGGAAATACCGGCTCTGCTTGGCTCGGCATGAAGGCGCATTCTCCCCGACCAAGCTGCTCGCACCGGCCCGGTACAAGAATGCTCGTTCGCCCGGCATGGAACTTTCTCCCCACCATGAGATTTACTGGGCGCATGTACCGGCTCCACTTTCCCCGGCGCCAAGTCTAAAACCCTTACATTTGAGAGAGAACTTGAGATTTGTAAGAAGATCTTTTGGTTTTATGCAATTTAGTGTTTATTTCCATCAATCTCTTCCATCTATCTTCTTTCTATCTTGATTATTCAACATTCATCCATGGATTCAGCCTCTATCCATATCGATTTTGGGTTGATTCTAATGGGTCTTGAGTAGTCTTTTAGGGTTTAGAGATGGGGTAGATTATGAGGATCCAATGCTTGATTCATGGTGTTTAGGGTTAGATATTCTTATATCCTTTCTTGTTTAATGTTCTTCAGGTTAGATCTAGCTTGAAAAAGTAGGTCTAGATCATAAGGCATTTCATGCACATCAAGTGTTTGATGAAATGCCTTGATGAACTAAACAAGAGATTTATACTCCTAGCCTATGATAATAGTTGTTTAGGGTATATCTTTGGTTGATCTTGTTTATACAAACTTAATGCTTGCTAATCAATGATCCACAAATGAGAGTTTGTTAATGGATTAGGTGATTAGCATAATGATTAATTGCTTGAAAGAGCATTAGTCAAGTTAAGGGTTTTATGCCTAGGGATTAGCTTGCTTGAGTAAATGAACATCATTAATTGAACTTGGGTTATCTTATATCCATAATCCCATCTTTGAATCCGCTTTTTCTTATTAATTTACAATCTTGTTTAGTTGCTTTACTTGTTTTAAATTGGATACTTAATCACAAAACCCCTTTTTATTAGCTTAACTTACATAGGTCCCTTGCATTCTTAATGCTTAGATTCATCTCCTAATACAGATTGATAACCTCTTATACTACTCGTATTTAGAGCTATTGATACCTCTTTAAGACAGAAAAGTCTTAGTATCAATTTGGCGCCGTTGCCATATTGGGATTTGGTTTTAACATTAAGATTTAGGCTCTTTGTGAGATTAAGTTTTATTTTATACCAAGTTCCTAATCTTCTTTACTTCATGTTGCTCTTTCTGTCTATAGGTGCATGCATACTCGTTCCCGTGGCAATACTAACCTACTAGAACCGAGGGACGACATTGATCAACTTGAGACAGGTTCAAGAGCACGACGAAGCCGAGCAAGAGTACAAGAAGAAGTTGGTAACAAAATGGAAGATCTTCATGATATTCTACTCGGGAACATTCGTGAGAACATTCCCCACCAAAGGAACGGTAGGAATGGGAACAATCAAGGAGGTGGTGGCAATGGAAACCATCACCAACCAAACCGTCCACACCATCCACCAAGGGCTAGAAACGTTGTTGGAGAGGGTGACACGCTAATGCTCACCAAAACCGGCAAGTTATTCAAGCTCCATCGGTGGAGAACAACAACTTCGAAGTGAAACTAGGGGTGATCAACATGGTTCAAGCCAACAAGTTTCACGGATTGTCAATGGAGGATCCATTAGACCACATAGACCAATTTGACCGGATATGTGGTCTCACTAAGATCAATGGGGTTTCCGAAGATGGGTTCAAGCTTCGTCTCTTCCCGTTCTTTTTAGGTGACAAGGCTTACCAATGGGAAAAGACCTCACCCCAAGGATCTATCACCTCGTGGGATGATTGCAAACATGCGTTTCTTGCCAAATTCTTTTCACTGGCTAGAACCGCCACGCTTCGCAACGAGATCTCAAGCCTCACACAACTGTCCAATGAGTCTTTCAACGAGGCTTGGGAGAGATTTAGAGGCTACACTTCTCAATGACCTCATCACGGTTTTAGCAACGCCTCTCTTCTTAGCACTCTATACCGAGGTGCCTTGCCTAAGATCCGTCTCAAACGTTACATTTTTGGCTAAAGATGGGTAACCAAGTGAAAAAGGTTGAAGTTGGGTCAAGCACGGGTACGGTTCAAGAGAGCTTTGCGTTAGTCGTGGAAGAAACTAGCAAGGGTAAGACTAGTTTTGAAGATGACGATTGGAGCGAGCTCAAAGCACCTAAGGTAAACCGAAAGCAAATTCCCGTTGGGATAAGGTATTCGTTCTTAGGTTCCAACGAGTCATACCCGGTAATTGTAAATGATAGTTTGAATGAAAATGAACTATCATCCCTCTTAGTTGAGCTTAGGAAGTATAGGAAAGCCATTGGTTATTCTTTGGATGACATCAAGGGTATTTCCTCTACTTTATGCATACATAGAATCCATCTAGAAGATGAATAAAGGACCTCTATTGAACATCAAAGAAGGTTGAATCCTAATTTGAAAGAAGTTGTAAAGAGAGAGCTTCTTAAGTTCCTAGATGCGGGTATTATCTACCCAATATCGGATAGTACTTGGGTCTCACCGGTTCATTGTGTGCCTAAGAAAGGGGGGATAAAAATGAAAAGGATGAAATGATACCTACGAGGACAATAACCGGGCATAGGATGTGCATTAACTATAGGAAGCTAAATTCATCTACTCGTAAGGATCACTTTCCATTGCTTTCATAGATCAAATGCTTGAACGTCTAGCTAATCATCCATTTTATTGCTTTCTAGGCGGTTATTCGGGTTTCTTTCAAATTCCCATACACCGAATGACCAAGAGAAAACGACTTTCACATGCCCTTATGGCACCTTCGCATATCGAAGGATGCCATTTGGATTGTGTAATGCACCCGCAACATTCCAACATTGCATGATGTCCATTTCCTCGAATCTTATTGAAGACATGGTAGAAGTTTTTATGGACGACTTCTCCGTGTATGGCTCTTCGTTTGGTGTTTGCTTGTCTAATCTTTGTAGGGTCTTGCAACGATGTGAGGAGGCGAACTTGGTACTCAATTGGGAGAAGTGCCATTTAATGGTACGTGAAGGCATCGTGCTTGGGCATAAGATATCCGAGAAGGGGATTGAGGTAGACAAAGCCAAGATAGAGGTCATGGTTAGCTTGGAACCACCAAGGACGGTTAAGGATATCCGAAGCTTTTTGGGTCATGCGGGATTCCATCGCCATTTCATCAAAGACTTCTCAAAGATCACTAGGCCTCTCACTAGGTTACTTTTCAAGGATGTTAAGTTCAACCTTGATGAAGAGTGTATGGTGGCGTTCTTGGAGATTAAGAAAGCGTTAGTTAGTGCTCCCATTGTCCAAGCACCGGATTGGGATCTTCCTTTCAAGATCATGTGTGACGCGAGTGACTTTGCGGTTGGAGCCGTCTTAGGCCAAAGGAAGGACAAGAAGACCAACGTCATCTACTACGCAAGTAGAACTTTGGATAACACTCAAGCAAGATATGCTACCATGGAGAAGGAATTGTTAGCGGTGGTGTTTGCCATGGAGAAGTTCCGGCCATACGTAGATCATAGTATACACGGATCATGCGGCTTTGAGGTACATACACGCTAAGAAAAACACCAAGCTGAGACTTCTCCGTTGGATTCTACTCTTGCAAGAGTTCGACATGGAGATTGTGGACAAGAAAGGTATAGAGAATGGGGTCGCGGACCTCTTATCTAGATTGAGGATTGAGGATCTTGTTCCACTTGATGACAAACTCCCCGAGGAGAGTCATATGGTGGTGAGTGTCTTAAAGAAAGGAGTAGAGGCCGTGAAGGGTCTTGAGTGTGCTAGCGGTTTGCAAGATGAGAAGCTACCGTGGTTCACGGATTTGGTCAACTACTTAGTTTGTGAGAAAGAGCCTCCAAACTTGGATGGGTATAGGAAGAAAAAGTTCTTTCATGACGTCACAAAGTACTATTGGGATGAGCAGTTCTTGTACAAGTTGTGTTCGGATAACTTGTATTGAAGATGTGTGGCGGAAGAAGAGGTCCAAGGGGTCTTATTCCATTGTCATGGATCGGCCTATGGTGGACACTTTGCTTCGTACAAGATGGCTACAAGAGTTCTCCAATCGAGTTTTTGGTGGCCGAGCCTATTCAAGGATGCACATGCTTTTGTTTCCGCTTGTGACGCTTGCCAAAGAAAGGGGAACATTAGTAGAAGAGATGAAATGCCTCAAAACCCGATTCTTGAAGTGGAACTTTTTCATTTGTGGGGAATAGATTTCATGGGACTGTTCCCCTCTTCATATGGAAACCAATACATTTTAGTTGCGGTTGACTATGTGTCCAAATGGGTAGTAGAGGTTGCGAGTCCCACAAACGATGCAAAAGTCGTTCTAAAGATGTTCAAATCGATAATCTTCCCTATATTTGGTGTACCACGGGTTGTGATAAGTGATGGAGGCTCGCACTTCATCAACAAATTCTTCGAAATCTTGCTTAGGAAACACGGAGTGAAGCACAAGGTGGCCACGCCTTACCATCCTCAAACAAGTGGCCAAGTGGAGGTTTCTAACCGGCAAATCAAGGCGATACTTGAGAAGACCGTTGGGAGCTCAAGAAAAGATTGGTCCATGAAGCTTGATGATGCATTGTGGGCTTATCAAACCACCTTAAAGACACATATAGGGACCACCCCGTTCAACCTTCTCTATGGTAAAGCTTGTCACTTGTCGGTTGAGTTCGAGTACATGGCCTTGTGGGCGGTGAAACTTCTCAACTTCGATCAAAAGACGGCACAAGAGCGGCGGTTGATTCAACTCCAAGAGTTAGACGAGATTAGACTAGAGGCCTATGAGAGCTCGAGGATCTACAAGGAATGGACCAAGGCGTTCCATGACAAGAAGATCTTGCGTAAGGACTTCAAAGTTGGAGATTTAGTGCTATTGTTCAACTCTCGGTTGAAGCTTTTTTCCCCGGGAATATCAAGTCAAGATGGTCCGGACCGTTCGAGATCACGGAAGTGAGGCCGTATGGGGCCGTGGTACTTGTGAACAAGAGTGGCCAAGAATTCATTGCAAACGGCCAAAGACTCAAACTATACCATGCTAAAGAAATCATTGAAGAGGGAGGCTCGATCCCTCTCGATGATGTTCCCCTCACTTAAATGCGGTAACAACCGTCGAACTTAGTGACGTAAAACAAAGTGCTCTTGGGAGACACCTCAAGTTTATCCTTGTATATACTTTTAATCTTCTCTTTTTCATGCTTTGCTAGTACTTTTTAATCTTTTTGTTAAGTTTTTCATAGGGTACTTGGTGTCCGAAGTGGTGAAGCCTTGCAAAGGAATGGTCAACACGTGAACAAGCACTCACACCGGCCAAGTTGGAACCGGCACGTGGAAAAGGGTCCTAAAAAGAGCATTACCGACCCCATATCCCGGTTGTAATCGGCCCGGTGTGAAAATCTTCCTCGATAAAGATCGATCGTACCGTCCCGGTGCACATGAGTGAAAAGGCCCGGTGTGAAAATTTTCCTCGTACATGGAGTTTACCGGCTCGGCGTATCAGATCCATTTCCAATGGGAATAAAAAGTTTCCCGCGTTACCGGTCCCTCGTGTCAGATCAATTTCCCCCCGGAAGAAAAATTTTCTCCTCGATACCGGCCCGATGCAAAAAGATGTAATTCCCCCGGCATGAAAATGTGTCCCTTGTACATCAGATGACATTTATCCGTGGGAGCGATACCGGCCCGATGCACGAAGTGGAGAAGGACCGGTACAGGAAGCTTGCCAAACCCGGAGGATTACCGGGCAATGATACCGGTTGTAACTCCCCCGGTATTGGACTTTAGCTCGCACACATGCATCCTGGCTTGGCGTGCCGGATGTAATTCCCCCGGTATGAAAGCTCGCGAAAATGCATCCCCGGCGTGCATACCGGCCATGTTTTGCCCGGGAATGCTATTGACCATCGGTCTGAGCCTTTTTCCAACGGTCCATGGTTTAGATCTATTACCCAATGGACCGCCAGGTAAGCCTTCTTCTTCCTTTGAAATCGCGGCCATAGCACTCATTCTCCTCTCAATCTTCTTTCACTCATAATTCTCTCATCTCTTACCCAAAAATCGTGATTAAAATTGCTAAATTCCGAATTTTGCATCCTCTTTCTGGATCTACCCACGGTTTTCCATTCAAATCTTGCATCCCCAAGGTAATTTACTTAAATATTTCATGAAAAATTTAAGAACTTGCTCATAAGTGAAAAATTTCATGACTTTGTTTGGGTAGTGCTTTCACTTGAATAAAAACCTTGGGATTAGGTTCGAAATGGCTAGGTTAAGTAGTTCTTGTGCTAATTTGTGATGCACTAGAGAAATTTTGAATTTTTGAACCAAGAAAATCGATTTTTGATGTCTTGTGCTAAAAGTTGCAACTTTGGATATTTGATTGAGTTCTTGGTACTTTTAAATGGCACACTCAATCTTGCTAATGGGAAACTTGAGTGAGTTCTTGGTGATTGTCTTTTTGCCAATTGAGCAATATCCTCTTTGTCTCATGATTGCCTTTGCTTGATAATGAAAAAGGTTGTATCTTGGTTTCTAGGAACTTATACATTCTTTGAGATAATGTAGGTACAATGACGATAACAAGCGAACCAATCAAAAGTTTCATGTCCACCGACTCGAAAGGGAGAGTTAGCATTAATGGAAAGCACTAAAGGCCTAGAAAAGAGGAAAAAGAAGGCACTTGTTAATGACCGAAGACAATGTGGAAGAAGTGGTGCAAGTGAGAAAGAAGAAGATGGTCCCCAAGCCCAAGCCAAGAGTCCCTACCTATAGTGAGTATGCCAAGAAGCTCAAGGCGGTGAAATTCGAGGAGACTAAATTCCTGGACAAGGTCGTACTTGAGAAGATGGGGATCTTTGAGGATGTGAAAACGATTTTCACCAACATGGGTTTCGGTGGAAATTTTGATGTGGCTAACCCTTCTCATAAAGAACAAGCTTGCCAATTTCTTGCATCATTGGAAGCTATGTTCTATGAACGAAGTGATAGAGACGCCATTGAGGAAGATGGCCCCGGTTTCATTGTGTTTAAGGTGGGTAGAGAAGAATACAAGATGACATTCCATGAGCTAAGTCAAGTCTTTGGGTTCAAAGAAGAAGGAACCAAGAGAGGTCTCAAGTTACTCTATGGGAAGAACGACTTGACTTACTTGTGGAGAGTCATTGGTACGACTTGAATATAATCCCGGGTCCATCAAAGGCACATGCATCCGCCACCCCGCCATTCGTTATGCCCACAAGATCCTTGCTCACACATTCTTTGCCAAAAATGAGTTTGGAACGGTTTCAGAAGAAGATATGGAGTTGCTTGCTTTAGGCTTGACACCGTTTCTCGACACACCTCAAGACAAGCAGCTTTTCATTGGAGAGAGTAAACGCCCGTGCCTAGCCGCTATTCTAGTCAACCAATTACTTGGCTACAAAGATTGGGGTCTCACTACAAAGAACAAGGAGCCTAAAATCTTCATAGGCGGTTTGATAACTTCAATCCTCAAGGCTAAAGGGATTAAGTTGGTGGAGGATATTAAGAACGTGGAGCTTATGGATGAGGCATATCTCTCAAGGACCAAGTTCTTCGAAGGCAAGATAGGAAAGACTTTCGTCTACAACCTAAGACTCACCGAGACTCCGCGGGAGGAAAGAGATCTATTTCTATCCCACCAATGATCATTTCTAAAACCCGGCCACGGACCCACCACTAGAGGTGATTCGTTTTCGAAAGAAGAAAGATAATATATCATGGTTTTTACCCCGTTTAAGCCATGATATAAGTCCGTTTTATAGAGTCTTTCTACTATTTCGTAGTGGTTTAGAGTTTTTTACATGTTTTAGCACGTTTGGAGCATAATTGGAGATATTGGAGCTTTCTGGAGCATTTTGGAGCAAAGCAACGTTAGTGTAGCTGAGTACCCGATTTGAAGTCTCAGTGTCGATCGATACTCATCGAATCAGACACGACCCGCGACTTTAATGAAGAGTTGAAGAATTATAAAATGGCCCAGAAGACTTTATTATTTACAAGAAGCCCCAAAACGTGATTTAGGTTATTTAATAGGATTTTACAGCCACTTTCATGGCTATGCTTTATTTTACTTTGGTTTTGTGAGAGAGCTTTTGAAGGGAGACAAGTCTGAAACTCTGTTCGTCCGAGAGAATATTTTGAACCCTCTTGTTTCTCTTTCTATTTTATTTGATGATTTATTCAAATATGTTTATTGCTTCAATTTCCATGTCTGAGTAGATCTCTTGTTAGGTTTAGGGTTCTCATAAGTGTTATCTCTGAATGCTAGGTTGATTAGTTATTAGGATTCACTATCTGAATTAGTTCTTCACCATAGGTTGTTTGCAAAGCTAATTCTAGATTGATCACCTAGAACTTAGATCTTAGGATAATTGATTAGGCACAAGAGTGCGATTAATTACCTGATAGAACCTAAGGTGAGCAAAATAACTATTCGCAAAGAGATTTGGTTTAGTTATTTTGTGAACAAATCAAACCAGATCTAAAAGTTGATTTAGACTTTAGGATTCGCAAAGAGATTTAGAATTCCTAGGATTTAGATTTAGATAGTTTTCACAACGAGAGTTGGTTAATTATATCTTAGTGATTTGAGTTCAAGAACCGCGCTAAATATGAATCATGACTAGTTAGTTTATCTGCATTCATTGATTTCAAGAGAAATACCCTGAACCTATCTTTCTCCAATCGAATCTACAACCGTTTTAATTCTCATCTATATAATCTATTGTGTGTCTCTGTGAGTCCTTGTGTTCGACCCCTACTTTACTGCAACTATTGCTTAGTACTTTTAGGGTATTAATTTGAGCATATCAAATTTGGCGCCGTTGCCAGGGACTCAATTCGCCATTAGATTTTAGTCTGAGAATTTAGACTAAGCTCGTCGGTATCGGTCGATACTATATTGTATCGGTCGATACTCGTCGTTCTCTTTTTGTTGATATCGATCGACACCACCCAGTGTCGGTCGATACTCATCGCGTTTTTTTATTACTTACGATTCTTGACTCTTGTTTTCATGTGTATGCCTAATCGTGAAACCAGATGGAACAAGATTACTCAGCTAGTTGATCTGTCACTTGAACATCTAGCACTTTTGGAACGCACAAACACAAGAGCAAAGAAGCCAGCAAAGATGAACAACAATTAAGTGGAGTTGGTTCAAGATGAAGCTGGTGCTTACAGAGACCAAGAGGGTCGGTTGTGCAATGAGAGAGGACAACGTCTGGATGGAGAGGGGAACATCATTCTACCTGCTCCTGTTGTCGCTGGGAATGTCGCTGCGAACGCGAACGTTGGGAATGTTGTGGTTAATCGTGGTAGAACGATTGGTGAGTACAACAGGCCTGATCAGTTTTACGCAAATCGATCAGCGATTCGTCCGCCTGCTTTTCAGAGGAATGACTTTGAGCTGAAACCTGCATACAACACTCTTGTGGGTCAGCACTCTTTTCATGGTCTTTCCAATGAACATCCCATGGACCATATTGAGAGGTTTGAGGATTTATTCACTAGCATCAAGATCAATGGAGTGTCCTATGATTACCTCTTCTGCAAGCTCTTACCATATTTTCTTGGTGGAGATGCAACTTACTGGCTGAAACAGTTACCTCCTGGATCACTGACTACTTGGGAAGAGACTAAGACTGCCTTCCTGAACAACTTCTATGATGATGCATGATCCGAGGATCTGAGGAACAAGATATCCCTGTTTTCTCAAGAACCTGCTGAGTTGTTCAAGACTGCTTGGACGATATTCAGATCGTATCAGAGAGATTGTCCACATCACGGGTACTCTGATGTTCAGCTGATGGGTTTCTTCTTCAGAGGAATTGATTGGAGGTATCAGATGACTTTGGATGCTTCGAGCAATGGAAACTTCAACACCAGGTATCCTGATGATGCCTATGTACTGATTGAGAACTTGACGTCTAGCAATAGCACCAAGAATGCTGATTATGAGCGGAAGAAGCTAGCTGGTAGCATGGATGGTTCACAGATTGCTGATGTTCAAGCTAAGTTGGATTCTATGCACAATCTTCTGATGGGCAAGACAACGAAAGATGTTCACTTTGTTAAAGTGTCGAGGTATTCAACGAGGATGAAGTAGAGGATGTTAACTACATTGGTTGTTCTGGTTTTCAAGGTCAGAGAAATCAATTCAACAACAACCGAAACTTCAACAACAACTCTTAGCAAGGAGGTTCGAATAAGTTTGGTCAGAGATCACCTCAGTACAGTGGGTATACTAGGAACTATGGAAACTCATCTTATCAGCCCATACCTGCTAAGCTTCTAGATAGCAAGATCGAGTCTATGTTTGAACAGTTGGTTCAAAGAAAGCAACAACTCACAATGAATCTCAATGGAAAGATAGATGATGTGTACAAGGATCTGAGTGGAAGGATCGATGCCCTCGATACTCCTCAGAAGATGTTGGAAACGCAAGTAGCTCAGACTGCAGCAGCTGTCAAAGGAAAGACGACTCAGGCACATAATGAATACGTCAATGCAATCACCTTGAGAGGTGCAGGAAATCTCGAAAACCTTGTATAAGGTAATTCCGAACCTGATTCGTCGATCTCGATCGACACTACTGCCGATATCGATCGATACCAATCTGGAAAACCGACACATGAGCCTTGTGTCGATCGACACCAACCTTGTATCGATCGACACCCCCTCGGAGGCTGAACCAGAGATCGTGAAGAAACCAAAGATGATTAAGGAACGTGTCTACAAGCCTAAGGTACCATATCCTCGATTACCCAGACACCTCAGAGACCCCATTTCTCCAAAGCAGCTACTTGGCTTTGAGAAGATGGTACAAAGAATTCCACACACACTGACTTTTGAAGAAGCTCTAGAGTACCGCCCTCTGCTGAGTCACTTCCAAGATTACAGAGAAACTGAGGAGGATATTAAGGCACTCTTCATCAAGGTCAGAAGTACACCGCCTCCACTGAAGCAGTTAACTATGAGGGAAGACCCAGGGAAATTTTCGGTTCCATGTTCTATCTCCGGAGTTGATTTCAAAGATTCTCTGGTTGATTCAGGGTCTAGCGTCAATGTCATATCAAAGGCATTTGCAGAGAAGCTGAAAATCGATGACATAAGATCTACTCAGATGGCTCTTACATTCGCAAACTCTTCCACATCGGTTCCATAAGGTACAATCCCTGATTTGATGGTTAAGGTAGGAGACTGTCTGGTTCCTACTGATTTTCAGGTTGTGGAGATGGATGCAAGGTCTAGCACACTTTTGATTTTTGGAAGACCGTTCATGGCTACTGCTGGTGCAGTTATGGACACGCCCAGTAAGAGCAACTCGTTCTCGTACATTGACGAACAGGTCTCCTACGAAGCCATCCCCTCTAGAAGAGCTCCCACACAGATATCTTGCATCCCCGTTGGTGCAAGGGAAACATTGATGGTTGATCTTTTGGACGAGCCTAATGATGAGCCAACTGTCATAGAAGTTCTAGATCGTCCTCTTGTCATCACCAAGAAAGGCATCAAAAAGACTAAGGCAAAGAAGAAGGTGAAGAACAGAAGAGTCGAGAGTGCTACACATGTAACCTTAATCCCTCATAAGTGCGATGGAGATTCGATCAAATATAAGGTGAAATGCAAAGGGACCTCAAGGCCATTTTCTAAGGCTAGAATTCTTCTTACTCCGGAGCTAAAAGAGAAAGGACAGGAGGTTGTGGAGAACATGTTGGGCAACACTCTGAACCTGGAGAGGTTAAGTTGTGGAGCCTGTTTTGATGCAAGCTCTCATCCTATTCCGGACTGATTGTCCGTACAGTCAAGCTCGTGACGTAAAACAAGCGCGGAGTGGGAGGCAACCCATTGGTAAGTCTGTACATATGAATCTTTTATTTTTCTAGTTTTTGTTTTGTGTTTCGTTGTGACACGTGAATCAAATTCGGAGGTCCCGTATCGATCGATACCACTTTGTGTCGGTCGATACCCGTCGTTAAAAATACACAATCTGGACCGACCTACATAATGCGAGCAACTCATTACACTCAGTATCGATCGATACCATATTCCACGCGCATGTAAGTTTCCTTATAAACCCTACGGGTTTTCCTTTCTTCTCCACCGCCTCCATCGCTCGATACATATACCGCAACTCTCTCTCTCAAAATCACAAATCTTCTTTTCTCAACTGATTTGAGTGATTTTTGTGTCTATCCTGCTCTATTTCATTCTCTCACTCAATCTCGCGATCTACAAGGTATGAAACACGAATTTTCATCTTTTCAATCCGTGAACCATGGTTGGATTTTCGATTTTTGGGTTCTTAGAACTTGTTTTGCTGGGTGATATATCATGGTTTTTACCCCGTTTAAGCCATGATATAAGTCCGTTTTATAGAGTCTTTCTACTATTTCGTAGTGGTTGAGAGTCTTTTACAGGTTTTAGCACGTTTGGAGCATAATTGTAGATATTGGAGCTAATTGGAGATATTGGAGCTTTCTAATCAACGTTCGTGTAGCTGAGTACCCGATTTGAAGTCTCAGTGTCGATCGATACTCATCGAAGCAGACACGACCCGCGACTTTAATGAAGAGTTAAGTAATTGTAAAATGGCCCAGAAGACTTTATTATTTACAAGAAGCCCCAAAACGTTATTTAGGTTATTTAATAGGATTTTACAGCCACTTTCATGGCTATGCTTTATTTTACTTTGGTTTTGTGAGAGAGCTTTTGAAGGGAGACAAGTCTGAAACTCTGTTTGTCCGATAGAAGATTTCGAACCCTCTTGTTGCTCTTTCTATTTTATTTGATGATTTATTCAAACATGTTTATTGCTTCAATTTCCATGTCTGAGTAGATCTCTTGTTAGGTTTAGGGTTCTCATAAGGGTTATCTGTGAATGCTAGGTTGATTAGTTATTAGGATTCACTATCTGAATTAGTTGTTCACCATAGGTTGTTTGCAAAGCTAATTCTAGATTGATCACCTACAACCTAGATCTTAGGATAATTGATTAAGCACGAGAGTGCGATTAATTACCTAATAGAACCTAAGGTGAGCAAAATAACTATTCGCAAAGAGATTTGGTTTAGTTGTTTTGTGAACAAATCAAACCTGATCTAAAAGCTGATTTAGACTTTATGATTCGCAAAGAGATTTGGAATTCATAGGATTTATATTTAGATAGTTTTCGCAACGAGAGTTGGTTAATTATATCTTAGTTATTTGAGTTCAAGAACCACGCTAAATCTGAATCCTGACTAGTTAGTTTATCTGCATTCATTGATTTCCTGAGAAATACCCTGAACCTATCTTTCTCGAATCGAATTTACAACCATTTTAATTTACGTTATGTTTTCAATATCATTTATCGCTTTGCTTAATTCTCATTTCTATAATCTATTGTGTGTCTCTGTGAGTCCTTGTGTTCGACCCCTACTTTACTGCAATTACTGCTTAATACATTTAGGGTATTAATTTGAGCATATCAAAAGGGAAAAAAATAACGAGAGAAGATGTTGAATCACCCAATGGCCATGAGGATGAAGAAGAAGGTGCACACTCGATTCTCACTTGTCCCGAGTACGGAAGTTAGAGGTATTACTTTGATCCCTATGATGGGAGGATGCCAGAGGTTGCCACTAGACATGCACACCACCAAACGAGGTTACTTCAACGTTGGTGCAAGTGGCAAGATAAGAAAATCCGGAAGTTGGCAAAGGCGGTCAAGGATTTGAAGGGAACGCTTAGAGAGCTCAAGGGAAAGAAAGGAAACGCTAGCTCCTCTCGCGGCCAAGGAGAGCCGAGCACGATGGAGCAAGAGGAGATTGGAGAACGTTCTACACCGTTGGACCAACGTTTTCAGATATATGGAGGAGAGTTGGTGATTCACGATGACGAGTACATTCCATCTTCCTACGAGGTGAAAGCGGCCAAGAGAAAGACAATGACGACACCGCCTTCGTGCTCTAGTAATCCTTCATACTCGATGGGGTTTTCTTCCCCATCCGAAAGCTTTTGAGGTATCACTCCAAAACTTTGTAAATTGTTTTTCGTTCACTTGAGTCTAGTATTTTATTTTATTATTTATTTGGTCTTTTCCTTTGATTTATTTCACACCGAGATGGTGTGATTTAAGTTTGGGGGAGGGACCGGTATCTAATGTCATTTGTTTTGTCTTATTCTTAGTTTTGCATTTTGAGTCTCATGCATTCATCTAAGGCATATACAAACAAACAAAAAAATTTGAAAATTTAAACACAAAAAGAAGTCATTTAGGTTGTCATTTAGGATGCATTTGCATTTGTACATTGAGTCTATGATTGCATACTTAGGATTCATTGCATATGCATGGGAACAATGATGAATTTTCCTTGTAGAGTAGCACTTTAAGAAATTAATTCAATTCCCTCGTTCATAATTGTTTGATGCATTTAAGTGAGCATGAAAGTAAAGATGCACCATTTTAATTCTCATGTATCATCATACTTGCCTTGATTGAAGCATTCTTGAGTTGCATCCAACCCCATTTAAGTGATAACCCCAATCTTGATTTGTAAATATTGTGTTTATGCATTTTTGGATGAGTTCGTGGATCACATATACATATTTGGATAATCTTTTCCCTTTTTACCACTTTTGTTTATCCAAGTAGCCATATCCCATCATTGGAATGGTTTCCCCTACCTTAACCTCAACCTTCTTTCTAGCCATTGTTATTAATATGTGAATTGTGTGGCCTTTCTTTCGAACAAACTTGGAAAAACGTGTTAGGTTTAGGGCGAGAAGAGGGAATTCTCATGTAGACTTAGCTCCATCATCACAGAGTTAATCTAAGAATATGCTAGTTAAGGTGACGGGTATTGGTTCAAGTTTGGGGGAAACGGTTTTGAAACTTGGTGATCTGATATGTGTGGAATGGTAATGTGGATGGGAAAAGATGAAAAAGGAGAAAGGAAAAGGGGATCGAATTTATATAGATTGGTTGGTGCAAAAAAAAAAAAAAGACTAGCTCCAAGAATAAGAAAGCCTAAGAAAAAAGAAGAAAGCCAAAAAGGCCAAACATCGAAGATGAGAAGAGGCGTGAACAAAAATGAAGAAGCAAAGAGCTAAATCAAAACAAGGAAGCACAAAACCATGACATCAAGGAAGAAGAAGTCGATCACCAATATGAGAAGAAGGTGAAGCGAAAACACAAGAAGCATGTGTGGGTTTGAGAAGGCAAAATGCCTTGAGATGAAAAGGGTAGCTTAGGATGTGGACACAACAGGTTAGAAGGCTTTAGGTTAGAGACACTCTAGGCATTTGGGTAGATGAGAATTCTCCCTTGTATGCATATGTTGCTTTTTACCTTTAGCATTTTGCTAAAGTTTGTTCATTCCGTGAGTGATCCTTGTACTTGATTACCCATGCATGATATTGAGATCACCTTCATCTCATAACCGAACCCTTAGCCAAACGAATTTGATTTGACCTTGCATAAACATGATTCATGGTTACACCACTAATGAATGTTAAGGGGTTGGGGAATATGATTTGCTTGTGTAAATTGGGGTTTGGATTTGATACATGATGAAATAGGAATGGCTAACTCATTTGGAGTAGACTCACTTGTGCATTTTAGAACTACAAGCTGGGACGTTGAACATGATTTCTTTTTGTGCTACTTGTGGATTTGAGTTCCCACCTTCAAACCTCTCTCCCTATTTTTTCTTATTTGTTTGCTTGAGGGCAAGCAAATGAGTAAGTTTGGGGGAGTTGATATTCCCATATTTTGTCTCTTCTTTGCATTCATTTAGCTTATGTTTTATCTCATACGCATATAGTTTCATTGCATTTCTTCTTTGTTTTGTCTCATTTAGAGTCAAGGGATTTCATACTAAGTCCTATAGAGTCTTGCATGTTTTGGAGTCTCTTTTAGGTACTTCAAAGGCTTTCTTCCCTCACCCTCGCTCTCACCATACCGGCCCGGCACAAGAAGGTTCACTCGCCCCACATGGAGCTTTCATCCCACCAGGGATATTGTCGGCTGCGCATCCCGGCTCCACTTGGCCCGGCATGAAGAACCTTTCCCGATGAAGACTCTCGTGCCGGCTGCGAATACCGGCTCCGCTTGGCCCGACATGAAGACGCATTTTCCCCGACGAAGCTGCTCGCACCGGCCCGGCACAAGAATGCTCGTTCGCCCGGCATGGAACTTTCTCCCCACCAGGAGATTTGCCGGGCGCATGTACCGGCTCCACTTCCCCCTGCGCCAAGAAGCATTCTCCCCGAGAAGACTCTCGCACCGGCCCGGCACAAGAATGCTCAATCGCCCGACATGGAACCTTTCCCCCGGCAGGGACTTTGCCGGCTACGCATACCGGCTCCGATCGGCCAGTTATTCCCCCTTCGACTTTTGGCAACTCATACCGGCCCCCTATCCTTGATCCGTTTTGGCCGATATGGGAGACACGACCCAAGATCCGACCGGGTTGACCCGATCGATCGCCCACTTTCTTATTTAAAAACAATTTTATGAGGCATGCTTTTTCTTAAGTCTAAAACCCTACCTTTGAGAGAGAGCTTGCGATTTGTAAGAAAATCTTTTGGTTTTATGCAATTTAGAGTTTATTTCCATCAATCTCTTCCATCTATCATCTTTCTATCTTGATTATTCAACATTCATCCATTGATTCAACCTCCATCCATATCGATTTTGGGTTGATTCTAATGGTTCTTGAGTAGTTTTTTAAGGTTTAGAGATGGGGTAGATTAGGAGGATCCAAGGCTTGATTCATGGTGTTTAGGGTTAGATATTCTTATATCCCTTCTTGTTTAGTGTTCTTAAGGTTAGATCTAGCTTGAAAAAGTAGGTCTAGATCATAAGGCATTTCTTGCACACCCAGTGTTTGATGAAATGCCTTGATGAACTAAACAAGAGATTTATACTCCTAGCCTATGATAATAGTTGTCTAGGGTATATTTTTGGTTGATATTGTTTATACAAACTTAATGCTTGCTAATCAATGATCCACAAATGAGAGTTTGTTAATGGATTAAGTGATTAGCATATTGATTAATTGCTTGAACGAGAATTAGTCAAGTTAAGGGTCTTATGCCTAGGGATTAGCTTGCTTGAGTAAATGAACATCATGAATTGAACTTGGGTTATCTTATATCCATAATCCCATCTTTGAATCCGCTTTTGCTTATTAGTTTACAATCTTGTTTAGTTGCTTTACTTGTTTTAAATTGGATACTTAATCACAAAATCCTCTTTTTATTAGCTTAACTTACATTGGTCCCTTGCATTCTTAATGTTTAGAGTCATCTCCTAGTACGGATTGATAATTTCTTATACTACTCCTATTTAGAGCTATTGATACCTCTTTAAGACAGAAAATTCTTAGTATCATTTATCCAAAAACGTACTTTTGCTCCGAAATGCACTCTTTAATCCCGAGTTACCTGAAAAGAGTCTTGATTTGTAAAAACATGTGAAACCCGTATTAAAAGCATAGAAAATCAAGTAAAACACTTATTAAAGTGTTCTAAAATATATAGAAAAACGGGTAAAAATACGGTGTTATCACACCCCAGACTTAAACCTTGTTTGTCCTCAAACAAGACAAAGCTCAAGCTTGGAAATGATCAAACGAAAATCATCGGGAACTAGAAGTCTCAGAGACCGTCCTTCTAAACCATAACCATCAAACTACATCAATCGCAATCTAGCCTAGAAAATTCTCACTATAAGTTTCTGTAACACTAGTCCACGGTGTCCGTCATACGAAATATAAACTTTTAAAATCCAAAAATCAGGTCAACTAGCTCTCTACATTCATTAAGTATAGACGTGGGTTTCCCCTCAAAAGGATTAAACCAAGACAATCGATGCTAGGTATTAAAGGCATTTAGAGGTGAGGTTAAGAGTGTTTTGGGTTACCGTAATTTTACCGGAGGGTGCGAGATATTATGAAAAATAGCAAGAGAGAAAAGACATATTAATCACCACAACTTCCAATCACTTATTCTTGCGTAAAAATGTTGCACTTCCTCCTTTCTCCAAAAACAGAAGTTTTCTGACATTCCCCCAGACTTAGAATTTTATGTGGGTTCAGAATGACAGACTTCTCACAAACGAACCATGGATGCCTCATAAGTATTTCGACCAACCGAGACTATTTAAGGCTCTTGTTTCCTTTCCCTTTCACTTTTTCGATTTATTATTATTATTTTTTTTTGAAAAGGGGAAACGCCTTTTATTGAAGTAGAGTTTTAGGGGCACGAAAATTTACCATGATTTTGAGTTTTTCCAAGGCATAACCAAGCTTGCGTCGTTGTTGAATTCACCACCACCGATCGCGTATAATCTTCGTCTTTAGTGACTGAAAGATGTGTCGTTCCTCCCTCTCCGGCGTTTTTGCACATATCTGCACATAAGACACAAAGAGAGTTGCATGAGGTTTGAACAATGGTTAAATTTCGGGTGGGATACCAACTAAAGATTAGATGGCCATTCATGTACGACAAAGAGTTGTAATTAAAAGGTAAAAGTACGTCATGAATATCTGGTTCGTTATCTTTTCATAAACCTTTGATGGGAAAATTAAGTCAAGATTAAGTCCAAATAAAATAGAGCTAGCATATTACATCCTAAAGAACATCTACGGTCTAAATTCCTCTAGGGATTTCGCATTAACAGAAACTCTAGCTACCGCCTAGTCTAGAACCAAATTATGAAAGAGCATGTCACTAGGAGATAGTGTAGAATCACACTGGTCGGTTATCGTCATGGATTCCTTTCATCATTCTTTCAAAACGTATTCATATGCTTTTCAAAAAACTTGAAATTTTTTAAGAAAAACGTCGAAAAATGCAAAATGCAAAAACAAATGAAAGAAGTGGTGGTTAGTAAGGAATGCAATCCTCCCCCAGACTTAAATCACACTGTCCTAAGTGTGAAATAAATCGAGTAAGGACGAATAATAGATGTTTGTAATAATTGAAAAAATTTAAGGAAAAAAAAACTTACATGGATGCGGTTACGGAAAGGATTTGCGAATGGAATTGTGGTGGTTTAGGGATGGTAGATGATGATATGGTGATGGTAATGGATGTGGGGATGGTTGGGAATGGATGGGAATTGATCGAAGGTCGAACGGAGTCGATCGGGTTCGGCATGGGGCTGGCCGCATGTCAGGCTTGTGCAGGCGCGGCCACTGGTAAGCCGTCCGCGGGTCGGGTGATAACGACCGTGGCCAAGGGCTGGTTCGCCGCAATCGGTGAGACACACCCACGGTCGAGTTTTTTCATACGGTCAAGTACTTCCTTCCAGTTTGGGTTGGACCGAGCAACTTCGAACCGTGTCTGCATCTTTTTGTCTTTTCGATTTTTTTATATTTTTTTTTTTGGGTTTTTTTATTTTTGTATATAGCTGAAACTAAGAAAAGAAAAAGTTAATAGAAAAAGAAAGAAAAACTAGAAAGAAAAATGTACCTAAAATGGGTTGCCTCCCATTGAGCGCTTTTAGTCGTTTAGCTCGACGTTGTTATCGAGGTCAGCTCAGTCGTAGAAGGACAGTGTCTTACGGCAAGTCTTATTTGATCTCCATTTGGTTTCCTCGTCATGTGAATCATCGCTTGTTCGTGAATCGGGATCGGGATCAAATTCGGGATCCATCGTGCTTGAACGTCTTTCTTCTCCTTTTTGAGTGGTATGGCAGTGTAGAACACGTCTTTGTCAATGTTAGCGAATGAAACACGTCGATTTGGCCGATCCATGATGGCTCCAACGGTTGATAAGAACGGCCATCCTAGAATTATCGGTGTTGCATCTTTCTTCGTTGTTTGGACGATGTAAAAATCGACGGGGGCTATGCAATCTCCCATTCTTATTGGCATGTCTCGGGCAATCCCTTTTGGTCTGGCAAAAGTCTCGTCGGCCATGCTGATTTTTTTCCGGATATGGTGTATGTGCCTAATACCGATGTGCTTTGTGGGCGATTTTGACATGATGCTCAAGCAAGCTCCGGAATCACAAAGAACGTTCTTAAATTCAACTCCACGGATGCTACCAGTGATAAGGAACTAACCTTGTTCTTCGATTTTATGGAGACTTGATAACACTTTAATAAGTGCCCCGCTTGGTTTTCTATGCTTTTATTACGCGTTTTGCATGTTTGTGGTTTTAAGACTCTTTTCAGGTAACTCGGGATAATAGAGTGCATTACGGAGCAAAAGTATGTTTTTGGATAAACTTGGACCGTCAAGAAATCTTGAAATAAAAGAAGTCCTTTTTACCGTCTGATCATCACCAAATTTGGAGAAAACAAAGTACAGACAACCAGCTTTCAAATGCGATTGGATTGGGGACAATCCAATGGTTCGATCCTAAAATATACCCAAAGCACTGAAGCCCAAAGAAGCAGCCACCGCGGGTCAAGGAGCCGGAGCCGCGGCCAAGCACCGTTCCATCGTCCCTTGAGCCGCTCCATCCACGGCCGGAAGCAAGCTCGCCGCGGCAAGACTGAACAGAGGCCAAGCCTGTTTTTGTCCGAAACGATCCGTTTCTTCACCCGAGGACAAAACCGTTTTTTTTCCTGTCAAACCCTAAAACGACCTAAGATTGTTTAAGACCTATAAATACTTGTTTTAGACAGGAATTTCGACATCCCCAATTTTATACATCATTCTTCACATTAGTTTTGCTTTCTTGTACTCTTTCATCGAGATTCTCGGGATTGGTGAGGAGGTTTCTCACCAAGGTTAGTTCTTGTTCTTGTCTCATGCTTAATTTAATTATGTCTTTTTCTAGTATGTTTGAGTAGTTTAGATTATTGGGTTTAAAAGATTATCAAAGGGAATTCTATGTTCGATAAGGATCTTACTCGGTAAACCCTAGGCGATTTCTAGAGCTCTTATTGTGGAAAGTTGTTAATGCATGAATCTAGTTCAATGAACTAGAGGCTGGTAGGGGGAGTTTAGAACCACGGAAGTGTTGCCTCGAATCACCAGCAAAGTTCAACCACAAGGCATGCGCGTCGTAAGATTTCGAAAGTATACTTACGGAGTGACGTGAACCTATGGACCCACTAGCATATCACAATCTTACGCGCGGCCAGAGACGGAAGCTACTTGTCGAGTGCATATGTTGTAGGGCGTAGGTTATACGGAAGTAGACTACGTCATTATTCTGTCTTGTTTGTGGAGTTATAATCTAGAAACACCGGTTACTAATGAGATATGGGCCGTTTGTTTGACTCGAGCATTCCCCAAGATATTCCTCTCGATCCAGCAACGGTTTAGAATTGTTACAACCGTCTTTAGTATATTTTAGTTTAGCAATTGAGTCAGTAGAAGTAGTTTAGTTATCAATTTCATTAGTTCTATGTTAGTAGTCGATTTTCTTAGGTGTTAGGATAGTAATAGTCTTTCTTAGGATAAGTTTAGTTTCCCTTAGCATTAGTTTAGTAGTCAAAATTCCTTAGTTTAGAATAGCCATCGATTTTCTTAGATTAGATTAGTCAAAGTTTGCCGTTTCTCGTTCTTTGCAATTCTAGTTACAAAAACCCCTATAAAAATATATTCGTTCTAGGTTTATTTACTATACAATGTCTAAAGTCTCATAGAACAACACCCTCTCCATGTGGATCGATACCTCAAGTAATACAACGCCCATCTGTGCACTTGCATGCTGTAAGGTTTACAAATTTAAGACCTGAAGTTTCGGAGACGAATCCGATTCGCATCAAGTTTTTGGCGCCGTTGTCGGCGAGAGATCTGATACAAGACTTTTTAGTCTCTATGAGGTATCAATACCCTCAATACGATGTAGTAAGGAGGTTATGAATCCATAATTGGGATTTATCCTAATCGCTAAGAATGCAAGGAACTCATGCAAGTTAAGCTAAACAAGTGTAATTTGTTGTTAAGTATCCAATTCGAATTAAGCAATGCAATAACTAAACAAGATGTAAATCAATTGACGAAAGCGAATCTAGAGATAGGGTTATTGAATTAAGGTGACCCAAGCACAATTCATGGTGTTCTTTCACTCAAACAAGCTATCCCTAGGCAATAGATCTCTAATCCTGATTAGTTCTCTTTCAAGCAACTAATCACTATGTTAATTATCAAATCCATTAGCAAATTCTCATTTGTGGATTAACAATAAGCAAGCATTAAGAATAATAACAAGATCAACCAAAGATATGCCCTAAACAACTAATCTCTTAGGTTAGGAGCATAAATCCCTTGAATAGTTCATCAAGGCATTTCATCAAACACTTGGTGTGCATAAAATGCCTTGTGATCTAGATCTACTTCATCAAGCTAGATCTAGCATTAAGGACACTATTCAAAGAAGGAAATAAAATAATCTATCCCTAAACACCATAAATTATGCCTTGGATCACCCTAATCTACCCCATCTAAAGATCCTAGAAGACTACTTAAGACCCACCAAGAACAACCCAAAATCGATATGGATAGGGGTTGAATCCATGGATGAGTGCTGGATAATTAAGATAGAAAGAAGATAGATGGAAGAGATTGATAGAAATCAATACTAAATTGCATAAAACAAATGATCCTTCTTACAAATCTCAAGTTCTCTCTCAAAGGTGAGGGTTTTAGACTTAAGAAAAGTTAGCAAATAAAATTAGGTTTTTAGAGTATTTATAATAAAACGTGGGTAACCGGGTCAACCCGGAACAAACCGGTTTTTGACCCAGGCGGATTTCAGGTCGTGTTTTCCATACCGGCCAGGATGGAGTTGGTGCATGGGGCCGGTATGGAGAGTCTTCGTCGTGGGAAGGTGATGCCGGTCAAGACAGAGCCGGAACATGCGGCCGACAAATCTCTGCCCGGGTGAAGGTTTCATGCCGGCTGAGGGAGGTTCTTGTGCCGGGCCTGTTCTGTGGGGAAATCTGAGGGAGACAACTCTTTCACACCGGGCGAGATGGAGCCGGGACGGGTTGTAGAAGTGATCATTGGTGGGATATAAGTAGATCCCGTTTCTCCCGCGGAATGTGGTGAGGGAAGTGTTAGGCAAGAGGACCTTGACCGTGTTGGTCTCGGTGAGCTTTAGATTGTAGGCAAAAATTCTTGCCTATCTTGCCTTCGAAGAACTTGGTCCTTGATAGATATGCCTCATCCATAAACTCCATGTTCTTAGTGTCATCCACCAACGTAATCCACTTAGTCTTGAGGATTGAAGTCACCAAACCGCCAATGAAGATTCTAGGCTCCTTGGTCTTGGTAGTGAGAGCCCAATCTTTGTAGCCAAGTAAGTGGTTCACTAGAATGGCGGTTAGGCACGGGCGTGCACTCTCTCCAATGAAACGCCGCTCATCTTGAGGTGTGTCAAGAAACGGTGCCAAGCCTAAAGCAAGCAACTCCATATCTTCTTCCGAAACCGTTCCAAACTCCTTCTTGGAAAAGAATGTGTGAGCAAGGATCTTGTGGGCATAACGAATGGCGGGGTGGCGGATGCATGTGTCTTTGATGTTCCCAGGACTATATTCTCCCACACCAATGACTTTCCACAAGTAGGTCAAGTCGTTCTTCCCATAGAGAAACTTTAGGCCTCTCTTGGCTCCTTCTTCTTTGAACCCAAACACTTGACTTAGCTCATGGAACGTCATTTTGTATGCGTCTCTACCAACCTTAAACTCAATGAAACTGTGGCCATCATCTTCATTGGCATCTTTATCCCCTCGTTCATAGAACATAGCTTCAAATGATGCAAGAAATTGGCAAGCTTGGTCTTTTTGAGAAGGGTTAGCCACGTCAAAGATTCCACCAAAACCCATGTTAGTGAAAATCGATTTCACATCTTCTCAAGTACAACCTTGTCCGAAAATTTTGTCTCCTCGAACTTCACCGCCTTGAGCTTCTTGGCATACTCACTATAGGTAGGGACTTTTGGCTTGGGCTTGGGGACTTTCTTCTTGTTTCTCACTTGCGTTACCTCTTCCACCACGTTTTTTTCCTCGACATTAGCAAATGCCTTTTTTCCTCTTTTCGGTGCCTTTAGCGCTTTCTGTTAATGCTAACTCTCTCTTTTTAGTCGGTGGACCTTTCACTTTGATTGGTTCACTTGTTATCGTCATGGTACCTGTATTGTCTCAAGGAATGTATAAGTTTCAAGAAACCAAGAAACACCATTTGTCATTATCAAGCAAAGACATTTAATTTAATTTCCCATAAGGGGAAAATGCTCAAATAACAAAAAGGCATTTAATTTCCCATAAGCAACATCAAAAATGCCCACTTTATGCTTCAAGAATCCATTCAAATCCCAAAGTTTGAAACTTTTAAGCACAATCACCAAAAATGAAGTTTTGGCTCAAAAATTCGAAATTCACCCAATGCATGACAAATTAGCACATGAACCGCCTATCCTAAACATTTTCGAGCCTAGTCCCAAGGTATTTATGCAAGTTAAATCATTACCCAAACAAATCCATGAAATTTTCACTTATGAACAAGTTCTTGATTTTTCATGAAAAAGATGAGTGAAATACCTTGGGGATGAAAGCTTTAAATGGGAAAGATGTTGGTAGAACCAGAAAGAGGATGAAAAATCCGAAATTTAGCAACTTGAATCACAATTTTTGGTTGAGAATTGAGAAAGGTGTGAGCAAATGAAGTTTGAGAGTGAGAAATGAGTCTATGGCCGCGAATCAAGAGGAAGAAGAAGACTTACATGGCGGTCCATTGGGTCCATTGGATAATAGATCCAAACTGAGGACCGTTGCACGAAGCTTTGGACCGATGGTCCAAAACCAACCCGGGCAAGACACAGCCGGTACACGGGGCCGGTATCGAGGGGAAAAACCATCCCGAGGGGAAATGCATCCGGTACACGGGAACGGTATCGAGGGAGAAATTTTCTTCCCGGAGAATAGTTTTCACACCGGGCAAAATGGATCCGGCACACCGAGCCAGTAAAGTCCCTGCCCGCCAAAAATTTTCACACCGGGGATATGGATTCTTGCACCAGGCCGGTATTGGAAAAAAAATTTCGTCCCGAGGAAATTTTTTTTTTATTCTTCCCGAGGGACCGGTATCTATTCCCTCGGCTATCGTTTTCCCTCGGACATCGTTTTCCCTTGGACATCGTTTTCCCTCGAACACCAAGTTCCCTAAGAACACTTAACAAAAATATCAAAAAGAACTAACAAAGATCGAAAAACGCATAAAAAGAAATATATACAATGATAAACTTGGGGTGTCTCCCAAGAGGACTTTGTTTAACGTCACTAAGTTCGACGTTTGTTACCGTTCTCAAGCTAGAGGGACATCATCGAGAGGGATCGAGCCTCCCTCTTCGACGATTTGATTTTCTCGGTAGAGTTTGAGCCTTTGGCCATTTGCAATGAAATCTTGGCCCTCCTTGTTAACAAGTACCACGACTCCATATGGCCTTACTTCCTTAACCTCAAACGGACCCGACCACCTCGATTTGAGCTTCCCGGGAAAAAGCTTCAACCGGGAATTGAACATGAATACTCGGTCTCCAACTTTGAAATCCTTGTGCATGATCCTCTTATCATGGAATGCTTTGGCCCTCTCCTTGTAGATTCTCGAGCTCTCATAGGCCTCAAGCCTAGTCTCTTCTAACTCTTTAAGTTGAATTAACCTCTTCTCTTGTGCGGTCTTGATGTCGAAGTTAAGAAGCTTCACCACCCATAGAGCCTTGTATTCCAATTCAACCGGTAAATGGCATGACTTCCCATAAAGCAAGTTGAATGGTGTAGTCCCTCCCTATAGGCGTCTTAAAGGCGGTTCGGTAAGCCCATAAAGTATCATCTAACTTGTTGGCTCAATCCTTTCTTGAACTCCCAATCATTTTCTCTAGTATGGCTTTGATTTGCCGGTTGGATACTTCTACTTGGCCACTCGTTTGAAGATGGTAAGGTGTTGCTACCTTATGCCTCACACCATGCTTCTTAAGTAGACTTTCAAACACCTTATTGATGAAATGACTACCTCCATCACTAATGACCACCCTTGGAACTCCGAACCTTGGGAAGATAACGGACTTGAATAGTTTTAGGACAACCCTAGCATCGTTGGTCGGGCTTGCAATGGCTTCCACCCATTTAGAGACGTAATCAACCGCCACCAATATGTATTGGTTACCATACGATGATGGGAAAGGTCGCATAAAATCGATGCCCCATACGTCAAACATCTCCACCAAAAGGATTGGGTTTTGGGGCATTTCATCTCTCATCCCAATATGCTATTTCCTTTGGCACGCATCACATGTGGAGAAAAAGAGGTGCACATCCGTGAATAATGAAGGCCACCAAAAACCCGATTGAAGAACCTTTGTAGTCGTTTTGTAGGAGGCATGATGACCACCATAACTTGACCCGTGACAATGGAGTAAGATTCCTTGGACTTCTTCTTCCATAACACATCTTCTATACAAGCCATCCGAGCATAGTTTATACAAGAACGGCTCGTCCCAATAGTATCTTGTCACGTCATGGAAGAACTACTTCGTCTTGTACCCGTCCAAAGGCGGTTCCTTCCCACACACTAGATAGTTGACTAGATCTGTGAACCATGGAAGTTTCTCATCTTGCAACCCATTAGCATCCTCAATACCATTCACGGCCTCAATCCCTTTTCTCAACACATTCACAACCATGAGACTCTCCTCAGGGAGCTTATCATCAATGGGAACTTGGTCTTCTATCCTCATCCTAGACAAATGATCCGCCACTCCATTTTCTATCCCTTTCTTGTCTACTATCTCCAAATCAAACTCTTGTAGAAGCAAGATCCAACAGAGTAGCCTTGGCTTTGTGTCTTTCTTTGCATGAATGTATCTAAGGGCCGCGTGATCGGTGTAGGCAATCACCTCTGATCCCACAACATAAGACATAAATTTCTCCATTGCAAACACTACGGCTAGCAACTCTTTTTCTGTTGTGGTATACCGGGCTTGAGTGTCATCTAAGGTCTTACTTGCATAGTAGATGACATTGGTCTTCTTGTCCTTCCTTTGCCCCAAGACCGCACCAACCGCGTAATCACTAGCATCACACATGATCTCGAAAGGAAGATCCCAATCCGGTGCTTGGACAATGGGAACACTAACCAACGCCTTCTTAATCTCTAGAAACGCCACCATACACTCCTCATCAAACACGAACTCAACCTCCTTGCAAAATAACCTTGTGAGAGGTCTTGTGATTTTCGAGAAGTCTTTGAT
The DNA here is from genome assembly GCA_030161315.1 of Eutrema japonicum. Taxonomy (NCBI): domain Eukaryota; kingdom Viridiplantae; phylum Streptophyta; class Magnoliopsida; order Brassicales; family Brassicaceae; genus Eutrema; species Eutrema japonicum. The sequence continues at coordinate 26,653,804 of BSQW01000005.1, forward strand.
GAACCTTCGGTAGAACCCCGCATGACCCAAGAAAGACCGGATGTCCTTGACCGATTTAGGCGGTTCCAAGATAACCATCACCTCAATCTTGGCTTTGTCTACCTCTATGCCCTTCTCGGAGATTTTGTGTCCTAGCACGATCCCATCACGCACCATAAAATGACACTTCTCCCAATTGAGTACCAAGTTTGCTTCCTCACATCGTGATATGTCATGGTTTTTACCCCGTTTAAGCCATGATATAAGTTTGTTTTATAGTGTTTTTCTACTATTTTGTAGTGTTTAGAGTCTTTTACAGGTTTTAGCACGTTTGGAGCATAATTGGAGATATTGGAGATTTCTGGAGCATTTTGGAGCGAAGCAGACGTTTGTGTAGCTGAGTACCCGATTTGAAGTCTTAGTGTCGATCGATACTGCTTAGTATCGGTCGATACTCATCGAAGCTGACACGACCCGCGACTTTAATGAAGAGTTGAAGAATTGCAAAATTGCCCAGAAGACTTTATTATTTACAAGTCATTTAATAGGATTTTACAGCCACTTTAATGGCTATGTTTTATTTTACTTTGGTTTTGTGAGAGAGCTTTTAGAATGGAGACAAGTTTGAAACTCTGTTCGTCCGAGAGAATATTTTGAACCATCTTGTTACTCTTTCTGATTTATTTGATGATTTATTCAAACATATTTATTGCTTCAATTTCCATGTCTGAGTATATCTCTTGTTAGGTTTAGGGTTCTCATAAGGGTTATCTTTGAATGCTAGATTGATTAGTTATTAGGATTCACCATCTGAATTAGTTCTTCACCATAGGTGGTTTGCAAATCTAATTTTAGATTGATCACCTAGAACTTAGATCTTAGGATAATTGATTAGGCGCGGAAGTGCAATTAATTACCTGATAGAACCTAGGGTGAGAAAAATAACCATTCGCAAAGGAATTTGGTTTAGTTGTATTGTGAACAAATCAAACCTGATTTAAAAACTGATTTAAACTTTAGGATTCGCAAAGGAATTTGGAACTCCTAGGATTTAGATTTAGATAGTTTTCGCAACGGAAGTTGGTTAACTATATCTTAGTGATTTGAGTTCAAGAACCGTGCTAAATATGAATCATGTTAGTTAGTTTATCTGCATTCATTGATTTCATGAGAAATACCCTGAACATAGCTTTCTCCAAATTGAATTTACAACCGTTTTAATTTACGTCCTGTTTTCAATACCATTTATCGTATAGCTTGATTCTCACATATACAATCTATTGTGTATCTCTGTGAGTCTTTGTTTTCGACTCCTACTATACTACAACTACTGCTTAGTACTTTTAGGGTATTAATTTGAGCATATCATATTTGGCGCCGTAGCCGGGGACTCAATTCACCATTAGATTTTAGTCTGAGAATTTCGATTAAGCTCGTCGGTATCGATCGATACTATCTAGTATCGGTCGATACTCGCCGTTCTCTTTTTCTTGATATCGATCGACACCACTTGGTATCGGTCGATACTCATCAAGTTTTTTTTTGTTACTTACGTTCTTGACTCTTGTTTTCAGGTGTATGCGTAATCGTGAAACCAGAAAGAGCAAGAGCACTCAGCTAGTTGATCTGTCACTCGAGCAACTAGCACTTTTTGAACGCACAAACAGAAGAGCAAAGAAGCCAGCAAAAATGAACAACAATCAAGTGGAGTTGGTTCAAGATGCAGCTGGTGCTTACAGAGACCAAGAGGGTCAGTTGTGCAATAAGAGAGGACAACGTCTGGATGGAGGGGGGAACAACATTCCACCTGTTCCTGTTGTCGTTAGGAATGTCACTGGGAACGCGAATGCTGGGAATGCTGTGGTAAATCGTGGTGGAACGATTGGTGAGTGCAACAGACCTAACCAGTTTTACGCAAACCGATCTGCGATCCGTCCTCCTTCTTTTCCGAGGAATGACTTTGAGCTGAAACCTGCATACTACACTCTTGTGTTACAGCACCATTTTCTTGGTCTTTCCAGCGAACATCCCATGGATCATATTGAGAGGTTCGAGGATTTGGCCACTAGCATCAAGAGCAATGGAGTGTCCTACGACTATCTCTTCTGCAAGCTTTTCCCATACTCTCTTGGTAGGGAAGCAACTTACTGGTTGAAGCAGTTGCCTCCTGGATCACTGACTACCTGGGAGGAGACTAAGACTGCTTTCCTGACCAACTTTTATGATGATGCAAGATCCGAGGATCTGAGGAACAAAATCTCGCAGTTTTCCCAGGGACGTACTGAGGCGTTCAAGGCTGCTTGGACGAGATTCAAATCGTATTAGAGAGATTTTCCACATCATGGATATTCTGATGTTCAGCTGATGGGTTTCTTTTTCAGAGGACTTGATTGGAGGTAACATATGACTTTGGATGCTTCGAGCAATGGAAACTTGAACACCAGGTATCCTGATGAAGCCTATGTCCTGATTGAGAACTTGGCGTCTAGTAATAGCAACAAGAATGCTGATTATGAGAGGAAGAAGCTAGCTGGTAACATGGATGGCTCACAGATTGCTGATTTTCAAGCTAAGTTGGATTCTATGCACAGTCTTCTGATGGGCAAGACACAAAAGGTTGTTCACTTTGCTGAAGATGTTGAGGTGTTCAACGAGGATGAAGTAGAGGATGTCAACTACATTGGTGGTTCTGGTTTTCAAGGCCAGAAGAATCAATTCAACAACAACCGAAACTTCAACAACAACTCTCAGCAAGGAGGTTCAAATCAGTTTGGTCAGAGATCATCTCAGAACAGTGGGTACACCAGGAACTATGGAAATACATCCTATCAGCCCATACCTGCTAAGCTCCCAGATAGCAAGATCGAATCTATGTTCGAACAACTTCTTCAAGGACAGCAGAAGCTCACTGTGGAGTTCAATGGGAAGATTGATGTGCTATACAATGATCTGAGTGGAAAGATCGACGCTATTGATATTCAGCAGAAGAAGCTGGAACTTCAGATAGCTCAGACTTTAGAGGCTGTGAAAAGGCAAGCAGGTTTTCTTCCAGGGAAAGTAGAGAACCCAAGGGCTCATATCAATGCAATCACTTTGAGGATTGGAAAAGAGGTCACTCCAGGATTAAAAACTGCCCAAGCTGCGGATATTTTCGTCGATCTTGACGATGAGGATACCGAAATCGCTCCAGTATCGATCGAAACTAGCCAGCATCGATCGACACCTATTAAAATACTTTCACGGGATAAATCAAAACCGCATGTATCGATCGATACCACTCCAGTATCGGTCGATACTAATCCCGCAGTCGAATCAACTCCTAAGGTTTCGAAGGAAGTACCCAAAGTAGTTGCAGAAAGAGTTTACATACCAAGCATACCTTATCCCAGGGCTTCTGGGAAGACTAAGAAGGAGGTAGAAGACTCTAGATGCAAGGCGATTATGGATAAGTTGATTGTGGAACTTCCTTTCATCGATGCTATCAAGACTTCTCCAGCTTTCAGAAGATACACCAAGAAGATGGTGTCCAGAAATGTGAACCTTGAAGACGGATGCTTGATGATTACTCACGAGTGTAGTGCAATCCTGACCAACAAGATCCCAAAGAAGCTGCCAGACCTAGGGAGTTTTGTGTTGGATTGTACGATATTCACGAACAGATTTGAGCGTTCTCTTTGTGAACTAGGCTCAAGTGTCAACCTCATGCCATACTCAGTTGCCAAAAGGATGGGGATGACAGACTTCACAACCACAAGGATTTCCCTAATACTTGTTGATCGTTTTGTTAGACTTCCAGAGGGGTTACTCGAAGATGTCCCGATTAGGATTGGAAATTGCTAGATCCCAACTGATTTCATCGTCCTGGAGTACGATGTTGAGCCTAAGGATCCTCTTATCCTAGGCAGACAATTCCTTGCAATAGCTGGTGCTTTGATTGATTGCAAGAACGGGAAGATCGCTCTCAACATTGGTGATTTGGTCATGAGTTTCAATATGGACAAGATGATGAAGAGACCAACCATTGATGGGCAGACTTTCTTTGTCGACACCTTCAGTGACATAGCTGAAGAGTACTTCCTGGGGATGCATCCTGAGGACCCATTAGAGAGAGCATTGGTCTGTTCAGCCACTTCAGAGGGTCATTCGCGTGATGATACAGTTGGATACTCGAAGATGCTCGATTCAGCATCAACAGTATCGATCGATACTCTCCCAGTATCGGTCGATACCCTGCGACTAGAAGGAGAGTTGGCCGAGAGTTCTAAGCAAGCTGCTAGGCTTGGAGATTGTAGTACAGAGAATGCTCCTAAGGTTGAACTAAAGCCACTCCCACCAAATCTGAGGTATAGTTTTCTTGGCCCTAATTATACATACCAAGTGATTGTTAATGCTTTTTTGAGCAACATAGAGATTGCCTTACTGTTGAGCAAGCTGCGCAAGTATCGCAAAGGTATTGGCTATTCTCTTGATGAAATTTTAGGTATATCACCGGATATGTTCATGCATAGGATTCACCTTGAGGACGAGTCAAAGACCTCAATTGAGCATCAGAGGAGGCTGAACCCGAATCTGATGGAAGTGGTCAAAAAGGAAGTGATGAAGCTTTTGAAAGCTGGTGTTATCTATGCTATTTCGGATAGCTCTTGGGTCAGTCCAGTGCACGTTGTTCCTAAGAAAGGAGGGATAACCGTGGTGAAGAATGAAAAGGATGAGATGATTCCTACTAGAACTATCACTGGACATCGAATGTGCATTGACTACAAGAAGTTGAATGCAGCTACACGGAAAGATCATTTCCCCTTGCTAGTCATCCCTACTACTGTTTTCTTGATGGATATTCAGGTTTCTTCCAGATTCCTATACATCCAGATGACCAATGGAAGACGACTTTCACATGTCCCTATGGCACGTTCGCATACAGGAGAATGCCATTTGGATTGTGTAACGCTCGAGCCACTTTTCAGAGGTGCATGATGTCTATCTTCACAGACATGATTGAGGATTTTATGGAGGTATTCATGGATGATTTTTCAGTATACATCGTTCAAGGACTGTTTGGATAATCTGTGCAAGGTGCTACAGAGGTGTGAAGAGAAACACTTGGTCCTTAACTGTGAAAAGTGTCACTTTATGGTTCAAGATGGCATCGTACTTGGGCATAAGGTTTCTGAGGCTGGGATTGAAGTTGACAAGGCCAAAATTCAGGTTATGACAAGTCTCCAACCACCAAATTCTGTGAAGGATATTTGAAGCTTCCTTGGTCATGCTGGGTTTTACAGGAGGTTTATCAATGATTTCTCCAAGATAGCACACCCACTCACTGCCTTATTATGCAAGGAGATCAAATTTGATTTCACACCTGACTGTCTTGCAGCCTTTGAGGAGATTAAGAAGGCTTTGGTGAGTGCTCCTATTGTGCAACCTCCTAATTGGACTTTGCCTTTTGAGATCATGTGCGACGCTAGTGACTTTGCTATTGGATATTTTCTGGGTCAGAGAAAGGATAAGAAGATGCACGTCATCTACTATGACAGCAGGACATTGGATGATGCTCAGAGGAACTACAACACCACGGAGAATGAACTACTTGCTGAAAAGTGATTGGTTTTCTCCTTTGAGAAATTTTTATCCTACGTGATTGGGAGCAAAGTGATTGTTCATACTGATCATGCTGCTCTCAAGTATCTGATGCAGAACAATGATCTCAAGCCTCGCCTTTGTAGCTGGGTTCTCTTGTTACAAGGTTTCGACATCGAGGTTAAGGACAAGAAAGGAATAGAGAACGGAGTCGCTGACCACCTCTTGAGGATTCGGATCGATGCAGAATTCCATATTGATGATCAACTACCAGAGGAATCCCTTTACTTTATTGAAACAGAGTTTCAGATGGGTTTCGCAGAAACTCAGCAATTCCCACGAATTGAAGGTCTCGGTATCAATCGACACTCCTATGGTGTCGGTCGATACTTGGCGATTTCCGAACCGGTTCGGAATGTTGAACACCTTGGTTTTTCAGAGGAGTATCTAGTAGCTGCAGCCGATTCCGATCAACCATGGTACGCTGATATTGCCAACTACCTCGCTGCAGATGCAGAACTGAAGCACCTCAAGAGCTATCACAAGAAGAAGTTCTTGCGAGACGTATGGCGATACTTTTGGGATGAACCTTACATGTACAAGCACTGTTCTGATGGTGTCTACAGAAGGTGCATTGCTGAATCGGAGGTGCCTAATGTGTTGTTTCACTGCCATGGATCCGACTATGATGGACACTTTGCCACTTTCAAGAGAGTGTCCAAGGTTCTTCAAGCAGGCTTCTGGTGGCCTACTATGTTCAAGGATGCTCATGTTTTTGTTTCACAGTGCGATGCCTGTCAGAGGAGAGGGAAGATCAGTAAGAGACATGAGATGCCGCAAAACTTCATCCTTGAGGTTGAGATTTTCGATTGTTGGGGCATTGATTTTATGGGTCCCTTTCCTCCATCATATGGACACAAATACATCTTGGTTGTTGTAGATTATGTGTCTAAGTGGGTTGAAGCCATTGCTAGCAGAACCAATGATTATTCGGTGGTTATTAAGCTGTTTAAGACCATCATTTTCCCTCGATTTGGAGTACCTCGAATTGTGATAAGTGATGGCGGCTCTCAGTTTATCAACAAAATTTTTGAGAGGTTGCTGAAAAATTATGGTGTGAACCATCGCGTTGCTACTCCTTATCACCCTCAGACCAGTGGACAAGTTGAGGTCTCCAACAGACAGATCAAAGAGATTCTGGAGAAGACAGTGAATGTTACAAGGAAGGATTGGTCTGTGAAGCTGGATATCGCACTTTGGCCTTACATGACTGCTTTCAAGACACCACTTGGGACTACACCGTTTCACTTGCTATATGGAAAAGTGATATATCATGGTTTTTACTCCTTTTAGGCCATGATATAAGTCCGTTTATAGAGTTTTTCTAGTATTTTGGAGTCTTTTAGAGTCTTTTACAGGTTTTAGCACGTTTGGAGCATATTTGGAGATATTGGAGCTTTCTGGAGCATTCTGCAGCAAAGCAGAAGTTCGTGTTGCTGAGTACCCGATTTGAAGCATCAGTATCGATCGATACTGCATAGTATCGATCGATACCCATCGCAGCAGACACGACCCGCGATTTTTCCAAGAGTTGAAGAATTGCATAATTTCTCCAGAAGACTTTATTATTTACAAAACGCCCCACAATGTGTTTAAGCATTATAATTAGGTTTTACAGCCACTTTTATGGCTAAGCTTTCATTACTTTGATTTTACTTTGGTTTTTGGAGAGACAACTTTGAACTCATGTTTCTATTGATTTCTTTGATGATCTATTTAATCATGTTGTTTTCAATCTCCATGTCTGAGTAGATCCACTTTAGGTTCAGGGTTCTCATAAGGGTTTTCTCTGAATGCTAGATTGATTATCTGTTTAGGATTCACCATCTGAATTAGTTCTTCGCCTTAGGTTGCGTTCAAAGCTAATTCTTGGTTGACGAATCTGGAACATAGATCTTAGTATAATTGATTAGGCACGACAGTGCGATTAATTACATGATAGAACCTTAGGTGACCAAATTGATTATTCGCAAAGAGATTTGGTTTAATTGATTTGTGAACATATCAAACCTGAACTTTAAAGCTTATTTATTCTTATGAATTTGCAAAGAGATTTGGGATTCTGAAGTTTAAATTTAGATAATTCTCGCAACGACAGTTGGTTAATTATACTTAAGTGATTTGAGTTCAAGAACCGCGCTAAATCTGAATCCTGTTAGTTAGTTTGTCTGCATTCATTGATTTCCTGAGAAATACCCTGGACCTATATTTTCCTCCATCGAATTATAACTCTTTTAATTTACGTTTTGCTTTCAATTACATCTATTGGTTTAGCTTAATTCTCTTCTATATAATATATTTTGTGTTTCTTTGAGTCCTTGTGTTCGACCCCTAGCTATACTATAACTACTGCTTTAGTATCTAAATAGGGTATTAATTTGAGCATATCAAATTTGGCGCCGTTGCCTGTGACTCAATTTCGCCATTAGATTTTAGCTGTCGAGTTTCGACTAAGTTTGTCGGTCAGAGGTAAGACAAGAAGCTCCATGCTATTTACTATGCCAGCAGGACGTTGGATGATGCTCAGCGTAACTACAGCACCACTGAGAAGGAGTTACTTGCAGTTGTTTTCTCTTTTGAGAAATTTCGGTCCTACTTAATTGGGAGCAAGGTTATTGTTCACACAGACCATGCTGCTCTCAAATACCTGCTGAAGAACAAGGATCTCAAGCCTCGTCTATGTCGATAGGTTCTTTTGCTTCAAGGGTTCGACATCGAGATCAAGGACAAGAGAGGAGTTGAGAATGGCGTTGAGAATGGCGTTGCTGACCATTTATCGCGATTAAAGGTCGATGAAGTCGTACCTATTGATGACTTCCTGCCAGAGGAAGGTATTTACTTCATTGAAGCTCAGCTTCAAGACTTTTGTCCCAAAAATCTGCAATTTTCACGAGTGCAGACTTTCGGTATCGATCGATACTCACTTAGTGTGGATCGATACCCGTCGAGATTTGGACCTTTTTTGTCTGCAGAGCACTTCGACTCTTATGATGTCTATCTAGCTGCTGTCTCTAGTCCTGCACAACCATGGTACGCTAACATTGCCAACTACCTTGCTGTAGAGACTGAGCCAAGGTATCCCACAAAGTATGCGAGGAAGAAGTGTATGCGCGAGATGATGAGGTTCTTCTGGGATGAGCCGTATCTATACAAGCACTGCTCAGATGGTATCTACAGAAGATGAGTTGCAGAGTCTGAGGTGCCAGCAATTCTTTTTCATTGCCATTGATCTGAGTATGCTGGTCATTTTGCTACTTTCAAGACGGTGTCCAATATTCTTCAAGCATGCTTCTGGTGGCCTACTATGTTTAGAGACGCGCATTCTTATATCTCACAATGTGATGTCGGTCAGAGGAGAGGGAAAATCAGCAAGAGACATGAGAGGCCACATAATTTCATCCTTGAGGTTGAAGTTTTCGATTGCTGGGGCATCTATTTTATGGGTCCCTTTCCCTCGTCACACTAGAACAGATACATCCTTGTTGCTATGTACTATGTGTCCAAATGGGTGGAGGCGATTGCTAGCAGAACCAATGATTCTTCGGTGGTTGTTAAGCTGTTTAAGACCATCATTTTCCCTCGATTTGGAGTACCTCGAATTGTGATAAGTGATGGTGGCTCTCAATTTATCAACAAGATTTTCGAGAGGTTGCTGAAGAAGTTTGGTGTAAATCATCGTGTGGCAGATCAAGGAAATTTTGGAGAAGATAGTGGGTGCATCTAGGAAGGATTGGTCTAAGAAGCTGGATGACGCGTTATGGGCTTGCATGAATGCTTTCAAGACACCACTGGGTACTACACCGTTCCACTTGATGTACGGGAAAGCATGTCACCTTCTAGTGGAGATAGAGCACAAGGCTGCATGGGCGACGAAGTTGCTGAACTTTGACATCAAGCCTGCAGCAGAGAGGAGATTGATCTAGCTGAACGAGTTGGATGAGATTAGGCACCACGCCTACGAGAACTCGAAACTGTACAAGGAGAGAACTAAGGCCTATCATGATAAAAAGATCATCTCCAGACATATCGAGCCAAACGACCAGGTACTTCTGTATAACTCTCGTTTGCAATTGTTTCCTGGTAAACTGCGTTCTCGTTGGTCAGGTCCCTTCACAATCAAGGAGGTTAGACCGCATGGTGCTGTCGTGCTGATCAGTCCTACAGGAGATGAATTTACAGTCAATGGACAGAGGGTGAAACACTATTGGGCGAAAGCCGAGATTCCAACAGGGCAGATAATGCCTTTGGATGATGCACCCACAGCCTGAATGGCGTTACAGTCAAGCTAATGACGTTAAACGAGCGTTTGGTGGGAGGCAACCCACTGGTGAGTCTGCTTCTGAGTCGTTTTTCTTTTATTTTTAGTTTTGTGTTTGTGTCAGGATAAACAAAGAGCAAAACTCGAAATCGCCCGAGTATCGATCGATACCACATTGGTATCGGTCGACACTAATCGCGAATGTACGGTTCATCATGTTGATTTAAGCCTGGTATCGATCGATACAAAGCCGTGTGTCGATCGACACCAGATATTCCAGCACGGTAACTTCTTATTTTTCTTAATTCTATTATGTTCTATTGTTTTCTTTTACCTACTCTAGGCTAGATAACACTGGGACAGTGTTGTTTAAGTCTGGGGGAGGTGTCTGCTGACATTGTGTTTGTTTTTCTTAGAGTCAGTTGTTTTATCAAGTTAAAAACGTTTTATTGAGTCAAAACTTGTTGGAGATGATGATCATGTGATTGAATTATTGTTTTGATTTTGTTTTTGAGTGACCAGTGTTACAGGATCAACTGTAGATCGACTAATGAAAAATCCAAGGACTGACCAGTTGACTAGAAAACATCCATGTTTCCAGCAGAGTTCTTCTGAAGCATGAGCCAAATTTTTGCACTTCATCAATGTGGTTAGTGTTTACAAAGCTTGATTCATCATTCATATCTGACAAAGGAACCCATATGTTTAAAGTAATGGTATCTCTCTCCCCTGTTATAAGTTGATAAATAAGAGCATAAAAGATTGAAATGATTTTCTTCTAAGTAGAGGGCTAGGAAAATTTCCAGCGATCCCATTATTCTACTTAAGAGGGAGTGATCACACAAAGGTTGAAAGCGAGGTTAGGAAAATTTCCCGTGATACCACTATTCGCCTAAATCTTTTATACATAGAGAGGGAAGAACCGGGGATTCGGTGGCAAACACCATCAATACTCGCATTTCGGACCTTGATGTGTATATGCAGATCTAAAAAAAAAGATAACATAATAAGAAATAAGTCTGAGGGAGAGAAAGTGATACAAAAAGTGTGAAATTGGATGGTTCTTTGTCATGATATTGTATGGTAAAGAATCTAGAAGGTTCTTGAACATTGGTTGCAGCGATGAAAATGGCGATGAAAGTTTTATTTGAACAATGCTGCGAGATAATGTGCGGAGTCTGGAAAAGATGTGAATGTTTACGGAGAAGTACATGGTGGTTAGATCAAAAGCTGGTTAGGTGACATTTGGGTGCTTGGGAAAAGGATCTTTGCGATGGTTCCTGAACTGGTGAGTCTCCGTGTTTTCAAACCTCTTTCTCTGGTTTAGTCTTCTATTTTCTTGAGGGCAAGCAAAGGCTAAGTCTGGGGGAGTTGATATATCATGGTTTTTACCCTTTTTAGGCCATGATATAAGTCTGTTTTATAGAGTCTTTCTAATATTTTGGAGTCTTTTAGAGTCTTTTACATGTTTTAGCACGTTTGGAGCATAATTGGAGATATTGGAGCTTTGTGGAGCATTCTGGAGCAAAGAAGAAGTTCGTGTTGCTGAGTACCCGATTTGAAGCATCAGTATCGATCGATACTGCCTAGTATCGATCGATACCCATCGCAGCAGACACGACCCGCGACTTTTCCAAGATTTGAAGAATTTCAGAATTGCCCGAGAAGACTTTATTATTTACAAAAAAACCCAGAACGTGTTTTAGCATTATAATTATGTTTTTCAGCCACTTTTATGGCTAAGCTTTCATTACTTTGATTTTACTTTGGTTTTTGTAGAGACAACTCTGAACTCATGTTTCTATTGATTTCTTTGATGATCTATTTATGATTGTTTTCAATCTCCATGTCTGAGTAGATCCACTTTAGCTTCAGGATTCTCATAAGGGTTTTCTCTGAATGCTAAATTGATTATCTCTTTAGGATTCACCATCTGAATTAGTTCTTCGCCTTAGATTGCGTTCAAAGCTAATTCTAGGTTGACGAATCTGGAACATAAATCTTAGGATAATTGATTAGGCACGACAGTGTGATTAATTACCTGATAGAACCTTAGGTGAGCAAATTGATTATTCGCAAAGAGATTTGGTTTAATTGATTTGTGAACATATCAAACCTGAACTTTAAAGCTGATTTATTCTTAGGAATTTGCAAAGAGATTTGGGATTTTGAAGTTTGGATTTAGATAATTCTCGCAACGACAGTTGGTTAATTATACTTTAGTGATTTGAGTTCAAGAACCACGCTAAATCTGAATCATGTTAGTTAGTTTGTCTGCATTCATTGATTTCCTGAGAAATACCCTGGGCCTATATTTTCCTCCATCGAATTAAAACTATTTTAATTGACGTTTTGCTTTCAATTACATCTATTGGTTTAGCTTACTTCTCTTCTATATAATCTATTGTGTGTTTCTGTGAGTCCTTGTGTTCGACCCCTAGCTATACTATAACTACTGCTTTAGTATCTAAATAGGGTATTAATTTGAGCATATCAAATTTGAGCATGCCATCTTCCGGTAGAAATCGAGCACAAGGCAGCATGGGCTACAAACTTGATGAATTTCGACATCAAGTCTGCTGCTGAGAAGCGATTGATCAAGTTGAATGAGCTGGATGAGATTAGGCATATTGCCTATGAGAACTCGAAGCTTTACAAGGAGAGGACTAAGGCTTACCATGACAAGAAGATCATCTCCAGACACTTTGAACCAAATGATCAGGTACTTCTGTATAACTCTCGTTTGCAATTGTTTCCTGGTAAACTGCGTTCTCGTTTGTCAGGTCCTTTCACACTCAAGGAAGTTAGACCACATGGTGGGATTGTCCTAACAAATCTTTCAGGCGGGGAATTCACTGTAAATGGACAAAGGGTGAAACACTATTGAGCGAAGGCCGAGATTCCAGAAGGACACATAATGCCTCTGGATGATGCACCCACTGCTTGAACGGCGGTACAATCAAGCTAATGACATTAAACGAGCGCTGGGTGGGAGGCAACCCACTGGTGAGTTTGTCTTTGAGTCTTTTTCTTTTTATTTTTCGTTTTTGCGTATGTATCAGGATAAACAAGGAGCAAACACGAAATCGCCTGAGTGTCGATCGATACCCCATTGGTATCGGTCGACACCCTACGCGATTCAAACAGTTCATCTTGTCGACTTAAGCCTGGTATCGATCGATACCAAGCTGTGTGTCGGTCGATAATCGATGTTCCAGCACGGTAACTTCTTGATTTTTCACAATCCACTTGGTTTATTTGATTTTCTTTCACCAACTCTAGGCTAGATAACACTAGGGACAATGTTGTTCAAGTCTGGGGGAGGTAGTCGCTGACTTTGTTTTTGTTTTTCTTAGAGTCAGTCGTCTTTGAGTCATTCGTTGTTTTATTAAGTCAAAACTTTGTCTTAGACTGTGATCTTTTTCTTGAATCTATTGATTTGACCTTGCTTCTAAGTGACCATTGTTACAGAATCAGTTCTAGATCGACTAATGAAAAATTCAAAGGCTGACAGTTGACTAGAAGACACTCATGTTTCCAGCAAAGTTCTTTAAAGCCTGAGCCAAATTTTTTAACTTCATCAATGTGGTTAGTACCCATAGAGCTTGATTCATCATTCGTATCTGACGAAGGAACCGATGTGTTTAAAGTAATGGTATTTCTCTCACTGTTACAAGTTAATAATTAAGATGCATTAAAAGATGAGATGATTTTCTTCTGAGTAAAGGGTTAGGAAAATTTCCAACGATCCCATTATTCTACTTTGTGAGGAATGATCACATAAAGGATTGGAAGCGAGGCTAGGATTTTCCTATGATGTCATTATTCGCCTACGCCTTTGATACGTTGAGAGGGAAGAACCGGGAATTCGGTGGCTAACACCATCAATACTCGCGTCTCATACCTTGATGTATATATGCAAAGCTAAAAAATAAAAGAAAGAACATAATAAGAAATAAGTCTGAGGGAGAGAAACAATACCAGAAAGTGTGAAAAAGGGTGGTTCCTTGTCATGATATTGTATGAGAAAGAATCTAGAAGGTTCTGGAAATTAATCACAGCGATGAAACTGGCGAGGATGGCTTGATTGAACAATGCTGTGAAATAATGTGTGTAGTCTGGAAAGTTGCGAATGTCTACGGAGAAGTACATGGTGGTTAGATCAAAAATTGGTTAGGTAACATTTGGGTACTTGGGAAAAGGGTCATTGCAACGTTTCAAGAACAGGTGAGTCTCTACATTTTCAAACCTCTTTCTCTGGTTTAGTCTTCTATTTGCTTGAGGGCAACCAAAGGCTAAGTCTGGGGGAGTTGATATATCATGGTTTTTACCCCGTTTAAGCCATGATATAAGTCCGTTTATAGAGTCTTTCTACTATTTCGTAATTTTTTAGAGTCTTTTACATGTTTTAGCACGTTTGGAGCATAATTGGAGATATTGGAGCTTTATGTAACATTTTGGAGCGAAGCAGATGTTCGTGTAGCTGAGTACCCGATTTGAAGTCTCAGTGTCGATCGATACTGCCTAGTATCGGTCGATACTCATCGAAGCAGACACGACCCGCGACTTTAATGAAGAGTTGAAGAATTGCAAAATTGCCCAGAAGACTTTATTATTTACAAGAAGCTCCAAAACGTGATTTATGTTATTTAATAGGATTTTACAGCCACTTTAATGGCTATGCTTTATTTTACATTGGTTTTGTGAGAGAGCTTTTAGAAGGGAGACAAGTCTGAAACTATGTTCGTCCGGGAGAAGATTTTGAACCCTCTTGTTACTCTTTCTGATTTATTTGATGATTTATTCAAACATGTTTATTGCTTCAATTTCCATGTCTTAGTAGATCTCTTGTTAGGTTTAGAGTTCTCATAAGGGTTATCTCTGAATGCTAGATTGATTAGTTATTAGGATTCACCATCTGAATTAGTTCTTCACCATATGTTGTTTGCAAAGCTAATTCTAGATTGATCACCTAGAACTTAGATCTTAGGATAATTGATTAGGCGCAGAAGTGCAATTAATTACCTGATAGAACCTAAGGTGAGCAAAATAACCATTCGCAAATGAATTTGGTTTAGTTGTTTTGTGAACAAATCAAACCTGATTTATAAGCTGATTTAGACTTTAGGATTTGCAAAGGAATTTGGAACTCCTAGGATTTAGATTTAGATAGTTTTCGCAACGGAAGTTGGTTAACTATATCTTAGTGATTTGAGTTCAAGAATCATGCTAAATCTGAATCATGTTAGTTAGTTTATCTGCATTCATTGATTTCCTGAGAAATACCCTGAACCTAGCTTTCTCCCAATTGAATTTACAACCGTTTTAATTTACGTCATGTTTTCAATACCATTAATCGTTTAGCTTGATTCTCACATATACAATCTATTGTGTGTCTCTATGAGTCCTTGTGTTCGACCCCTACTATACTGCAACTACTGCTTAGTACTTTTAGGGTATTAATTTGAGCATATCACATCGTTGCAAGACCCTACAAAGATTAGACAAGCAAACACCAAACGAATACCCATACACGGAGAAGTCGTCCATAAAGACTTCTACCATGTCTTCAATAAGATCAGAGAAAATGGACATCATGCAACGTTGGAATATCACAGGTGCATTACACAACCCTAATGGCATCCTTCGATATGCGAATGTGCCATAAGGACATGTGAAAATTATTTTCTCTTGGTCATTCGGGTGTATGGGAATTTGAAAGAAACCCGAATAACCGTCTAGAAAGCAATAAAATGGATGATTAGCTAGACGTTCAAGCATTTGATCTATGAAAGGTAACGGAAAGTGATCCTTACGAGTAGATGAATTTAGTTTCCTATAGTCAATGCACAATCTATGCCTGGTTATTATCCTAGTAGGTATCATTTCATCTTTTTCATTGTAAACAACCGGTATCCCCCCTTTCTTAGGCACCCAATGAACCGGTGAAACCCAAGTACTATCCGATATTGGGTAGATAATACCCGTGTCTAAAAACTTATGAATCTCTCTCTTTACAACTTCCTTTAAATTAGGATTCAACCTTCTTTGATGTTCAATAGAGGTCCTTGATTCATCTTCTAGATGGATTCTATGTGTGCATAAAGTAGAGGAAATACCCTTGATGTCATCCAAAGAATAACCAATGGCTTTCCTATACTTTCTAAGTTCGACTAAGAGGGAGGATAGTTCATTCTCATTCAAACTATCATTTACAATAACCGGGTATGACTCGTTTGGACCTAGGAAAGCGTACTTTAGTCCAGTGGGAAGTTGCTTTAGGTCCAACTTTGGGGCTTTGAGTTTAATCTAATCGTCTTTCTCAAGACTAGACTTACCCTTGCTAGTCTCTTCAATGGCTAGAACAAACTCCTCTTGAACCGTACCAACTCTTAACCCATCTTGAACATCGGTACTACGAACACCCAACTCAACAAATGGCGTATCCCTTTCAACCGACTTGTGCAAGTCCATGAGTAGCTCATACCCTTTACTCTCTTTATTCAAGAACCCATGATAACCACGCTCCTTAGTCAAGACCACTTCCAAACCGTCTTATACTCTTATTTCCTCAAGCAATTCGTCGGCTAGTTCATCCATGGTCTCTATATAGAAACATTGGCCATCTATGGCGGGTTTCTTCATCACCTTGTTGATATCGAACTCAAGGACTTCTCCTTTACCCAAGTGAAGGTCTATTTTGCATTTCCTCACATCGATTATCGCCCCCGCGGTTGCTAGGAATGGCCTACCAAAGATAAGGGGATCTTTCGGTTCTTTATCCATTTCAAGTACCACAAAATCCGTGGGGACAATGAAATCCTTCACCATGATAGGAAGATCCTCAAGCAAACCAATAGGAACCCTCACGCTCCTATCCGCCAATATTAGGGAAATGTTGCATGCCTTGTAGCGTGTGAAGCCTAATCTCTTGGCTACCGAAAACGGAATGAGGCTTACACTCGCTCCAAGATCACACAAACAATGGTTAAAAGCTAGAGGACCAAGTGCACAAGGTAGAGTAAATGATCCCAGATCTCCTAGCTTCTTTGGCACCATTGATATGCTCAAATTAATACCCTAAAAGTACTAAAGCAGTTGTTGTAGTAAGTGTCGGGGTCAAACACAATGACTCACAGAAATCACACAATATATTGTATAGTATCGAATCAAGCTAAGCAAATTAGATGAAACAAAAACAATAAACAGTAAGCGAGTTGTAAATTCAATGGAGAGAATATAGGCCTAGGGTATTTCTCAGGAAATCAATGAACGCATGTTTCAGCTCAAAATCATTTCTCTGAAAAGTTGGGATGCGAATCGCAGATCGATTGGCATTGAACTGATCAGGTCTGTTGTGCTCAGCAAGTGTCCTACCTCGATCAACTGCAGCATGAGAATTAATAATGACGTTTCCAGCTTCATCAAGTCGATGCCCTCTCTCATTGCACACATGACCCTCTTGGTCTCTCAGAACTCCAGCTTCATCAGGTCTTAATACCACTGTGTTGTTCATCCCTGATGTTTGTTTTGCCTTTCTACTTGTGCGTTCTAAACGTGCTAGTTTCTCTAACGATAGATTAACTAGCGGGGTGCTCTTGTTTCCTCTGGTTTCACGATTCGGCATGCACCTGAAACATAAAAATCAAGAACGTTAGTAACAAAAACGCGATGAGTATCGATCGATACCAAGTGGTGTCGATCGATATCAACAAAAAGAAAACGACGAGTATCGACCGATACTAGGTAGTATCGATAGATACTGACGAACTTAGTCGAAACTCGACAGCTAAAATCTAATGGCGAAATTGAGTCCCCGACATCGGCGCCAAATTTGATATGCTCAAATTAATACCCTAAAAGTACTAAAGCAGTTGTTGTAGTAAGTGTAGGGGTCGAACACAAGGACTCACAGAAATCACACAATAGATTGTATAAACAATAAAAGAGTTGTAAATTCGATGGAGGAAATATAGATTCAGGTTATTTCTCAGGAAATCAATGAATGCAGGTAAACTAACTAACATGATTCAGATTTAGCGCGGTTCTTGAACTCAAATCACTAAAGTATAATTAACCAACTGTCGTTGCGAGAATTATATAAATCTAAACTTCAGAATCTCAAATCTCTTTGCAAATTCCTAAGAATAAATCAGCTTTAATTTCAGGTTTGATATGTTCACAAATCAATTAAACCAAATCTCTTTGTGAATAATCAATTTGCTCACCTAAGGTTCTATCAGGTAATTAATCGCACTGTCGTGACTAATCAATTATGCTCTAGATTCGTCAACCTAGAATTATGTTCCAGATTCGTCAACCTAGAATTAGCTTTGGACACAACCCAAGGCAAAGAACTAATTCAGATGGTAAATCCTAATAAACTAATCAACCTAGCATTCAGAGAAAACCCATATGAGAACCCTGAACCTAAAGTGGATCTACTCAGACATGGAGATTGAAAGCAACATGATTGAATAGATCATCAAAGAAAACAATAGAAAACATGAGTTCAGAGTTGTCTCTCCAAAAACCAAAAGTAGAATCAAAGTAGAATAAAGCTTAGAAAATAAAGCATCGCCATAAAAGTGGCTGAAAAACTTAATTATATAGTCTAAACACGTTCTGGGGTCTTCTTGTAAATATTAAAGTCTTCTAGGCAAATCTGCAATTCTTCAACTCTTGGAAAAGTCGCGGGTCGTGTCTGCTGCGATGGGTATCGATCGACACCAGGGGGTATCGATCGATACGGATGCTTCAAATCGGGTACTCAGCAACACAAACTTCTGCTTTGCTCCAGAATGCTCCAGAAAGCTCCAATATCTCCAATAATGTTCCAAATGTGCTAAAACCTGTAAAAGACTCTAAAATACTAGAAAGACTCTATAAAACGGACTTATATCATGGCCGAAAAGGGGTAAAAACCATGATATATCAACTTCCCCAGACTTAGCCATTGCTTGCCCTCAAGCAAATAGAAGACTAAACCAGAGAAAAAAGTTTGAAAACACGGAGACTCACCTATTCGGGAACCATCGCAAAGATCCTTTTCCCAAGCACCCAAATGTCACCTAACCAGCTTTTGATCTAACCACCATGTACTTCTCCGTAGACATTCGCAGCTTTTCTAGACTCCACACATTATCTCGCAGCATTGTTCAAATAAAGCCCTCATCGCCAGTTTCATCGCTGCAGCCAATGTTCAAGAACCTTCTAGATTCTTTACCATACAATAACATGACAAGGAACCATCCAATTTCACACTTTTTGTATCACTTTCTCTTTCCCCAGACTTATTTCTTATTATGTTCTCTTTTTTTTTAGATTTGCATATACACATCAAGGTCCGAAACGCGAGTATTGATGGTGTTTGCCACCGAATCCCCGGTTCTTCCATCTCTATGTATCAAAGGTTTAGGCGAATAGTGGTATCACGGGATATTTTCCTAACCTCGCTTTCAACCTTTGTGTGATCATTCCCGCTTAAGTAGAATAATGGGATCGCTGGAAATTTTCCTAACCCTCTACTCATAAGAAAATCATTTCAATCTCTTATGCTCTTATTTATCAACTTATAACAGGGGAGAAAGATACCATTACTTTAAACATATGAGTTCCTTTGTCAGATAAGAATGATGAATCAAGCCCTGTAAACACTGGTCACATTGATGAAGTGCAAAAATTTGGCTCAGGCTTCAGAAGAACTCTGCTGGAGACATGGATGTTTTCTAGTCAACTAGTCAGTCCTTGGATTTTTCATTAGTCGATCTAGAGCTGATCCTGCAACACTGGTCACTCAAAAAAAAAATCAAAACAACAATTCAAGCATAGGATCATCATCTCCAAATGTTTTGACTCAATAAAACGACAAATGTTTTTATTTTATGACTCTAAGAAAAACAAACACAATGTCAGCAGACACCTCCCCCAGACTTGAACAACACTGTCCCCAGTGTTATCTAGCCTAGAGTAGGTAAAAGAAAACAAAAGAACAGAATAGAATTAAGAAAAACAAGAAGTTACCGTGCTGGAACATCTGGTATCGATCGACACACGGCCTGGTATCGATCGATACCAGGCTTAAATCGACAATATGAACCGTACATTCGCGATCGGTGTCGACCGATACCAATATGGTATCGATCGATACTCAGGCGATTTTGAGTTTTGCTCCTTGCTTATCCTGACACAAATACATAATGAAAAATAAAAAGAAAAACGACTCAAAAGCATACTTACCAGTGGGTTGCCTCCCACCAAGCGCTCGTTTAAAGTCAGTAGCTTGACTTTGGCTCAAGTGATCAGTCAGGAGAAGATTGAGAGCTTATTCCCATGCAAGTTCCACAGCTAGATACTTGCAGACTCAGAGTTCTGCTCAACATGCTCTCCATAAACCCCTTTCCTTTCTCTTTCATCTCTGAAGTAAGAAGAACTCGAGCCTTAGAGAATGGTTTCGAGGTTCCTTTGCACTTCACCTTGTACTCAATCGAATCCCCATCACACTTCTGAGGGATTAAGGTTATAGAGGGATCACTCTCGACTCTCTTGCTCTTCGCCTTCTTCTTTGTTGCCTTAGCTGTTTTGACGTCTTTCTTGGTGACGACAGAAGGACTATCTAGAACGTCGATGGTATTAGGTCCGTCAGGAGGCTCTTCCAAAAGATCAACGACCAACAACTCTCCTGGAACAA
This sequence comes from Eutrema japonicum, assembly GCA_030161315.1. Taxonomy (NCBI): domain Eukaryota; kingdom Viridiplantae; phylum Streptophyta; class Magnoliopsida; order Brassicales; family Brassicaceae; genus Eutrema; species Eutrema japonicum. The sequence goes on from BSQW01000005.1 coordinate 26,674,368, forward strand.
CGGTGATGCAAGAGATATGTGTGCGAGTTCCTCTAGGGATGGCGTTGTAGTACACCTCCTTGTCAATGTACGAGAATGAGATTCTCTTACTGGGTGTATCCATAATTGCACCAGCCGTAGCCATGAACGGTCTTCCAAAAATCAACTGCGTACTAGATCTTGCATGCATCTCCATGACCTCAAAATCGGTAGGAACCAGACAATCTCCTACTTTAACCATCAAATTAGGGATTGTACCATGTGGAAGCGAGGTGGAACTGTTCGCGAGTGTGATGGTTGACTTGGGAGGTCGAATTTCAGCTCCCAATCTCTCTTCGAATTTCAGCTCCCAATTGCCCTTGACATGACATTCACGCTAGCTCTTGTGTCAACGAGAGACTCTTTGAATTCAATTCCAGAGATGGAGCATGGAACGGAAAATATTCATGGGTCTTCCCTCTTGGTCAACTGCCTCATCGGTAGTGACTTGCTTATTGCCTTTATGAATAGTTCATTAATTTCTTCCAGAGTTTCTCTACAATCTTTGAAGTGACTTAGCAGAGGCCATCCCTCTAGAGCTTCTTCAAAAGTGAACGAGTGGGGTATCCTTCGTACCATCTTCTCAAAGCCACGCATCTGCTTTGGAGTGATGGGAGCTCGGAGGTGTTGAGGAATAGGATTCAGCTTCTTAGGCTTGCGAAGTTTGTCAACAGTCATACTCGGCTCCTTTGCAGTATATGGGACGGTATCGATCGATAAAGGTAGGGTATCGATCGATGCCTAGGTGATGTTTGAATTCTCATCGTCTGATAAATCATCAACCATAGGAATCTCCACAACCAACTTATCCAACATAGATTTGCATCTGGCGTCCTCCCATGCCTTCTTTGTCATAATACGAGGCATATGATAGAGTATTATGGGTTTGTACACCCTCTCCTTGAAAATCTCAGCCTTCTTCTCGAGCTGTGTCTCAGTATCGATTGATACTGGAGGGGTATCGATCGACACATGGGAATTTGGATCCACTCGTGCAGGTGTTTGGATCGGTATCGATCGACACTGGCTGGTATCGATCGATACCTGGGCGATTTCCGAGTCCCAATCGTCATCTTCAACAGCATCGTCGAAAATTCATGCATCAAAACCCTTTTTTGCCACTGCAGTGGCTTCTTTAGCACTTCCTATGGTGATTGCATTGACGTGTGCTCTTGGATTCTCAGTTTTCCCTGGAAGAAAACCTTCCTGCCTTTTCACAGCTGCTGCTGTCTGAGCGACCTGAGTTTCCAGCTTCCTCTGGGTTTGATTGATAGCCTCAATATTCTCATTCAGCTCAATGTACAGAGAGTCAAACTTCCCATTGAAGTCACCTTGCAACTTCTCTTGTCCCCGAAGAATCTGTTCCTTCATGAATTCCATCTTATTCTCTGTGGACTTTGGGGAGATGGGCTGGTACGAAGAGTTCCCGTAATTGCGAGTGTTGTTGCTGTACGCAAATTGCTGACCCTGAAATCCAGAACCACCAACGTAGTTAACATCCTCCACTTCATCTCCACCGATATTATCGACTCCATCAGCAAAGTGTACAGTCTTCTTAAACTTCCCGATCAGAAAATCCAGCTTGGCCTGAACCTCAGCAATCTGCGATCCATCAACTCCTCCACCTTGCTTCTTCCGCTCGAAATCAGCATTCTTGGTGCTATTACTAGACACCAAGTTCTCAATCAACACAACCACATCATCTGGATACCTGGTGTTAAAGTTCCCATTACTCGCAACATCCATACCCATCCGGTACCTCCAATCAACCCCTCTGTAGAAAATGCCCAGCAGCTGAACCTGAGTGAACCCATGGTGCGGCAATCTCTCTGATATGACTTGAAACGTGTCCAATCAGCTTTGAGTGCCTCTGTTGGACCTTGAGCAAATTGAGAGATCTTGTTCCTGATCTCCTCGGATCTCGCATCGTCATAGAAATTGTTCAGGAATGCGTTCTTCGTCTCATCCCATGTGCGTTCTTCGTCTCATCCCATGTAGTTAGCGAACCAGGAGCCAACTGCTTCAGCCAATAAGCAGCATCCCCACTAAAGAGTATGGGAAAAGTTTTCAGAAGAGGAACTCATTGGGCACTCCATTGTACTTCATATTAGTGATTAAATCTTCGAACCTCTTGATATGATCCATGGGGTGTTCATTAGATAGGCCATGGAAAGGATTCTGACTCACAAGAGCGTAGTACGCAGGTTTCGGCTCAAAATCATTCCTCTGAAAAGTTGGGATGCGAATCGCAGATCGATTGGCATAGAACTGATCAGGTCTGTTGTGCTCAGCAAGTGTCCTACCTCAATCAACTGCAGCATGAGGGACAATGACGTTTCCAGGTTCATCAAGTCGTTGCCCTCTCTCATTGCACACATGACCCTCTTGGTCTCTCAGAACTCCAGCTTCATCAGGTCTTAATACCACTGTGTTGTTCATCCCTGATGTTTGTTTTGCCTTTCTGCTTGTGCGTTCTAAACGTGCTAGTTTCTCTAACGATAGATTAACTAGCGGAGTGCTCTTGTTTCCTCTGGTTTCACGATTCGGCATGCACCTGAAACACAAAAATCAAGAACGTTAGTAACAAAAACGCGATGAGTATCGATCGATACAAAGTGGTGTCGATCGATATCAACAAAAAGAAAACGACGAGTATCGACCGGTACTAGGTAGTATCGATCGATACCGACGAACTTAGTAAAAACTCGACAGCTAAAATCTAATGGCGAAATTGAATCCCCGGCAACGGCGCCAAATTTGATATGCTCAAATTAATACCCTAAAAGTATTAAAGCAGTTGTTGTAGTAAGTGTAGGGGTTGAACACAAGGACTCACAGAAATCACACAATAGATTGTATAGTATCGAATCAAGCTAAGCAAATCATATGAAACAAAATAATAAACAGTAAAAGAGTTGTAAATTCGATGGAGGAAATATAGATTCAGGGTATTTCTCAGGAAATCAATGAATGCATGTAAACTAACTAACATGATTCAGATTTAGTGCGGTTCTTGAACTCAAATAACTAAAGTATAATTCAAATAACTAAAGTATAACTAACCAAGTGTCGTTGCAAGAATTATCTAAATCTAAACTTCAGAATCCTAAATCTCTTTGCAAATTCCTAAGAATAAATCAGCTTTAATTTCATGTTTGATATGTTCACAAATCAATTAAACCAAATCTCTTTGCGAATAATCAATTTGCTCACCTAAGGTTCTATCAGGTAATTAATCGCATTGTCGTTCCTAATCAATTATCCTAAGATCTATGTTCCAGATTCGTCAACCTAGAATTAGCTTTGAACACAACCTAAGGCGAAGAACTAATTCAGATGGTGAATCCTAATAAACTAATCAACCTAGCATTCAGAGAAAATCCTTATGAGAACCTTGAACCTAAAGTGGATCTACTCAAACATGGAGATTGAAAGCAATATGATTGAATTGATCATCAAAGAAAACAATAGAAAACAGGAGTTCAGAGTTGTCTCTCTAAAAACCAAAAGTAGAATCAAAGTAGAATAAAGCTTAGAAAATAAAGCATAGCCATAAAAGTGGCTGAAAAACCTAATTATATAGTCTAAACACGTTATGGGGTCTTCTTATAAATATTAAAGTCTTCTGGGGCAAATCTGCAATTCTTCAACTCTTGGAAAAGTCGCGGGTCGTGTCTGCTTCGATGGGTATCGATCGACACCAGGGGGTATCGATCGATACTGATGCTTCAAATCGGGTACTCAGCAACACGAATTTCTGCCTTGCTCCAAAATGCTCCAGAAATCTCCAATATCTCCATTAATGCTCCAAATGTGCTAAAACATGTAAAAGACTCTAAAAGACTCCAAAATACTAGAAAGACTCTATAAAACGGACTTATATCATGGCCTAAAAGGGGTAAAAATCATGATATATCAACCATCTTCTTTTGTATGATGGCGCTACACTCGTGAGTTAGAATGACCATAGGCTCCAGTTCCTTAGCTCTCTCATTCACGGCATCTTTCAAGAATTTGGCGTATTGAGGGACAAGTAAGAAGGCATCAACCAAAGGCATTGTGAGTTCTACCTTCTCCATTTGCCTATCAAAGATGGCTTTGTACTTGTCCATAAGTTGCTTATTGAACCGCCCGGGAAAAGGTAACTTAGGAACGTATGGCTTAGGGACAAACACATTCTTATTCGGCTTCTCTTGAACAACAACAACCCTAGGCTTGACCTTCTCAACTTCTTCAACCTTGTCTTGCTCTCTCACTACCTCATCTTCAACCAAATCGTCATCTTCTTGAAGTTCCACCCCCCCCCCCCACACTTTGCTTCGCAATTTCCTCATAGAGAGTATAAGGAGCTTCTCTTGGAGGCAAGACCATACCACTCCTTAAGGTGATGGCGTTTACATACTCCTTAGGATTAGTTTCGGATTTGCCCGGGAGTTGACCTTGTGGTCGTGAAGAAGAAGCAACACCTTTGGTCTCCATTTGTTTTACCATGGAGTTCAAAGCCTCAATCTTCGTGTTGAGGTCGTTGCAAGAGAAATCTACCCGCGTATTGATCTCCGCTTGTCCCTTGAGTAATTGTTGGAACATGGATCTCAAGTCAAACTCTTGCGGTTTAGACGTAGTTGCTTGACCTTGAGGCACAAACCCTTGTTGTTGTCCTTGAAAACCGGGTGGAACTTTGGTTTGGAATCCACTTTGGTTCCCTTGGAATTGGTTCCTTGGAACAAAACCTTGTTGGTTGGTATTAGAAGCTTGGCCTTGAGGTTGGAATTGCTTTTTTGGGACTCCTTGAGCTTGATTAGGTTGCGGAGGGTAGACTTGGTCTTGTGGATTCTCCACATTTGTGTTCCGGTAAGAGAAGTTGGGGTGGTTCCTATAGTTTTGGTTGAGCCCTTGTCTTTGGTAGTTCCCTTGGTTTTGGTAGTTACCTTGGTTCCCCACATAGTTCACCTTCTCTTGGGTGTTCATGTCCACGTTCTCCTCTTGATAGCAACCTTGATTCTCATCATAAGCATCCACAAAATTAACCATCTTTTGAGAAGACACTAGAACTTTATCAATCAAATTGGCTTGCTTGTCCAACTTGTCATTAAGAGCTTTCATGTCTTTGGCCCGCTTGTTCTCATCAAAGTCGCTAGTGGTCCTTGTGGCGCGGTCATAGTCGTCGCCATAGGTACCGTCACTTTGAGCCAAGTTCTCAACAAGCTTCATTGCTTCCTCAACGTCCTTAGCCAAGAAGTTACCGTTTGATGTCTTGTCAAGTAGCATACGGATCTTAGGCAAAGCACCTCGGTAGAGGGTGCTAAGGAGAGAGGTGTTGCTAAAGCCGTGATGTGGGCATTGAGATGTGTAGCTTCTAAATCTCTCGAAAGCCTCGTTGAAAGACTCATTGGACCGTTGTGTGAAGCTTGTGATCTCGTTGCGAAGATTGGCGGTTCGAGCCGGTGAAAAGAATTTGGCAAGAAACGCACGTTTGCAATCATCCCACGAGGTGATAGATCCTTTGGGTAAGGTCTTTTCCCATTGGTGAGCCTTGTCACCCAAAGAGAACGAGAAGATACGAAGCTTGAACCCATCTTCGGAGACCACATTGATCTTAGTGAGACCACATAGCCGGTCAAATTGGTCGATGTGGTCTAAGGAATCCTCCATGGACAAGCGGTGAAATTTGTTGGCTTGAACCATGTTGATAACCCCCGGTTTTACTTCGAAGTTGTTGTTCTCCACCGGTGGAGCTTGAATGCATTGCCGGTTTTGGTGAGCATTAGCGGCATCACCCTCTCCAACAACGTTTCTAGCTCTTGGTGGATAGTTGGGACGGTGATGTTTCCATTGCCACCACCTCCTTGATTATTGCCGTTTCCATTGCCATTCCCACCGTTCCTTTGGTGGGGAATGGGTTCGTTGATGTTCCCAAGTGGAACATTCTCAAAGTGCTTCATGTCGTTACCAACCTCTTCTTGAACTCTCACTCGGTTTCGTCTTGCTCTTGATCTTCTATGAAGTTGATCAATGTCGTCCCTCGGTTCTATTAGGTTAGTATTGCCACGAGAACGGGTATGCATGCACCTATATAGAGAAAGAGCAATAGGAAGCAAAGAAGATTAGTAACTTTGGTAGAAAATAAAACTTAATCTCACAAAGAGCCTAAATCTCAATGTTAAAACAAATCCCTGGCAACGGCGCCAAATTGATAGATAGAATTTGTGTTAAGTTCATATCAATTACTCAAACATACTCATATCATTGTCGTATTTGAGGATCGAACCAAAGAGGTTAAGATCAATGCACCAAGAATACATGAATCTTCCTAAGCTAGAGCAAATGTTTTTGGGTTTTATATTTTTGAATCAAGAAAATGAAATGCAAGAAAGAAAACACAGATAGAAGTGTTGGAAAATGAATTAACTATCAAGAAAATAATTAATGAACAAACGATGATGATAAAGATTGAATTAAACACTATCCTAGAACATGGAATTCACAATTATGTCTAATCCACTCTCGTGGCACTAATCATTTTGTTAATCACCAAATGAAGATCAAACTCTCGTTTGTGATAAGATGATTAACAAGCCTTAATCTCCAATTCCACTTAGTTCACTAATCACCCTAGACATCAACTCTCATTGCCTAGGCATGAAAAGCTCACAAAAGGTTTGGTTCAAGCATTTCATCGAACACCTATCGGGCATGAAATGCTTAAGCTCTAGTTTTGATCTTTCAATCCAAAACTAGCTTTAAGATCAACCTAAGTGAATGATCTAACAAGATGCAACCTAAATCATCATCATCTAACCATCAAGACAATTAACAAATGATGCTAATACACACAATCTATGCTATTCCTTAGGTTAAGATCACTAATTATGACAAATCCTCTCTCAATGCACTAATCATTTTGCTAATCACTAAATCAAGATCAAACTTTCATTTGTGATAAAATGATTAGCAAGCATTAAGATCAACATTCAAATCAACCAATAAACACCTTAAGCAACTACAATAATAGGTTAAGAATGTTTATCTCTTCCTAAACTTCTAGGGGAATTTCATCGAACACTTGGTGTGCATGATTTTCCCTTTGATCTAAATTGACTCTTTCAAGACCAATCTAGCACCAGGATCACTTAGAAAGAAATGAAAGCAAAGATTAAGAACATAAGCAACACAAATCAACCATCAAACCATCAATAATCAATAATCAAGCATAATCCAAAAACCCAACAAAAAGATCTAAGATCTAAACTTGAAGAACAAAAGAGAAAAAGACATAAAAATAAGAAAATTGCATAAATAAAAGATAGAGTTGCGGAAATCTTCTCTAGAATGGCATAGATGTGAAGAACACTCCAAATCCCTCAAGAGAGAGAGTTAGGGTCGAGCCCCCACTCTTACAAGAAGAAAACTTAGGTTTAGAAATGCCTAAAATTTGCATAAATACACAAAGTGTTCGAACCGGGTTGACCCGAAACGCAAATTGGGTCGGATCTTGGACTGGGCAGAGTTGATACGTGTCCACTAAATCGGCGATAACTCTTGGAATATTACTTGGAATGAGCTGAATCTTCTCGCGTTAGAAAGCTAACTCAATTTCGCATGAATTTCATCAAGAGCTGGGCATGGGAAGGCTTCCATCCGACATGATCTTTCAGCTGCTTCGGACTGCCTCTGCATTTTCCGACATTGACATGTCTTTAATAAAACACCCGTATCTCCTGAACCGCTTATTGGAATGGCTTGACTCAACTTTCCCTAGACAGCTAACTCACCCATATACAACTTTGATGGAGGTAATCCAAGCCGATTCTGAACGGAAAGTCTCCGTCCAGCCACATCTTTCCGGCGCCTCGGATGGACTTTGCATTCTACTTTTGCCCATTTCTCCAAATATCATCAGTTGTCTCTAAATTGATATGCTCAAATTAATACCCTAAAAGTACTAAAGCAGTAGTTGTAGTAATTGTAGGGGTCGAACACAAGGACTCACAGAAATCACACAATAGATTATATAGTGTCAAATCAAGCTAAGCAAATAAGATGAAACAAAAGACAATAAGCAGTAAACGAGTTGTAATTCGATGGAAGAAATATAGGCTCAGGGCATTTCTCAGGAAATCAATGAATGCAGATAAACTAACTAGCAGGATTCAGATTTAGCGCAGTTCTTGAACTCAAATCACTAAGGTATAATTAACCAACTGTCGTTGCGAGAATTATCTAAATCTAAATCTTAGGAATTCCAAATCTCTTTGCGAATCCTAAAGTCTAAATCAGCTTTAATACCAGGTTTGATATGTTCACAAATCAATTAAACCAAATCTCTTTGCGAATAATCAATTTGCTCACCTATGGTTCTATCAGGTAATTAATTGCACTGTCGTGCCTAATCAATTATCCTAAGATCTAAGTTCCAGATTTGTCAACCTAGAATTAGCTTTGAACATAACCTAAGCTAAGAGCTAATTCAGATGGTGAATCCTATAAACTAATCAATCTAGCATTCAGAGAAAACATTTATGAGAACCCTGAACCTAAAGTGGATCTACTCAGACATTGAGAATGAAACAATCAACATGTTTGAATAAATCATCAAATTAAACAGAAAGAGTAACAAGAGGGTTCCAAATCCGATCTCGGACGAAGGGAGTTTCAGATTTGTCTTCTTCACAAAACCAAAGTAAAATAAAGCATACAAAATAAAGCATCGCCAACAAAGTGGCTGAAAACCCTAATTATATAGTCTAAACACGTTCTGGGGCTTCTTGTAAATATTTAAGTCTTCTGGGGCAAATATGCAATTCTTCAACTCTTCATTAATGTCACGGGTCATGTCTGCTGTCATGAGTGTCGATCGATACCAGGGGGTATCGATCGATGCTTGACATGAAATCGGGTACTCAGCAACACGAACTTCAGCTTTGCTCCAAAATGCTCCAGAAAGCTCCAATATCTCCAATAAGGCTCCAAATGTGCTAAAACCTGTAAAATACTCTAAAACACTACGAAATAACATAAAGACTCTATAAAAAGGACTTATATCATGGCCTAAAAGGGGTAAAAACCATGATATATCACAAATGCATGCAAAACTGACTATGACCTAATGCATACACCTATTACCCTAATTTAGACCTAAATGCCTTAAAAACTATGCAAGACACATGCATGAGACACAAAACAATGACAAGAATGCATGCTAAGAGATGTAAAATATGGAAATATCAACTCCTCCAAACTTATTCATTTGCTTTTCCTCAAGTAAACAAACAAGTAGAGAGAGAGGTTTGAAAGTGGGAGATCAAATCCGAGAATATTAACAAAAGAATTCGAATCAATGCCCGTGAGAGGAGTTATATGATGCACAAACAACCTCTACTTCAAAAGATTTAGCCATACTCTTTTCAAAACGAAATGGGTCTATGACTTAGCATCCACAAGCATTCCTATCATCCAACTCTTTGACATTCATTAAGTGCAAATGGTGAATCATGCTCATACATCAAGTGAACTCATTTGGCTAAGGGAGAGGTCTTGAGATAAGAGTGATCTCAAACAATGTGGGTATTCCGGTGCAAGGGATCTCTCATGAAAGAACGAACTTTGGCAAAATGCTAAGAGTAAGGAACAACCGATGCATACAAGGATGACTTCCATCTACCCAATGCCCCAATATGAACTTCACTTCTATTTCTAAACCCAAAGTGACCTTTCCTAAGCTACCCCTTTTTCACAAGGCCGTTTGTCTTACTAAACCACAATGTTTCATCACTTCTTTTCCTTTTGAACACTTAGGGGATTCTCTTCTTCGCCCTATGAGCAAATGGTTTGGCTTTCACAAGTTTATTTCCTTAGCTCTTCTTTTGCCTTTCTCTAGTCTCTTTTCATTTCTTTTCTAGCTTGAGCCATTTTTTTGCTTCTTTTCTTTCTTTTCAAAGCTAGAGACTATTTTCTTATCACTTAGAGCTAACCCAACTTTTTCTTTTGCCAACCATCTCAATCAATTGGTTATCCCCATCTCCTTCTCCCTATTTCTTTCCATTTCTCCACACTCTCTTTCCTTTCAATCAATCACCCAAAACCCAAACCTATCTACCCTAGCCTATGTCTAGCTCAATGATGTGTGAGCTAGTTCTACATGGAAGCTTCACCTTGTCGTTCCAAACTCAACAATTTTTTCTAAGTTCATTCGAAATTAGGCATCACGACACACACTAGTAATGTAGGCTTGAAAGAAGGTTAAGGTTAAGGGTAAGGTGAACCATTCCAAAGGTGTGAAATGGCTATTTGAGCTAACAAGAGAGTGATAAAAGGGAGAAGATAGCTCAAATATGTATATGGTATCCATGAGTTCAACTTTTCAATGTACAAGCATGATAATTATGAGTCAAGATTAGAGTTCAAAAAATAGATAGAGTTGGAATCAAATCAAAGCTTGCTTCAACCAAGACATAAACATTCAAAACGCGAGATCAAAGCATGGATCATCCTTAACTTCGTGATTTCTCAAATGCATCACAGAACTCCTAACGAGGGCATTAAATCAAGCTCTTAAGTTTAAATTCTACATGGATCATTCTCCCAATGCAAGTGAGTGCAACCCATATGCTATGCATCTAAACTCAATTCTATATGAAATGCACAAAATTTCAAAAAAAAAAAAATCAAAATTATTGAAAATGCATGAGACTCAAGATGCAAAATTGAAAAATAAGACACAAACACACAAGGTTAAATACCGGTCCCTCCCCCAAACTTAAATCACAACGTCTCGGTGTGAAAGAAGTTCAAGATAGAGACCAAAAAAAAAAGCTGAAATGCAAAGACTCAAAAAGAAAAGAGATACTTACAAAGGAGGAGTGAGATTAGTGAAATGGAGTATGACAGGTTGTTGCTCAAGCCCTCCTTTCGTCACAAACCACGATCTTGGACCCAAAAGACCCTTATTGATTCATGTTTTGTGTCACTAGATTGACAAGGGATATGCTTGGGGATGTAGTAAGGAGGTTATCAATCCATAATTGGGATTTATCGTAATCGCTAAGAATGCAAGGAACTCATGCAAGTTAAGCTAAACAAGTGTAGTTTGTTGTTAAGTATCCAATTCGAATTAAGCAATGCAATAACTAAACAAGTTGTAAATCAATTGACGAAAGCGAATCTAGAGATAGGGTTATCGAATTAAGGTGACCCAAGCACAATTCATGGTGTTCGTTCACTCAAACAAGCTATCCATAGGCAATAGATCTCTAATCTTGATTAGTTCTCTTTTAATAAACTAATCACTATGTTAATTATCAAATGCATTATCAAATTCTCATTTGTGGATTAACAATTAGCAAGCATTAAGAATAATAACAAGATCAACCAAAGATATGCCCTAAAAACTAATCTCTTAGGTTAGGAGCATAAATCCCTTGAATAGTTTCATCAAGGCATTTCATCAAACACTTGGTGTGCATGAAATGCCTTGTGATCTAGATATACTTCATCAAGCTAGATCTAGCAATAAAGACACTATTCAAGGAAGGAAATAAGATAATCTATCCTTAAACACCATAAACCATGCCTTGGATCACCCTAATCTACCCCATCTAAAGATCCCAGAAGATTACTCAAGACCCATCAAGAACAACCCAAAATCGATATGGATAGGGGTTGAATCCATGGATGAGTGTTGTATAATCAAGATAGAAAGAAGATAGATGGAAGAGATTGATAGAAATCAACACTAAATTGCATAAAACAAGGATCCTTCTTACAAATCTCAAGTTCTCTCTCAAATGTGAGGGTTTTAGACTTAAGAAAAGCTTAGCAAATAAAATTAGGTTTTTAGAGTATTTATAATAAAAAGTGGGTAACCGGGTCAACCCGGAACAAACCGGGTTTTGACCCGTGCGGAGTTTGGGTCGTGTTTTCCATACCGGCTGGGATGGAGCCGGTGCATAGGGCCGGTATGGAGGGTCTTCATCGTGGGAAGGTGATGCCGGTCAAGACGGAGCCGGGACATGCGGCCGTCAAAGTCCCTGCCCGGGTGAAGGTTTCATGCCGGCTGAGGGAGGTTCTTGTGCCGGGCCGGTGCTGAGAGGAAATTCGAGGGAGACAATGATTTCACACCGGGCGAGATGGAGCCGGGACGTGCAACCGGGAAACCTCCTGCCTGAGGGAAAATCTCATACCGGCTGAGGGAGATTCTTGTGCCGGGCCGGTGCTGATGGGAAATCCGAGGGAGACATGGCTTTCACACCGGGCGAGATGGAGCCGGGACGTGCAGCCGGGAAACCTCATGTCTCGGCTAAAATCTCATACCGGCTGAGGGAGATTCTTGTGCCGGGCTGGTGCTGAGGGGAAATCTGAGGGAGAAATATTTCCTAGCTTTCATGTTTCTAACCGTCTATTCAAGATCCCGAGCTAAGTGCGAACTCCTCCAAAGTATCCGAAAGCCTCCAAAGTACCTAGAAAGGACTTCAAAACATGCAAGACTCTATAGGACATAGCACGAGAGCTCTAAAGTCTAAATGGGACAAAACCAATAAGAAATTTAATAAAACTATATGCATATAAGATTAAAACTAAGCTAAATGAATGCATAAAAGGGACAAAATATGGGAATATAAAGATCTCTACAGCTTCTATCACACCTTAGAGGTTAGTAAAACAACTCTAGAACAAACTTTTGCTATTTGATTTTTGGTTTTGTTTTTCTTTGTTTCAGGTTTTGAAACATGAACTCGCCTCTAGAGCGAGATTGCTACTACGAGCGGGGTTACTATGACCCACCTTGCGCTCACCACTATCACGACCCACATGCTGTGTGTTACTTGTTCTTCAAGGATCGGAAACCGGAACCGACCAACTACTCTCAGTGAAGCCACGAACCTCCGTACTACCGAGACGAGCCTTTTTCGTCTCCCATTGTCAATTCTAGACAACAAGCATATCGTCTTCCTCACCAAATCTTGAACCAGCACGATGAAAGCTTGAAATTCAGCGCTCGTTTGAAGCGAATAGAAGACGTCATCAACAAAACCATCGAGTCTCAAATAGATTTCGGAGCCATTTTGAATGAGAGAATAGATTTCATCTCCGTCGAATTCAACAAGAAAATCGATGACCTTACTGTCCACGTCAAAATCCTTGAAGAACAGACCCTTAGAGACGCTACAACACTAAGAGAGAGGATGAAACTCGTTGAAGAAGAACAAGGAAGACAAAAGTTTAATATCCGAAAAGCTAAAGATGTGGTACGTACTTTGAACTACAAACTTGATGATTTGGATAACTCCATTAATAACAACAATAACACCACCTACAACTACACCCTCGAGCTGTGGGAAGGAGTAGGAGAAGTTGAGAACAAAACGAGAGAGCTCGATCTTACACTAGACCGACTCATTTATGCTATCGACAAAGTAGAAGAGAAAGTTAAGAAACTATCCCAAGATCATGAGAAGCATGATTCAAGACTTGATGCCCATGTTCCTGACCTAGAGGAGAAGCCAAATGACTCCCAAGAACAAGAAAACACCAAAGGAGGTAAAGAAAACGATAAACTGGTCAAGTCCCCACGGATTCCTTTCACCACTGGCGCGAGCCTCCCGGCCACGGCCAGCCCTCCCTCCGCCCCGCCTCCACCGTGCGTCCGCCATCTCGGCCCGCAGCCATGCCCCCCTCTGCCGCGCCTGCATCCTCCCGACATGCGGCCAGCCTCTGTTCGTCTCCCTTCGAGCCGTTCGAATCCCGAATGCTCCCATTTGAGCAAGCTGCATTCTCCATTGATACTCAAACCTTAACTGAGCCTTCAAGCGACTTGGAACCAGATTTATATGCACCTTATAAAGTGATTCAAGCTCATGAAGAATTCTTATCCTCTTCATCAACAACACATCAAAGGAGCCCACCAAGGAGGATCTACATGCCCTATATGCCTTACTCAGTCTTTGAAGAAACAACTCCAACAAGCCCAATGCCTGAGAAGCCAAGAACACATAACATAAGTCGGGAGAGACTGATTGATTTCAACCACTTTTATATGCTCAAATTAATACCCTAAAAGTACTAAAGCAGTTGTTGTAGTAAGTGTAGGGGTCGAACACAAGGACTCACAGAAATCGCACAATAGACAAAATAGTATCGAATCAAGCTAAGCAAATCATATGAAACAAAAAAAAATAAGTAGTAAAAGTGTTGTAAATTCGATGGAGAGAATATAGGCCTAGGGTATTTCTCAGGAAATCAATGAATGCTGACTAACTAATCAGGGTTCAGGTTACGCACGGTTCTCGAACTCAAATCACTAAAGTATAATTGACCAACAGTCGTTGCGAGAATTATCTAAATCTAAACTTCATAATCCCAAATCTCTTTGCAAATTCCTAAGAATATATCAGCTTTAAAGTTCAGGTTTGATATGTTCACAAATCAATTATACCAAATCTCTTTGCGAATAATCAATTTGCTCACCTTAAGTTCTTTCAGATTACTCAATTGCACTGTCGTGCCTAATCGATTAACCTAAGATCTAAGTTCTAGGTGATTAATCTAGAATTAGCTTTGAGAACAACCTAAGGCGAAGAACTAATTCAGATTATGAACCCTAACAATAAATCAACCTAGCATTCAAAGAAATCCCTATGAGAAAACCCTAAACCTAAAGTGGATCTACTCAGACATGGAAATTGAAGCAATAAACATGTTTGAAAAAATTATCAAATAAAATAGAAAGAGTAATAAGAGGGTTCGAAATCTTCTCTCGGACGAACGGAGTTTCAGACTTGTCTCCCTTCAAAAGATCTCTCATAAAACCAAAGTAAAATAAAGCGTAGCCAACAAAGTGGCTGTAAAATCCTATTAAATAACCTAAATCGCGTTTTGGGGCTTCTTGTAAATAATAAAGTCTTCTAGGGCAATTATGCAATTCTTCAACTCTTGGAAAAGTCGCGGGTCGTGTCTGCTGCAATGCAATCACTTATATCATGGCATCCTGCATTAAAACCCTTTTCTACCACTGTAGTGGCTTCTTTAGCACTTCATATGGTGATTGCATTGACGTGTGCTCTTGGATTCTCAGTTTTCCCTGGAAGAAAACCTTCCTACCTCGGCACAGCTGCTGCGGTCTGAGCAACCTGAGTTTCCATCTTGCTCTGAGAAAGATTGATAGCTTCAATTTTCCCATTCAGATCAATGTACAGAGAGTCAGCCTTCCCATTGAAATCCACTTGCGAGTTCTGTTGTCCCTGAAGAAGTTGTTCAAGCATGGATTCCATCTTATTCTCTATGGACTTTGGAGAGATTGGTTGGTACGAAGAGTTCCCGTAATTGCGAGTGTTGTTGTTGAAGTTTCGGTTGTTGTTGTACCCAAATTGCTGACCCTGAAATCCAAAACCACCAACGTAGGTAACATCCTCCACTTCATCTCCACCGATATTATCGACTCTATCAGCAAAGTGTACAGCCTTTTTCGACTTCCCAATAAGAATATCCAGCTTGCCTTGAACTTCAGCAATCTACGAACCATCAATTCCTCCAGCCTACTTCTTTCGCTCAAAGTCAGCATTCTTGGTGCTATTGCTAGACGCCAATTTCTCAATTAGCACGATCGCATAATTTGGATACCTGTTGTTGAAGTTCCCATTACTCGCACTATCCAAAGCCATCTGGTACCTCCAATCGATTCCTCTGTAGAAAGTACCCAACAGCTGAACCTGAGTGAACCCATGGTGCGGACAATCTCTCTGATATGACTTGAAACGAGTCCAAGCAACTTTGAGTGCTTCTGTTGGACCTTGAGAAAATTGAGAGATCTTGTTCCTGAGCTCCTCGGATCTCGCATCATCATAGAAATTGTTCAGGAATGCGTTCTTCGTCTCATCACATGTAGTTAACGAACCAGGAGCCAACTGCTTCAGCCAATAAGCAGCATCCCCACTAAGAGAGTATGGGAAAAGTTTGCAGAAGAGGAACTCATTGGGCACTCCATTGCACTTCATACCAGTGACCAAATCTTCGAACCTCTCGATACGATCCATGGGGTGTTCATGAGATATGCCATGGAAAGGATTCTCACTCACAAGAGCGTAGTACGCAGGTTTCAGCTCAAAGTCATTCCTCTGTAAAGTTGGGATGCGAATCGCAGATCGATTGGCATAGAACTGATCAGGTCTGTTGTGCTCAGCAAGTGTCATACCTCGATCAACCCAAACATTCCCAAGGTTGGCTTGCGCAGCTGGCGCGACAATCTGACCAATAACAGCAGGAGGGGCAATGACGTTTCCAGCTTCATCAAGTCGCTGCCCTCTCTCATTGCACGCTTGACCCTCTTGGTCTCTCAGAACTCCAGCTTCATCAGGTCTTAAAACCACTGTGTTATTCATCCCTGATGTTTGCTTTGCCTTTCTGTGTGCGCGTTCTAAACGTGCTAGCTTCTCTAACGATAGATTAACTAGTGGAGTGATCTTGTTCTCTCTGGTTTCACGATTAGGCATGCACCTGAAACACAAAAGTCAAGAACGTTAGTAACAAAAACGTGATGAGTATCGACCGATACCAAGTGGTGTCGATCGATATCAACAAAAAGAAAACGACGAGTATCGACCGACGAACTTAGTCGAAACTCGACAGCTAAAATCTAATGGCGAAATCGAGTTCCCGGCAACGGTGACAAATTTGATATGCTCAAATTAAAACCCTAAAAGTACTAAAGCAGTTGTTGTAGTAAGTGTAGGGCTCGAACACAAGGACCCACAGAAATCGCACAATAGACAAAATAATATCGAATCAAGCTAACCAAATCAGATGAAACAAAAAGAATGAGCAGTGAAAGTGTTGTAAATTCGGTGGAGAGAATATAGGCCTAGGGTATTTCTCAGTAAATCAATGAATGCAGACTAACTAATCAGGGTTCAGGTTACGCACGGTTCTCGAACTCAAATCACTAAAGTATAATTGACCAACTGTCGTTGCGAGAATTGTTTAAATCTAAACTTCAGAATCCCAAATCTCTTTGCAAATTCCTAAGAATATATCAGCTTTAAAGTTCAGGTTTGATATGTTCACAAATCAATTAAACCAAATCTCTTTGCGAATAATCAATTTGCTCACCTTAAGTTCTTTCAGATTACTCAATTGCACTGTCGTGCCTAATCGATTAACCTAAGATCTAAGTTCTAGGTGATCAATCTAGAATTAGCTTTGAGAACAACCTAAGGCGAAGAACTAATTCAGATTATGAACCCTAACAATAAATCAACCTAGCATTCAAAGAAATCCCTATGAGAAAACCCTAAACCTAAAGTGGATCTATTCAGACATGGAAATTGAAGCAATAAACATGTTTGAATAAATCATCAAATAAAATAGAAAGAGTAATAAGAGAGTTCGAAATATTCTCTCGGACGAACAGAGTTTCAGACTTGTCTCCCTTCAAAAGCTCTCTCACAAAACCAAAGTAAAATAAAGCGTAGCCAACAAAGTGGCTGTAAAATCCTATTAAATAACCTAAGTCACGTTTTGGGGCTTCTTGTACATAATAAAGTCTTCTGGGGCAATTCTGGAATTCTTCAACTCTTGGAAATGTCGCGGGTCGTGTCTGCTGCGATGGATATCGATCGTTACTAGGCAGTATCGATCGATACTGATGCTTCAAATCGGGTACTCAGCAACACGAACTTCTGCTTTGCTCCAGAATGCTCCAGAAAGCTCCAATGTCTCCAATTATGCTCCAAACGTGCTAAAACCTATAAAAGAATATAAAAGACTCCAAAATACTAGAAAAACTTTATAAAACGGACTTATATCATGACCTGAAAGAGGTAAAAACCATGATATATCACAATCCCGATACATATCTCTTACAAAGAAGTTTGGTAAAGCTAGAAGCCGTCTACGACTGACGTAGCTCTCCCTATGATCGAACCTCTAAGGTAGGTAACGTGAAGGATAACCCTTGCAAGCCGTGAGCTTCAAGGCGTGTGGAGTGAATTGGTCGCACAAAGGGGATGGAGAACCTCTGATATTCCTTTGTTCTATCAAGATATGACACACTTGAATCAAACAAGAGCCTGGATATGACACACCAAGCGAGATCAAGAGAAGAACAAGAGATGAATTCGTTTTCTCTCAAAAAAGAAGGCTGCGCCTCAAATTTTAATAAAAAGTAAGGTAAATGTTTTCAGCGACATTACAAGAGTATATAAAGGGAAAAACGAGCCCTTAAGTTTAAAGAATTGCAAAAATAAGCCAAATGAAAAGAAAATAAAAGAAAGGCACAAAACAGAAGGTCTTTTGTGGAAATAAGATAAAAAAAGGAAAGATAGAGATAGATGAGGTTATGCTTGTCGAGATTGTGCATATTGAGCCTCAGATGTGGCTAGTGAACTAGGTGTGGTGATCTATCCTTGCCTCATTAAAAACATATCTTTGAAAAACCCAAGTGGGATAAAAACAAAGATAGGGAAAAAGAGTGCAAAGAGAGACCACAAGCTCACTAGCCATCTTGTACTTGAATCAGGTTGAGTGTCGGAGTTGTGGTGTTGTGTTCTTGACTTAGATAGCTTGGTTGCTTCTGGATATGGTTGAGAGTGTCAGCAACAGCTTCCTTGAGCTCCTTAGCTCTTGCTCGTGTCATTGGACCAGTTGGGATAGTCTTAGGCTCCTCAGCTACAAGCTCCTCATCTACAAGCTCTTCTTGTACTGGTTCAAGTTCCTCAGCTACAAGCTCTTCTTTTTTTGGTTCCAAGTTGTCCATGATCACATCATCCCCCCTTTCTTGAAAAGGATTTGACCTCAAATCTGGTTCATCTGCAAAAAATGGAGATAAATCAGAAACGTTGAAGCTATGACTGATATTATACTTACCTTGAAGATCCAGCTGATAAGCATTGTCGTTGATCTTCTTTGTGATCCGGAAAGGCCCATCAATTCTAGGCATGAGTTTGGACTTCCTCTGGTCTGGAAATCTCTCTTTCCTCAAGTGCACCCAAACGAGGTCTCCTTCTTCAAATACCATCTTGCGTCTCCCTTTGTTGGCGTGCTTAAAGTACTGCCTTGTCTTCTCCTCTATGTTAGGTTTGGCCCTCTCATGTATCTATCGTATAAGCTCTGATTTTTGCTTTCCATCTAAGCTTAATCTTTCACTCATAGGTAAAGGCGTTAGATCTAAAGGTGACAAAGGATTAAAGCCATAGACAATCTGAAATGGTGAGAACTTAGATGCAGAATGCACAGCATGATTATAAGCAAATTCTATATGTGGTAAGCATTCTTCCCATGTTCTAAGGTTCTTTTTGATTAAGCAACGCAGTAGTGTTCCTAGAGTCCTATTAAAAACCTCAGTTTTCCCATCAGTTTGTGGATGACATGTAGTAGAGAACAGAAGCTTAGTACCCAACTTAGACCATAACATTTTTCATAAATAGCTAAGGAACTTAGCATCACGATCTGAAACTATAGTCCTAGGTATGCCATGCAGTCTAACAACTTCCTTAAAGAACAAGTGAGCTACATGAGATGCATCATTTGTTTTGTTTCAAGCTATGAAGTGTGACATCTTAGAAAAACGATCTACCACAACAAAGATAGAATCCTTCCCTGTCTTAGTTCTAGGTAGTCCTAAAACAAAATCCATTGAGATATCAGTCCAAAGATGTGAAGGGATAGGGAGAGGAGTATACAAACCGTTGGGTTGGACCTTAGACTTAGCTTGCTTATACGTATTGCACCTGTTGCAGATTCGTTCCACATCTCTTTTCATGTGTGGCTAGTAAAAGTGGTCTTGCATCACTTTTAACGTCTTAGCAACGCCAAAATGACCCATCAAACCTCCTCCATGAGCCTCTCGAACAAGTATGTCTCGGACAGAGCAGTTAGGAACACAAAGTCTATTGCCAAAGAAAAGAAACCCATCACTTCGAAAATAATGACCAGCAGCAAACTTCTCACATGACTTAAACACTTCTTGAAAGTCAGAATCAGAGTTGTATAGGTGTTTAAGTTGTTCAAATCCCAGTAGTTTCGCATAAAGAGTAGAAAGGAGTGCGTACCTTCGAGATAGTGCATCAGCAACTATGTTTTCCTTACCTTTCTTATACTTGATGACATATGGGAATGTCTCAATGAATTCTAGCCATCTGGCGTGTCTCTTGTTGAGCTTATGCTGACCTTTTAGATGCTTAAGGGACTCGTGGTCAGTGTGAATAACGAACTCCTTGGGCCACAAGTAGTGTTGCCACGTTTGAAGAGCTCTCACCAATGCATAGAGTTCTTTGTCATAGGTTGGGTAGTTGAGAGTGGCTCCTCCAAGTTTTTCACTAAAGAACGCAATGGGCTTCTTATCCTGCATTAGAACTGCTCCAATACCTACACCAGAAGCATCACACTCAATCTCAAAGGTCTTAAGGAAATTTGGTAAAGATAAAAGTGGAGCGTGAGTGAGCTTGTTTTTCAGGGTCTGGAATGCTTCTTCTTGTGCTTCTCCCCATCTAAACCCCACTTCCTTCTTGATCACTTCAGTAATTGGTGCAGCAAGAGTGCTGAAGTCTTTAACAAACCGCCTATAGAACCCAGCAAGGCCGTGGAAGCTTCTCACGTCGCCTAATGTTTTTGGGACAGGCCAATCTCTTATAGCTTTGACCTTCTCCTCGTCAACCTGTACGCCATCAGCACTCACAACAAATCCTAAAAAGACCACGTTATCTGTACAAAACGTGCACTTCTTAAGGTTGGCATAGAGCTTCTCCTCTCGAAGTACATTTAAAACAGATTGCACATGTCCTATATGCTCTTCTAAGTCTTTACTATATATCAGAATGTCATCAAAATACACTACAACAAAGACTCCTATGAATGATCTAAGAACATGGTTCATTAACCTCATGAATATACTAGGTGCATTTGTGAGTCCAAAGGGCATAACTAACCATTCATATAAACCATGCTTTGTTTTAAATGCAGTTTTCCATTCATCTCCCTCTTTCATCCTATTCTGGTGGTATCCACTTTTTAAATCTATCTTAGAAAACATCTTAGAGCCATGCAGTTCATCTAACATTTCATCTAGCCTAGGAATAGGGTGGCGATACTTCACCGTGATATTGTTTATGGCTCTGCAATCAACGCACATGCGCCAACTTCCACCCTTCTTGGGCACGAACAGAACGCGTACAGCACATGGACTCATGCTCTCTCTGATGTGCCCTTTCTCGATGAGCTCATCAACCTGTTTTTGTAACTCCTTAGTCTCCACAGGGTTGGTTCTGTATGCTGGACGGTTTGGTAGTGAAGCTCCAGGTACAAAATCAATCTGATGCTCGATGCCTCTAACTGGTGGCAGTCAAGTTGGGCTGTCTCCTGGGAATACATCTTCATAGTCCTGCAAAAGAATTTTCATTTCACTCGGCAGCACCGGTGCAAGATTAGTTAAGCTCGTAAGAGCTTCTCTAAAAACAAACAGTAGTAGGGGTTGTTTAGAAGCTACAGCCTGTTTTATATCACCTGATTTGGCCATGAGATTGGTTCGTTGCACCTGTTCTAAGCTCAGCTCTCGTTGTTGTATTCCTTGGGAACTTGCATTCTGCTTCATTCTCTGCTTGAGAGTCATCTGGTCTTGATGAACTTCGCTTGGTGTCAAAGGAACCAGAACGGTCCTCTTACCCTTGTATTCAAATGAATGGCGATTTGTGAAGCCATCATGCATCACTTTGCAATCAGATTGCCAAGGCCTTCCAAGTATAATGTGTCCAGCAGCCATGGGAAACACATCACACAGTATCTCATCTTCGTATGCACCAATGGTGATAGGAACCAGCACCTGCTTGCTCACCTTCATCTCACCATCTTCATTAAGCCATTGCAGCTTGTATGGCTTTGGGTGCTTCGTCA
Source organism: Eutrema japonicum (assembly GCA_030161315.1). NCBI lineage: Eukaryota > Viridiplantae > Streptophyta > Magnoliopsida > Brassicales > Brassicaceae > Eutrema > Eutrema japonicum. Next base: position 26,696,262 of record BSQW01000005.1, read on the forward strand.
CTCTCAATCCGAGCTTACTAACCATTGTTTCACTTGCCACGTTAGTACAGCTTCCTCCATCTATGATGAGGCTGAAAACCTTTCCTTGGACCAAGCATCTAGTGTGGAACAGGTTCTCTCTCTGTTCTTGTTCATTAGTAGCAGTTTGCACACTTAGGGATCTCCTTGTAACTAGTAACTGTCCTTGTGCAGGCTGTTCTTCACACTCAGATAAGTAATCAAGGCATGTTTCTTCTTCATCTTCTGTTTCTATTTCTCCATTGTCTAACAGAACCATGACTCTCTTGTTGATGCATTCATTGGCATAGTGGCCTCTCCCTTGGCACTTAAAACACTTAACATCACGGTTTCTGGTTGTTGGGGTTTCAACTTTGCCATTGCCCTTGTTGCCTTGATTGATCATATAAGGCCTCATTTCTGGTCTTGGCGTTACTACTTGCTTGCCATCACGCTGAGAAGTGTTTGCTATGTCCTCCCTTTGATAGCTCGGTTTAGAAACAGCATGTCCACTCCCATAGTTAAATCATGAAGGGCCTTTGCGTTTAAGCTGTTATTCTATTAGAATCGCCTTATGCAGCATCTCCTCTAGCTCAACATAGTGTTGCATCTCCAATCTGTCTTGGATGTCTCGGCTTAACCCTCCTAAGAAACGTGACATGGTAGCTTCCCTATCTTCTGATATATCAGCACGAATCAGGAGTGACTCCATCTCTTGGTAATAGTCCTCTACGCTGTTGCTCCCTTGAGTGAGTTTTCTTAGTTTGCTGTGCAGCTCACGGTGATGATGACTTGGGACAAATCTCTTTCTCAAGACTCTCTTCATCTCTGTCCAAGTACTCACCGGTTCTTCGTCATTACGTCTTCTAGAAGTGACAAGCTGATCCCACCAGTTGAGAGCATAATCACTGAATTCTTTTGCAGCTACTCTCACCTTGTTGATCTCTATATAGTTTTGACAATTAAAGACCAGCTCTATCTTTTTCTCCCACTCCAAGTATGCATCAGGATCACTCTTGCCATTGAAAGGTGGGATTCTGAGCTTAAGACCTCCAAAGCTGTCTTTACCTTCTCCACCACGTCTATGCCTCCTCTGGCTTCCCCTGGTTGAATCACTCTCTTCGCTGTAGTAGCTGGCTGTGCCATCGTCACCAGGCTGTTCTTGTTGGTGTCGGCCTCCTCTACGAGCTCCCTTGGGCTGATTAATGCCTTGAACTGGCTGTTGTTGTTCTTGTCGAAGAGCATCGAGCTTGGCATCCATCATCTGGTCCATACAAGCTAATATTGCGTCCATCAGCAGCTTGTTGTTTCGCATAGTGCTTGTCTCCTCTCCAACTTGTGACATCTTGACATGCGAAGAAAAAATAAGGAAATAACCAGTAACTAGTTCCCTTGAAAAGATAGAACATAAACAAAGCAATTCCAACAGCTTCTCACGCAAGACTCAAAGAACAAGAAAACAGGTTTAAGTTGAATTCGAATTCTTGTAGATGAGTCTAACAGGTTATATAGTTGGTTTTTAAGTTCTGTGATCAAACTTCTGGTCTTTCAAACGAACTGGCTAACAAACTTCAGAAAAAACTAAACGCATGATCTAAAGACTAGAAAAGGAAAGTTTCAAACTATCCTACAAACCGTACTTGCGCCGCGAACAGGTTCTTCTTCTTCCTCTAGCTATTTTGTTTTTGTTTTCTGAATGAAACTAACTATAAAACAGGTTGCTAAAGTCGAACTAACACTGGGACTACAAGAAACAGGACTCCCTAAACACAGGAAATCAACGAAAACAGTGCTGCAAAATCCGACAGATTTTAAAAGAAAGGAAAAATTTAAGAACAGAGTTGGAACGAGATTACCAAGGGACTTAGAGCTTAGCTCTGATACCACATGATGTAGCTCTCCCTATGATCGAAACTCTAAGGTAGGTAACGTGAAGGATAACCCTTGCAAGCCGTGAGCTTCAAGGCGTGTGGAGTGAATTGGTCGCACAGAGGGGATGGAGAACCTCTGATATTCCTTTGTTCTATCAAGATATGACACACTTGAATCGAACAAGAGCCTGGATATGACACACCAAGCGAGATCAAGAGAAGAACAAGAGATGAACTCGTTTTCTCTCAAAGAAAGAAGGCTGCACCTCAAATTTTAATAAAAGGTAGGGTAAATGTTTTCAGCGACATTACAAGAGTATATAAAGGGAAAAACCAGCCCTTAAGTTTAAAGAATTGCAAAAATAAGCCAAAATAAAAGAAAATAAAAGAAAGGCACAAAACAAAAGGTCTTTTGTGCAAATAAGATAAAAAAGGAAAGATAGAGATAGATGAGGCTATTCTTGTCGAGATTGTTCATCTTGAGCCTCAGATGTGGCTAGTGAACTAGGTGTGGTGATCTATCCTTGCCTCATTAAAAACCTATCTTTGAAAAACCCAAGTGGGATAAAAACAAAGATAGGGAAAAAGAGTGCAAAGAGAGACCACAAGCTCACTAGCCATCTTGTACTTGAATCAGGTTGAGTGTTGGAGTTGTGGTGTTGTGTTCTTGACTTAGATAGCTTGGTTGCTTATGGATATGGTTGAGAGTGTCAGCAACAGCTTCCTTGAGCTCCGTAGCTCTTGCTCGTGTCATTGGACCAGTTGGGATAGTCTTAGGCTCCGCAGCTACAACCTCCTCATCTATAAGCTCTTCTTGTACTGGTTCAAGTACAGAGAATGCTCCTAAGGTCAAACTCAAGCCACTCCCACCAAATATGAGGTATAGTTTTATTGGCCCTGATTCTACATACCCAGTAATTGTCAATGCTTCTTTGAACAACACAGAGAATGCCTTACTGCTGAGCAAGCTGCGCAAGTATCACAAAGCTCTTGGCTATTCTCTTGATGACATTTCAGGTATAGCACCAGACTTGTGCATGCATCGGATCCACCTGGAGGATGAGTCTAAGTCTTCGATTGAGTGCCAGAGGAGGCTGAATCCGAACGTGAAGGAAGTGGTCAGGAAGGAAGTGATGAAACTTTTGGAAGCAGGGATTATCTATGCCATCTCAGATAGTTCTTGGGTTAGTCCAGTTCACGTTGTGTCTAAGAAAGGAGGCATAACAGTGGTGAAAAACGAGAAGGATGAGCTGATCCCTACGAGGACGATCACTGGTCACAGGGTGTGTATCGACTACAGGAAGCTGAATGCGGCCACAAGGAAGGATCACTTCCCATTGACATTCATCGACCAGATGCTGGAGAGGTTAGCGAGTCACCCATACTACTGTTTTCTCGATGGGTACTCATGCTTTTTCTAGATTCCTATACATCCAAAGGATCAGGGGAAGATGACCTTTACATGTCCTTACGACACATTCGCCTACAGAAGAATACCATTTGGATTATGTAACGCTCCAGCCACCTTTCAGAGATGCATGATGTCGATTTTCACAGACATGACTGAGGAGTTTATGGAGGTGTTCATGGATGACTTTTCAGTGTATGGATCGACATTTAAGGATTGTTTGGATAACTTGTGTAAGGTGCTTCAGCGATGCGAGGAAAAACACTTGGTCCTTAATTGGGAGAAGTTCCACTTCATGGTACAAGATGGCATCATTCTTGGGCACAAAGTTTCTAAGGCAGGGATCAAAGTTGACAAGGCTAAGATTCAGGTCATGACAAGCCTGCAACCTGCACGATCTGTATCTGAGATTCGAAGATTCCTTGGTCATGCTGGGTTTTACATGAGGTTCATCAAAGATTTATCTAAGCTCGCACGCCCACTCACGGCCCTGTTATGTAAGGAAGTCAATTTTGACTTCACATCTGATTGCCTTGCAGCCTTCGAGGAGATTAAGAAGGCATTGGTGAGTGCTCCTATTGTCCAACCACCAGATTGGAGTTTACCTTTTGAGGTTATGTGCGATGCGAGTGATTTTGCTGTTGGAGTTGTGTTGGGTCAGAGGAAAGACAAGAAGCTCCATGCTATTTACTATGCCAGCAGGACGATGGATGATGCTCAGCGAAATTACAACACCACTTAGAAGGAGTTACTTGCAGTTGTTTTCTCTTTTGAGAAATTTCGGTCCTACTTGATTGGGAGCAATGTTATTGTTCACACAGACCATGCTGCTCTCAAATACCTGCTGAATAACAAGGAACTCAAGCCTCGTCTATGCCGATAGGTTCTTTTGCTCCAAGGGTTCGACATCGAAATCAAGGAAAATAGAGGAGTTGAGAATGGCATTGCTGACCACTTATCGCGATTAAAAGTCGATGAGGTCATACCTATTGAAGATTTCCTGCCAGAGGAAGGTATTTACTTCATTGAAGCTCAGCTTCAAGACGTTTGTCCCAAAAATCTGCAATTTTCACGTGTGCAGACTTTCGGTATCGATCGATACTCACCTAGTGTCGATCGATACCCGTCGAGATTTGGACCTTTTTTACCTGCAGAGCACTTCGACTCTTATGATGTCTATCTAGCTGCTGTCTCTAGTCCTGCACGACCATGGTACGCTGACATTGCCAACTACCTTGCCGTAGAGACTGAGCTAAGGTATCCCATAAAGTATGCGAGGAAGAAGTTTATGCGCGAGATGAGGAGGTTCTTCTGGGATGAGCCGTACCTATACAAGCACTTCTCAGATGGTATATACAGAAGATGCGTTGCAGAGTCTGAGGTGCCAGCGATTCTTTTTCATTGCCATGGGTCTGAGTATGCTGGTCATTTTGCTACTTTCAAGACGGTGTCCAAAGTTCTTCAAGCAGGCTTCTGGTGGCCTAATATGTTCAGAGACGCGCATGCTTATATCTCACAGTGTGATGTCTGTCAGAGGAGAGGGAAGATCAGCAAGAGACATGAGAGGCCACATAATTTCATCCTTGAGCTTGAAGTTTTCGATTGCTGGGGCATCGATTTTATGGGTCCCTTACCCTTGTCACACGAGAACAGATACATCCTTGTTGTTTTGGACTATGTCTCCAAATGGGTGGAGGTGATTGCTAGCAGAACCAATGATTCTTCGATGGTTGTTAAGTTGTTTAAGACCATCATTTTCCCTCGATTTGGAGTACCTCGAATTGTGATAAGTGATGGTGGTTCTCACTTTATCAAAAAGATTTTCAAGAGGTTGCTGAAGAAGTTTGGTGTAAATCATCGCGTGGCTACTCCATATCACCCTCAGACCAGTGGGCAAGTCGAGGTCTCCAACATGCAAATCAAGGAAATATTGGAGAAGACAGTGGGTGCTTCTAGGAAGGATTGGTCTAAGAAGCTGGATGACACGATATGGGCTTACAGGACTGCTTTCAAGACACCAATGGGTACTACACCGTTCCACTTGATGTACGGGAAAGCATGTCACCTTCCAGTGGAGATCGAACACAAGGCAGCATGGGCGACGAAGTTGCTGAACTTTGACATCAACCCTGCAGCAGAGAGGAGATTGATTCAGCTGAACGAGTTGGATGAGATTAGGCACCACGCCTACGAGAACTCGAAGCTGTACAAGGAGAGAACTAAGGCCTATCATGATAAAAAGATCATCTCCAGACATTTTGAGCTGAACGACCATGTACTTCTGTATAACTCTCATTTCCAATTGTTTCCTAGTAAACTGCGTTCTCGTTGGTCAGGTCCCTTCACAATCAAGGAGGTCAGACCACATGGTGTTATCGTGCTGATTAGTCATACAGGCGATGAATTTACTGTCAATGGACAGAGAGTGAAACACTATTGGGCGAAAGCCGAGATTCCAACAAGGCAGATTATGCCTTTGGATGATGCACCCACATCCTGAATGGCGTTACAGTCAAGCTAATGATGTTAAACGAGCGCTTGGTGGGAGGAAACCCACTGGTAAGTCTGCTTTTGAGTCATTTTTCTTTTTATTTTTCGTTCTGTGTTTGTGTCAGGATAAACAAGGAGCAAAACTCAAAATTTTTGCACTTCATCGATGTGGTTAGTGTTTACCGAGCTTGATTCATCATTCATATCTGACAAAAAAACCCATATGTTTAAAGTAATGGTATCTCTCTCCCATGTTATAAGTTGATAAATAAGAGCATAAAATATGAAATGATTTTCTTCTGAGTAGAGGGCTAGGAAAATTTTCAGCGATCCCATTATTCTACTTAAGAGGGAATGATCACACAAAGGTTGAAAGCGAGGTTAGGAAAATTTCCCGCGATACCACTATTCGCCTAAACCTTTGATACATAGAGAGGGAAGAACCGGGGATTCGGTGGCAAACACTATCAATACTAGCGTTTCGGACCTTGATGTGTATACGCAGATCTAAAAAAAAAAGGACATAATAAGAAATAAGACTGGGGAGAGAGAAAGTGATACAAAAAGTGTAAAATTGGATGGTTCCTTGTCATGATATTGTATGGTAACGAATCTAGAAGGTTCTTGAAAATTGGCTGCAGCGATGAAACTGGCGATGAGGGCTTTATTTGAACAATGCTGTGAGATAATGTGTGGAGTCTGGAAAAGCTGCGAATGTTTACGGAGAAGTAGATGTTGGTTAGATCAAAAGATGGTTAGGTGACATTTGGATGCTTGTGAAAAGGATCTTTGCGATGGTTCCTGAATAGGTGAGTCTCCGTGTTTTCAAACCTCTTTCTCTGGTTTAGTCTTCTATTTTCTTGAGGGCAAGCAAATGCTAAGTCTGGGGGAGTTGATATATCATGGTTTTTACCCCTTTTAGGCCATGATATAAGTCTGTTTTATAGAGTCTTTCTAGTATTTTGGAGTCTTTTAGAGTCTTTTAGAATATTTTACAGGTTTTAGCACGTTTGGAGCATAATTGGAGATATTGGAGCTTTCTGGAGCATTCTAGAGTAAAGCAGAAGTTCGTGTTGCTGAGTACCCGATTTGAAGCATCAGTATCAATCGATATTGACTAATATCGATCGATACCCATCGCAGCAGACACGACCCGCGACTTTTCCAATAGTTGAAGAATTGCATAATTGCCCCAGAAGACTTTATTATTTACAAGAAGCCCAAAAACGTGATTTAGGTTATTTAATAGGATTTTACAGCCATTTTTATGGCTACGCTTTATTTTACTTTGGTTTTGTGAGAGGGCTTTTGAAGGGAGACAAGTCTGAACCTTTTTTCGTCTGAAAGAAGATTTTGAACCCTCTTATTACTCTTTCTATTTTATTTGATGATTTATTCAAACATTTTTATTGCTTCAATTTCCATGTCTGAGTAGATCCAATTTAGGTTTAGGGTTTTCTCATAGGGATTTCTTTGAATGCTAGGTTGATTTATTTTTTAGGGTTCATAATCTGAATTAGTTCTTCGCCTTAGGTTGTTCTCAAAGCTAATTCTAGATTGATCACCTAGAACTTAGATCTTAGGTTAATTGATTAGGCACGACAGTGAAATTGAGTAATCTGATAGAACTTAAGGTGAGCAAATTTAGTATTCGCAAAGAGATTTGGTTTAATTGATTTGTGAACATATGAAACCTGAACTTTAAAGCTGATTTATTCTTAGGAATTTGCAAAGAGATTTGGGATTCTGAAGTTTAGATTTAGATAATTCTCGCAACGACAGTTGGTCAATTATACTTAAGTAATTTGAGTTCGAGAACCGTGTGTAACCTGAACCCTGATTAGTTAGTCTGCATTCATTGATTTCCTGAGAAATACCTTATGCATATATTCTCTCCATTGAATTTAGAACTCGGTTACTGTTTATTGTTTTTGTTTCATCTGATTTGCTTAGCTTTATTCGATACTATACAATATATTGTGTAATTTATGTGAGTCCTTGTGTTCGACCCCTACACTTACTACAACAACTGCTTTAGTACTTTTAGGGTATTAATTTGAGCATATCAGCGGCCAAGCTTGTTTTCGTCCGAAACGATCCGTTTCTTCACCCGTGGCCAAAACCGTCTTTTCCCGTCAAGCCCTAAAACGACCTAAGCTTGTTGAAAACCTATAAATACTTGTTTTAGACAGCACTTTCGACATCCCCAATTTTAGACATCATTATTCACATTAGTTTTGCTTTCTTGTACTCTTGCATCGAGATTCTCGGGATTGGTGAGGAAGTTTCTCACCAAGGTTAGTTCTTGTTCGTGATGCTTCTTCATCAATCTCAGGCTTAATTTAATTATGTATTATTGTAGTATGTTTGAGTAGTTTAGATTGTTGGGTTTAAAATATTATCAAGGGGAATTCTATGTTCGATAAGGATTTCACTCGGTAAACCCTAGGCGATTTCTAGAGCTCTTCTTGTGGAAAGTTGTTAATGCATGAATCTAGTTCAATGAACTAGAGGCTGATAGGGGGAGTTTAGAACCACGGAAATGTTGCATCTAATCACCACCAAAGTTCATCCACAAGGCGTGCACGTCGTAAGATTTTGGAAGTATACTTACGGAGTGTCGTGAACCTATGGACCCACTAGCATATCACAATCTTACGCGCGACCAGAGACGGAAGCTACTGGTCGAGTGCATAGGTTGTAGGGCGTAGGTTATATGGAAGTAGACTACGTCATTATTTTGTCCTATTTGTGGAGTTATAATATAAAAACACCGGTTACTAATGAGTTAGGGGCCGTTTGATTGAATTGAGCATACCCCGAGATATTCCTCTCGACCCAACAACGTTTTAGAATAGTTACAACCATCTTTAGTAGTTTAGTTTAGCAATTGAGTCCGTAGAAGTAGTTTAGTTATCGATTTCATTAGGTCTATGTTAGTAGTCGATTTTCTTAGGTGTTAGGATAGTTTTAGTCTTTCTTATGATAAGTTTAGTTTCCCTTAGCATTAGTTTAGTAGTCAAAATTCCTTAGTTTAGAATAGCCATCGATTTTCTTAGATTAGATTACTAGAAGTTTTTTGTTTCTCGTTCTTTGCAATTCTAGTTACAAAAACCCTGATAAAAATATATTTGTTCTAGGTTTATTTACTATACAGTGTCTAAGGTCTCATAGAACAGCACCCTATCCCTGTGGATCGATACCTCAAGTACTACAACGCACATCTGTGCACTTGCGGGCTTTAAGGTTTACAAATTTAAGACCTGAAGTTTCGGAGACGAATCTGATTCGCATCAAGACTCCTAACGGGTTTTCTGTTCATGGCATTGCCGAAAATATCTTCTATCTCTGTTATGGACTCCTTGCTTTCACAAATGAAATGACCAATCATATGATCCATGTAAGCTCTAGCAAAAGTAGTAACTCTAGGTAGATTATGGACCACGTTGTCGAATTCCTCTAACTTCTCTCGGCTTATCTTGTTCGGGTACTCTCGGTACTTCTCGGGATGGTAGATTCGGATAGCATGGGAAAGGGCATAAGGCATTAATGGGTGTGTCGCCCTTTTGAAGTAAGTTTGAATGTCCTTCTTGCTCTCCATGCTGTAACAGAAGAATTCTTGTAGACGGCCTCTTTCCAAAAATTCTTGGAAATAGATATGCATCAGTTTTGACCTCACGAAGTGATTGAAATCAATCAATCTCTACCGAGTTATGTTATGTGTTCTTGGCTTCTCAGGCATTGGGCTTGTTGGAGGTGTTGCTTCAAAGGCTGAGTAAGGCATATAGGGCATGTAGATCCCTCCTTGGTGGGCTCCTTTGAAGAGTTGTCGATGAAGAGGATGAGACTTCATCATGAGCTTGAATCACCTTGCAAGGTGCATATAAATCTGGTTCCAGGTCGCTTGAAGGCTCATATGAAGTTTGAGTGTCAATGGAGAATGCATCTTGCTCGAGAGAAAGTGTACGGGACTCAAACGGTTCAAGGGTAGACGAGCAGAGGCTGGCCGCGGGTCCAACAGACAGAGGCGCGGTGGATCGGAGGTTGGCCGCGGGTCTGGTGGCTGCACGCGCTGTGGAGGGAGGGCTGGCCACGGCTGGAGAGCTCGTGCCTGTGGTGAGAGGAGTCCGTGGGGACTTATTTGGTTCGTCGTCTTCTTCATCTCCTTCGGTGTTTTCCTCCTCCAAAGGATCATTTGGCTTCTCTTCCTTGTCAGGGACATGCACTATAAGTGTTGTATCATGCTCTTCATGATCTTCAGATAGTTTCTCCAAACAAGGTTTGCTTGTCTTTTGTGTGTCGGATAAGTGACTAACCGAAGCATCTGTTTCTCTAGCCTTGTATTCGAGTATGCTGAGACGATACTCAACTTCTTGAAGTTCATCATCAGTATTTTCTCTGTACCAAGAGGCAAACTCACTAGTCTCTTTAATTTCTTGCTTTGAATGCCGAATATCCATGGAATTTTGAACAATGTCGTATTTTTGCTTCGTTTGTTCCTCCTCCATGGTTTTTGTCTTTTCTTGGATGGCAGCGGCGTCTTGTAGAGTTTGTTCGTCAAGGGTGGTGATGTGAACAGCAATGTTATCAAACTTCTTGTTGAATTCAGTGTAGATTGTATCTAGCTTTTTGTTCATGGCCGCCTCGGTCACGACTTGTAAATCAAGGTACTGATTAAGCATGACGTTGATTGCGTCCAGACGCATGCTAATCTCTGAGTTGAACATGTGCTGGTCCGAGAATTGATGGTGTTGATGGTATGAACGTTGTCTAGAGTTGACAACGGGAGACGCAAAAGGTTCGTCTCTGTAGTAAGGAGGCTCGTGGCTTCCTTGAGAGTACTTGGTCTGTGCCGGTTTACGAACCAGGTAGTACGAGTCACACATTGTATGTGAGTCGTGACAGTGGTGAGTGCAAGATGGGTCATAGTAACCCCGCTCGTTGTAGCAATCTCGCTCCAGAGGCGAGTTCATGTTTCAAAGTCTGAAACAAAGAAAAACAAAACCAAAAATAAAATAAAAAAAGTTTGTTATAGTGTCGTTCTACTAACCTCTAAGGTGTGATAGAAACTGTAGCGATCTCTCCCCGTCAACGACGCCAAAAACTTGATGCGAATCGGATTCGTTTCCGAAACTTCAGGTCTTAAATTTATAAACCTTAAAGCATGCAAGTGCATAGATGTGCGTTGTAATACTTGAGGTATCGATCCACAGGGAGAGGGTGCTGTTCTATGAGACCTTAGACACTGTATAGTAAATAAACCTAGAACGAAAATATTTTTATAGGGTTTTTGTAACTAGAATTGTAAAGAACGGAAAACGGAAAATTTCTACTAAACTATTTTTATGGACATCGATGGCTACTTTAATCTAGGGGAATCTAATTTCTAATCTAACACTAAGAGACTCTAAACCTAATCCTAAGAAATTCTAATACTAACATAATACCTAAGAAAATCAACTACTAACCTAAACCTAATGAAATCGATAACTAAACTACTTCTACGGACTCTATTGCTAAACTACACAACTAGAGACGGTTGTGACTTTTCTAAAAGTGACTTGTTGATGAACTTTGCTGGTGATTAGATACAACACTCTTGTGGTTCTAAACTCTCCTTATCAGCCTCTAGTTCATGACACTAGCACTACAAGAAAAAACAATTTTTGCGACCACTTTTTGTGACTCTTTTTTCGGTCGCAAAAAAGTGGGACGAAAGTGTGACCACTTTGCGACGGATTTGCGACCACTGGTATTGCAGTGGCAAAAGAGTCCCAAATTACCGACTAAAAATATTGGTCAGAAAAGAGTCGCTTATTTGCGACTGTTTAAAAACTTGCAAAAGTAGTCCCAAATTTGTGACTGATTTGCTTCGGTTTAGCAACTCCACTCGATTTTTTTAAATAAACATCAAATAATATTAAAAAAATATATAAACTCTAAATTCTAAACCATAAACCATCAAATAATATACAAAAATTCAAAAAAAAAAAAAATTCAAACTTAATATTTTTAAATATATAATCATTTATAAATACTAAATTCTAAACCCTTAATCATAAACTCTAAATCTTAAATTGTAAAATATATATTACACATAAACATAAATAATATACAAAATATTAAATTGTAAATATTAAATTGTAAACTAGATCTTACACATAAACATCAAATAATATATAAAATATTCAACACTTATAATTTTTAAAAAATATAATCATTTTAGGGTTTAGGGTAACATGTACATTAATTTGCAAACCCTAAATCTTAAATCATAAACTATAAATCTTAAATCATAAACATATAACTCTTAATCATAAACTCTATATTTTAAATCATAAACCTCTAACCCTTAATCATAAATTCTAAATAAATTCATCAATATATAATTGTAAATATGTTAATTTATAAGTTTTAACATATATTTGAACTGCTATATACACAGAGCCATTGTAAAGTCATATTCAAACATTATAGATTCTTAAAGTTTAGGGTTTAGGGTAAATATTTTTGATTTTAAAAAAAGTGTCACGAAAGGGTCCCAAATTTGTGACCGTTTAGCAACTACACTTGATTTGTTTTAATAGTAGTCACAAAATGGTCCCAAAATTGCGACCGTTTAGCAACTCCATTCGTTTTTTTAATAGTAGTCACAAAAGGGTCACAAATTTGCGACCGTTTAGCAACTCTACTCAATTTATTTAAAAAAATCATCAATATTGGATTGTAAACATGTTAATTTGTACGTTTTTACATAGATTTGAACTACTATATACACATAATCATTATAACAAAGAAAAAAACTTTTAAATTCCAATTTTTTAAACTTATGTTTATATATTCTAAAAAATGTAGTATGTGTTTTATATAGAATGATTTTGAAAGATAGAAAATTTAAAAAAATTATTTACCGTATCTTAGTTTACTGTTTAAATAGAGAGTTTTAGTGTTAGAATTAAAATAAGAATGATTGCAAATTCATATTTAGAATAAAAATGATTGAAAGTTTAGAGTTTAGGGTATAGGTTTGTGACTTACAAAATAGAGTCACAAATAAATCACAAAAATTACCACTACTTTGCGACCATCTGCTTAGAACACACATTTTTTTGATCTCATGGAGTCACAGTTTAGTCGCAAAATTTGCCTCCAAATATTTTGCCAAATTTTTCAATCCACCGCTCAAATTTAGGTTTCTCTTCTCTCTCGAATCCACCGCTCACTCCCACTTTTGATTCCTCTTTCTCTCTTTTTTCCTTTGCCGAAACCAAACCCACCACTCTTCTTCATCCTCTTCTCCCTCGAGGTTTTTCTTCTTCTGCTCCAAAACAATTTCTTCCTTAATCGTCTTCTACTTTTCCCTCTGTTTCTTCTTCTCCCAAACACCAAACCTGACAGATCCATCTTCTCCACAACCATCTTCCTCCGTCGCTCCCCTTCGTGGGGATGCCGAATCTTCTTCACCTGCTCTCTATACTCAAGCCATTAAGCTCGATCCTTCTAACGCTGCTCTTTACATGTATTTTCCAGATTACGTTTACTTTTGTTCTAAAAAATTTCGTAGATTTACGATTCCTGTTGGGTTTCCCATCAAAATGATAAGTTCATGGTCAAAGTAATATCCGAGATTACTCCAAATATTCGAGTCTAATAGTTGGGTTTCGATGGGTTTCCATCAATTTGAGCTGAGTTCTTAGAAGATCTAGTTTTGCTCTCTTGTGAAATGTTATTCCTAAAATGAGATTGTTTAGTCGGAAAAGAGAGGCTTTTTTACCTTGAATCGTTTGATCCTTAATGGCATACAACATTTCGGTTATATTTCAGAAGATCAATATTGATTTGAAATGTTGCTCAGAGCAGAATACTAAGTGGATCAATGAGCAGATATGTTGCAGTAACCGAGCTGCTGCATTTTTGAGTCTAGTTAAGCTTAGCAAAGCCTTAGCTGATGCAGACTGCAAACTATGGAACTGAAGACTGCTTGAAAGAGATGTTTTCTTTTCTTGTTGAGACTATGGAAACAGCTGTGAAGTCGTGGCACGAGTCATCTAAAGTCGATACTAGAGTCTATTTCCTTCTCCACAAAGAGAAAACACAAACCGATAAGTACCACCAGCAGTCAACATTGATTAGGTATTAAGAAAGAATATGAGCCAATTTCAGATCTTACGAGAAAAAAATATCTTTTCTTTTGTCTGCTAAAACTATTTGTTCCTACGCAGGCTACAGATTCTTCCAAGGGAACAAAAGAAGCATGAGTACCACGAGGCTGTGAAGAATCAGTACAAGCATCTTCCTGAGATCAAGCGCATTGTCAGGTACAAGACCAGAAAAAATGGCTGTGTTTTTTCTTATGTTTCCAACTTTGGAATTGTCAAAAGATTAACATTAACGTTTTGGGTGATGTGAAATACAGACACATGCACGTGCCGAAACCTATATTCAAAGCAATAGGGATAATCCGATCCAAGAACGATTCGAAGAGGAGGAAAGATGCCCGAAGGAAGTACAAGATGGAGGCGGAGTTGAAGTCGACGATATCGGAATTGATTTTTGATATTTTTGTATATTTTGGTTTTTGATATTTTGAATACTGAATTGGAATTTTAATTTTTAGGATATTGAATCAAAATTTTAATTTTGTTTTTTTTTTGTTTTTTTTTAATTGGTAGTCGTAAATCTGTCTCTAAATTAGGACTGATATTAGGAGTCACATATCAATCTTTAAATTAGGACTGATATTGAGAGTCACATATTAGTCTTAAAATTACGACTGATAGTGGGAGTCACATATTAGTCCCAAATTTGCGACCGTTTTGCGACTATTTTATTTTGCGACCAAATATTTGCGACTACTTTTTTTGGTCGCAAAATAGTCGCAAATGAGTCATTTGCGACCATTTTGAGACTCTTCCGGTGGTCGCAAAAACTGTGTTTTCTTGTAGTGTAGATTCATGCATTAACAACTTTTCACAAGTAAGAACTCTAGAAATCGACTAGGGTTTACCGAGTGAAATCCTTATAGAACATACAATTCCCCCTCGATAATCCTTGAAACCCAACAATCTAAACTACTCACAGATACTGGAAAAAGACATGATTAAATTAAACATGAGATTGGTGAAAGAGAGTTCTCGATTTTAAGAAGGATGTCCGGAGAAAACTTCTTTACCAATTTCAAGAGATATCGAAATCAAAGTGCAAAAACTAAGAGTAAAACCTAACTAAAAAGCAAACACGAACTAGAACAGAAAGTAGTGCATAAACTAGATTGAATAAGTAGCAAGAGATCTGGTGAAGAAGCCTCACAAATTCATGAACTAAGTTCGGTGAGAAACCTCCTCACCAATCCCAAAAATCTCAATGCAAGAGTACAAGAATGAAGGCAAAACTAGCGTGTCGAATGTTCTCCCATAATTTCTGTCTAAAACAAGTATTTATCGGTCTTCAACACGCTTGGGTCGTTTTAGGGTTTGACGAGAAAATACGGTTTTGGCCTCGGGTTAAGAAACGGATCATCTTGGGCGGAATTGGGCTTTACCGTGAGTGCGCAGCTCCTGTCCGCGGGTGGAATGGCTCCAGGGGTGGCGAACTGATGCTTGGACGCGGGTCCGGCTCCTCGACCCGCGGTGGACTGCTCCTACGGGCAGCTTCGTCGGTCTTCAGTGCTTCGATATAATTAAGAATCCAACCATTGGATTGTTCCCAATCCAAATGCACTTGAAAGCTGGTTGTCTCTACTTCGTTTTATCCAAATTTGGTGATGATCAGACGGTGAAAAGGTCTTCTTTGATTGCAAGACTTCTTGACTGTCCAAGTTTATCCAAAAACGTACTTTTACTCCGAAATGCACTCTTTAATCCCGAGTTACCTGAAAAGAGTCTTAAAACCGCAAACATGCGAAACCTGTAATAAAAGCATAGAAAACGAAGTAGAACATTTATTAAATTGTTCTAAAATATATAGCAAAATGGGTAAAAATACAGTGTTATCACACTTCCTCTTCCAATCGAATACGGTATTATCGAGTCAAAATTTTTCCTTCTCTTTACACTTCATCTTCATAGTAGGCAAACTGAGCTTCTCCACAAGTGTATGAGTGATATATCATGGTTTTTACCCCTTTTAGGCCATGATATAAGTCCGTTTTATAGAGTCTTTATGTTATTTCGTAGTGTTTTAGAGTCTTTTACAAGTTCTAGCACGTTTGGAGCATAATTGGAGTTATTGGAGCTTTCTGGAGCAGTTCGGAGCAAAGCTGAAGTTCGTGTTGCTGAGTACCAGATTTCACGATCAGTGTCGATCGATACCCCCTGGTATCGATCGATACCCATCGCAGTAAGACACGACCCGTGACTTTAATGAAGAGTTGAAGAATTGCAACTTGGTCCAGAAGTCTTTAATATTTGCAAGAAGCCCCAAAACATGATTTAGGTTATTTATAGGAATTTTACAGCCACTTTGTTGGCTACGCTTTATTTAATTCTGGATTTGTGAGAGAGCTTTTCAAGGGAGACAAGTCTGATACTCTGTTCGTCGAGAGAAGATTTCGAACCCTTTTGTCACTCTTTCTTATTTATTTAAACATGTTTATTGATTCAATTTCCATGTCTGAGTTGATCTCTTGTTAGGTTTAGGGATTCTCATAAGGGATTTCTTTGAATGCTTGGTTGATTGGTTATTTAGGGTTCATAATCTGAATTAGTTCTTCGCCTTAGGTTGTTCTCAAAGCTAATTATGGATTGGTCACCTAGAACTTAGATCTTAGATTAATCGATTAGGCACGACAGTGCAATTGAGTAATCTGATAGAACCTTAGGTGAGCAAATTGATTATTCGCAAAGAGATTTGGTTTAATAGATTTATGAACATATCAAACTTGAAATTAAGGCTGATTTATTCTTAGGAATTTGCAAAGAAATTTGGGATTCTGAAGTTTAGATTTAGATAGTTTTCGCAACGACAGTTGGTTAATTATACTCTAGTGATTTGAGTTCTAGAACCGTGCGTAACCTGAACCCTGATTAGTTAGTTTATTTTGTATTCATTGATTTCCTGAAAATATCCCTGAACCTATCCCTTTCCCATCGATTTACAACTCGTTTACTGCTTACTGCTTTTGTTTAATCTGAATAGCTTAGCTTGATTTGATAACTATATAATCTATTGTACGATTTCTCTGAGTTCTTGTGTTCGACCCCTGATATACTGCAGCAACTACTTTAGTACTGTTTAGGGTATTAATTTGAGCATATCAACGAGATGCCACACTAGTATAAATCTCATTGTCAATAATCAAATTGCAAAATTTCCCCGTAATTGTGCAACGAGTCTGAAATATATTCTCTCGTTGTGCTTCCTTAATAATAGGAATAGAATGCAATGCCCTTCGAATTACCAACAATTCACCATGATAAGGTTGTTCAACGACCTCTTCATCTTCATCTTGAACTTTTTGATCCACAACTTCCAAATCAAGAGAATCATGCTTCAACTCCTCTTCAGTCTCTTGATTCTCTTTAATTGTCATGATTCTTCGATTAGGACACTCAGCTTGGTAATTGATATATCATGGTTTTTACCCTGTTTAGGCCATGATATAAGTCCTTTTTATAGAGTCTTTATAGTATTTTGGAGTCATTTAGAGTCTTTTACAGGTTATAGCACGTTTGGAGCATTATTGGAATTATTGGAGCTTTCTGGAGTAGTTTGGAGCAAAGCAGAAGTTCGTGTTGCTGAGTACATGATTTCACGACAAGCATCGATCGATACCCCCTGGTATCGATCGATACTCATCGAGCAAGACACGACCCGCGAGTTTTCCAAGACTTGAAGAATTGCAAAAGTACCCAGAAGACTTTGATACTTACAAGATGGCCCATAACATGTTTTAGGTTATTTATAGGGATTTTTACAGCCACTTTTAGACTATGCTTTATTTCTGTGTTTGATTTTACTTTGGTTTGACAGAGAAGTCTGAATCTCCCTTCGTCCGAGATTAGATCTCAAAACCTCTTGTTACTATTTTATTGATGATTTATTCAGTTATGTTGATTGTTTCATTCGCCATGTATGAGTAGATCCACTTTAGATTTAGGATTTTCTCATAAGGATTTCTTTGAATGCTAGGTTGATTAGTTTATTAGGATTCACCATCTGAATTAGTTCTTCGCCTTAGGTTGTGCTCAAAGCTAATTCTAGGTTGACGAATCTGGAACTTAGATCTTAGGATAATTGATTAGGCACGACAGTGCGATTAATTACATGATAGAACCTTAGGTGAGCAAATTGATTATTCGCAAAGAGATTTGGATTAATTGATTTGTGAACATATCAAACCTGGTATTAAAGCTGATTTAGACTTTAGGATTCGCAAAGAGATTTGGAATTCCTAGGATTTAGATTTAGATAATTCTCGCAACGACAGTTGGTTAATTATACCTTAGTGATTTGAGTTCATGAACTGCGCTAAATCTGAATCATGTTAGTTAGTTTATCTGCATTCATTGATTTCCTGAGAAATAACCTAAGCCTATATATTTCCAATTGAATTACAACCCTTTTAATTTTTGCACTGCTTTCAATTACATCTGTTTGGCTTAGCTTAATTCGATACTATACAATCTATTGTGCATCTCTGTGAGTCTTTTGGTTCGACCCCTAGCTATATTACAACTACTGCTTTAGTACTGTTAGGGTATTAATTTGAGCATATCAAATTTGGCGCCGTTACCGGGGACTCAATTCGCCAGTAGATTTTAGTTTGAGAATTTCGACTAAGTTCGTCGGTATCGATCGATACTCACTAGTATCGGTCGATACTCAGGCGACTTTTTTTTTGATATCGATCTATACCACTTGGTATCGATCTATACTCAACGTATTTTTTTGGGTTACTTAGGTGCCTTGTCTAGTGTTTTGTTTTCAGGTGTATGCATGTTCGTGAAACCAGAAGCAACAAGAGCACTCAGATAGTTGAACTGTCATTGGAACAGCTAGCACTTGTGGAACGCACAAACAGAAAGACCAAGCAAACATCAGGGATGAACAACCCAGTGGTTTTAAGTTCTGATGAAGCTAGAGTTCTGAGAGACCAAGAGGGTCAAGTGTGCAATGAGAGAGGGCAGCGACTTGATGAAGTTAGAAACGTCGTTGTCCCTGCTGCTGTTATTGAGATTGTCGCGCCAGGTAAGCGCACCAACGTTGGGAATGCTGCAGGTGATAGAGCTAGGACACTTGGCGAGAACAACAGACCTGATCAGTTCTATGCCAATCGATCTGCGATTCGCATCCCAACTTTTTAGAGGAACAACTTCGAGCTGAAGCCTGCATACTATGCTCTCGTGAGTCAGAGTCCTTTCCATGGCCTACCTCATGAGCATCCCATGGATCATATCGAAAGGTTCGAGGACTTGGTCACTGGTATGAAATACAATGGAGTGCCAAATGAGTATCTTTTCTGCAAACTTTTTCCATACTCTCTTGGTGGGGATGCTGCTTATTGGCTGAAGCAGTTAACTCCTGGTTCGGTAACTACATGGGATGAGACGAAGAATGCATTCCTGTGCAATTTCTATGATGATGCGAGATCTGAAGAGCTCATGAACAAAATTTCTCAATTTTCCCAAGGTCAAACAGAGGGACTCAAGGCTGCTTGGATTCGCTTCAAATCTTATTAGAGAGATTGTCTGCACCATGGGTTCAATCAGGTTCAGCTACTGGGTACCTTCTACAGAGGGATCGACTGGAGGTACCAGATGGCTTTGGATACTACAAGTAATGGGAACTTCAACACCAGGTATCCAGATGATGCAGTCGTGCTGATTGAGAACTTGGCATCTAGCAATAGCACCAAGAATGCTGATTTCGAGCGGAAGAAGCAAGCTGGAGGAATTGATGGGTCGCAGATTGCTGATGTTCAGGCAAAGCTGGATTTTCTTATCGGAAAGTCGAAGAAGACTGTACACTTTGCTGATGGAGTCAATAATATCAGTGGAGATGAACTGGAAGACTGTAACTACGTTGGTGGTTCTAGATTTCAGGGTCAACAATTTGGGTACAACAACAACCGGAACTTCAGCAACAACACTCGAAATTACGGGAATTCTTCGTACCAACCCATTCCTCCAAAGTCCACAGACAATAAGATGGAACTCATGATGGAACAACTTCTTCGAGGACAAGAGAAGTTGCAGGGGGATTTCAATGGGAAGTTTGACTCGCTGTACATGGATCTTATTTGGAAGATCGAAGCCATCAGTCTCTCCCAGAGGAAGCTGGAAACTCAGGTTGCTCAAACAGCAGCAGCTGTAAAGAGGCAGGAAGGTGTTCTTCCAGGGAGAACTGAAAATCCAAGACCACACGTCAATGCGATCTCCTCAAGTGCAGAAAATTTCGATGAGGATCCTGAAATCGCACAAGCATCGATCGATACCAGCCTGTATCGATCGATACCAGCCCAGACACTTGCTCGAATGTATCTAAAATCTCATGTATCGATCGATACCCCATTGGTATCGGTCGATACTGAGGCGATTTCTGAGGAGACACATGAGATTTCGACTATGGCGCCTCGAGTAGTAGCAGAACGAGTCTATATACCCAAGATGCGTTATCCTATACTTCCTAAGCTGACAAGGAAGGAATGGGAAGACGCTAGATGCAAGTATTTGCTGAATAAGCAGAATGTGGAGCTTCCTTTTGATGATGATAAATCTGCCAGGGACGATTCAAGAACAAGAGTATCGATCGATACCCTAGCTGGTGTCGATCGATACCCCTCGCAAAACGAGCCATAAATTGTGAAAACACCTGAGGTGATCAACGAAAGAGTTCGCAAGCCCAAGAAGCTGAATCCCATTCCTGAACACCTCAGAGATCCTATCACTCCAAAGCAACTGCGTGGCTTTGAGAAGATGGTACGAAGGATCTCCCATGAATCATCTTTTGAAGAATCTCTAGAGGACTGGCCTCTTCTAAGTCACTTCAAAGATTGCAGAGAAACTGAGGAAGAGATCAAGGCACTCTTCATTAATGCCAGAGGTACACATCCACTGAGACAGTTGACTAAGAGGGAAGACCCAGGGATCTTCTCAGTTCCATGATCCATCTCTAGAGTTGAATTCAAAGAGTCTCTCGTTGACTCAAGAGCCTGCGTCAATGTCATGTCCATAGAAATTGCAGAAATATTGGGAGCTGATATTCAACCTCCAAAGACATCTATCACGTTCACAAACGATTCCACATCTCTTCTATATGGGGCAATCGCTGATTTGATGATCACAATAGGAGATTGCCTGGTTCCTACTGATTTTCAGGTTGTGGAGATGAATGCAAAATCTCGTACGCAGTTGATTCTCGAAAGACCGTTCATGGCTACATTTTGTGCGATTATGGACACACCCAGCAAGCACATCTCATTCTCATACATTGACAAGGAGGTGTACTACAAAGCCATCCCTAGAGGAACTCCCGGACGTGTCTCTTGCATTGAAGATGTCACAGGAGAGACATTAGCAGTTGATCTTTTGGATGAACCTCCTGACGCGCCAACTATCATAGACGTTTCAGCTGAACCGCCCAGCATCCCCAAGGAAGTTGTCAAGAAGGCAAAGGCAACAAAGAAGAAGAAGGCCAAGAGAAAAAACGTCGAGAATCCCCATGTCACTTTAATCCCTCAGAAGAGTGATGGGAATTCGATTAAGTATAAGGTCAATTGCAAAGGAGCTTCAAAGCCATTCTCTAAGGCTAGAATTCTTCTTACTTCGGAGCTGAATGAGAAAGGACAGGAGTTTGTGGATAGCATGATGAGCAGAACTCTGACGCTAGCAATGTCAAGTTGTGGAGCCTGTTTTGATGGAAGCTCTCACTCTTATCCAGCCTGAAGGGCGTTACAGTCAAGCTATTGACGTTAAACGAGCGCTTGGTGGGAGGCAACCCACTGGTGAGTCTGTTTTTGAGTCGTTTTTCTTTTTATTTTCGTTCGTTTTGTGTTTGTGTCAGGATAAACAAGGAGCAAACTCGAAATCGTATGAGTGTCGATCGATACCCTTCAGTATCGATCGATACCCTACGCGATTGAGACAGGTTCAAGTCGATTTAAGCCTGGTATCGATCGATACCAGGCTGTGTGTCGATCGACACTCGATGTTCCAGGAAGGTAACTTCTTGTTTTTCCTAATTTTATCATTTTCTTTTGTTTCTTTTACCTACTCTAGGCTAGATAACACTGGGGACAGTGTTGTTCAAGTTTGGGGGAGGTGTCTGCTGACATTGTGTTTGTTTTTCTTTGAGTCATAAAATAAATAAAAAATTGTCGTTTTATTGAGTCAAAACTTGTTGGAGATGATGATCATGTGCTTGAACCTATTGATTTGATTTTGTTTTTGAGTGCACAGTGTTACAGGATCGGTTCTAGATCGACTAATGAAAAATCCAAAGACGGACCAGTTGACTAGAAAACATTCATGTCTCCAGCAGAGTTCTTCTGAAGCCTGAGCCAAATTTATGCACTTCATCAATGTGGTTAGTGTTTTTAGAGCTTGATTCATCATTCATATCTGATAAAGGAACCCATGTGTTTAGAGTTATGGTATCTCTCTCCCCTGTTATAAGTTGATAAATAAGAGCATAAAAGATTGAAATGATTTTCTTCTGAGTAGAGGGTTAGGAAAATTTCCAACGATCCCATTATTCTACTTAAGAGGGAATGATCACACAAAGGATTGGAAGCGAGGCTAGGATTTTCCTATGATGCCATTATTCGCCTACATCCTTTGATACATAGAGAGGGAAGAACCGGGGATTTGGTGGCTAACATCATCAATACTCGCGTCTCGAACCTTAATGTGTAAATGCAAGGAACATAATAAGAAATAAGTCTGGGGGAGAGAAATAAAACCAAAAAGTGTGAAAAGGGTAGTTCCTTGTCATGATATCGTATGGTAAAGAATCTAGAAGGTTCTTGAACATTGGCTGCAGCAATAAAACTGGCGATGAGGGTTTTACTTGAACAATGTTGTGAGATAATGTGTGGAATCTGGAAAAGCTGAGAATGTCTATGGAGAAGTACATGGTGGTTAGATCAAAAGCTGATTATGTGACATTTGGGTACTTGAGAAGAGGGTCATTTCGATGGTTCATGAACAGGTGAGTCTCCACGTTTTCAAACCTCTTTCTCTGGTTTAGTCTTCTATTTGCTTGAGGGCAAGCAAAGGCTAAGTCTGGAGGAGATGATATATCATGGTTTTTACCCAGTTTAGGCCATGATATAAGTCCATTTTATAGAGTATTTATAGTATTTTGGAGTCTTTTAGAGTCTTTTACAGGTTATAGCACGTTTGGAGCATTATTGGAATTATTGGACCTTACAGGAGCAGTTTGGAGCAAAGCAGAAGTTCGTGTTGCTGAGTACCTGATTTCACGACAAGCATCGATCGATACCCCCTGGTACCGATCGATATTCATCGAGCAAGACATGACCCGCGAGTTTTCCAAGACTTAAAAAATTGCAAAAGTGCCCAGAAGACTTTGATAATTACAAGATGGCCCAGAACATGTTTTACGTTATTTATAGGGATTTTTACAGCCACTTTTAGGCTATGCTTTATTTCTGTGTTTGATTTTACTTTGGTTTGAGAGACAAGTCTGAATCTCCCTTCGTCCGAGATCAGATATCAAAACCTCTTGTTACTATTTTATTGATGATTTATTCACTTATGTTGATTGTTTCATTCTCCATGTCTGAGTAGATCCACTTTAGGTTTAGGGTTTTCTCATAAGGATTTCTTTGAATGCTAGGTTGATTAGTTTATTAGGATTCACCATCTGAATTAGTTCTTCGCCTTAGGTTGTGCTCAAAGCTAATTATAGGTTGACGAATCTGGAACTTAGATCTTAGGATAATTGATTAGGCACGACAGTGCGATTAATTACCTGATAGAACCTTAGGTGAGCAAATTGATTATTCGCAAAGAGATTTGGTTTAATTGATTTGTGAACATATCAAACCTGATATTAAAGCTGATTTAGACTTTAGGATTCGCAAAGAGATTTGGAATTCCTAGGATTTAGATTTAGATAATTCTCGCAACGACAGTTGGTTAATTATACCTTAGTGATTTGAGTTCAAGAACTGCGCTAAATCTGAATCATGTTAGTTAGTTTATCTCCATTCATTAATTTCCTGAGAAATACCCTGAGCCTATATTTTCCCAATTGAATTACAACCCTTTTAATTTATGCACTGCTTTCAATTACATCTGTTTGGCTTAGCTTAATTCGATACTATACAATCTATTGTGCATCTCTGTGAGTCTTTGTGGTTCGACCCCTAGCTATATTACAACTACTGCTTTAGTACTGTTAGGGTATTAATTTGAGCATATCAATAATCCCCAAATCCTTGACACTTAATGCACTTTTTCTTCATATTAAGGTTAGTAGGTGCTGATATAGCCTTTGTCTCTATCTTCTGAGTACTACTGCGAGCATCACCATCAACAACCACCTTTAGATTAAAAGAAGAACCATAATTGTAAGTTTTGGTGTAAGGCTTTTCCCATCTTAACATGCTTCTCCACCTTGATAGCAAGCTTCTCCACGTCATCAAGAGTCCCGAATGATTGCATCCCTACCTTAGATGCAATCTCTTCATTCAAACCATGCACAAAACGTGCAATTATTTTGTGGCTCTTGAACATCACAACACAACTGCAACAAATCAAACTCCCTTGTGTACTCTTTAATAGTGCGCTTCTCTTTTTGCAAGTATGTAAGCTTCATGTATAGAGCTTACTTGTAATAATCATGTGAGAATCTCCTCTTCATAAGTCTCTTCAGCTTCTCCCAAGACCTAATATGTGTATTTCCTTCTCTCACACGCGGTGACTTAAGAGTATCCCACCAAAGGCTAGCATAACATTTCAGCCTCAAGGTTGCGACCTTAAACTTTTTCTCATCGGCAATAATAGTATATTCAAATGCTCCCTCCATAGATCTCACTCAATCTAGAAAGTAATATAGATTCATATTTCCTTGAAAATCAGGGAAATCCACTTTGAATTCCTCTTCTCGACGATGTTGTTGCTGCTGTGGACGGCTCTTCTCCTCCTACCATGTACTTCATGATCAGAATCAGAACCATGAGAAGAACCTCCACCCTCTTCATTTGATACTTCATCTTCTACAACCCTTCGTCTTCTAGGTTGATTTTCTGCATTCCTTGCGTTAACAGCCAGAATCATCTCTTGCATATGCTGCCTTAGTTTTGCCATCCCTCTGCTACTACGCTCAATGTATGCTTGGTCAAGAGTCATTCCTCTAGGAATATCCATGATAAATGATGTAAATCAGAAGAAAGATGTCGATAACCTTCACTCCAGCAACCTTGATTTCCTTTTATACCACTTTGATGCGTGTAGCGGATGCAAAACGTAGTGAAAGAGATGAGACTGAAACATGACAGCTTTGGCACCAAGTTAATGTGTTCTGTTGGCTGCGAAGGTTCCTGAAGACAGTCTAAATAAGACATGAACGTAACCAGATATATAAGAAGATCGGGATCACCACATTTGGATAAAGTCGCCACCACCAAGTGATAAAGAACCCCAATGAGCTAATACCACACCTGGATAAAGTTGGTGATAGTTGCATTATTTAGCCTTTTTTTCATTCATTTAAGTTAGTTTTTGGTGTCTTTTGCATGCACTTTCATGGGTTTCTTTGGGTTTTCATTCAAAATTAGAATTAGTGAGTTTTAGGATTTGTTCTTGCATATCTTGGAGCATATAGAGTGTTTTTAGGTACATTTGGACTTAGAGAGGCTTGTTGGAGTTTTGTGGGAGATCTTGGACAAATGAAAAGTCACTTGGAGCAAGGGAGATGATAAAAAAATAAGAAAATTGCTGGCCAAATCACATCGGGGATAGTGCATCGGTATGGAGCAAGTCGATGTGGACTCGTAGGAAAACGAACCTCCACCAAGAACTATATCGGCCTTGTGCATCGGTGGGAGGCATCCCGATGGAGTCTTGCCCGTCACTCGGCTAAACCGCATCGGGATGGTGCGTCGGCTAAAGACACACTGATGCGAGTCCCCCTACTTTCCCACCAGGGAGTTTATCGGCTTTGTGCATCGACCATGAGCATCCCAATGCGAACTGACACGACCCTGGCTAACCCACATCGGTGTGCTGCATCGGAATGAAGCACCCCGATGTGACCCTCACTACCCAAGAAAACCGGGTCCAAACCCAGTTTGTTCCGGGTTGACCCGGATCCGACCCAATTTTCTATATATATGTATGTACCTAATTTTATTTGCAAGTCTATTTTTATCTATCTTTTTCGCATTTTGTAAACTTGTTCTTTTTTTATTTTGAGATATTTTGTAAGAGATATCTTGAGGTTTTCATGCAATTTCTTAGTTTATATCCTTAATCTTTCTTTCATCTTTCAGTAATCATGTTTATTAACATTTCTCTTATGGATTTTGTTGGTTTCACCATGATTAGTGAGTACACCTTTTAAGATACATGGGATGAGGTAAATTAGGGTGATGATTAGAGTAGATCCATGATGTTAGGGTTTAGTTTTGTTAATATCATTTCTTATTAAGTGTGATTAATGCTAGATCTTCCTTGATTGAGTTGATTTAGAACTTAGATAATTTCTCGCCCGGAAGGTATGTTCGATGAAATTCCTCAAATAACTTTTTAAGAGATTTACTTGCTTAGCCTTTGGAAATAGATGTCTAAGGAGTTTATTGGTTGATTAGATCTTGAGATTAATGCGTGTTGATTGTTTAATCATAAATGGAAATTTGTTCTTGATTAGGTAATTAACAAAGTGATTAGTGTCATGGAAGTGGATTTGTCTTAATTAGTTATCTAAACCAAAGGATTAGCAATTGTTTGAGTAATTTGCATCATGGATTAGTTCTAGAATCACCCGAACTTAATAACCTCATCCTTGGATTCGTTTTAGCATTGATTTAATCTCGTTTAGCATTTCTTGTTTGATTACTTCCCTTGTCTTTAATTTCATAAGGATTATTAGATAAAACTTTGTTCGATTCGCTTAGATTAAGCAAACTCTTGCATTCTTATTGTGTTGTTCTTTATACCTCCTCGGATTGATCCCTAAGTGCTACAACGATAGCATTTGAGTAATTGATTAAGGATCGAATTATCCACTTATCAGTCGGCACCATCAGATAATAAAGACGCTCGAATCCACCACCAATGACTCTCCCAAAACCAAAGGATAAAGGAAATGATCTAAAACAGATCAAAAGGGTCACAAAGACTCTCCAAATTCTCAATACTCAATTGTCTGATTTATTTCATGGAAATGAGTCTCATTATATAGAAGAATACATCAAATCACGTTCACAAAGGTTAAAATGAATGTAGACTACTTAGAAAATCATAAAGTCACTAAATTATGCATAAAACTAGAAAACATAACTGAAATAAGTGTAGTCTTGACTAATGACGAAAATGACTCTTCACATGATTCTTTTGGGCTCTAAAACACTTATTCACTTTTACTCCAGGATATATAGCCCATACACTTGTTGTCCACGTTTTTATAGAGTTGTCACGGCTAAAGACAACAGCCACATAATCTCATGAGCTTATTGTGTTGTTTCTTTGACTTGCACACTTACTCCTGCATCACAAAGCCTGTGAACCTTACTCAATTCAATAGAGTCATCCTCTAATATATCCTTTTTCTAAAAACAATTAGCTTAGATGTCCTTCTCTGGTAAAATGACAATTTTACCTTTAATGAAAGGTTTTAAGGGTTAAATAGCATTAAATCGGTAAGGATTCGTTGAAAAACACGGTAGCTCAGTGGTAACGAGCTCCATGCGCGTCCCTCGTGTGCATCGCGCGCCCATGGTTTGAATCCCCTATACGTGGTACAACTGGTATAACTGGAGGTATAACTAGGGGATACTGGTACAACTGGGGGATACTGGTACAACTAGGGGATATTGGTACAACTATGGGATACTGGTACAATTAGGGAGGATTGTGGGATTGCTGGTACAACTAGGGGAATATTGGTACAACTGATGGTACAACTAGGGTGGTGAATTTTTATTTAAAAAAACTCAGGGGTAGTTTCGTCCTTTCATTAAAACGAGGGACGTTAGAGATTACTAAGGGATATTATGGATTTAAAAATCTCTCATAAGGATATATGAGACGATTACTCAATTCAATAGGCTGCGTTAAGTCTACCATTTCGCGTTAACTCTGCCCTGCGTGCTGAAAATGACTCTTCACATGATTCTTTTGGGCTCTAAAACACTTATTCACTTTTACTCCAGGATATATAGCCCATACACTTGTTGTCCACGTTTTTATAGAGTTGTCACGGCTAAAGACAACAGCCACATAATCTCATGAGCTTATTGTGTTGTTTCTTTGACTTGCACACTTACTCCTGCATCACAAAGCCTGTGAACCTTACTCAATTCAATAGAGTCATCCTCTAATATATCCTTTTTCTAAAAACAATTAGCTTAGATGTCCTTCTCTGGTAAAATGACAATTTTACCTTTAATGAAAGGTTTTAAGGGTTAAATAGCATTAAATCGGTAAGGATTCGTTGAAAAACACGGTAGCTCAGTGGTAACGAGCTCCATGCGCGTCCCTCGTGTGCATCGCGCGCCCATGGTTTGAATCCCCTATACGTGGTACAACTGGTATAACTGGAGGTATAACTAGGGGATACTGGTACAACTGGGGGATACTGGTACAACTAGGGGATATTGGTACAACTATGGGATACTGGTACAATTAGGGAGGATTGTGGGATTGCTGGTACAACTAGGGGAATATTGGTACAACTGATGGTACAACTAGGGTGGTGAATTTTTATTTAAAAAAACTCAGGGGTAGTTTCGTCCTTTCATTAAAACGAGGGACGTTAGAGATTACTAAGGGATATTATGGATTTAAAAATCTCTCATAAGGATATATGAGACGATTACTCAATTCAATAGGCTGCGTTAAGTCTACCATTTCGCGTTAACTCTGCCCTGCGTGCTGATATTTTTTTTTTTAAGTATACCCTTCCTACAATTTTTCTTATAAAGAGTGAAGGGGGACTCTCCAGGGCTGACACCCCCCCCCCCCCCCCCCCCCCCCCTTATTGGTTAGTTTTTTTTTAATTATCAAATAATTGATAAAATAATCAATATTTATGCATTTATGATAATTGTAAAGTAAAAAAATAACTAAAACAAGTCTAAATTCATGTTATTCATATATCTAAAATGTATCTATGAAAAACGAAAAGACAAAATTAACTTAAAACATTTAATATATATAAAGATTAAAAAAATTTAAATACCCACTCAATGGTTGCTATTCTATTCATATAATAAATTCTGTCTAAATTCAAAGGTATGTTAAATTGTTCTTGTAAATACAAACTGCTAACACGTAAATAAAAACCTTTTTCTTCTGCTGACACGTTTTCTTTTTTTTCAGAGAATATGGCTTCAACCTCCATAGATTCTGCTATTTGTTTAACATCTGATTTTGCACTCTCAAATCATGTTTCTCTATAATTTTGAAAAAAAGTAACAAGTCCTTTCAACTGAGAAACAACCACTTCAATATCCATGTCTTCTGACTGCAAACTCTTACTTACACTGTTAACAACAAATAGAAGTTTGTACCAGATCACCATAGACAACAAGAATTCATAATTTCCAATCTCATGTGTTTCACTTGTCGCAAGACACTCAACATCACTTTGTGTTTTTGGATCATCAGAAGTTTCTGCTATATAAATTAAAGCATCTCTTATTTTTGGAGCTTGAAATCTTATTGCCTTAACGCATTCAACATGACTCTCCCACCGAGTCTGTGATAAAGATTTAACTGTCAAACCTCCCACCATATCTTCTAATATCTTCCACCGCTTAGTTAAATATGCAAACAGACAATAGATACGCTGGATTATCCCAAAAAACGAAATGGCTTTTTCAGATGTGGTTGCCATATCACAAAGTGCAAGATTAAGGCTGTGACAACCACACGGTGTATAAAATGCACGTGGTTTAACATCAAGGAATCTCTTTTGTACTCATTTATGCTTTCCCTTCATATTTAACCCATTATCATATCCTTGTCCCCTCACATCATCAATATTCAAATAAAGAGCAACCAACACTTTCTGAATCTCACGAAAAAGGGTTTCTCCAGACGTATCATCAACTATAAAGAATGTGAGAAAAAATTCCTCTATCTGAGCTAAATTTGTTGAAACATCAACACATCGAAGAATAAGAGTCATCTGTTCATGGTGACTAATATCTGGAGTATAATCAACAATGATAGAAAAAAAATTTCGCACTTCGAATCTTTTTTATGATCATACCTTTGATCTCATCAGCTATCGTTGCAATCAACTCATTTTGAATTCTATTGTTGAGATAATGATAGCGAGATTCCCCATCTTCAAAACGTCTAACATGTTCTCTCATTATTGGATCCCACTCAGCCATCGAATCAATGAAACTTAAGAAATTTCCATTGCCGTTTACTCTTAGCTTGTTGTTTGTCCCACGAAATGCTAAATTTTGTTTAGCAAGAGTTTTTACCAACGAAAAAATTTAATCATCACATCTTTCCAATGATTCCTCTCTTTGTAGAGTTCTTGTTGCACATGCTTATCAATTGTTTGGTTTTTCTGCAGTCTCAATTCAAGTTCCATCCACTGGCTCATGCATTTGATATGTTCACGACTAGTCTCGTGGTGTCTAAGCCTTTCCAAAATGTTTTTCCAATCACTAAATCCCTTAGATGCCATGTGACTAGGATTTTGGACTCGAGTGAACAATTTACAACAAAAACAGAAGATTTTATCTAATGTTTTTGATAAAACTAGCCAACGCATGTCCTGCTTTTTCCCACTAGTCAAAGGTCTTATATAGTATGAATGAGAGAAATGTCGACCACTAACCTTCTGCTTTGGAAAAATAAAATCAATTGGTTGTCTTGCAGCAGGACCTTTTTCAACCATGACAATTCTGAATCCAGGCTCGACTTTTCCCCAGTTTCCAGGATCATAAATATCTAAAATTCCACGATTCTCTTTAAATTCAGCATCTTCCGAATCTAAATTCATATTCTCTTGATCATTCACATCTTCATTCTCTTCTTCATTGAGATCTTCATCCTCTTCTATGTCAATATTCTTATCTTCTCTGTTAACATTCTCAGCATCTTGTTTATTCTCATCTCCCATTTGATCATTAAACTCATCATCAATTATCACAGATTCAGTAGGGTTTCCAGTTGCAGGTGTTATAAGAAACTTGTGAATAGCACCTTGTTGTGATCTCACAGATGCATCATCTTTATCTTTTTTTTGCTTTTTTTTTGCTGCACTAGGATATGTTCTTGGTGGCATCTTTTCTAAAATCAATTCTAAAATCAATGATGACAATAAACAATATAGCAAATCAACACTTTCATAGACAAATCTATAGAACAAAGAGGTGAAATAAAAGAATTAAAAAAGTGAAGTAAATATGCAGAGGTTAAAAGTCTTGAAGAAGGCGATAATTTAGACAAATCTCAACCTAAACAAAACTTAATCAATTTCCTAAACAAATTCCCTCAACAGGTATATGTTGGATTTTTTCTTATTCTGAATTTGAAGAAGACGATAATTATAAGAAGACGTACATGTTGGATGTCGTACATGTTGGATGTCGCAAGGCCAGAGGAAGAAGACGACAATTATAAGAAGCTTGGGATTTTGATTGATCTCATATTTCAGCAAGACCAGAGGAAGAAGACGATAGTTATAAGAAGCTTGGGATTTTGATTGATCTCAGATTTCAGATTTGATTTATAGACTTGAATTCATTCTTTTTCCATTTGGAATCCCGATTTTTAGGTTGAAAACAAATTTCCTTTTCATAATCTCAATTTTCCTTTTTTTTTTCTTTTCCCGTCCCAAAAAAAACGTTTATAAAATAAGGACGTCGGCTAGATTTGAAATCGGAAACGTAGGAACAGAAATCAGTTGCTAACCACTCTGATACATCACACAAATTGCAAAAATGGGGGGCTCTAAAATATTTATATAATTCGGGGGCTTGAGGCAAAAGCCTTTTTCATTACACTGTAGGCACGGCTCTGTATATATATATATATATATATATATATATATATATTAAACACATATATTGCCTATATATCAACTTTGCCCTTTTTAGGTTTATAAAAATGAGAATCAAGAATCCACTTCCATGCCATGCAATCGAAAAAGAAAATCCACTCACCGATGAATAAAGAAGAATTACGAATTTAAAGTCCACAAGAAAAGGAGCTTTTGAATTATTATGATTCATTAGTGGGTCTACATACACATTTAGATTCTATGCGTTACTTTGAAGCAGCTGTTACAAATTCCAGTGTATTCGCCTAGGATAATTTCAGATCGGAGAAGCAAAACAGGAAATAACCAAAGTCTTCAAAGGATAGATGTTAAATACATAGAAGGATTAAAAGATCATATAAGCAGTTTTCATCCATGATAAATACATAATATGTTTAGAAGTTATAGGGACTGTTTCTACAGCTCTTCTCCAAGTAAGCATGACTAGAGTCTTGTTTGTGTGAGATTATCTGAAAATATTGCATCCTTAATCTTGGCTGTGGATTTAGAGGTCATGCCGGGTCCTGTTTGAGGCGCTCCGTCAATCAGAAGATGGACAACTTCGGTCATGGTAGGACGGATTGTTGGAGTTCTGCTCGTACAACGGATAGCCACACGCAAGGCATTGATCATGTCGGCTTTGGATGATTCCGATAATCTCTTGTCTAATATCTCAATCAATCCTTCTTTTGTGTCAATCTTTGTTGACACCCAATTCACTATGTTTTTGTTCTCTCCGAAGCACGAATCTACTGATTTCTTCCCCGTGATCAGCTCCATTAGCACCACCCCAAAACTGTACACGTCGCATTTGATCGTTGCTTTGGAGGAGTATGCATATTCTGCCATTATCAAATGCATATCGTCAATAGGCTTACAGAAAAACTTGTACTACATTCGAAAAAGACGATCACATGAATTTTCAAGAATTGTTGAAAAGAGATGAAATTGGAAATAGCATCTTTTAAAAATTTACCACAACTAATATCACCGAAAATGTATTATCAACTTTATCATAATCGTTTATTTGTAATAAGCATTGTCTCTAATTTAGGTTTTTAATTGTTAATACAAACCCATATATATATGAACAATTGTTAATCTAATAAATAGTTTTTATCAAGTTACAATGGTGATCATATTTAGCCTATATATCTCATTGATTTTATATTTCCGTTTTTGAAAAGCATTGTAATGTTTCAGAGAATAATGTTTATAGAGGTTTTAGATATCACCTGGGGCCAAGTAACCATAGGTGCCGGCGATAACGGTTGTGGTTGAATCTTTCCCTCTAGCTTGCAACACCTTTGCAATGCCAAAGTCTGCAACTTTAGGCTGATAGTTTATATCCAATAAAATGTTTGTGGATTTGATGTCGCGATGTATGATTGGTGGCGAGAGATCATGGTGAAGGTAAGCCAATCCTTGAGCGACTCCAACCGCGATTTGATGACGAGTAGGCCAGTCGAGATGAACAAAGCCTTTGTGAAGAGCGTCCCATAAGTTACCATTAGGCATGTACTCATATACCAAAAGACTACAATCCAAACTTGAGAAATAGCTGAAGAGCTTGACGATGTTCTTGTGGCGAATGCTCCCGAGCGTCTCAACTTCAGTTTTCAACTCCTTGTTTAAATGCAATCTGTCTTCAGAAGCTGAGTCTTTGCTACTTTGACTCCATAATTTCTTCACCGCAACTACTTCACCGGATTTAAGCTCTACTCTATAGACCGTACCCGAACCACCATGGCCTACAATGTTCTTGTCCACAAGAGCTTCGAGAATCTCCCTTTGGTCGAAACTTATGCGGTGGAAACTCTTGACGTCGTAGGAGAAGAAAGAAGACGCTAAGTTCTCGTCTTGCTCAATCACTGCTCTATTTTTCCTCAACCGTTGTCTCAAGTAAACCATGATCCCCACTAGGAGTAGGATGAAGACAGAGACAACGATTGCCCAGATCAAGCTCAGCTTCTTCTTGCTTCGAGCCTCTTTACACATCGGAAACTTTAAATCCGATGAGCCAGAGTTTGGTGGAACACAGACATTAGGGTTTTCTGAAAAGCTTTCTACTAGACCTCCTCTTATCAATGAGACAGGGATGGGACCAGAGAGCTGGTTGCTGGAGAAATTGATCGAGGTTAGGAGCAACTCGGAGAGATCTTCAGGGATTCTCCCGGTAAGGATATTACTGGATAGATCAAGAACGTTGAGAGATTTGAGATTAGAAAGCGACTCAGGAATTGAAGAATCGAGGTGGTTGCCTTGCAGCACAAGTAAGTTCAGTTTCCTGAGTCTTCCAATCTCTGAAGGTATTGGACCAGACAATTGATTGTTACTGAAATCAAGCTTCACAAGATTGGTGGCATGAGAGATCTCGTGTGGTATAACTCCGGAGATTTTATTACCCTGCATAAACAGCTCTGACAAATTCCAAGCGTTTCCGATCGAATTAGGTATCGGACCGGATAAGAAGTTGTAAGCCAAGTCGATGATGGAGACATGAGGCAGAGACATAACTTCTTGCGGAATAGCTCCGACGAGGCTGTTGCTCGCGACCCGGAACCGGATAAGAGTCTTGCAGTTCCCATAAGCCGCAGGGATCGAGCCAGAGAACCTATTTTGTAGGACAAGAAAGTACAAAAGCGTACCAGATTTGCAAACCTGGGTCGGAAGAGGACCTGAAAGCCGATTTTCCGAGACATCAAGAGCGATCATAGGGGAGGAAGATCCGAGATTTGGCGGGAGTTCACCGGTTAAGTAGTTGTCGTAGAGAGACAAGATCTTTAAGGTTGTTGAGTTGCCAAGTGACTTAGGAATCTCACCGGTTAAGCTGTTGTTGTAGAGCTGAAGCACTCGGAGTTTAGGAAGATTGCATATTGATTCCGGTATGCTTCCGGTTAACCTGCTAACCGAGATATCTATGTCCGTAAGATTCTTGAGATTACCGATTTCGTCCGGTATACTCCCGGTTAAGTGATAGTTATAGTAAAGCTCAAGCTGCCTCAAGTTGGAAAGATTTCCGATTTCTTTTGGAATCTCGCCGGAGAGGAAGTTTCCGCTAAGTTCAAGATCAACAAGGGAAGACAAATTCCCAATGGAACTAGGGATGTTACCATGGAGCATGCACGTCATCAAAAGCATGTGTGTGAGCTTCGTGAGTTTCGAGACATGATCCGGTAGCGTCCAGAGATCGAGCTCTGAGTTCTCATTGAAATTGAGATATTTTAAACCGGTGAGATTGAAAACCGAGATTGGGAAGCTACCCGTGAAGTGGTTCCAAGACATGTCGATGACTCTTAGAGATTTCATCGGTGAGAAATTAGGGAGTGTGGCTGTGAGATAAAGAGAACTCATGTTTAGCTCTTGAAGCAGAGAACACTCAGGGATAGAGTTGAGGAAGCTGCTGCTTCTATTGAGATGGTTGTGAGAGAGACGAAGAACACGGAGGTTTGGTAAGTAAGAGCAAATCCCATCTGGGAAATTCCCTGAGAGAGACCAACCGGAAAGATCAAGATCGGTGACTAGCCCTTGTCCGTCACACCTTATACCGCCGAAGTTACAGTAGTAAGTAGTCGTGGCGGTGTCAGAGAGATTCCAAGAGGACAAAGCGTCGCCGGAAAGAGAGTTTTTCATAAGCTTGATGAATTGAGGTTGTTGGTTCGAACTCATCAAACCCCATGATTGGTTGTTGTTGAAGCAAGCGAAGAAGAGAACAAAAAAGAGGAAAAATCTGAGACGCATTTCAGGGAAAGATCAAAATGAACCAAGAGGAGTAACTTAGGATGCAAGAAAGAGAGATAAATTTTGGGATTGGGAGAAAAAAGGAGCGAAGAAGTTTACAAGTTGAAAGACTGAAATTATTGATAGGCTTATAAAAACAAAAGAAGGGTTCATGTCTTTTGTCCACGATCAGAATCAGATAGATGCATTTTTCGATAAAAGATAGTTTAAATAATAATATAATTCAAGAAAAGGAGCATACATATCTTTCCTTTGCATAAAGAAGCTTTATGATTATACCCACTAAGTTATTATAGAGAATATCTTAAAGGTGTACGTAGCCAACTTTATACCCCCCAAAGCTTTACTTTTATTTGTTATTTTTATCAGAAAAGAAGAGTTGAAATATTATTGAATCTGATACTAAAGAGTGCACGATCACCTGTCCAAGAACCTCGCTCTTGTCTCGACATGTTTTTTGCTTGAGCTTTTTTGGATGGACATTGTACACAACTATACATGAGAGATTGCTAAAACATTTTCTCACCATAATTGTATTATAACTATTTTTCTAAAATATATTTGGACCTTGATTGCTTCTAACATATGGCCCATAAAATCGGAAACACGTACATATATAAGTGACATGTTTGAAAATACTGAAATAATCCTTCTATATTTAACGAAATGCAAATATGTGTTTTGAAAATGTTAAACACAAGAATCAATTAGCTTATAAACAGTTGAGCAAAAAAAAAAAAACAACTTATAAACACAAACAGAGGTGGCATTTTTCTCTCTCTCTTTTCATCATTCTCTCTCATGAAGATGTCAGAAATCATCTGTTCATCTATCGACTTCGAAGATAAATAAAAAAAAGGTGATCCGAAATATTTTTGTTCGAGGTTATTCGAATTTACGGAGTCAACTCATTGACTTGGGTTCAAGTTTCACCGAGTTAAATGGTGGTGATTTGGTAGAGGATGCATGTAACACCTGACTCGTCACACATGCTAAGTCAGCGTGTTGACATTGTGGTCTGACCCAAAACAGTAAATAACTGAAATTTCCGCCAACTTATTTGAATTTGACGTTTGTCTTAACGCACCTACAAAAGAAAAATGAAAAAGGGAAACACGGGGAGGAGGGGATGAGAAATTTAAATTATCCAGTGATAATGATCACAACATAAATTTGCCACGCCTAAACTACGACAACGCTCAGACTAAAGTTAAAACGACCAACAAGCAATAATCCTAAGACTTACGACACGAGCTGCTCCTCCCTTGGCTAGCACATGTAACCACGTGGTCAACCGTCATGAACTTCACTTCTCCAAAGTGCTCCCAAAGACCAGCTTGCAGCTTCGGTGTCAGTCCTCCTCGGAGTACCTGCGCTAGACCCTTTCTGTCACTTAGACTTTTCAGAATGTTGACCACTGCTCGAAATCCTGACGGTACTATTGGATTGATTTAACTTTTTGCTCCATTCCATGAGACTTCTCAATTCTGGGAACTTCAGCACCTCTCTGTTGTGAACTACTAGCGGTTTCCTTCGGTGGGTTCTTTCTAGTCTGACTCTCTTACGCTATAGTGACTCTGGGTTAGACACTTGCAGCTACAACATCTCTCGCTACCTGACATACACGAGCCCACAACCTGGTGGCCAATCTCGATTAGTCCAAATTGCGCGCACTACAAGAAATCAGGCGATTACCAACGAAATTTTACATCGAATTTTGGCCGTCGTAAATTTACATCAGGTTTACGACGACATTACGACGAATTTTGAATTCGATGTAATTTCGTCGTAAATATTGGTCGTCGTAATATCGTCGTAACTGTACGTCGACATTACGACGATATTACGACGATTGTTTATATCGTCGTAATATCGATGTAATTTTACATCGATATTATGACGGCATATATTCGATGTAAATTACGACGAGTTTAAGTCGATTGTGTCTAGGTAGGTGAGCACGTTTTTAGCAGGGTTACCTAATTATTTACATCTAATATATTTATCGTAAATCCATCGTTTATGCGATGTAAAATCGTTGTAAATTTTATTTTGATGTAAATTCGATGTAAACTTTCGATGTAAATCCGTTGGTAAATCCTAAAATGTTTTATAAATACAGCGTACTTCAAACGAAAGTTATATAAAAAAAACTCTTATAAAAAAAAAACACTTCAAAAACTATTTTTAGAAAATGTCCATATACGAACTACGAAGGTGGATGTATACGCAAAAGGATTCGGAGGGATCGTTGACGAAAGAATTCCAAGAGGGGTTTGAAATATTCATGTATCAGGCCGGAAATATGCAAACAACCCTCGAAAGCAAGAATACGAGATATATTTTTATTAAGACGGTGTGGAAGCATTTACTAAATAGAGGGTTTATGCCGCAATATTATGTTTGGTATCAACATGGAGAAGGTTTTGAAAGGAGTACTACTGATCAAGCTGATTGTAGTAGTAATTATCAAGGTCATGTAGATTTTGATCAGGGTAGTAGTTATCATCATGGTCATGAACATCAATTTGATCAGCAGGGTCAAGATCATGATAGGATGCATGAAATGGTCAATGATGCATTTCATGAAACAAATGTTGATAATAGTGTTGAGGAACCCAATGTAGATGCAAAGCGGTTTTATGATATGCTAGCCGCTGCAAATCAGCCACTCTACGATGGATGTAGAGAAGGTCCGTCTACATTGTCGTTAGCAGCTAGGATGATGACAATTAAAACTGATCATAACTTAGCTGAGGTTTGCATGGATGATTGGGCTGATCTTATTAAAGAGTATTTGCCAGATGATAATTTGGCTGCCGAAACATACAATAAGATACAATATGTTTGTCTTATGAGATGATAGATGTATGTGTTGACAATTGTATGCTTTTTTGGAAAGATAATGATAGGCTGCATGAATGTCGATTTTGCCAAAAGCCGAGATTCATACCACAAAATTCTGGGTGTAGTAAGATACCGTACTAACGGATGTGGTATCTTCCTATAACTGATAGGTTGAAACGATTGTATCAATCTAAAAGGAAAGCTGGATCGATGAGGTGACATGCATAACATTCGCAGGGAGAAGGAGAAGTGACTCACCCGTCAGATGCAAAAGCTTGGAAACACTTTAACACGATACACCTGGAATTTGCTAAATTTAAGCGAAATGTGTATCTTGGCCTTTGCACAGATGGATTTAGTACATTCGGTATGTCTGGTAGGCAATATTCTTTATGGCCAGTAATCCTAACGCCATACAACCTTCCTCCAGATATGTGCATGCAAAGAGAATTTTTATTCTTGAGTATATTAGTACCTGGTACAAAGCATCCGAAGCGTTCCCTTGATGTGTTTTTGCAGCCTCTCATATATGAGTTCAAACAGTTGTGATATACAGGAGTTCGTACATAATACTGTTCGAGGAAAAAAAAATTTACGATGCGTGCGGTGCTTATGTGGACAATAAGCGACTTCCCTGCATACGGGATGCTATCAGGTTGGACGACGCATGGGAGGTTCTCTTGTCTGTATTGCCGTAATCGGACATATGCGTTTTAGTTGAAACATGGTCGAAAAACATGCTGGCTTGATTGTCACCGTCGGTTTCTACCAATCAACCATCCATATCGGAGAAACAAGCGATTGTTTAGGAAGAACAAAATCGTGCGTGTCCCCCCACCAGTGTATCTATCTAAGAAAGATCTAGAAGCGCAAATAGATAATTTTGGGGGACTTGAAACTGTGAATCGTGGGAGAAATTGGCACACTCCAGCTAATATGCATGATGGATACGTGGAGAATCACAATTGGCACAAGAAAAGTATTTTTGGGAACTTCCGTACTGGAAAGATCATCTGCTGTGACACAATCTTGATGTCATGCACATTGAGAAAAACTTTTTTGATAACATCATGCATACGGTGTTAAACGTGAAAGGAAGAACCAAAGACAGCTGAAAGTCAAGGTTGGACTTGCCTGATATTTGCAACAGAAATGAGTTGCATATTATGAGCAATGGGAAATCACCAGTTCCTATATTTCGGTTGGGTACCGAACATAAGGCAGCGTTGTTCAATTGGGTTTCATCTGATGTGAAGTTTCCTGATGGGTATGTATCCAATCTGGATAAATCTGTTGAGAAAGGACAAAAGTTTTCAGGGATGAAGAGTCATGACTGCCACATGTCTATGCAACGATTACTTCCTTTCGCATTTGCCGAACTCCTTCCAGGAAATTTTCATGAAGCAATTGGAGGTAAGGGATATCATCATATCACATATAATTTGTTCAAATATTACACTATATAATTATTAGTGTTGCAGGTATCAGAGGGTTTTTCTGCGATCTTAGTACACGGACGTTGTCAGAAGATGTAATTGCACAGTTGGATGCTAATATTCCAATATTGTTGTGCAATCTGGAGAAGATATTCCCGCCGGCGTTTTTTTATGTCATGGAACATCTTCTCATTCATCTCCCTCACGAAGCAGAACTAGGCGGGCCTGTTCAGTTTAGGTGGATGTACCCATTGGAGAGGTTCATGAAACATTTAAAGGGAAATGCTAAAAATCTAGCAAGGGTTGAATAATCAATTGTTGCAGGAAGTTTGACAGAAGAAACTTCACACTTCACTTCATACTATTTCGCTACGAAAGTTCGCACACGCAAACGGAAACCCCGACGATATGATGATGGTGGTGTGGGAAGAACTTATGCAGTAGAGGGTGTCCCAGACATCTTCTCATCAATCGGTCGTCTTGGTGGAAAGTGAAGGAAGTTTGGTGGTCTAACAAGAATGACAGGCACATCGCACATACGTACATCCTCCTAAATTGCGAGGAAGTGGAACCTTTGGAGAGGTAACGTGACAATTTAATTAGCTACTCCTAATTTATTATATATATAGATAAAAGTGTTAATTTCAATGTATATATATGTATTTTGCAGTTTATTTATTTGTCAGGTACGAGAATGCATTGAAGGCGTTTCATATGTTGAAATAAACGATCGTAAAGATCGTCACTTTGCTAAGTGGTTGAAGACGCAAGTAAGTTTACGTAATATATATTGATGCTCGATCTAACATTCCTAAATTTTATAGGTGGATCATGGTGACCCCGAATATCCAATATGGTTTCATGAGTTACTACTAGGCCCCCTCGGGAAGATAACGACTGCACCCATGTATTTCACCCGTGGTTATGTGTTTCATACATACAAATACGGCGTTCAGCGGGCAACTACCAACTACGGAGTATGTGTTAGGGGTGAAATAGATTTTTATGGGGTGTTTCAGGAAATAATCGAAGTGGAGTACCCCGGCTTGGTTAGTATGAAATGCGTTATCTTCAAATGTGATTGGTTCGATCCAACAGTCGGTCAAGGGGTTCAAATTAACAAATTTGGTGTGGGCGACGTCAACAAAGCACGGTGATACAACAAGTTTGAACCATTTATCCTAGCATCACAAGCAGAACAAGTAACGTTCGTGCCATATCCGCGAGTTCGAACCACTGGGCCCACATGGTTATCGGTTATTAAAATTGCTCCAAGGGATAAAATTGGTGGTGTTGACGATCTTCCAATGCAACAAGATTCTTGCTGTGACATTACAGAACCAGAGATTACGGAGAACGTTCTGTTAATTGATCCCCGCAACAGGGAACTTGAATATCTACCTGACGACACAGAAGAAGAAGGCTATTCTGATGAGTTTGATGAGAGTGACGATGATTCGCAACCTGAAGATGATGAACCCAATGAAGATGATGATTCTGATTGATTTATATAGGTAATTGCTCTTATTTTAATTTGTATAATATAACTTGACCGGAGATTTATCTCGGCATATGACTGGATCTAATCAGAGATGGGATCGTAAGGATTCCCGTAGTGTGTAGGTCGAATATTAACCAAACCCTAGAATTTTATGGATTGGGTAATATTAGACCTGCACACTTCGGGAGTCCTTTCGATCCCATCTCCGGTTATCTCGGATTATCAAAAGTACGACGGATTTACGACGATTTGTCAATTACGACGAATTTACGAAGATTTGTCAATTACGAAGAATTTACGACAGATTGTTTTACGACGACTTTACGACGATTTGTCAATTACGACGAATTTACGACGGATTGTTTTACGACGATATGTCTTAAATCGTCGTAATATCGTGGTAATACTTAATAGGGTTTATGGTTTAGGGTTGAGTATAGGTTGTAAATGTTTGATATTTCATCAATTATATTGTTTTACATAAGTTCTCGATTCGTTGTTTGACAGAATACACAAATTATTAACAAATTATACTTCATGCATGTTACGAAGAGACTTATACAAGAATTTTATAGAGAAGTAAGAAGAAATAAGGAAATTTGATATTTGTCAGATTCAATCGTCATTATTGATTGTATTGTGTTACACTTAAAAGTTTCTGATGTACAAATATATTTCGTTAATACAAGACGGTTATGTGTTTTAGGGTTTAGGGTTTACATTTCTAATATTACGACGATGTTACGACGGATCCGTCGTAATGGTGTTGGTATCTTACTACGAGTTTACGACGGATCCGTCGTAACCCCGGAATTAATTTTGCCGCTTGGAACTAAAATTTCCCGCATTG
Source organism: Eutrema japonicum (assembly GCA_030161315.1). Taxonomy (NCBI): domain Eukaryota; kingdom Viridiplantae; phylum Streptophyta; class Magnoliopsida; order Brassicales; family Brassicaceae; genus Eutrema; species Eutrema japonicum. Next base: position 26,738,596 of record BSQW01000005.1, read on the forward strand.
GTAAATTAGACTGATTGGTTTCATGGGTTACGACGATTTTACGACGGATCCGTCGTAAAATCGTCGTAATGTACCATCGAAATTACGGCGGCAACAAAATCTATATATATACGCGAGCCCAGATTTTTCCCTCACAACTCACAATCTCCTCCCCTCTCTAAAACCGGAACTTTTTCTCTCTCTAAGGTAAATTTTTATTTTTTTGGCTTTATAAATACATTAGATATGTATTTATGATTGTTATTATTTGATAGGAATCGAATTATTAGATAGGATTTGAATTAGATTGGATTGGAATTAGATTGAATTATATTTTTGATAGTCGTTTATTTTTTTTAGATATGGGGCCACGTAGGAGTCACTATCGCGCGTTTATGGGTGGCGATTCGGGACCGAGTGTTAATTCGGATGCCCCATCATCGTCTGCCACACCGTCTGCCACACCGTCTGTGGTTCCGGACTCCGGTCCCGCCACACAGGCGCCTCCGCCAGCTGCATCTGCACCCCGACCCGCTTTGCTATATGCGGGATTGACGATCGAGGATATTTTTCAATCGCCGGGTCATGATCGTTTACCCCGGTTAGATTCGCTCCGGCCGCCGAATACTTTTTGGTATGTAAGCTATTTTTTTTTTTCATTAATATTTGGTTTTTACTTATAATTAAATTTTTATATTTCATCATCAAAGCCTACTTCGAGGAGCCTCACCGCAATTGGTCTTCCGTTCCGGGCGACGTCGTTGATATGTGGTTCAAATGTTTCGCGGTAATAGTCGTTCTAATTTTTTTTTTTTAATTATTTAATTTTATTTAATAGTTTCTAATTTTTTTTCTTGTTTTTATAGCGAAAATGGCACTAGGATGTTGCGATCAACGAGACGGTGAAGATGGAGTTTAAGGCGAAGGGAAAGTTGCGGCTCAACAATACTGGATGGATCCGAAGCCCCCGTGGGAGGCTGAGGGCGATGCGCCGAAGCCCCCGTACATGTCTTCCGAAGTCTGGAACGGCTTGAAGACATAATGGATGGATCCGCATTCGCAGGAAATGGCTGCTAAGTGTTCGGCTTCTCGGAACACTGTCGGTCCAGACGGTCGTCCGGCGGTGTTGCCACATACTTCAGGTCAGACGTCATTTGCGGGAAGGCGTCTTCAAATGGTATGCTTTTTTCTAATATTTATTTTTTCTGCTTTTGTAATAAATTAAATTTAATTTTTAACCGTTTTTTTGTTCGTATGTCATTTGTTTAGGCAAACGGAGGCGAACTTCCTCCGATGACTAGAGTTTTTGAGGAAACTCACAAAAAGAAAGACGGTTCTTTTGTGGATCCTCGAGCGGAGCAGCTCTACAATGCCGCCCATGCACGGATTGAGGAGCGTCAAACTCAGCTCTCTCAGCAGCTTGAAATGTTCAAATTAATACCCTATAAGTACTAAAGCAGTTGTTGTAGTAAAGTAGGGGTCAAACACAAAGACTCAAGAAAATCACACAATAGACCGAATAGTATCGAATCAAGCTAAGCAATTCAGATGAAACAAAAGCACTAAACAATAAAAGAGTTGTAAAATCGATGGAGAGAATATAGGCCTAGGGTATTTCTCAGGAAATCAATGAATGCATATAACCAATCAGTCAGGATTCTTATTTAGCGCGGCTCTTGAACTCAAATCACTAAGCTATAATTAACCAACTGTCGTTGTGAGAATTATATAAATCTAAACTTCAGAATCCCAAATCTCTTTGCAAATTCCTAAGAATAAATCAGCCTTAATACCGAGTTTGATATGTTCACAAATCAATTAAACCAAATCTCTTTGCGAATAATCGATTTTCTCACCCTAGGTTCTGTCAGATTTCTCAATTGCACTGTCGTGCCTAATTGATTAACCTAAGATCTAAGTTCTAAGTGATCAATCCAGAATTAACTTTGAGAACAACCTATGGTGAAGAACTAATTCAGATGGTGAATCCTAACTTAATCAATTACCAGCAATCAGAGAAATCTCTATGAGAAAACCCTAAACCTAACAAGAGATCTACTCAGACATGGAAATTGAAGCAATAAACATGACTGAATAAATACTCAAATAAATAATAAGAAAGAGTAACAAGAGGGTTTGAAATCTTCTCTCGGACGAACAGAGTTTCAGACTTGTCTTCCTTCAAAAGCTCTCTCACAAAACCAAAGTAAAATAAAGCATAGCCATCAAAGTGGCTGTAAAATCCTAATAAATAACCTAAGTCACGTTTTGGGGCTTCTTGTAAATAATAAAGTCTTCTGGGAAATTTTGCAATTCTTCAACCCTTGGAAAAGTCGCGTTCGTGTCTTGCTGCTGTGAGTATCGACCGATACTAGTCAGTATCGATCGATACCGAGGCTTCAAATCGGGTACTCAGCTACACGAACTTCTGCTTTGCTCCAAAATGCTCCAGAAAGCTCCAATATCTCCAATTATGCTCCAAACGTGCTAAAACCTGTAAAAGACTCTAAAACACTACGAAATAGTAGAAAGAATCTATAAAACGGACTTATATCATGGGTTAAAAGGGGTAAAAACCATGATATATCAACTCCCCCATAGTTAGCCTTTGCTTGCCCTCAAGCAAATAGAAAGCTAAACCAGAGAAAGAGGTTTGAAAACACGGAGACTCACCTGTTCATGAACCATCGCAAAGATCTTTTTCCCAAGCACACAAATGTCACCTAACCAGCTTCTGATCTAACCACCATGTACAGAACCGTGGACATTCGCAGCTTTCCCAAACTCCACACATTATCCCGCAACATTGTTCAAACAAAGCCCTCATCACCAGTTTCATCGCTGCAACCAATGTTCTAGATTCTTTATCATACAATATCACGACAAGGAACCATCCAATGACAGAAGGACTATCTAGAAGGTCAATGACAATTGGCTCGTCAGGAGGCTCTTCCAAAATATTAACTACCAACGTCTCTCTTGTAACAATGGTGATGCAAGAGATATGTGTGGGAGTTCCTATAGTAGGAATGGCTTTGTAGTACACCTCCTTGTCAATGTACGAGAACGAGATTCTCTTACTGGGCGTATCCATAATTGCACCAGCCGTAGCCATGAACGGTCTTCCAAGAATCAACTGCGTACTAGATCTTGCACTCATCTCCACAACCTCAAAATCGGTAGGAATCAGACAATCTCCTACTTTAACCATCAAATCAGGGATTGTACCGTATGGAACCGATGTGGACACGGATCGGTGCTAATCCAACGTCCGATCGGATGTTGCCGATCCAGCCGAAGCTCGCATCCCCCGCACCAACCAGCTCGCATCCGAATAGCAGACATGCGGAAGACATCCTTGCACAGATTGTTTGCACCGATCCAGGGTCCATCTGTGCAAACCCCACAGAACCATTTTTTACCCAATTCAACCTGGTCAACCCGGTTCGCCACTATTCACTATTTATACCCATAAACCTAATTTTGATGGGTTAAGTCTTTTTCTAAGCAAAAACCATAGCTAAGTGTGATCTAGAGTGATTTGTAAGAGATTGATCCTTTTAATTTTATGCATATGGGTATTGTTTTCTTTGATTTTATCCATCTATCTTCTATTTTCTAATCATCCAATCAATTGATCATGGGTTTTAACTCTTCTTTTATGAGACTTGTTGAACCCATGGTGATTAGTGAGTAGTTCTTAGAGTTTGAGGATGGGTTAAAGTTAGGGTGATTCCAAGATTGATTTATGATGCTTAGGGGTAGACGATCTTGTTTCTCTTTTTGATTAGTGGTCTTAATGCTAGATTATGCTTGAGAAAGCCAATTTATACCAAATGGCATTTCACACCCACAAGGTGTTTGATGAAATGCCTTGATAAGCTAATCAAAAGATATGTATTCCTAGCCTATGAGAGTAGTTGTCTAGGGTGTATATTTGATTGATCTTGATTGTTTGAACTTAATGCTTGCTAGTTAATGATTCACAAATGAGAGTTTGATCTTGAATTAGTAAGTAGCATAGTGATTAATATCTTGAGAGAGAATTAGTCACACTTAATGATCATTACCTAGGAATAGCTTGTTTGTTCATTGAGCATCATGAATTGGTCTTGGATCATCTAAACTCGATTATCCCATCCTTGGATTCGATTATATCTCTTGCATTACACTTGTTTAGTTTGCTATTTATCTTCCTTAATTTAAGTGGTGCTTGAAATCTTGCCCATTTGGATTGAACCTCATATATTACTTGTATATTGAGTAATTGATCTCAAAGACACAAAATTCCATCATCAATTTGGCGCCGTTGCCAATTGGGATTTGATTTCAACTTTGAGATTTATGTTCTTTTTGAGATTAAGCTTCCTTTTCTCATTGATTACTAATGTCTTTCACTTTCCATTGCTAGCTCTCAATCTTATAGGTGTATGCATACGCGTTATCGAGGCAACCACGACCTAGTTGAACCAAGGGACGACATACATCGCTCGTATCACGGGAGAGCAAGGGAAGCACGTGTGAGACTACAACAAGTTGGGATCGACATGGATCACTTTGAAAATGTTCCACTTGAGGACATTCATGACAATGTGAAAAACCTTCCACATCATAGGCAAGGTGGTAATGGAAACCACCAAGGACAAGGAGCGCACGGCCAAAACCCACACCCACCCGCCCATAACGTGAGGGCTCCAAACCACCCTCCTAGAGCTCACGATGTGGTTGGTGCGGGTGATGCCGCGAACACTCACCGGAATCGCCAAGGTATCCAAGCTCCTCCGGTCGAGATCAACAACTTCGAGGTCAAAGCCACCTTGATTAACATGGTCCAAAACAACAAGTTTCATGTTTTGGCCATGGAAGACCCTCTTGACAACATTGATCAATTTGATCGGATATGTGGCCTTACAAAGATGAACGGTGTATCGGAGGATAGCTTCAAGTTGCGACTCTTCCCTTTCTCTCTCGGTGACAAGGCTCATCAATGGGAAAAGAGTGTTTCTCAAGGTTCGATCACCACTTGGGATGAGTGCAAGAGAGCATTTTTGGCAAAGTTCTTCTCACCTTCACGAACCGCGAAGTTGAGAAATGACATCTCTAGTTTCACTCAACGAAACCATGAGACCTTTAATGAAGATTGGGAGAGATTTATGAGCTACACCACTCAATATTCACACCACGGATTCTCGGATGCCTTGCTTTTGAGTACGATATACCGTGGTGCCTTACCAAATATACGGATGCTATTGGACACCGCATCTAACGGAAACTTCTTGGCAAAACGAGTGGTTGACGCGATGGACCTCGTGGAGAACCTTGCTCAAAGCGATGGTACGTATGGGGATGATTATGACTGCGCGACGAGAACCACTAGCGATGTTGATGAGCAAAAGCGGGCCAAAGAATTGAAGAGCCTCAACGAGAAGATCGAAAAGCTTCTCCAATCATCTCAAAAGCAAGTTCACTTTGTCGGGGACTATGAAGATAACCAAGGTTATGAAGATGAAGTTGTAGAAGGCACCACCCAAGAAGAGATGAACTTTGTGGGAAATCAAGGATAACAATGGGGTGGTTTCAACAACAACTACCGGAACCATCCTAATTTCTCCTACCGGAACACCAATGTGGAGAATCCACAAGACCAAATCTACCCTCAACAACAACTAGGGGTCAACAAAAGCCTTTTATTCCACAACAACAAGGGCAAGCATCCAGCAACCAAGGCTATGTTCCAAAGAACACTTTCCAAGGAAACCAAGGTGGGTTTCAAGCCAAAGAACCTTTCAATGCACCGCTCGGGTTTCAACAAGGATTTGTTCCCCAAAGTCAAGCAACTACGTCTAAACCGCAAGAGCTTGACTTGAACACCATGTTTCAACAACTCCTCAAGGGACAAGCGGAGATCAATACACATGTAGATTGTTCTTACAACGATCTAAACTCCAAGCTCGACACGTTGAGCTCCAAGGTTAAGCAACTCGAGGGCAAATGAGCCGCTTCCTCTTCACGACCACAAGGTCAACTACTGGGAAAGACTGAAACTAACCCCAAGGAGTATGTAAACGCCATCACACTACGAAGTGGCACGGTCCTACCCACTAGAGAGGCCCCTTCTAATCTCAACGAGGACATTGAAAACCAAAGTGAGGGGGGAGGTGGAACTTGAGATTCTAGATGAAGCGGTAGTTGAAGACACCGTTTTGGAATGCAAAGACAAGGGTAAACGGATTGAGGAGATCAATTTCAAGGTTGTTGCTCAAGAGAATCCGAAAAAGAGAGAAACTCTATTTGTCCCACCACCACCTTATGTGCCTAAGCTACCATTTTCTGGACGCTTCAAGAAGCAATTGATGGAGAAGTATAGGGCGGTGTTTGATAGAAAAATGGAAAAGGTCACACTCACCATGCCTTTGGTTGATGAATTTTTGCTTGTGCCTCAATATGCCAAATTCCTAAAAGATGCCGTGAAAAGAAGAGCTAAGGAGATGGAGTCCATGGTGGTATTGACACATGAGTGTAGTGCTATTATCCAAAAGAAAGTAGTGCCCAAGAAACTTGGAGATCCGGGTAGTTTCACACTCCCGTGCGCTTTGGGACCTCTTGCTTTCGACAATTGCCTTTGCGATCTAGGAGCTAGCGTGAGTCTAATGCCATTATCCGTTGCTAAAAGATTGGGATTCACGAGGTACAAAGCTTGTAAGATTTCCTTAATCCTTGCGGATAGAAGCGTTAGAGTACCCATTGGGATACTTGAAGATTTGCCAATCGAGGTTGGAGACTTCATTGTCCCAACGGACTTCGTGGTCTTAGAAATGGAGGAGGAACCCAAGGACCCTTTGATTTTCAATAGACCCTTCTTGGCAACCGCGGGTGCGATCATCGATGTAAGGAAAGGGAAGATTGATCTTCACTTGGGAAAGGATGAGGTACTAGAGTTTGGCATCAATGAGACGATGAAGAGACCCACCATCGATGGGCAAGTCTTCTACATCGATACCATAGATGACCTAGCGGACGAGCTCTTGGAAGAATTGAATCTTGAGGATGGTTTGCAAGTGGCTTTGGTCAAGGATCATGGCGAACACAGGTATATGGATGAGGCTAGTGAGGGTTACAAGCTGGGTTTGGACTCACACAAGCCAATGGTTGGTGAAGTTACGATCCTCGATTTGGGTCTTCAAGAGATGAAGTGTGAAGATGGCTCCACAACGAGCTCGGTCCAAGAGAGCTTTGCTTTGGAAGTGGAGCTATGTGAGAACGGGCAAGAAGCTAGCAATGGTAAGACTAGTGTGGATGACGATTGGAGTGAACTCAAAGCTCCCAAAATCGCCCTCAAACCACTTCCTGTTGGGCTAAGGTACAATTTCCTAGGTCCAAACGAGTCATACCCGGTCATTGTAAATGAGAACTTGAAAGAAGATGAATTGTCCTCCCTTTTGAACGAATTCAGGAAGTATAGGAAAGCCATTGATTATTCCTTGAATGACATCAAAGGCATTTCCTCTACCCTTTGCACACATAGGATACATCTAGAAGATGAATCAATGACTTCTATCGAACATCAAAGGAGGTTAAATCCAAATTTGAAAGAAGTCGTTAAGAAAGAGATTCGAAAGCTTCTAGATGCCAGGATTATCTATCCGATCTCCGATAGTATGTGGGTATCCCCGGTCCATGTGGTGCCTAAAAAGGGAGGGATGACAGTTCTGAAGAACGAAAAGATGAATTAGTGCCTACTAGAACCATAACCGGGCATAGGATGTGCATTGATTATCAAAAACTTAACTCCGCCACTAGGAAAGATCACTTCCCTCTCCCATTTATTGACCAAATGCTTGAAAGGCTTTCAAACCACCCATATTATTGCTTTCTTGACACGTATTCGGGATTCTTCCAAATCCCGATACATCCCAATGATCAAGAAAAGACAACATTCACATGCCCCTATGGTACCTTCGCCTATCAAAGAATGTCGTATGGGTTATTTAATGCACCGAAAATCTTTCGACAGTGTATGATGTCTATATTTTTGGATTTGATCGAAGAAATGGTTGAGGTCTTTATGGACGATTTTTCCGTATATGGCTGTTCGTTTGGTGTTTGTCTTTCCAATCTTTGCAAGGTACTCACTAGGTGCGAGGAAGCAAATCTCGTCTTGAATTGAGAAAAATGCCACTTCATGGTTCGTGAAGGTATCGTTCTCGGGCACAAGATTTCGGAGAAAGGAATCGAAGTAGACAAAGCCAAGATCGAGGTTATGGTGGGTTTGGAACCGCCAAGGTCGGTTAAGGATATCCAGAGCTTCTTGGGTCATGCCGGGTTCTATAGGAGGTTCATCAAGGACTTTTCAAAGATAGCAAGGCCACTCACAAGGCTTCTTTGCAAAGAGGTAGAGTTTAACTTCAATGAAGAGATATATCATGGTTTTTACCCCTTTTAGGCCATGATATAAGTCTGTTTTATAGAGTCTTTCTAATATTTTGGAGTCTTTTTGTGTCTTTTACAGATTTTAGCACGTTTGGAGCATAATTGAAGATATTGGAGCTTTTCTGGAGCAGTTTGGAGCAAACCTGAAGTTCGTGTTGCTGAGTACCCGATTTCACGTCGAGCATCGATCGATACCCCCTTGGTATCGATCGACACTCATCACAGCAGACACGACCAACGACTTTAATGACGAGTTGAAGAATTGCAACTTGGTCCAGAAGATTTTGATATTTACAAGAAGACCCTAATTCGTGTTTAGGTTATTTATAGGGATTTTACAGCCACTTTGTAAGCTATGCTTTATTTTACTTTGGTTTTTGTGAGGAAGACAAATCTGAAACTCCCTTCGTCCGAGATCGGATTTGGAACCCTCTTGTTACTCTTTCTGTTTTATTTGATGATTTATTCAAACATGTTGATTGTTTCATTCTCCATGCCTGAGTAGATCCACTCTAGGTTCAGGGTTCTCATAAGGGTTTTCTCTGAATGCTAGGTTGATTAGTTTATAGGATTCACCATCTGAATTAGTTCTTCGCTTAGGTTGTGTTCAAAGCTAATTCTAGGTTGACGAATCTGGAACTTAGATCTTAGGATAATTGATTAGGCACGACAGTGCGATTAATTGCCTGATAGAACCTTAGGTGAGCAAATTGATTATTCGCAAAGAGATTTGGTTTAATTGATTTGTGAAAATATCAAACCTGATATTAAAGCTGATTTAGACTTTATGATTCGCAAAGAGATTTGGAATTCCTAGGATTTAGATTTAGATAATTCTCGCAACGACAGTTGGTTAATTATACTTTAGTGATTTGAGTTCAAGAACAGTGCGTAATCTGAATCCTGTTAGTCAGTTTATCTGTATTCATTGATTTCCTGAGTAATACCCTGGGCCTATATTTCTTCCATCGAATTACAACTCGTTTACTGCTTATTGTCTTTTGTTTCATCTTATTTTCTTAGCTTGATCCGACACTATACAATCTATTGTGTGATTTCTGTGAGTCTTTGTGTTCGACCCCTACACTTACTACTGCTTTAGTACTGTTTAGGATATTAATTTGAGCATATAAAATTTAGCTATCGAGTTTCGACTAAGCCCGTCGGTATCGATCGATACTACCTAGTATCGGTCGATACTCGTCGTTTCTTTTTGTTGATATCGATCGACACCACTTGGTATCGGTCGATACTCAAAGTATTTTTTTGGTTACTTACGTGCCTTGTCTAGTGTTTTGTTTTCAGGTGTATGCCTGTTCGTGAAACCAGAAGGAACAAGAGCACTCAGATAGTTGAACTGTCTTTGTAGCAGCTAGCACTTTTGGAACGCACAAACAGAAAGACAAAGCAAACATCAGGGATGAACAACCCAGTGGTATTAAGAGCTGATGAAGCTGGAGTCTTGAGAGACCAAGAGGGTCAAGTGTGCAATGAGACAGGGCAGCGACTTGATGAAGATGGAAACGTCATTGTCCCCCCTGCTGCTGTTATTGATATTGTCGCGCCAGCTGGACGCGCCAATGTTGGGAATGCTGCAGGTGATCGAGTTAGGACACTTGGCGAGCACAACATACCTGATCAGTTCTATGCCAATCGATCTGCGATTCGCATCCCAACTTTTCAAAGGAATGACTTCGAGCTGAAGCATGCGTACTATGCTCTCGTAAGTCAGAATCCTTTCCATGGTTTATCTCATGAACATCCCATGGATCATATCAAGAGGTTCGAAGATTTGGTCACTGGTATGAAGTACAATGGAGTGCCCAATGAATTCCTTTTCTGCAAACTTTTTCCATAATCTCTTTGTGGGGATGCTGCTTATTGGCTGAAGCAGTTAGCTCCTGATTCGCTAACTACATGGGATGAGACGAAGAATGCATTCCTGTGCAATTTATATGATGATGCGAGATCCGAAGAGCTCAGGAACAAAATTTCTCAATTTTCTCAAGGTCCAACAGAGGGACTCAAGGCTGCTTGGATTCGCTTTAAATCATATCAGAGAGATTGTCCGCACCATGGGTTCAATCAGGTTCAGCTGCTGGGCACTTTCTACAGAGGGATCGATTGGAGGTACCAGATGGCTTTGGATACTGCGAGTAATGGGAACTTCAACACCAGGTATCCAGATGATGCAGTTGTGCTAATTGAGAACTTGGCGTCTAGTAATAGCACCACGAATGATGATTTCGAGAAGAAGAAGCAGTCTGCAGGAATTGATGGATCTCAGATTGCTGAAGTTCAAGCGAAGCTGGATATTTTGATTGGGAAGTTGAAGAAGGCTGTACACTTTGTTGATGGAGTCGATTATATCGGTGTAGCTGAAGTGGAGGATTGTAACTACGTTGGTGGTTCTGGATTTCATGGTCAGCAATTTGGGTACAACAACAACCGAAACTTCAGAAACAACACTCGTAATTATGGGAATTCTTCGTACCATCCCATCTCTCCAAAGTCTACGGATAATAAGATGGAATCCATGCTTGAACAGATTCTTCAGGGACAGCAAAAACTACAAGTGGATTTCAATGGGAAGATTGACCATCTGTATACTGATCTGAATGGGAAGATTGACCATCTGACTGGGAAAATCGAGGCTCTCAATACCAATCACAGGATGCTGGAAACGCAAGTAGCTCAGACTGCAGCAAATGCCAAGGGAAAGTCGGTTCATTCACACAATTCACACGTCAATGCAATCAACTCAAGTGCAGAAAATTTTGATGAGGATTCAGAAATCGCCAGGGCATCGATCGATACTCCCCTGTATCGATCGATACCAGTCCAGACACTTGCACGAGAGGATCTAAATTCACAAGTATCGATCGATACTCCTACAATGTCGGTCGATGCTAAGACGCAGGTTGAGAAGAGGCCTGAGATTTTCAAAGAGAGGGTGTATATACCCAAGATACCTTATCATATGCCTCATATTATGACAAGGAAGGAATGGGAGGACACTAGATGCAAGGCTTTACTGGATAAGCAGGATGTGGAGCTTCCTTTTGATGATGATATATCTGCCAGGAATTCAAGGGCGAGAGTATCGATCGACACCCCACCTGGTGTCGGTCGATACCTCTCGCAGATCGGGCCAGAAATTGTGAAAACACCTGAGTTGATCGAAGAGAGAGTTCGCAAGCCCAAGAAGCTGAATCCTATTCCTCAACATCTCAGAGACCCCATCACTCCAAAGCAGTTGCTTGGCTTTGAGAAGAGAGTACGAAGGATACCCGACTCGTTCACTTTTGAAGAAGCTCTAGAGGGCTGGCATGTGCTAAGTCACTTCAAAGATTGCAGAGAAGCTGAGGAAGATATTAAGGCACTCTTCATCGAGGCAAGACGCAAGTCACTACCAATGAGACAACAAAGAAGAAGGTGAAGAGTCTGCGTCTATCTCTGGAGCTTAATTCAAAGCGTCTTTCGTTGACTCAGGAGCCTGCGTCAATATCATGTCACGGGCGATTGCAGAGAGATTGGGAGCTGATATTCGACCTCCCAAGACATTTATCACATTCCCAAACTGTTCAACCTCACTCATGTATGGTGCAATACCTGATTTGATGATCACAGTAGGAGATTGTCTGGTTCCTACTGACTTTCAGGTTGTGGAGATGAGTGCAATATCTCGTTCGCAGTTGATTCTTGGAAGACCGTTCATGGCTACGGTTGGTGCGATTATGGACACGTCAGGCAAGAGAATTTCGTTCTCATACATTGACAAGGAGGTGTTCTACGAAGCCATTCCTCCTAGAGGAACTCCCGGACGTGTCTCTTGCATTGATGATGTCACAGGAGAGACATTAGCAATTGATCTTTTGGAAGAGCCTCCTGACGAGCCAACTGTCATAGACGTTTCGGTTGAACCGCCCATCATCCCTAAGGTAGTTGTCAAGAAGGCTAAGGCAACAAAGAAGAAGGTGAAGAGCAAAAGAGTCAAAAATCCCCATGTCACTTTAATCCCTCCGAACTATGATGGAAATTCGATTGAGTACAAGGTGAAGTGCAAAAGAGCCTCGAAACCATTTTCTAAGGCTAGAGTACTTCTTACTTCGGAGCTGAATTAAAAAGGGAACGAGTTTGTGGAGGGTTTGTTGAGCAAAACTCTGAAGATAGCGATGTCAAGTTGTGGAGCCTGTTTTGGTGCAAGCTCGCATTCTTATCCTGCCTGAGGGGCGTTACAGTCAAGCTAATGACGTTAAACGAACGCTTGGTGGGAGGCAACCCACTGGTGAGTCTGTTTTTGAGTAATTTTGTTTTTTATTTTTCGTTCGTTCTGTGTTTGTGTAAGGATAAATAAGGAGCATAACTCGATTTCGCCTTAGTGTCGATCGATACCCTGTTGGTATCGGTCGACACCAATCATGAATAGACGGTTCATCATATCGATTTAAGCCTGGTATCGATCGATACCAGACTGTGTGCTGATCGATACTTAATGTTTGCTTCCATGAAACTCATGGCTTTTTCGAGAATGTGTAGGAACCATGGGACGAACAAGAGCTGCCACAAGGGATGATGAATCTCAAGCTCAAACCGCGGGGAATGAGATTGTTGAGGCATCGGGTTCTAGAGCCCAGAAGTCGGTCGATCCCAAAAGTGCTAAATCTAAGGGCAAACAAGTCGCAAAGGGCAAGGGCACCGCGGTTTCCGGGAAAAAGAAGAGTACGGCTAAGGACAAACGCAAAGCGGTACCGGGTGATATGCTCAAATTAATACCCTAAAAATACTAAGCAGTAATTGCAGTAAAGTAGGGGTCGAACACAAGAACTCACAGAGACACACAATAGATTATATAGGTGAGAATTAAGCTAAGTGATTAATGGTATTGAAAACAGAACGCAAATTAAAACGATTATAAATTCGATTGGAGAAAGATAGGTTCAAGGTATTTCTCAGGAAATCAATGAATGCAGATAAACTAACTAGTCATGATTAAGATTTAGCGCGGTTTTTGAACTCAAATCACTAAGATATAACTAACCAACTCTCGTTGCTAAAACTATCTAAATCTAAATCGTAGGAATTCCAAATCTCTTTGCGTTAATAAAGTCTAAAGAAGCTTTTAAATCATGTTTGATTTGTTCACAAAACAACTAAACCAAATCTCTTTGCGAATAGTTATTTTGCTCACCTTAGGTTCTATCAGGTAATTAATCGCACGCTCGTGCCTAATCAATTATACTAAGATCTAAGCTCTAGGTGATGAATCTAGAATTAGCTTTGCAAACAACCTATGGTGAAGAACTAAATCAGATGGTGAATCCGAATAACTAATCAATCTAGCATTCAGAGAAAACCATTATGAGAACCCTAAACCTAACAAGAATCTACTCAGAAATAGAAATTGAAGCAATAAACATGTTTGAATAAATCATCAAATAGAACAGAAAGAGTAACAAGAGGGTTCGAAATCTTCTCTCGGACGAACAGAGTTTCAGACTTATCTCCCTTCAAAAGCTCTCTCACAAAGCCAAAGTAAAATAAAAGCTTAGAATAAAACTTAGCCATGAAAGTGGCTGTAAATCATATTAAATAACCTAAATCACGTTTTGGGACTTCTTGTAAATAATAAAGTCTTCTTGGCAATTTTGCAATTCTTCAACTCTTCATTAAAGTCGTGGGTCGTGTCTGCCTCGATGAGTATCGACTGAAACTAGACAGTATCGATCGACACTGATGCTTCAAATCGGGTACTCAGCTACACGAACTTCTGCTTTGCTCCAAAATGCTCTAGAAAGCTCCAATATCTCTAATTATGCTCCAAACTTGCTAAAACCTGTAAAAGACTCTAAACCACTACAAAATAGTAGAAATACTCTATAAAACGGACTTAAATCATGGCTTAAACAGGGTAAAAACCATGATATATCACCGGCTCCTCCAACCCCGGAAGAATGCTTCGAAAAACTCATAAGCATGGATTTCGAGCAAGGGAGATTTGTGGACGCTATTGTGCTAGAAGAGATGGGGATCCTCGAAGACGTGGCAGCAATCTTCGACAACATGGGTCTTGGACGGTTTTTGCACATAAAGGATATAGCCCACCAAGAACCCACTTGCCAATTCCTATCTTCCTTACGGGTAGCCTTCTACGACGAGCATCACAAAAAGGCGAATGCACAAAACGGATTTGGGGTTATAGAATTTGTGCTAAATGGGAAAGACTATCGGATGACCTTCCACGAGGTTTGCCAAGTATTTGGTTTTCGGGAAGAAGGAACAATTGGAACCCCGTACTTTCATTACCCGAAGAATGAGATCAAACGGTTATGGGAAACCATTGGTTATGGAGAGTACCGTTCGGGCAACAACAAAACCACTCATATCCGCAACCCGGCGATTCGATACGTCCACAAGGTGCTTGCCAACATTTTTTTCGCAAAGATAGAATTTGGGTCAGTTACACTCGACGAACTAGAATTGATGGCTTTGGGTTTGAGACATCTTCTACCGGTTTTCCCCAACGGGATAGTGTTCGAAGGCAACGAGCCCCAAACCTTGCAACTCTCTTGGTGCGGCGTTTCTTTTGCTATAAAGCATGGGCGTATGAGACCAAGAACAAGAAATCCGCTATTAGCATCGGTTGGTTAGTGACTCCCATCCTTAGAGCAAAATGGATCAAGTTGTCAAACGAGCGGATAACATGGGATTTGATGGTTGAAGCATACCTTATACGGACGAGATCTCTCAAAGGAAGGATAGGAAGCATGCTCGCACATAACATCACCCTCGGCGCGAAAAGGGTGGTTCAAGTTTTGCTACCCGACGCGGATCTCACTTGTCTCCAAAACCGGCAAAACATCTCCTTCTATCCCACCAAGGAAAGTTTCTACGACCCGACCATCTAGCCACCCATTTTTTTAGCTCACAAGGAAAGGAGCAGTAGAAGTACGCACGAGGGGACAAGCAACACCGACGAGTCCCTTAACTCCGACGACGAAGCCGATAGTCCACCACTCCCTATGCCTACTTACGGGAGTGAGAGATACCACTTTGAGCCGTTTGATGAAGCGATGGGAGATTCCGCTACTCGGCACGCGCACCACCAAACGAGACTCCTCCAACGATGGTGCAAGTGGCAAGACCGAACAATGAGAAAGACGGCGCGATCGATCAAGAGTTTGAAGAAGACGGTCAAAGAACTTAAGGCCATGGGTTCTTGCAAAGCGGCAAGCGACGTGCGAAGGAGACCAAGGGAAATGAGACATCGCGACATGGGGGAGAGCTCGCATGGGGGAGACACGCAAGATTGGACAAGACACTCGGTTCGTGAAGAGAAGGCGGAGAAACGAAAGGCGATGCGGTCTCCCTCGACATGCTCTAGCAACCCGTCGTACTCAATGGGGTCTTCCTTCCCATCTCATGACTACTAGGTAACACTCCAAAACTTTTGTATATAATTTTGATTTCTTGAATCTAGCATTGTATAGTTGTTTTTACCTTTTTGTTTGGGTTCTTCCTTTGAATTTATTTCACACCGGGATGGTGTGATTTAAGTTTGGGGGAGGGGCCGATATCTAATCATGTTTATTTTGATCTTATTTTCGATTTTACATTTTGAGTTTCATGCATTCATGCACCCATATATGGCATATAAAAAAACAAAACAAAAAAACAAAAAAAACAAAAAAAATCGAACAATTTGAAAATCTTAACACAAAAAGATCGCATATAGTTGCATATAGGTTTCATTTGCATTTGCATTGAGATCAATGATGTGATTTCCACGTGTAAGGTCATTTTAAGAGCTTGATTCATTGCCCTCGTTGTTGGTTGTTTGATGCTTTTAATCGAGTTTGAAATCAAGAATGAACCATATTTTGATCTCATGTTTCACTACTCTCGTTTTAGCTAAAGCAAGTATTGATTTGATTTCCAATCCTACTTAAGTGAGAATCTTAACTTTGACACCTAATTATCATGTTTGTGCATTGCATAGTGAATTCATGGGTACCACATACATATTCGGGCTATCTTATTCACTTTGCCACTCGCTTGTTAGCCAAAATAGCTGATTCCCATCATTAGAACGGTTTACCACACCTTTAACCTTCCCTCCTTTCAAGACAAATCTATAGTGAGCGTATGCGAGGCCTAATTTTCGAGTAAGTTTGACAAAAATTGTTGAGTTTAGGGCGACAAGGATAGGTTTGCATGTAGATCTAGCTCGACATCACGGGCTAGACTAGGCTAGGCTAGCTAGGAAGGGGAGTTTTGGGGTTTGGATTGGACGAGAATGTTAGATCGATGGGACCATTGTGGGAGTGGGAATTGGGATCAAAAAGAAGAAAAAGGATAAATAAGGGGAATTTGTCAAAGGATACATGGTTGGTAGTAAAATTTGATTTAGCTCTTTATATCAAGGTTAGTCTCCAAATATTCAAGGAAAAGAAATGATGATGGCCAAACGGCTTTGCACGTTGCAGCTGCTAAAGGTAGAGATGCAATAGCTCACAAGATTTTATCAACTGAGGCATCTCATGATCTAGAAGACAGGTACATGTTCAATGTTAGTTTGTGAATCTTAATTTTTCTATGTTTTAATTCGGAGATTTTATTTTTTTTTTGTTTTTTTTGTTCTTTGTCTCTAGCTAGAATATTCAACCGATTGATGAGGCCAAGCACATAAAGCATTGGACGATGATCTATCCTTGTATGCATATGTTTCGTAGCATTTTGCTATAGCTTACCCTTTCATTGAGAGATCCCTTGCATAAGAATGAGCCCATAAGTTTGAGATCATTTTAATCTCAAGACCTATTCCCGAACCAAATGAATTCACTTACCTTGCATAAACATGATTCACTTGAAAAGTTTAATTGAATGTCAAAAGATTGGATGATAGGATTGCTTGTGTAGGTTGAGGCTTGAGTTCGGTTCGTGTAGTGGAAGATATGGCTAGTTTGTTTTGAGTAGACTTGCTTGATCGCATCTTAGAGCTAGCAACTTGACGTTTGAACTTGGACTTTTTCGATGACTTTGTGGATTTGAGTTCTCATTTCAATCTCTCTCTCTTTCTCGTTGCTTGAGGACAAGCAAGGAAGATCACTACCAACGTCTCTCCTGTAACAACAGTGATGCAAGAGATATGTGTGGGAGTTCCTCTAGGGATGGCTTTGTAGTACACCTCCTTGTCAATGTATGAGAACGAGATTTGCTTGCTGGGTGTGTCCATAATGGCACCAACCGTAGCCATGAACGGTCTTCCAGGAATCGACTGCGTACAAGATTGTGCACTCATCTCCACAACCTGAAAATTAGTAGGAACCAGGCAATCTCCTACTTTAACCATCAAATCAGGGATTGTACCATATGTAAGTGAGGTGGAACTGTTGGCGAATGTGATGGATGACTTGGGAGATCGAATATCAGCTCCCAATCTCTCTGCAATTGCCCTTGACATGACATTGACGCTAGCTCCTGAATCAACCAGAGATTCTTTGAATTCAACTCCAGAGATAGAGCATGGAACGGAGAATATTCATGGGTCTTCCCTCTGGTCAACTGCCGCAGCGGTAGTGACTTGCTTCTTGTCTTGAGAAAGAGTACCTCGATCTCTTCCAGAGTTTCTCTGCAATCTCGGAAGTGACTCAGCAGAGGGCGGTACTCTAGAGCTTCTTCAAAGCTCTATGTGAGGGGAATCCTTCGTACCATCTTCTCAAAGCCAAGTAACTGCTTTGGAGAGATGTGGGCTCTGGCTGTCTGGGTGGTGTGGGGTATGGCACCTTGGGTTTGTAAACCCTTTCTGCACTCAACTCGGGTTTCGTTTCGGCAACTGAACTGGTATCGACCGACACAGGGGTGGTGTCGATCGATGCTTTCTCTATGGAATTGTCCCTGACCGAACTTTAGACGTGTGTCGATCGATACAAAGGAGCAGCGGTCGACAAAAGGGTGGTGTTCGAATTCTCATCGTCAGATATATCAACAACCAAAGGAAGCTCCACAACCAACTTATCCAGCTTAGTTTTGCATATGGCGTCATCTCATTCCTTATTTGTCATCTTAGGAGGCGTAGGATAAGGTATTATCGGTTTGTACGCCCTCTCCTTGAAAAATTCTCTGGTTCCTTCTCAACCAGCGCCTCGGTATCGACCGACACAAGAGGAGTATCGATTGATACACGGGATTTTGGATCCCCTCGTGCAGGTGGCCTGACTGATATCGATCGACACTGGCTGGTATCGATCGATACACGGGGATTTTCAGAATCCCAGTCGTCATCTTCAGCAAGATCGACGAAATTCTAGGAAATTGGGTTGTTCTGCACTCCTGGGTGTACCATCAGTCACTTGACAGTCGCTGCATTTTGGGCTACATGAGTATCAAAAATCTTCTGATGAATAATGAGAGTCTCGATTTTTCCATTGAGATCAGTGTACATGGCATCCAACCTCCCGTTGAAATTCACTGTAATCTTCTGCTGTCCCTGAAGGATCTGTTCAAGCATAGATTCCATCTTACTCTCAGAAGTTCTGGGTGGTGTGGGGGGGGCATTGATACCTTTGATCTTGAAATCCAACTCCATCAATGTGGTTAACAAATTCCACTCCATCTTTTTCAGCAAAACGAACAGCATTTTGTTGCTTGCCCATCAACATATTGTGCATTCACCTCAGCAATCTGACTGTAATCCAAGTTACCAGCTTGCTTTTTGCGCTCTATGTCTGCATTCTTGGTACTATTGCTAGAAACCAAGTTCTCAATAAGCACATAGGCATCGTTAGGATACCTCGTGTAGAAATTTCCATTGCTCGCAGCATCTAGAGCCATCTGATACCTCCAATCAATCCCTCCGAAGAAAGTACCCAACAACTGAACCTGAGTGAACCCATGGTGCGGACAATCTCTCTGATATGACTTGAAACAAATCCAAGCATCCTTGAGTGCTTCTGTTGGTCCTTGAGAAAACTGAGAGATCTTGTTCCTGAGCTCCTCGGCTCTTGCATCATCGAAAAAGTTTTTCAGGAAGGCTTTCTTCGTCTCTTCCAAGGTATTTAGCGACACAGTAGGTAACTGCTTCAGCCAGTAAGTTGCATCTCCACCAAGAGAGTATGGGAAGAGCTTGCAGAAGAGGTAATCATAGGACACTCCATTTCACTTGATGCTTGTAACCAAATCCTCACACCTCTCAATGTGATCCATAGGGTGTTCATGAGAAAGACCATGAAAAAGATGCTGACCCACAAGAGTGAAGTATGCAGGTTTCAGCTCAAAGTCATTCTTCTGAAAAGCAGGAGGGCGAATCGCTGATCGATTGGCATAGAACTAATCAGGTCTGTTGTACTCACCAATCATCCTACCGCGATTAATCACAGCGTTCCCTGCATTCACAGCAATTGTAGGGACAATGATATTTCAAGCTTCATCAAGTCGCTGCCCTCTCTCATTGCACAATTGACCCTCTTGGTATCTCAAAGCTCCAGCAGCATCCTGAATCAGAATCATTGTATTGTTCATCTCTGCTGGCTTCTTTGCTTTCATGTTTGCACGTTCCAAATTCACACCTGAAATACACTAGGCAATGCACGTAAGTAACAAAAAACACGTTGAGTATCGACCGACACAGGGTGGTGTCGGTCGATATCAACAAAAAGAGAACGGCGAGTATCGACCGATACTAGATAGTATCGACCGATACCGACGAGCTTAGTCGAAATTCTCAGACTAAAATCTAATGGCGAATTGAGTCACCGGTAACGGCGCCAAATTTGATTTGCTCAAATTAATACCCTTAAAGTACTAAGCAGTAATTGCAGTAAAGTAGGGATCGAACACAAGGACTCACATGGACGCACAATAGATTATATAGATGAGAATTAAGCTCAACGATCAATAATATTGAAAACAGAACGTAAATTAAAACGGTTGTAAATTCGATTGGAGAAAGATAGGTTCAGGGTATTTCCTAGGAAATCAACGAATGCAGATAAACTAACTAGTCAGGATTCATATTTAGCGCGGTTCTTGAACTCAAATCACTAAGAAATAATTAACCAACTCTTGTTGAGAAAACTATCTAAATCTAAATCATGGGAATTCCAAATCTCTTTGTGAATCCTAAACCCTAAATTAGCTTTTAGATGAGGTTTGATTTGTTCACAAAACAACTAAACCAAATCTCTTTGCGAATAGTTATTTTGCTCACCCTAGGTTCTATCACGTAATTAATCGCACTCTCGTGCCTAATCAATTATCCTAAGATCTAAGTTCTAGGTGATCATTCTAGAATTAGCTTTGCAAACAACTTATGGTGAAGAACTAATTCAGATAGTGAATCCTAATAACTAATCAACCTAGCATTCAGAGATAACCCTTATGAGAACCCTAAACCTAACAAAAGATCTACTCAGACATGGAAATTGAAGCAATAAACATGTTTGAATAAATCATCAAATAAAATAGAAAGAGTAACAAGAGGGTTCAAAATCTTCTCTCGGACGAACAGAGTTTCAGACTTGTCTCCCTTCAAAAGCTCTCTCACAAAACCAAAGTAAAATAAAGCATAGTCATGAAAGTGGTTGTAAAATCTTATTAAATAACCTAAATCACGTTTTGGGGCTTCTTGTAAATAATAAAGTCTTCTAGGCAATTTTGCAATTCTTCAACTCTTCATTAAAGTCGCGGGTCGTGTTTCCTTCGATGAGTATCGACCGATACTAGTCAGTATCGATCGACACGGAGACTTCAAATCGGGAACTCAGCTACATGAACGTTGTTTTGCTCAAAAATGCTCTAGAAAGCTCCAATATCTCCAATTATGCTCCAAACGTGCTAAAACATGTAAAAGACTCGAAAAGACTCCAAAATACTTTAAAGATTCCATAAATAAGACCTATATCATGGTCTGAAAGGGGTAAAAACCATGATATATCAAGTAGCCCGGCACACAACCCTCGATGATTTCTCCCTCAGCACCGTCCCGGTCAAGAGCCAGCCGGCACAAAGAAATCCCTCAGCCGGCACAAGATCTTTCCTCGGGCAGGGGATATATAGGCCCCTCATCCCGGCCTGAAGCAGCCCGGCACACAACCTCTCGGTTAAAACTCTTCATCCCAGCTCCATGTCCCGGACGCATCCCGGTTTATTCCGGGTTGACCCGGTTCCCTTCTTTTTATTATAAATATTCTAAAACCCTAATTTTATTATATCAAGCTTTTTGTGAGTCAAAAACCCTTCCGCTTTGAGAGAGAACTTGGATTTTGTAAGAGAGATCTTTGAAGTGTTGATATCCTCAAATTAATACCCTAACAGTACTAAACCAATAGTTGTAATATAGCTAGGGGTCGAACCACAAAGACTCACAGAGATGCACAATAGATTGTATAGTATCGAATTAAGCTAAGACAAACAGATGTAATTGAAAGCAGTGCAGAAATTAAAAGGGTTGTAATTCAATTGGGAAAATATATGCTCAGGGTATTTCTCAGGAAATCAATGAATGCAGATAAACTAACTAGCAGGATTCAGATTTAGCGCAGTTCTTGAACTCAAATCACTAAGGTATACTAAGGTATAATTAACCAACTGTCGTTGCGAGAATTATCTAAATCTAAATCCTAAGAATTCCAAATCTCTTTGCGAATCCTAAAGTCTAAATCAGCTTTAATATCAGGTTTTATATGTTCACAAATCAATTAAACCAAATCTCTTTGCGAATAATCAATTTTCTCACCTAAGGTTCTATCAGGTAATTAATCGCACTGTCGTTCCTAATCAATTATCCTAAGATCTAAGTTCCAGATTCGTCAACCTAGAATTAGCTTTGAACACAACCTAAGCGAAGAACTAATTCAGATGGTGAATCCTAAACAGATAATCAACCTGGCATTCAGAGAAAACCCTTATGAGAACCCTGAACCTAAAGTGGATCTACTCAGACATGGAGAATGAAACAATCAACATAACTGAATAAATCATCAATAAAATAATCAGAAAGGTTTTGAGATCTGATCTCGGACGAAGGGAGATTCAGACTTGTCTCTCTAAAACCAAAAGTAAAATCAAAGTATAGAAAATAAAGCTTAGAAAATAAAGTATAGCCTAAACAGGTGGCTGAAAACCTAATTTATAAGCTAAAACACGTTTGGGCCATCTTGTAAATATCAAAGTCTTCTGGGCCAATTTTGCAATTCTTCAACTCTTCAATAAGTCTCGATCCTTCTGTTTCCTCGATGGGTATCGATCGATACTAGGCAGTATCGATCGATACTCAGGTGATTTTGATGTCTCAGCTACACGGATCTCTGCTTCGCTCCAGAATGTTCCAGAAAGCTCCAATATCTCCAATTATGCTCCGAACGTGCTATAACCTGTAAAAGACTCTAAAGGACTACAGAAACACTAGAAAGACTCTATAAAAAGGACTTATATCATGGCCTAAAAGGGGTAAAAACCATGATATATCAAGTGTATGCATTTAGGTGTTTATATCATTGAATCTCTTCCATCTATCTTATTTTCTTATTGATTATTCAACATTCATCCATGGATTTAACCTCTATTCAAATCGATTTGGGGTTGTTCTTGATGGGTCTTGAGTAGTCTTTTTATGATCTTGAGATGAGGTAGATTAGGGTGGTCTAACGTTTGATTAGTGGTGTTTAGGGTTAGATAATCTTACATTCCTTATTGTCTAGTGTCCCTAATGCTAGATCTAGCTTGAAATAGTGGATCTAGATTATTGTATTGATGAACTAGACAAGAGATTTATGCTCCTAGCCTATGATGATAGTTGTCTAGGGTGTATTTTTGGTTGATCTTGTTCGTATTCTTAATGCTTGCTAATCAATGATTCACAAATGAAAGTTTGTTAATGAATTAGGTGATTAGCATAGTGATTAGTTGCTTGAAAGATAATTAGTCAAGATTAAGGATCTTATGCCTAGGAATTAGCTTCTTTGAGTGAATGAACACTACTAATTGGCTTTGGATCACCTTACATCAATAACCTCATCTTTAGCTCCGCTTTTGTTTATTGATTTACATCTTGCTTGCTTTGCTATTCACTTGTTTTGAATTGGATACTTAACAACAAATCACACTTGTTTAGCTTAACTTACTATAAGCACCTTGCATTCTTAGTGATTAGGATAAATCCCAATTATAGATTGATAACCTCTTATGCTACAACGTATAAGGGATATTGATACCTCCTAGAGACTAAAAAGTCATGTATCAATTTGGCGCCGTTGCCATATTGGGATTTGTTTTAACATTGAGATTTAGGTTCTTAGTGAACTTAAGTATTATTTTCTACTAAGTTACTAATCTTCTTCACTTTCCATTGCTTTTGCTCTCTCTAGGTGTATGCATACCCGTTCCTATGGCAATACCAATCTTATACAACCAAGGGACGATATTGATCAACTTAAGAGGGGTTCAAGAGCAAGAAGGAACCGTGTGAGAGTTCAAGAAGAGGTTGGTAATGACATGGAGCACTTTGAGAATGTTCCACTTGGGAACATCAATGAACCCATTCGCCACCAAAGGAACGGTGGGAATGGGAATGAAAACGGAAACAATCAAGGAGGTGTGGCAATGGAAACCATCACCGTCCTAACCACCCGCCTAGAGCTAGGCATGTCGTAGGAGAAGGTGATGTGGCATATGCAAACCAAAACCGTCAAGGGATTCAACCACCTTCGTTTGAAAACAATAACTTTAAGGTGAAACCCGGGCTAATCAACATGGTTCAAGCTAACAAGTTCCATGGGTTGTCAATGGAGGATCCTCTAGATCACATTGACCAATTTGACCGGATATGTAGTCTCACCAAGATCAATGGAGTATCCGAAGATGGTTTCAAGTTTCGTCTCTTCCCGTTCTCTTTGGGTGACAAGGCTCACCAATGGGAGAAAAGCTTGCCTCAAGGTTCTATTACTTCATGGGATGATTGCAAAATGGCCTTTCTAGCCAAGTTCTTCTCACCGGCTAGAACCGCCAAACTTCGCAATGAGATTTCAAGCTTCACACAACGGTCTATTGTGTCTTTCAACGAGGCTTGGGAGAGATTTAGAGGCTACACTTCTCAATGCCCACATCATGGCTTCTCCAACGCCTCACTTTTAGTACTCTCTACCGAGGCGCTTTACCTAAGATTCGAATGCTACTTGATACAACATCGAATGGTAATTTCCTAGCTAAGGCCGTGGAGGATGCAATGGAGTTGGTAGAAAACTTGGCTCAAAGTGATGGCACCTATGGCGACGATTATGACCGTGCCACAAGAACCACAAGTGACTTTGATGAGAACAAGAGAGCCAAGGACATGAAAGCCTTGAATGAGAAGTTGGATAAACAAGCCGCCATGATAGATAAGCTTCTTGTGGTTTCAAAAGAGTCTCAAAAGGCGGTCCATTTCATTGATGACTACGAGAACAATCAAGCTTGTTATCAAGAGGAAGCCGTGGAAACACAAGAGGAAGTTAACTACGTGGGGAACCAAGGTAACTTCCAAAGACAAGGGTTCAACCAAACATATATGAATCCACAAGACCAACTCTACCCTCAACAATCTACTCAAGCTCAAGGAGTTCCACAACAACAATTCCAATCTCAAGGTCAACCTTCTAACTCCAACCAACAAGGGTATGTCCCAAGGAACCAATTCCAAGGAAACCAAAGTGGAGCCAACCAAAAGCCCCACCCGGTTTTCAAGGTAAACAACAAGGGTTTGTGCCCCATGGTCAAGCACCTACGTCTAAACCGCAAGAGCTTGACTTGGCCTCCATGTTCCAACAACTAATCAAGGGCCAAACGGAAACCACTAACAAGGTCACTTTCTCTTACAATGATCTTAATAGCAAGTTTGAGGCATTGAGCTCAAAGGTGCAACTAATGAAGCAAAGGAGTGCCGCCTCTTCCTCAAATCATCATCAAGGATCTTCAAATGGGAAGGCCATACTAACCTCTAAAGAGTCTTGCAACACCTTTTCCACTCTTAAAGAGCAAGATCACATTATTGAGGAGTTCCTCGGGTTAGTCTCTAGCCTCAATGAGGACATTGAGCAACAAGGTGGGGAGGTGCCCCTTGGGCTTGAGAATGATATGGTGTTGGTTGAAGAGAAGAATAAAAAGGTTGAGGAGTCCATCAAGGACATGGCTAGAGTGAAAAACGTAGAGATACTTGTTGGGTCAAAAAGAGAGCCCATTCGCACTTTACCTCCTCCATATGAACCTCCACTTCCATTTCCCGGTCGTTTCCTCAACAAGGCACAAGAAAAAGTGCCTCCAAGCACAACAAGGATCGAGCCTATGACTCTCCCAAAGCTTGGAAACCCCGAGAAATTCTCAATATCTTGCACACTTGGACTCTTGGAAGTTGATGATGCTTTGTGTGACTCGGGCTCAACCGTGAATGTCATGACTTTGGAGATGGCCAAAAGTCTTGGGATAGATAAGTTGAACGATTACCACTCCACCATCACATTTGGAGACTCTTCCACGAAGAAAACTCTTGGCATGATTGAAGACTTTGCCCTAAAGATTGGAAAGTGTCTTGTACCAACGGACTTCGTTGTGATGGAGATGGTACCAAACATAAAGCTCCCTCTACTCCTCGGGACTCCATTCCTCAACACAACCGATGCAAGCTTGGACTTCATAAACAAGAGGGTTTTTCTTAAGATCGTGGATGCTAAGAAGTTCTACACAATGATGCCTTCCTCCACCGCTAATTGTGGGGCTATTATTTGTGGGGACAATGAAGCCAAAGCCCGGAAGGTTGAGTATGTGGGCGTATGTGAGACGGTGAGTATTGAAAGGGTTGAAGAAGCCCTTGCTTTAGATGGATATTGCTTGAGATCCCTCTTTCACACCACGATGTAGAATGAGGTTAAAAGTGGAGGACAAGGCCTAGGTCCGAGGAGAGGAAACCGAGCATGCTCAAGGGGATTGGACCCTCGCTAGACCAACCTTCGATTGTGACTCTTATCCCATGGAAACATGAAGAAGGGATGATTGAGTACAAGGTCAAATGTAGAGGGCGCCCCAAGCCTTTTACCAAGGCCATAGTGATAAATCATGATTTTTACCCTATTTAAGCCATGATATAAGTCCTTTTTATAGAGTCTTTATAGTATTTTGGAGTCTTTTAGAGTCTTTTACAGGTCATAGCACATTGGGAACATTATTGGAAATATTGGAGCTTTCTAGAGCATTTGGAGCAAAGCAGAAGTTCGTGTTACTGAGAACCCGATTTGAAGCCTTGGTATCGATCAATACTGGCTATTATCGATCGATACGCATCGCATCAAGACACGACCCGCGAGTTTTCCAAGACTTGAAGAATTGCAAAAGTGCCCAAAAGTCTTTAATAATTACAAGAAGACCCCAATTCGTGTTTTAGGTTATTTATAGGATTTTAAAGCCACCTGTTTAGGCTATGCTTTATTTTGCTTTGGTTTGAGAGAGAATTTGGTGAGAGAGACAAGTCTGAATCTCCTTCGTCCCAGATCAGATCTCAAAACCTTTTGTCACTCTTTCTTATTTTCTATTGAGTATTTATTCCAACATGTCTATTGATTCAATTTCCATGTCTGAGTAGATCTCTTATTAGGTTTGGGGATTCTCATTAGGGATTTCTTTGAATGCTAGGTTGATTAGTTATTTAGGGTTCATAATCTGAATTAGTTCTTCACCTTAGGTTGTTCTCAAAGCTAAGTCTAGATTGATCACCTGGAACTTAGATCTTAGGATAATTGATTAGCTACGACAGTGCGATTAATTACCTGATAGAACATTAGGTGAGCAAATTGATTATTCGCAAAGAGATTTGGCTTAATTGATTTGTGAACATATCAAACTTGAAATTAAGGCTGATTTATTCTTAGGGATTTGCAAATAAATTTGAGATTCTGAAATTTAGATTTAGATAGTCCTTGCAACGACAGTTGGTTGATTATACTTTAGTGATTTGAGTTCGAGAACCGTGCGTAACCTGAACCCTAATTAGTTAGTTTATTTTGCATTCATTGATTTTCTGAGAAATATCCCTGAACCTATCTTTTTCCCATCGAATACAACTCGTTTATTACTTTCTGCTTTCTGTTAAACCTGAATTGCTTAGCTTAGCTCGATACTATACAATTTATTGTGTGATTTATGTGAGTCCTTGTGTTCGACCCCTAACTATATCACAAATACTGCTTTAGTAATGTTAGGGTATTAATTTGAGCATATCACATAGCAACCCTCACACCGGAGATTAGGGTGCCAAATCAAGCCGATCTTCAAGGCTTAATGGGTAATGTTCACACAGACCATGCTGCTGAAGAACAAGGACCTCAAGCCTCGTCTATGCCGATGTGTTCTTTTGCTCCAAGGTTTCGATATCGAGATCAAGGACAAGAAAGGAGTTGAGAATGGCGTTGCTGACCACTTATCGTGACTAAAGGTCGATGAGGTCGTCCCTATTGATGATTGTTTGCCAGAGGAAGGTGTTTACCTCATTGAAGCTCAGTTTCAAGACCTTTATCCCAAAAATCTGCAATTTTCACGAATGCATACTTTCAGTATCGATCGATACTCACCTAGTATCGATCGATACCCGTCGCGACCTGAACCTGTTTTGTCCGTAGAGCACTTGAACTCCTATGATGTCTATCTAGCTACTGACTCTAGTGCTGCACGTCCATGGTACGCAGACATCGCCAACTACCTTACTGTAGAGACTGAGCCAAAGTATCCCACAAAATATGCAAGGAAGAAGTTTATGCGCGAGCTAAGGAGATTCTTATGGGATGAGCCTTACCTATACAAGCATTGCTCAGATGGTATCTACAGAAGATGCGTTGCAGAGTCTGAGATGCCAGCTATTCTTTTTCATTGTCATGGGTCTGAGTATGCTGGTCACTTTGCCACTTTCAAGACGGTGTCCAAGGTTATTCAAGCAGGCTTCTGGTGGCCTACTATGTTCAAGGATGCTCATGCCTATGTCTCACAGTGTGATGTCTGTCAGAGGAGAGGGAAGATCAGCAAGAGACACGAGATGCCACAGAATTTCATCCTTGAGGTTGAAGTTTTCGATTGCTGGGGCATCAATTTTATGGGTCCCTTTCCACCGTCACAAAAGAAAAGATAAATCCTGGTTGCTGTGGACTATGTGTCCAAATGGGTGGAAGCGATAGCTAGTGAGAAAAATGACTATGCGGTGGTTCTTAAGCTGTTTAAGACCATCATTTTTCCTCGCTTTGGAGTACCTTGAATTGTGATAAGTGATGGTGGCTCTCACTTTATCAACAAAATTTTCGACAGGTTGCTGAAGAAGTATGGTGTGAACCATCGTGTCCCTACTCCATATCACCCTCAAACCAGTGGGCAAGTCAAAGTCTCCAACAGGCAAATCAAGGAGATTATGGAAAAGACAGTGGGTGCTTCTAGGAATGATTGGTCTACAAAGCTGGATGATGCGCTATGGGCTTAAAGGACTGCTTTCAAGACACCGCTGGGTACTACACCATTTCACTTGCTGTATGGGAAAGCATGTCACCTTCCAGTGGAGATTGAGCACAAGGCAGCATGGGTGACTAAGTTGCTGAACTTTGACATCAAGTATGCTGCAGAGAGGAGATTGATCCAGCTGAACGAGTTGGATGAGATTAGGCACCACGCCTACGAGAACTCAAAGCTGTACAAGGAGAGGACTAAGGCCTATCCTGATAAAAAGTTCATCTCCAGACATTTCGAGCCAAACGACCAGGTACTTCTGTATAACTCTCGTTTGCAATTGTTTCCTGGTAAATTGCGTTCTCGTTGGTCAGGTCCCTTCACAATCAAAGAGGTCAGACCACATGGAGCTGTCGTGCTGATTAGTCCTACATGCGATGAGTTCACTACCAATGGACAGAGGGTGAAACACTATTGGGCGAAAGCCGAGATTCCAACAGGGCAGATAATGCCTTTGGATGATGCACCAACAGCCTGAATGGCGTTACAGTCAAGCTATTGACGTTAAACGAGCGCTTGGTGGGAGGCAACCCACTGGTGAGTCTGTCTTTGAGTCGTTTTTCCTTTTATTTTCGTTCGTTTTGTGTTTGTGTCAGGATAAACAAGGAGCAACTCGAAATCTCCCTAGTGTCGATCGATACCCCATTGGAATCGATCGACACCAATCGCGAATGTATGGTTCATCAAAGTCAATTTAAGCCTGGTATCGATCGATACCAGGCTGTGTGTCGATCGATACTCGATGTTCTAGCAAGGTAACTTCTTGTTTCTCTTCGTTTCTTCTATTCTTTTGTCTTCTTTTACCTACTATAAGCTAGATAACACTGGGGACAGTGTTGTTCAAGTCTGGGGGAGGTGTCTGCTGACATTGTGTTTTTTTTCTTAGAGTCTGTCATTTTATTGAGTCAAAATCATTTTTATTGAGTCAAAACTTGTTGGAGACGATGATCCTGTGCTTGAACCTATTGATTTTATTTTATTTTTGAGTGCACAGTGTTACAGTATCAGTTCTAGATCGACTAATGAAAAATCCAAAGACTGACCAGTTGACTAGAAAACATCCATGTTTCCAGCAGAGTTCTTATGAAACCTGAGCCAACTTTTGCACTTCATCGATATGGTTAGTGTTCATAGAGCTTGATTCATCATTCATATCTGACAAAGGAACCCATGTGTTTAAAATAAATAGTATTTCTCTCCCTGTTACAAGTTGATAAGTGCATACAAGATGAAATGATTTTCTTCTGAGTAGAGGGTTAGGAAACTTTCCAGCGATCCCATTATTCTACTTAAGAGGGAATGATCACACAAAGGATTGGAAGCGAGGCTAGGATTTTCCTATGATGCCATTATTCGCCTACATCCTTTGATACATAGAGAGGGAAGAACCGGGGATTTGGTGGCAAACACCATCAATACTCGCGTCTCATACCTTGATTTGTATATGCAAAGCTGAAAAGAAAAGAAAGAACATAATAAGAAATAAGTCTGGGGGAGAGAAATTAATACCAAAAAGTGTGAAAAAGGGTGGTTTCTTGTCATGATATCGTATGGTAAAGAATCTAGAAGGTTCTTGAACATTGGCTGCAGCGATGAAACTAGCGATGAGGGTTTTACTTGAACAAAGCTGTGGGATATTGTGTGGAGTCTGGAAAAGCTGTGAATGTCTACGGAGAAGTACATGGTGGTTATATCAAAAGTTGATTAGGTGACATTTGGGTACTTGGAAAGAGGGTCATTTCGATGGTTCATGAACAGGTGAGTCTCCGCATTTTCAAACCTCTTTCTCTGATTTAGGCTTCTATTTGCTTGAGGGCAAGCAAAGACTATGTCTGGGGGAGTGCTATATCATGGTTTTTACCCTATTTAAGCCATGATATAAGTCCTTTTTATAGAGTCTTTATAGTATTTTGGAGTCTTTTAGAGTCTTTTACAGGTCATAGCACGTTGGGAACATTATTGGAAATATTTGAGCTTTCTAGAGAATTTGGAGCAAAGCAGAAGTTCGTGTTGCTGAGAACCCAATATGAAGCCTTGATATCGATCGATACTGGCTAGTATCGATCGATACCCATCGCAGCAAGATACGACCCGCTAGTTTTCCAAGACTTGAATAATTGCAAAAGTGCCCAAAAGTCTTTAATAATTACAAGAAGACCCCAATTCGTGTTTTAGTTTATTTATAGGATTTTTCAGCCACCTGTTTAGGCTATGCTTTATTTTGCTTTGGTTTAAGAGAGAATTTGGTGAGAGAGACAAGTCTGAATCTCCCTTCGTCCGAGATCAGATCTCAAAACCTTTTGTCACTCTTTCTTATTTTCTATTGAGTATTTATTCAAACATATCTATTGATTCAATTTCCATGTCTGAGTAGATCTCTTGTTAGGTTTGGGGATTCTCATAAGAGATTTCTTTGAATGCTAGGTTGATTAGTTATTTAGGGTTCATAATCTGAAGTAGTTCTTCACCTTAAAATTGTTTTCAAAGCTAATTCTAGATTGATCACCTAGAACTTAGATCTTATGATAATTGATTAGGCACGACAATGCGATTAATCACCTGATATAACCTTAGGTGAGCAAATTGATTATTCGCAAAGAGATTTGGTTTAATTGATTTGTGAACATATCAAACTTGAAATTAAGGCTGATTTATTCTTAGAGATTTGCAAAGAAATTTAGGATTCTGAAGTTTAGATTTAGATAGTCCTCGCAACGACAGTTGGTTGATTATACTTTAGTGATTTGAGTTCGAGAACCGTGCGTAACCTGAACCCTAATTAGTTAGTTTATTTTGCATTCATTGATTTCCTGAGAAATATCCCTGAACCTATCTTTTTCCCAACGAATACAACTCGTTTATTACTTTCTGCTTTCTGTTAAACCTGAATTGCTTAGCTTAGCTCGATACTATACAATTTATTGTGTGATTTCTGTGAGTCCTTGTGTTCGACCCCTAACTATATTACAACTACTGCTTTAGTGCTGTTAGGGTATTAATTTGAGCATATCACATAGCAACCCTCACATCGGAGGTTAGGGTGCCAAATCAAGCCGATCTTCAAGGCTTAATGGGTAAAGTTCTCAAACTCGAGCTTACCGAACCACCATGGAGTGCTCGCGCTCTCCAATTACCCGTCTAAAAGGGTAACAAACTTTGAACTTAGTGACGTTAAACAAAGTGCTCTTGGGAGACACCCCAAGCTTACCCTTGTACATATTTCCTTTTATGCTTTTCTTTCGTTGTTAGTTCCTTTTGATGTGTTTTCTTAGTGCGAGTTGGTTTTCGATGGCCATATGGGCATGGAATTATGTACTAAAGTGCTTAGGATGAGGTGATTGAATATGGCATCCCTTGATCCCTCTAGTCCCCTCCATCCTTTTCCAAGGTAACACTCCAAACTTAGTACATAGCATTTAGAATCATATCTTCTTCTCTTCTTTCATGCATTGTTTAACTCTTGCTTAAGCTTCTATTACACAAGGGACTGTGTAATTTAAGTTTGGGGGAGGGTTTGTGTGTTATCTAACATCGTTTTGGTGTTCTTATTTTGCCTTTTGCACCTTGAGTCTCACACATATCATGCATTTTCAATAAATTTGAAAATTTTGAACTTGTGTGCATTCCATATAGGATTGAGTCTAGATGCATAGCATATAAGGTTAGCTTTGCATGAGCATTAGGAGCAATGATAGATTTGTCTTTGTAAAGTGCCTTATTAAGAGCCTAGTCCAATGCCATTGTTGCTAGTTACTTCATGCTTTGATCTCGTGTAGAAATTAAGAATGAACCATGCCTTGATCTCATGTCTTATTGTTCTTGCCTTGATTGAAACAAACCTTGACTTGAATTCAACCTCATCTAAGTGATAACCATAAATTTTCTTGTAAATATTATGTTTGTGCAATCTAGAATGAATTCGTGGATCACTTATACCTACTTGGATATTCTTTCCCCTTTTCACAACTCTTGCTTATCCAAGTAGCCATATCCCATCATTGGAATGGTTTTCCCTACCCTAACCTTAGCCTTCTTTCAAGCCTTTGATATTAGTGTGTGAATTGTGAGGCCTTTCTTTCGAACAAATTTGGCAAAACGTGTTAGGTTTAGGGCGACAAGAGGGAATATTCATGTAGATTTAGCTCCAACATCTCGGAGTTAAACTAGGAATTGGCTAGTTAGGATGGCGGTTCTTGGTTCAAGTTTGGGGGAACGATTTTAGACTTGGTGAACGTTTGAGAATGGATTGTGGAATGGAAAATAAGAAAAGGAGAAAGGAAATAGGGGATCGGATTTGTAGATTGGTTGGTCCAAAAATCATAAGACTAGCTCTAAAAAATAAGATAGCCTCAAAAGATAGAAATGAAAGAATAAAGCCAAAAAGGCCAAAGCGTCAAAGAATGAGAAGAGGCGTGAACGAAAAAACCAAGAAAAGAAGAGCTAGATCACAACAAAGGAGCACCAAATCATGAAAGAACAAGGAAGAAGAAGTAATCCCCGAATGAGAAGAAGGTAAAATGAAAAGACAAGAAGCATGTGGGTTTGAGAAGGCAAAATGCCTCCAGATAAAAAGGGTATCTTAGGATATGGGCACAACGGGTTAGAAGCTTTATGTTAGAGATACTCTAGGCATTTGGGTAGATGAGAATTCTCCCTTGTATGCAAAGGTTGCCTTTTACCTTTAGCATTTTGCTAAAGTTTGTTCATTTCATGAGAGATCCTTGTACCGAATTATCCATGCATGATAATGAGATCACCTTCATCTCATAACCTTACCCTTAGCCAAACGAATTCATTTGATCTTGCATAAACATGATTCACACCTGTTACACTTAATCAATGTCAAGAGGTTGGAAGATATGAAAGTTTATGTAGGTTGAGGTTCGAATGTAAGTCATGCAAGGATAAGTATCGCTAGTCACTTTTGAGTAAGTTGGTTGATCGCATCAAGAAATTTGCAACTTGGACATTGGGCTCGGATTCTTTTTATGGCACTTTTGGATTTGAGCTCCCATTTCTAGTCTTTTCCCATTCTTTATTCTTGTTTGCTTGAGGACAAGCAAAGGTTTAAGTTTGGGGAAATTGATAAACCCATATTTTACATTTTCTAGCATGCATATTATTTGGTGTTTTGTGTCTCATGCATGTGTCTCGCATAGCTTTTATAGCATTTAGGTCTTTATTAGAGTAATAGGTGTTTGCATTAGGTCTTAGTGAGTTTTGCATGCATTTGGAGTATTTTTAGGTGTCTTGGAGACAATTGATGATGTTTGGAGTTATGGAGCATAAGAGGAATGCAAAGCCCATCCGAGACGCCGGAAATATGTAGCTGAACGACGGCCCTCCGAAATGAATCAGCCTTGAAGCTCTTCATAGGAGTTGTAGAGGCGTGAATCATCTGTCTACAGGAGTTAGATTCAGGCCATTTGGACATTTGGTTAAGGAGTTATTTTGGATTTACTGAAGACGTCTCTGCCTGGATGATGAGCTTTCTCTTCACCTGATGCATGCACCGGCCCGGGACAAGATTTCCCTCAGATCCGGCATGGAACTTTTCTTCGGGCAGGGAGAAATCCGGCTCATCGTCCCTACTTGAAACATCCCGGCACACAACCCTCGATGATTTTTCCCTCTTCACCGTCCCGGTCAAGAGCCAGCCAGCACAAGATCTTTCCTTGGGCAGGGGATATACCGGCCCCTCATACCGGCCTGAAGCAGCCCGGCACACAACCTCTTGCTATATTATGGATTTTACCCCTTTTAGACCATGATATAGGTCCTATTTATGGAGTCTTTATAGTATGTTGGAGTCTTTTACAGGTTAAGGTACGTTTGGAGCTTAATTGGAGATATTGAAGCATTCTGGAGCATTTTGGAGCATATGGAGATGCAGAGTCATGCAGAGACGTCAGAAGTTTGGCATTCGTTGAAGAACTTCCCACCGATGGATTGAGCTCCAATTTGGCCACAAGACATATCAATGGATTAGCTTTCATTTGGAAGTGGTTTGAGGCCATTCCAACGGTGCGATCGAAGGTTATGCCAGTTTTCGTGAAGACAGTCTAGTCTGGCGAGCACAGTGTACTGGTGTCGACCGACACCAGTCTAGTATCGACCGACACCAACTGCAGACGGGAAAAACGTGATTTTACAAGTTTAAAGACTCTGCAACTTGATCCAGAAGACTTTAATAATTACCATAAGCCCCAAAATGTGTTTTAGCTTTATAATTAGGTTTTTCAGCCACTTTGGTGGTTATGCTTTGTTCTATGCTTTATTTTACTTTGGTTTTGTGAGAGAAATTTTTGAAGGGAGACAAGTCTGAAACTCTGTTCGTCCGAGAGAAGATTTTGAACCCTCTTGTTACTCTTTCTGATTTATTTGATGACTTATTCAAACATGTTTATTGTTTCAATTTCCATGTCTGAGTAGATCTCTTGTTAGGTTTAGGGTTCTCATAAGGGTTATCTCTGAATGCTAGATTGATTAGTTATTAGGATTCACTATCCGAATTAGTTCTTCACCATAGGTTGCTTGCAAAGCTAATTTTAGATTGATCACCTAGAACTTAGATCTTAGGATAATTGATTAGGCGCAGAAGTGCAATTAATTACCTGATAGAACCTAGGGTGAGCAAAATAACTATTCGCAAAGGAATTTGGTTTAGTTGTTTTGTGAACAAATCAAACCTGATTTAAAAGCTTATTTAGACTTTAGGATTCGCAAAAGAATTTGGAATTCCTAGGATTAGATTTAGATAGTTTTTGCAACGGAAGTTGGTTAATTATATCTTAGTGATTTGAGTTCAAGAACCGTGCTAAATCTGAATCTTGTTAGTTAGTTGATCTGCATTCATTGATTTCCTGAGAAATACCATGAACCTATCTTTCTCCAATTGAATTTACAACCGTTTTAATTTACGTCATGTTTCCAATACCATTAATCGTTTAGCTTGATTCTCACCTATACAATCTATTGTGTGTTTCTGTGAGTCCTTGTGTTCGACCCCTACTATACTGCAACTACTGCTTAGTACTTTTAGGGTATTAATTTGAGCATATCAAATTTGGCGCCGTTGTCGGGAATCAATTCGCCATTAGATTTTAGTCTGAGAATTTCGACCAAGCCCGTCGGTATCGGTCGATACTCTCTAGTATCGGTCGATACTTGTCGTTCTCTTTTTGTTGATATCGATCGACACCAACCAGTGTCGGTCGATACTCAACGTGTTTTTTTGTTACTTGCGTGCCTTGCCTAGTTGGTTTCAGGTGTGAATTTGGAACATGCAAACAGGAAAGCAAAAAAGCCGGCAGAGATGAACAATACAATGATTATGATTCAGGATGCTGCTGGAGCTTTGAGAGACCAAGAGGGTCAATTGTGCAATGAGAGAGGGTAGCGACTTGATGAATCTGGAAATATCATTATCCCTGCAATTGCTGTGAATGCAGGGACCGCTGTGATTAATCGCGGTAGGACGATTGGTGAGTACAACAGGCCTGATCAATTTTATGCCAATCAATCAGCGATTCGCCCTCCTGCTTTTTAGAGGGATGACTTTGAGCTGAAACCTGCATACTTCACTATTGTGGGTCAGCATCTTTTTCATGGTCTTTCTCATGAACATCCTATGGATCACATTGAGAGGTTTGAGGATTTGGTTACAAGCATCAAGTGCAATGGAGTGTCCTATGATTACCTCTTCTGCAAGCTCTTCCCATACTCTCTTGGTGGAGATGCAACTTACT
The DNA here is from genome assembly GCA_030161315.1 of Eutrema japonicum. Lineage (NCBI taxonomy): Eukaryota > Viridiplantae > Streptophyta > Magnoliopsida > Brassicales > Brassicaceae > Eutrema > Eutrema japonicum. The sequence continues at coordinate 26,775,261 of BSQW01000005.1, forward strand.
GGCTGAAGCAATTACCTACTGGGTCGTTGACTACTTGGGAGGAGACAAAGAACGCGTTTATGAACAATTTTTTTGATGATGTGAGATCCGAGGAGCTCAGGAACAAGATCTCTCAATTTTCTCAAGAAGCAACTGAGGGATTTAAGGATGTGTGGATTCGATTTAGGTCGTATCAGAGAGATTGTCCACATCATGGGTACTCTGATGTTCAGCTGCTGGGTTACTTCTTCAGAGGGATTGATTGGAGGTATCAGATGACCTTGGATGCTGCGAGCAATGGGAATTTCAAAACCAGCTATCCTGATGACGCCTATGTGCTTATTGAGAACTTGGCGTCTAGCAATAGCACCAAGAATGCAGACTTTGAGCGGAAGAGGCTCGCTGGTGTAGCTGATGGATCACAGATTGATGGGATTCAGGCCAAGCTCGATTTGTTGCATAATTTGTTGATGGCAGGCAGCAGAAAGCTGTTCGTTTTGCTGAAAAGATGCAGTGGAACATGTTAACTACGTTGGTGGAGATGGATTTCAAGATCAAAGGTATCAATGCCAACCCACACCACCCAGAATTTCTGAAAGCAAGATAGAAGCCATGTTTGAGCAGATTCTTCAAGGACAACATGAGTGGATTGGGGATTTCAATGGGAAGCTGGATTCCTTGTACGTGAATTTGAATGACAAGATTGAGACTCTTAGCATCCAACATAAGAAGCTCGAGACTCAGGTTGCCCAGACTGCTGAAGCAGTGAAGAGGCAACAAGGCTTTCTTCCAAGGAAGAAAGAGAATCTGAGGACGTCTGGTAGTGTAATCACATCAAAGAGTAGAGCAGAGGTGAATTCAGGAGTGAAGAAGAACCCATACGATTACAATTTCACCGATCTTGCCGATAATGACGAAGAGATTTCGGAAATTACCTCTGTGTCGACCGATACCCTCTTGTATCGATCGACACATGTCCAAGAATCTGTCAAGGACGTCTCGAAGGAGCAAGCATCGATCGATGCCCTCCATACATCGATCGACACCCTCCCTGTATCGATCGATACCCACCCAGATACTGCGAATGAGACGTGTATGAGTGTTGACAGACTTCGCAAACCCAAGAAGCTGAATCCTATTCCTCAACACCTCCGATCCCCCATCACTCCAAAGCAGATGCCCGGCTTTGAGAAGATGCTACAAAAGATACCCCACTCGTTCACTTTTGAAGAAGCTCTAGAGGGCTGGCCTCTGCTAAGTCACTTCAAATATTGCAGAGAAACTCTGGAAGAAATTAAGGCACTCTTCATCAAGGCAATAAGCACGTCACTACCGTTGAGGCAGTTGACCAAGAGGGAAGACCCATGAATATTCTCTGTTCCATGTTCCATCTCCGGAGTTGAATTCGAAGAGTCTCTGGTTGATTCAGGGGCTAGTGTCAATGTCATGTCAAGGGCAATTGCAGAGTGTTTGGGAGCTGATATTCGATCTCCCCAGTCATCTATCACATTCACAAACAGTTCCACCTCACTTCCATATGGAACAATCCCTGATTTGCTGGTTAACGTTGGAGATTGCGTGGTTCCTACTAATTTTCAGGTTGTGGAGATGAGCGCACAATCTTGTACGCAGTTGATTCTTGGAAGAGCGTTCATGGCTACGGTTGGTGCCATTATGGATACACCCAGCAAGCACATCTCGTTCTCATACATTGACAAGGAGGTGTACTACAAAGCCATACCTAGAGGAACTCCCACACATATATCTTGCATCACCGTTGTTCCAGGAGAGACGTTGGTAGTTGATCTTTTGGAAAAGCCTCCTGACGGATCTAATACCATCGACGTTCTAGATAGTCCTTCTATCATCACCAAGAACGACGTCAAAACAGCTAAGGCAAAGAAGAAAGTGAAGAGCACAGGAGTAAAATGGGATCCCTCTATGACTTTAATCCCTCAGGAGTATGATGGGGATTCGATTGAGTACAAGGTGAAGTGCAAAGGAACTTCGAAACCATTCTCTAAGGCTCGAGTTCTTCTTACTTCGGAGCTGAAAGAGAAAGGAAAGGAGTTTGTGGAGAGCATGTTGAGAAGAACTCTGACTCTGCAAGTATCTAGCTGTGGAACTTGCTTGGGAGTGAGCTCTCAATATTCATCTGCCTGATCACTTGAGCCAAAGTCAAGCTACTGACTTAAATCGAGCACTGGTGAGTTTGTTTTTGAGTCTTTTTCTTTTTGTTTTTCGTTTTTGTGTCTGTGTCAGGATAAACAAGGATCGAACACAAAATCGCTTGAGCATCGATCGATACCCTGTTGGTATCGGTCGACACCCTAAGCGAATGAGAAAAGCAACGTATCGACTTAAGATTGGTATCGCTCGATACCATGCCGTGTGTCGGTCGATACCCGATGTTCCAGCACGGTATCTTCTTGATTTTTAACAATCCACTTGGTTCTTTTATTTTCTTTCAACAACTTTAGGCTAGATAACACTAGGGACAGTGTTGTTTAAGTCTGGGGGAAGTAGTCGCTGACTTTGTTTTTGTTTTTCTTAGAGTCAATCGTTTTTGAGTCATTCATTGTTTTATTGAGTCAAAACTTTGTCTGAGACTGTGATCTTTTTCTTGAATCCATTGATTTGACCTTGCTCCTAAGTGACCATTTTTACAGAATCATTTCTAGATATACTAATGAAAAATCCAAAGGCTGACTATTTGACTAGAAGACACTCATATTTCCAGCAAAGTTCTTTAAAACCTGAGCCAATTTTTTGCACTTCATCAATGTGGTTAGTACCCATAGAGCTTGATTCATCATTCATATCTGACAAAGGAACCCATGTGTTTTAAAATAATGGTTTTTCTCTCCCTGTTACAAGTTAATAAATAAGATGCATTAAAAGATGAGATGATTTTCTTTTGAGTAGAGGGTTAGGAAAATTTCCAGCGATCCCATTATTGTACTCGGTGAGGAATGATCACACAAAGGATTGGAAGCGAGGCTAGGATTTTCCTATGATGACATTATTGGCCTACGCCTTTGATACGTTGAGAGGAAAGAATCGGGGATTCGGTGGCTAACACCATCAATACTCGCGTCTCATACCTTGATATGTATATGCAAAGCTAAAAAAATAAAAGAAAGAACATAATAAGAAATAAGTCTGGGGGAGAGAAAAAATACCACAAAGTGTGAAAAAGGGTGGTTCCTTGTCATGATATTGTATGGGAAAGAATCTAGAAGGTCTTGGTATTAATCACACCGATGAAACTGGCGAGGATGGCTTGATTGAACGATGCTGTGAAATAATGTGTTTAGTCTGGAAAGCTGTGAATGTCTACGGAGAAGTACATGGTGGTTAGATCAAAAACTGGTTAGGTGACATTTGGGTGAATGGGAAAAGGGTCATTGCAACGTTTCAAGAACATGTGAGTCTCTATGTTTTCAAACCTCTTTCTCTGGTTTAGTCTTATATTTGCTTGAGGGCAAGCAAAGGGTAAGTCTGGGGGAGTTGATATATCATGGATTTTACACCTTTTAGACCATGATATATGTCCTATTTATGGAGTCTTTATAGTATGTTGGAGTCTTTTACAGGTTAAGGTACGTTTGGAGCTTAATTGGAGATATTGAAGCATTCTGGAGCATTTTGGAGCATATGGAGATGCAGAGTCATGCAGAGACGTCAGAAGTTTGGCATTCGTTGAAGAACTTCTCACCGATGGATTGAGCTCCAATTTGGACACAAGACATCTCAATGGATTAGCTTTCATTTGGAAGTGGTTTGAGGCCATTCCAACGGTGCGATCGAAGGTTATGCCAGTTTTCGTGAAGACAGTCCAGTCTGGCGAGCACAGTGTACTGGTGTCGACCGACACCAGTCTAGTATCGACCGACACCAGTCTAGTATCGACCGACACCAACTGCAGACGGGAAAAACGTGATTTTACAAGTTTAAAGACTCTGCAACTTGATCCAGAAGACTTTAATAATTACCATAAGCCCCAAAACGTGTTTTAGCTTTATAATTAGGTTTTTCAGCCACTTTGGTGGCTATGCTTTGTTCTATGCTTTATTTTACTTTGGTTTTGTGAGAGAACTTTTTGAAGGGAGACAAGTCTGAAACTCTGTTCGTCCGAGAGAAGATTTTGAACCCTCTTGTTACTCTTTCTGATTTATTTGATGACTTATTCAAACATGTTTATTGTTTCAATTTCCATGTCTGAGTAGATCTCTTGTTAGGTTTAGGGTTCTCATAAGGGTTATCTCTGAATGCTAGATTGATTAGTTATTAGGATTCACTATCCGAATTAGTTCTTCACCATAGGTTGCTTGCAAAGGTAATTTTAGATTGATCACCTAGAACTTAGATCTTAGGATAATTGATTAGGCGCGGAAGTGCAATTAATTACCTGATAGAACCTAGGGTGAGCAAAATAACTATTCGCAAAGGAATTTGGTTTAGTTGTTTTGTGAACAAATCAAACCTGATTTAAAAGATGATTTAGACTTTAGGATTCGCAAAAGAATTTGGAATTCCTAGGATTAGATTTAGATAGTTTTTGCAACGGAAGTTGGTTAATTATATCTTAGTGATTTGAGTTCAAGAACCGTGATAAATCTGAATCTTGTTAGTTAGTTGATCTGCATTCATTGATTTCCTGAGAAATACCATGAACCTATCTTTCTCCAATTGAATTTACAACCGTTTTAATTTACGTCATGTTTCCAATACCATTAATCGTTTAACTTGATTCTCATCTATACAATCTATTGTGTGTTTCTGTGAGTCCTTGTGTTCGACCCCTACTATACTGCAACTACTGCTTAGTACTTTTAGGGTATTAATTTGAGCATTTCACCTCTCGGCTAAAACCCTTCATCCCGGCTCCATGTCAGGGACGCATCCCGGCCGGGATCGATTCCGACCCAAAAATGTCCGGGTCAAAACCCGGTTCCCCTCTTTTTATTATAAATATTCTAAAACCCTAATTTTATTATATCAAGCTTTTTGTGAGTCAAAACCCCTTCCCCTTTGAGAGAGAACTTGGATTTTGTAAGAGAGATCTTTGAAGTGTATGCATTTAGGTGTTTATATCATTGAATCTCTTACATCTATTTTCTTTTTTTATTGATTATTCAACATTCATCCATGGATTCAACCTCTATTCAAATCGATTTGAGGTTGTTCTTGATGGGTCTTTAGTAGTCTTTTTAGGATCTTGAGTTAAGGTAGATTAGGGTGGTCTACGGTTTGATTAGTGGTGTTTAGGGTTAGATAATCTTATATTTCTTATTGTATAGTGTCCCGAATGCTAGATCTAGCTTGAAAGAGTGGATCTAGATCATAAGGCATTTCATGCACACCAAATGTTTGATTAAATGCTTGATGAACTAGACAAGAGATTTATGCTCCTAGCTTATGATGATAGTTGTCTAGGGTGTATTTTTGGTTGATCTTGTTTGTATTCTTAATACTTGCTAATCAATGATTCACAAATGAAAGTTTGTTAATGAATTAGGTTATTAGCATAGTGATTAGTTGCTTGAAAGAGAATTAGTCAAGATTAAGGATCTTATGCCTAGGAATTAGATTCTTTAAGTGAATGAACAGCACTAATTGGTTTTCGATCACCTTACATCAATAACCTCTTCTCTAGATCCGCTTTTGTTTATTGATTTACATCTTGCTTGCTTTGTGATATGCTCAAATTAATACCCTAAACAGTACTAAAGCAGTTGCTGCAGTATATCAGGGGTCAAACACAAGGACTCACAAAAATCACACAATAGATTATATAGTATAGAATTAAGCCAAGCCAAAAGATGTAATTGAAAGCAGTACAGAAATTAAAATAGTTGTAATTCAATTTGGAGAAATATAGGCCCAGGGTTTTTCTTAGAAAATCAATGAATGCAGCTAAATTAACTAACAGGATTCAGATTACGCACGGTTCTTGAACTCAAATCACTAAAATATAGCTAACTAACTCTCATTGCGAAAACTATCTAAATCTAAATCCTAGGAATTCCAAATCTCTTTGCGAATCCTAAAGTCTAAATCAGCTTTAAAGTTCAGGTTTGATATGTTCACAAATCAATTAAACCAAATCTCTTTGTGAATAATCAATTTGCTCATCTAGGTTCTATCAGGTAATTAATCGCACTCTCGTGCCTAATCAATTATCCTAAGATCTAAGTTCTATGTGATCAATCCAGAATTAGCTTTTAGAACAACCTAAGGTGAAGAAATAATTTAGATTATGAACCCTAAGAAACTAATCAACCTAGAATTCAAAGAAATCCCAATGAGAAAACCCCCAAACCTAAAGTGGATCTACTCAGACATGGAGATTGAAAGCGACATGATTGAATAGATCATCAAAGAAATCAATAATCAACAGGAGTTCAGAGTTGTCTCTCCAAAAACCAAAAGTAGAATCAAAGTATAGAATATAAAGCATACAAAATAAAGCATAGCCTACAAAGTGGCTGTAAAATCCCTATAAATAACCTAAACACGAATTGGGGTCTTCTTGTAAATATCAAAGTCTTCTGGACCAAGTTGCAATTCTTCAACTCTTCATTAAAGTCGCGGGTCGTGTCTGCCTCGATGAGTGTCGATCGATACCAGGGGGTATCGATCGATGCTTGACGTGAAATCGGGTACTCAGCAACACGAACTTCAGCTTTGCTCCAAAATGCTCCAGAAAGCTCCAATATCTCCAATTGTGCTCCAAACGTGTTAAGACCTGTAAAAGACTCTAAAACACTACGAAATAGCACAAAGACTCTATAAAACGGACTTATATCATGGCCTAAAAGGGGTAAAAACCATGATATATCACTTTGCTATTCACTTGTTTTGAATTGGATACTTAACAACAAACCACACTTGTTTAGCTTAACTTGCTATAAGCACCATGCATTCTTAGTGATTAGGATAAATCCCAATTATGGATTGATAACTTCTTATGCTACATCGTATAGGGAATATTGATACCTCCTAGAGAGTAAAAAGTCTTGTATCAAAGCTCACCACGTCCCACCACCACCCGCCCGGCCAATGAGAGCCCCTAACCATCCCCCAAGAGCTCAAAATGTGGTTGGTGCAGGTGATGCCGCCAATGCTCATCAAAATTCTCAAGGGATTCAAGCCCCACCGGTCCAAAGCAACAAATTTCATGGGTTAGCTATGGAAGACCCATTGGATCACATCGACCAATTCGATATGACTTGTAGTCTCACAAAGATCAATGGAGTATCCGAGGATGGCTACAAGCTAAGACTCTTTCCATTCTCCCTTGGAGATAAGACACGTCAATGGAAGAAGACTCTTCCTCAAGGGTCAATCACGTCATGGGACGATTGCAAGCGAGCTTTCCTTGCCAAGTTTTTTCTCCTTCAAGGACCGCTAAGTTGAGGAACAACATCTCGAGTTTCACACAACGTGGAAATGAATCCTTCAACGAAGCTTGGGAACGTTTTAGAAGCTACACCTCTCAATGCCCACATCATGGCTTTTCCAACGCCTCTCTATTAAGTACCCTCTACCGTGGTGCTTTACCCAAGATAATGATGCTTTTGGACACGACTTCTAATGGAAACTTCTTAGCCAAAGATGTCGATGAGGCCATGGAGCTCGTGGAGAACCTAGCTCAAAGCGATGGAACTTATGGGGATGATTATGACCGGGATACGAGGACGACTAGCGATTTTGATGAACAAAAGCGGTCTAAAGAAATGAAGATTCTCACCGAGAAGATGGACGTGGGGATGGTAGATGGTGATATGGTGATGGGAATGGATGTGGGGATGTTTGGGAATGGATGTGGGGATGTTTGGGAATGGTTTGGAATCGATCGCGGATCGAACGGAGTCGATCGGGATCAGGATGGGGCTGGTCGCGAGTCGTAGGGTTGCAGCCGCGACCATTGGCAAGCTTGCCGTGGGTCGATTGACCACGACCGCGGCCAAGGGCTAGCTCGCAGCGGGTCTGGCTTGTGCAGCCGCGGTCGAGCTTCTTCATGCGGTCAAGTATTTCCTTCCGGTTTGGGTTGGACCGAGCAACTTCGAACCGTGTCTCCATCTTTTTGTCTTTTCTGTTTTTTTTTGTTTTTTTGGGTTTTTTTGGTGTTTTAGAAAACTGAAAACTAAGAAAAGAAAAAGTTAGTAGAAAAGGAAAGAAAAACTAGAAAGAAAATTGTACCTAAAATGGGTTGCCTCCCATTGAGCGCTTTTGTTTAAAGTCGTTTAGCTCGACGTTGGTATCGAGGTGAGCTTAGTCGTAGAAAGACAGTGTCTTACGACAAGTCTTCTTTGATCTCCTTTTGGTTTCCTTGTCATTTAAATCATCACTCCATAGTGAATCGGGATCGGGGTCTTTGGCATTGAAGTGACCTTCCCTCTTGGGATTGAGTGGGACAGCGGTGTAGAACACATCTTTGTCGATGTTTGCAAAGGAAACTCGTTGATTTTGCCAATCCATGATGGCTCCAACGGTTGACAAAAACGGCCACCCTACGATAACCGGTGTTGAATCAACTTTTTTGTCTTGACAATGTAGAAATCGACGGGCACTATGCAATCTCCAATCCTTATTGGCATATCATAGGCGATCCCCTTTGGTGTGAGACAAGTCTCATCGGCCATGCTGATTTTTGTCCGGATATGGTGTATGTGCTTAATACCGATGCGCTTTGCGGTCGATTTTGACATGATGCTCAAACAAGCTCCAGAATCACAAAGAACGTTCTTAAATTCAAGTTCACGTATGCTACAAGTGGTAAGGAACTGGTCTTGTTCTTTAATTTTATGGAGACTCCTAACGGGTTTTCCGTTTATGGCATTGTCGAAAAGATCTTCTATCTCCGTTAGGGACTCCTTGCTTTCACAAAAGAAATGACCAATCATATGATCCATGTAAGCTCTAGCAAAAGTAGTACCTCTAGATAGATTATGGACCACGTTGTTAAATTCCTCTAACTACTCTCGGCTTATCTTGTTTGGGTACTCTCGGTACTTCTCGGGATGGTAGATTCAGATAGCATGGGAAGCAGCATAGGGTGTTGTTGAACGTCTCTCTCTCATGAAATATGCGTGAATGTCTTCCTTGCTCTCATTGATGTAGCGGAAGAAAGCGTATATAGGTCCTTTTTCCCAAACTTCTTCGAAGGAGGTGTACATCGGGATTGATTTCACAAATCTATTAAACTTGATCAATCTCTCTCGGGAGATGCATTTTTTCCTTGGCTCTTCCGGTATTGGACTTGGTGGAGGTGTTGCTTCAAAGGCTGAGTAAGGCATATAGGGCATGTAGATCCTCCTTGTTGGGCTCCTTTGAAGTGTTGTTGATGAAGAGAATGAGACTTCTTCATGAGCTTGAATCACCTTGAAAGGTGCATATAAATCAGGTTCTAGGTCGCTTGGAGGCTCATCCTAAGTTTGAGTGTCAATGGAGAATGCAGCTTGCTCGAGAGAAAGTGTTCTGGACTCAAATGGTTCATGGATAGACGAGCAGAGGCTGGCTGCGGGTCTGGAGGAGGCAGGTGTGGTTGCGGGTCCGGTCGCTGCACCCACGGCGGAGGGAGGGCTGGCCGCGACCGGAGAGCTCGCGCCAGTGGTGAGAGGAGTCCCTGGGGACTTGTTCAGTTCATCGTCTTCTTCATCTCCTTCGATGTGTTCCTCCTCTAAAGGATCATTTGGCTTCTCTTCCATGTCAGGGACATGTACTTCAAGTGTTGTATCATGCTCCTCATGATCGTTAGATAGTTTCTCCACTTTCTCTTCTACTTTTTTGATAGCATAAATGAGTCAGTTTAGTGTAAGATCGAGCTCTCTCATTTTGTCCTCAACTTCTCGTACTCTTTCCCACAGGTCGAGGGTATAGTTGTAGGTGGTGTTACTGTTGTCATTGACGGAGTTATCCAAATCATCAAGCTTGTAGTTCAAAGTACGTACCCCATCATTAGCATCATGTCAAAATCGACCTGTGTGGTGAGCGCAAGATGGGTCATAGTAACCCCGCTCGTAGTAGAAATCTCGCTCCAAAGGCGAGTTCATGTTTCAAAGCCTGAAACGAACAAAAAAAACCAAAAATCAAATAGAAAAAGTTCGTTCTAGAGTCGTTCTACTAACCTCTAAGGTGTGATAGAAACTGTAGCGATCTATCCCCGGCAACGGCGCCAAAAACTTGATGCGAATCGGATTCGTCTCCGAAACTTTAGGTCTTAAATTTATAAACCTTAAAGCCTGCAAGTGCACAGATGTGCGTTGTAGTACTTGAGGTATCGATCCACAGGGAGAGGGCGTTGTTCTATGAGACCTTAGACAATGTATAGTAAATAAACCTAGAACGAATATATTTTTATAGGGTTTTTGTAGAATTGTAAAGAACGAAAAACGGAAAATTTCTACTAAACTATTTCTAAGGAAATCGATGGCTACTTTAATCTAAGGGAATCTAATTTCTAATCTAACACTAAGAGACTCTTAACCTAATCCTAAGAAATTCTAAGACTAACCTAATACCTAAGAAAATCGACTACTAACCTAAACCTAATGAAATCAAGAACTAAACTAGTTCTACGGACTCTATTGCTAAACTACACTACTAGAGACGGTTGTAACTATTCTACAAACGTTGTTGGGTCGAGAGGAATATCTCGGGGTATGCTCGATTTAATCAAACGCCCCCTAGCTCATTAGCAACCGGTGTTTATAGATTATAACTCCACGAACAAGATAAAATAATGACGTAGTCTACTCCCGTACAACCTACGTCCTACAATCTATTCACTCAACCAGTAACTTTCGTCTCTGCCCGCGCGTAATATTGTTATTTGCTAGTGGGTCCATAGGTTCACGGCACGCCATAAGTATACTTTCGAAATATTATGACTCGCACGCCTTGTGGATGAATTTTGCTAGTGATTAGATCCAACACTTTCGTGGTTCTAAACTCCCTTTATCAGCCTCTAGTTCATGACACTAGATTCATGCATTAACGACTTTCCACAAGAAAGAGCTGTAGAAATCGACTAAGGTTTGCCGAGTGAAATCCTTATCGAACATAGAATTCCCCTCGATAATCCTTTAAACCCAACAATCTAAACTACTCACACCTACTGGAAAAAGACATGATTAAATTGAACTTGAGATTGGTGAAGAAGCCCCACGAATTCAAGAACTAAGCTCGGTGAGAAACCTCCTCACCAATCCCGAGAATCTCAATGCAAGACTACAAGAATGAAAGCAAAACTAGTGTGTAGAAGGTTCTCCCCGAAATTTCTGTCTAAAACAAGTATTTATAGGTCTTCAACATGCTTGGGTCGTTTTAGGGTTTGACGGGAAAAGACGGTTTTGGTCTAGGGTTAAGAAATGACTCGTCTTGGGCGGAAATGGGCTTGGCCGCGGGTCCATTGCTTCTAGCCATGGCGAACTGGGCTATGTCCGCGGGTGGAATGTCTCCAGGGGCTGCTGAGTGGTGCATGGCCGCGGGTCCGGCTTCTCGACCAGCGGTGGACTGCTTCTTCGGGCAGCTTCGTCGGTCTTCAGTGCTTCGGGTATAATTAAGGATCTAACCGTTGGATTGTCTCCAATGCACTTGCATTTGAAAGCTGGTTGTCTCTACTTTGCTGTGTCCAAATTTGGTGATGATCAGACGGTAAAAAGGTCTTATTTGATTGCAAGACTTCTTGACGGTCCAAGTTTATCCAAAAATATACTTTTGTTTCGGAATTGACTCTTTTATCCCGAGTTACCTGAAAAGAGTCTTAAAACTGCAAACATGCGAAACCCGTAATAAAAACATAGAAAATTAAGTGGAACACTTATTAAAGTGTTCTAAAATATATAGCGAAACGGGTGAAAATACGGTGTTATCAGCCTCCTACGTGTAACAGAAGATCTGTGATGAAACCATGTGAGATTGTAGAAGAAGTCTCTCCAAACTACATAGGTATCTTAGAGGATTTTATGTCTTCAATCCCCAACTTCTTTGCTATTTCTTTCGACATGATGCTTATGTTGGATCTTGTATCACACAAAGTATCCTTGAACTCAATTCCATTGATGATGCAAGGAACAACAAACTTCCTCGGATTATCGACTTCCTCGAATGGCTTTGTCTTTTAACCTCCGAATGATTCCATGGGTAAGTTTCTTGTTCTGGTCTTGTAACCAAGTTAACATCCTTATGAGGCGGTGCAGGGGTGGGCATGAATTCATCTTCATGGGTAGAGATGTTGATACAAAACGTTTCAGCCTTAGCTTCTTCTTACTTCTTCACATCCTCCTTTGTTTGAGAAATTTGAACATCTAGCTTGTTCACATGGGAAGATAAGAATTTATACTTCTTGAAACCTCTATTAAAAGTGTTATCTATCTTCTCTTGCATGTCCTTATTGACTTTCCTTAGATCTTCACGACATTTCTTTACGGAAGCTATGTGATTACTCTCTTATTGAACCATAGGCGAGATGGCTCGAAAGTCTTGAGGAAACATGGGCTGCTGCATTGGCTCATCATTACCTTGAAAATACTCTTGCTTAACTTGGAATTGAGTACCTTGAGCCACGTTTTGCTGAGGGTAGAATAGGTATTTAGAGTTCTGAAAATCTTGAGTGAAATTTTCATTACCGAAATTCTGGTTTTCTCCATCAATGTAATTCATCTTCCTTTGTCTCTTCAATGAAAAATCGTCCATGAACTCTTGCTTAGATTCACACTCCTCTTTTTACTCTCGAGAAGCTGAGCAACCATCATCTTTAACTCCAAAATTTATGTACACATTGGATTAGTATTGACGGTTTGAACTGTCTCGTCGTATGAGTAATGGTTGTTGTCACTTGCTGCCAAGTTCTCTATCTAGGTCTTTGCATCAGCTACTGAGTTTTTCATGAAGTCCATGTTGCTTGCTGTATCAAGGCACATCTTGTACTCACGCCTAATGCCTTGATAGAAGATGTTCCACAATCTACCATCCGAGAAACCATGTTGTGGACAGTCTCTCGCATACTCTTTGTAACGGTCCAAGGCTGCATATAATGGTTGGGTGGGACCTTGTTGAAATTCTGAGATTTTGATTCTCATCCGTTCCAATCTATCTTTCGGGTAAAAGTGTTTCAAGAAAGCTCTCTTGCACTGATATTCATATATTTTACATGCTCTAACTTGCATTTTAGTTAGCATTTTTAGTTACCAGCATGCGTCTTTCATAGTTCTGATAGAATTTTAGTTTAAATTAGAGTATTAGGTATTTGCATTAGGTCATAGTGAGTCTTGCATGCATTTGGAGTGTTTTATAGGTGCTTGGAGTCATTTTGGAGAAGTTTAGAGTAATGGAGCAAAAGGACCATTCCCTAGCGTCTGAAAGAACTGGCAGGACGAAGGATCCCCGACCTGATTCAGCTTCAATGGCTGTCATAAAGGTTGTAGCCAAGAGAGTTAGCTGACTATATGAGGAGGTTTCAGGTTAGTCGGACATATTGTTCGTGAGATATGGCCGTTTTACCGAGACCATTCCACTGGAGAGTTCCACCGGCTTCACCCAGCCCGGTATGAAGAGCTTCCCGGGACAGGAGATCCACCGGCCAGCTCCAATGGCCTGATCATGCCCGGTGTGAAGACCTTCCCGGGACAGGAGATCCACCGGCCACCTCATGCCTGATGCCAAGCTTCAGGACGCAACACACCGGCCTTCTCCTGCCCGATGTAGCTGCCCGGTGTGAAGAGCCAAACGAAGACAAGGACTACACCAGCCACCAGCACCGGCCACTTCCCACCCGGTGTGAAGCCGCCGAACCAGAAGACCCAGACCCGATTGGGTCAAGACCCGGTTTGTTCCGGGTTGACCCGGTCGCCAACCTTTTACTATAAATACCCCTAAACCTAATTTCTAGTGATCTATTCTATTTTCTAAGGCAAAAACCCCTTTTGGTGATTTGCTAAGTATTTTGTAAGAAGATCTTGGTTTTTATTTATGCAATCTAAGTTTTATTAATCTAGTTTCATCTTTCTTTCTTTAATCTTTCATTTCCATAATCACTTAATCATGGGATCATTAATCTCTCTTATGAGATTTGAGGGTCTTATGATGATTAGTGAGTAGCTTATTTTAAAGCTCATGGGTGAGGTAGATTAGGTGTCTTCTTGAATGGTTAAGGATGTTTAGGACCTAGTACATGTTCTCCCTCTCCTATCTGTAGCTCTTAATGCTAGATTAAGCTTGGAAAATCAAATTTAAACCATATGGCATTTCATGCACATAAGGTATTTGATGAAATGCCCCTACAAGCTAGATAAGCGATTTTACTTGTTTAGCCTAAGGGATTAGTTGTCTAAAGAGTATTATGGCCATTGGAATTTGATATTCATGCTTGTTAATTAGTTTTTCACAAATAGAAATTTTTACTTGATTAGTTAAATAAACAAAGTGATTAAGACCATGGAAATGGATTAGTCTTGTTTTGACATTCTAAGCCTAGGGAGAAATGCTTTTTGTGTTAATTAACATCCTTGATTAAACAATGAAGTCACCTAAGTCAATAACCTCACTCTAGAGCTTGCTTTAATCATTTATCAATCTCCATTTGTACTTGTTAACTTGTTTACTTATTTGCTTTGCTTGAATTGAATTAGGATTGATAGAATTGAAACTAAAACCAATCTTGTTGCTTAACTTAAGTAGTTCTATGTATTCTTGGTGTTTTGGAACTTAACCCATTGGATTCGATACCTCTTATACTACTTAGTATCTAGAGAATTGATATCTAGAAAGACCGAAAAGTCCATTATCAATTTGGTGTCGTTGCCTATTGGGTTTAGCTTTCAACATTATGATTTTAGATCTTCTTAAGATTAAGCTTTCTTTCACTCTTTGTTGCTAGCTCTCTATTCAAGGAGTATGAATACTCGTTCTAGAGGCAACGACAACCTAGTTGAACCTATAGACGACATCAACCTCTTGGAACGAGGACGTAGACCAAGGAGAGAAAGAGGCTGAGTTCAAGAGGTTACCGATTTGGGTATGGAAGACCTTGAAGATATTC
Source organism: Eutrema japonicum (assembly GCA_030161315.1). NCBI lineage: Eukaryota > Viridiplantae > Streptophyta > Magnoliopsida > Brassicales > Brassicaceae > Eutrema > Eutrema japonicum. Next base: position 26,790,289 of record BSQW01000005.1, read on the forward strand.
CGATCGGTGACATACATGACAACATGCAACCACGACAAGGTGGCAATGGAAACCACCCCGCACAAGGTGGCAATTGAAACCATAATGCTCAAGGTGGCCAAGCTCACCACGTCCCACCACCACCCGCCCGAGCAATGAGAGCCCCTAATCATCCCCCAAGGGCTCAAAACGTGGTTGGTGCAGGTGATGCCGCCAATGCTCATCAAAACTGTCAAGGGATTCAAGCCCCACTGGTTGAGAACAACAACTTCGAGGTGAAGCTCGGCTTGATCAACATGGTCCAAAGCAACAAATTTCATGGGTTAGCTATGGAAGACCCATTGGATCACATCGACCAATTCGATAGGATTTGTGGTCTCACAAAGATCAATGGAGTATCCGAGGATGGCTACAAGCTAAGACTCTTCCCATTCTCCCTTGGAGATAAGGCACATCAATGGGAGAAGACTCTTCCTCAAGGGTCAATCACGTCATGGGACGATTGCAAGCGAGCTTTCCTTGCCAAGTTCTTTTCTCCTTCAAGGACCGCCAAGTTGAGGGACAACATCTCGAGTTTCACTTTGTTGGCGACTTTGAGGACACACAAGGCTACCAAGAGGAAGAAAGAGACGTGGGTACACAAGAAGAGATGAATTACGTGGGTAATCAAGGCTACCAAAGTGGCGGTTTCAACAACAACAACCGCAACCACACAAACTTCTCATATCGCAATCCCAACGTCGAAAACCCTCAAGACCAAGTTTATCCGCAACAAAAGACCTTTGTGACGTCCAACCATGCTCAAGGTTCAAACTTCCAATAACAAGCTTTTGCTCCAAAGAACACTTTTAATGGGAACCAAGGTGGTTTTCAACCTAAACAATTGTTTCAACCACCCGGTTTCACGCAACAAGTCCAAGGCACCACGACCACAACTCAAGACCTTGATTTGAAAGCCATGGTTCAACAAATCATCCAAGGTCAAGCAAATGGGGCAATGGACATGAGAAAGAAGATGGCAGAGATCCAGAACAAAGTGGATTGCTCCTACAACGGTCTTAACTCCGAGCTTGAGACATTGAGCTCCAAGGTTAAGCACCTTGAAGGCAAGAGTGCTCCCTCCTCATCGCAATCTCAAAGTTCCTTACCCGAAAAAGCATTACAAACCCCCAAGGAGTATTGCAATGTTATATCCTCCAATGATGATCATCAAGCCGCTGTTAGAGAAATTGAGCTTCTACTTTATGGTCCACAAGTCGAAGAACCATCCCCTAGAGATGTTCCCTTGAAGCTCAATGAAGACATTGAGGAACAAGGTGGGGTGACCTTTGGGAGTGATGATGACGTAATTTTGAATGAGGAACAAGCAATTCCAATGCAAATGGAAGTTGAGAAAGCTCCTTGCATTATATCTTCTCCATATGAGCCCCCACTTCCATTTCCCGGTCGTATTCTCACCAAGGCACAAAAGAAAGTGCTCGTAAACTTCAAGGCCAACATGGACAAGATTGGAGCGCATTTGCCTAGTGTGAGTGACTTGTCTCAAGTTCCACAACATCAAACGTTCATCAAAAGCATACTTGAGAACCGAGAGAAAGTGGAAGAGCTTATGGCGGTCTTTGATTCACCAAGCACAACAAGGATTGAGCCTAAGTCTCTCCCCAAGCTTGGGAATCCCGGTAATTTCTCCATCACTTGTTCTCTTGGAAACTTGAAGTTAGATGATGCCTTGTGTGACTCGAGATTAACCGTGAACGTCATATCCTTGGAAATGGCCAAGAGTCTTGGGATTACTAGAATTGAAGACTATCCCTCCACCATCACGTTTGGAGACTCATCTTCAAAGAAACCGTTCGGCATTGTTAAAGATTATCCTCTCAAGGTTGGAGAGTGTCTTGTACCAACAGACTTCATTGTCATGGAGATGGGATAAACCAAAAAGATTCCTCTCCTTCTTGTGACTCCATTCCTTAATACCGCCGGTCCAAGCATCGACTTCACCAGCAAGAAGGTAGTACTCAAGAAGGTGAATGACAAGGTCTTCTACACAATCGTGCCTTTTTCTACCGCGGTTTGTGGCACGATCACTTGTGAGATAAATGGGGATGAAGCTCCAAGAGTCGAGTATGTTGGTATTTGTGCAATAGTGGGTTATGGTGATGATGAAGAAGCTCGTGCATTGGACAGTTATTGCCTAGGATCCCTCTTCCAAACCAAGATGGAGAATGAGGTTCAAAGTAGCACGGTTGCTAAGAAGAGGGCAAAGACCAATGCCAAGGTGAAAAATGAGCTAAGTATGCTTGATGGGTCTAAGTCTGAGCTAAGCCAATCTTTCACCATGACTCTCACCAACCTTTCACCATGACTCTCACCCCTTTAAAACATCAAGACGGGGTGATTGAGTACAAAATCAAATGTGAAGGACGGTCCAATCCCTTTGCCTCGGTCAAGGCAATCCTCACGCCGAAGTTCAAATAGAAAAGGGAACCCGATCTTCAAGAGATCATGAACACGTTCCTTAGGCTAGAGCTCAAGGATCCACCTAGGAGTTCCACCACTCCTCCTCTCTCACCCGCCTAAAAGGGTAACAAACGTCGAGCTTAGTGACGTTAAACAAAGCGCACTTGGGAGACATTCCCATGTCTATCTTTGTAAATACTTTCTCTCTTTTTAAATGCTTTTTAATGTTTTTGTTGAGTGGTTTCAAGGTTCTTGATAGTCTCACGGTCATGGCAAGCAACAACGGTGTTCAATGTTGGAGCTCAAGTACCTCTCCTAATAGATCACTTCACCACTCCCTTTTCTCCAAGGTTTGACACATTGTGTCATTTGACCTTGGGTGTTGTTTTCTTATTTTTCTCTTTCCATAATTGAGTCTCATGCATAGAAAAACCACAAAATTTTGAAAATTTTGAACATAAAAAGAAGCATCTAGTTACTCATGTTAAGATTGAGTCTAGATTCTAGGATTTGCATTCATACGCATTCGAAGCAATGATGAATTTGTCCTTGTAAAGTCGTTAGATGCATTTGAACAACTCGAAAGTAAGGACTTACCATACTTGGATCATATGCATTGGTGGTTTCGTCTTGGTTAGCTTTGAATTGAATCCAATCCTAACTATTTGAACCATTAATTTTGACTTGAAATTATCATATTTATGCATTGAAAAATGGACTCATGGTTACCAAAGACATACTTTGGCTATCTTCTTCCTTTTTACCACTCTTGCTAGTCCAAGTAGTCGTTCCCCACCTTTGGTACGGTTATCCTCACCCTTAACTTACCCTCCTTTCAAGCCTAATCCTTTTGTGAGTGTTGTGAGGCCTATATTTTTCGAATGAGCTTAGCAAAAAGTGTTGGGTTTAGAGCGACAAGGAAAAGCTTTCATATAGAGTTAGCTCGTTCATCGTCGTGCTAAACATAGGTCAGGCTAGATAGATGGGGTGTTTGGGGTGGAATGAAAAGAGAAAGTCTTGGGCGTGCAAAGCACTAGGAAAGGTGAAAACAAGGAAAAGAGTTGGACAAGAAGAAGGGAAAAAGCTAATGTTTGAAATGGTTGGCAAGGAATATTTGATATAGCTCTCAGTGATAAAGAAAAGATGGTCTCTAGCTACAAAAAGAAGAAAAGATGCCAAAAATGGCTAGTGCATCCAAAAGATGAAGAAAGAGACTATGTAAGAAAAGCAAAAGTTGAGCTAAAGAAGAAAAGGAAACGATCTAAGCCATTTGATTGATCGAAGATGAAGAAGAATTGATGAGATAGTGTGGTTTATGAAATGCAAAATTGTCTTGAAGAAATGGTAGCTTAGGAGTGATCTTCATGGGGCTCAGAGGTAAGGGTTGCAATCATTTGGGACATTGGGTAGATAGAAGTCTATCCTTGTATCCATCAATTGCTTTTTACCCTTAGAATTTTGCCAAAGTTCATTCATTCGTTAAGAGATCCTTTGATATCCTTTAGAAAATTAATTATGATTATTTATATGTTTTTTAAATGATCGCGTTTTTATTTTTTGTAGGTCTTACGGAGGATTCGATCAAGACCGTCAGAGGGGTACTGCCGCAGGTCCTAGCCAGGGTACTGCCGCAGGTCCTAGCCAGAGTACTGTTCTGGACACAAAGAGTGTAGCTCAACCGAGGATCATGACCATCGAGGAGCTCATTATACAGCCGGGACGAGAAGTAATCAAAGTTCCTGATCCGGAACTCCTCATTCCGAGATCTACTTGGTAATAAAAAAAAATTCTTAATTAATGATTTTTTGGGTTTGATAACCGTTTTTTAATTTGTTTTTTCATAGGTTTGGAATCTCCCGGAATGGCATTAGCAAGTCGATTCTGAAGATGTTGCACAGCATCCTCGACAAACCATACACAGAATTTTTCGATATTCCGTCAGACGAACAAAACATGTGGTTTCGTACGTTTGCGGTAAGTAAATCTTTATTTATTTTTGTAATATATTTTGAGATTTTGTTAACATCTATATTTCTATTATTTTTTGTAGCAAGAGTTTAATTGGAAGCATACGATCACAATGACGGTGGAGACGGAATTTTTGTCGGAGGCTAGGACGCAATTCTCGCACCACATGAACGAGTGGAAGAAAGCTTGGAAAAGGGGGAAAGATAAGCCAAAAGGCTTGAACAAGGATGTGTATACGGACTACATCCCGTATTGGCAACAGCAGAAGACCGTAGCTCTATCTCAGACTAACTCCAAGAACCGGAAGAGTCGCCGAAACGGGAAGGGCGAAGCTATCCACAACAACGGGGAAAGAGCTTCAAGACAACCGAAATTGAAATGGTAAGTATTTTTGCGGTTTTTAGTTCTTTTTTATAACAAAACAATTATCTTTAACGGTTTTATTTATTTTGTAGACAGATGAATACGGTGAAGTTCCCGATCACCTGCAAGTGATGGTGAGGACGTACACCAACAAGAAGACGGGCCGAATTGACGATGGAGCCATCAGGGAGATCGTCGAAAAGCTGACGAAGGTGCAAGACGAGGTTCTCATCCAGAGATCGCACGACGGCTTCACCGGATCCAACGAAATCACTCGGTCCGAGGTGAACAACCTAGTCCTCGGGGTAAGTAAAAAATATAGATTATTATTTCAATTTAGATAATTATTTGTTAATAAAAAAATTCTAATGTTTTTTATTGTTTTCGTAGAAGGTACCCGTTAAAAAAGGTCGTCGGTCAGGATTGGGTAATCTTGCGACCCAACGTGCATCTTCTTCGGCCGGTTTCTCGACGGATCCAGAACTTATCCTGCAAAATGAAGAGCTCAAGGAGAAGGTCACGGTTTTGGAGTACGAGCTATCGACTCAGAAAACGAAAAGCGACAAGATGGACGAGTGGTTCAAATCGAAGTTCGATGATTACCCGTCGTTTTGATTTCGTTTTTTTGTGTGTAATCTTTCAACTTTCAAAAAATTTAAAAAACTATGTTATTTTGTAACTTAATTATATAATTAATTTTCTATTTTCGTTTAAAATTATTTAATTTAATAAATAAATTATTCCATATTTTATTTTTTAAAAAATATTACAAATTTAATAAATTAAGTTTCTACTTTCGTTTTGATTTTTTAATCCGTCGGAAATCCCTCGCAATTTTCCGAGGGATTTCCGACGGATTGAGGATCGATATCTCTAAAATTGTGATCGATCGATCCTCAGTCCGTCCGAAATCCCTCGCAATTTTCCGAGGGATTTTCGACGGATTGAGGATAGATCGATCTAAAATTGTGATCGATCGATCCTCAATCCGCCGGAAATCCCTCGGAAAATTGTGAGGTATTTCCGACGGATTGTACCCTCGGATTTGTCTGAGGGATTTCCGAAGAAATCTTCCGGACGGACAAGTCCTCAGAAATCCGTCGGAATCATCCCCGACGGGTAATGCCTCGGAAAGCCGTCGGTAAATTCTCCCTCAGAAATCCGTCGGAAATTTTCGAGGGATTTCCGACGGATTTTAGTTTCTGACGAAATAGAACCAACCGCTAAAATCCGTCGAAAATCCCTCGGAAATGGCCATTTCGACAACTTTGAGCTCATATCAGGATACTCAAAAACACTGATTGGGAGGTGCATGATTCCCAAGATGCAGGATATGAAGGTATTGCTTCATATGCTCCCACGAATTCTAAATGATATGATCATGGATGAGCAGCTTGAACCAGATGCCGAGGGAACCGAGAGAAAGCAAGCTGAGGTTTATTCCGAGGGAAAGCAAGCTGAAGGAACCGAGGGATCCGGGGGAATTCTAGCTGAGGGCGATTTTTGTGCAACGAAGAGAGCTAAGGAGAATTGGATTAGCTCAACAACTACAACAACAACAATAGTTGATCCAGGCATTACAAGAAAGAAGAACAGCAATTGGGTTTGTGATCACTTGCACTCTTTTTCCCTTCGTCAAGGTTTTTTCCAATGGGTTTACATGACAAGGTTTTTAATGAGCCAAGTGATTCACAATCTGTCCAGCCCAATTGTTGTGAACTTCCCAAGCCCAATAACAAGTCCATTTCGTGGGTGACAAGAAGATCAAGAGTCAAAAAATTTCAAATTCAAACTCTAATTTATTTCTTTGTCATTTTCGAATGAGAGTAGTTTTTTTCTCTCTCCTTCATGCAAGTCTTTTGTTTTTCTTTAAAACCTTTGTACTCTCATTTTTGAAACTCATCTAGTCTTTTTATCTTGTTGTTGGTGAGTCATATCCAGCAAAATCCTTTGATGATTTCGGTGAGTCATATCCGAAAGAATCAAAGCGGAATATCAAGGGCTTTTCTGCAACCCTTGTGAGACCATTCAATCCACGTCCCTTGAAGCAATTGTGTTGCTTGCATGGCTTATCCAAAAATTACCCAAACCATAGAGTGAGAGTCCTTGGGAGGATCGTGTCACTAAATGTGGAGGACATAGTAGCTGCAGCGGATTTGGGAATGGCCAGGTTTCAATTCGATTTCGACAGAGAAGAAGATATTTCAGAGATAATGAAGATGGAGCCATTCCATTTTGATTACTGGATGATCTCACTAGTACGGTGGGAACCTAATGTGGATTGCAGATATCCTTCGGCTATCAAATTTTGGATACGGGTTATGGGAGTCCCTCTCCATTACTGGGCTGATCAGACATTCCGCAGCATCTGCGAAGCATTGGGTGAAGTGAAGGAGGTGGATCTAGATAGTGGCAGAGTGCAAGTGGTCTTAGACGGTTTCAAACCACTATGTTTCGATACATCGTTGGAGTTTCATGGCGGTGAGGAGACAGTCATCACATTACGGTATGACCGGCTATTCGGGTACTGCAGGATTTGTTTTAGCCTCTGCCACGACCTATCCTTGTGTCCTCGACGTGAGGGAAGGGTAGAAAACTATGAAAACAACTTGGAGGAACCAAAACAGGGATTGAACGTGGTTAGTTACAAAGCTGCGACTATATTAAGGTATGGGTGACAATTTAGTTCAACAACAATCTAATTTTTTCAGCAAACGTAATCACGAGCTGGATAAAGGAAAGGGAAAGGTCCAAGAATCCCAAGATGCAGCGGTTCATAATCATATCGGCAAGGAGCATCGTTATGGTCCTTGGAAGGGTGGTAGAAGATACAGAGACAGATGCTCAAAATCTTCTTCTTCATTCGGTTATTTGCCACCTAAGGAGTTGACTAAGAGGTATGCGATGTCTACTTCGGGGTTAAATGAGTTGAGATCATCAGACGTGGGGATGCTTTTATCGTATCAAGAGAGGATGATGCTGTAAGCTTTTCACAGCAACAACTCAGTGCAAAACCAGGCTCCAAATGAAGGTGTAGTCCTAGAGACTAACGGTGAGGCAGCACCAGTCACCGGAAAGAACATTCGTAGAAGCATTCTTTTCGAGAATGATGTTAATGATTCAACTATGGTGGAGAGTACTAAAGGTAATTTTTCTAAAAATTAAATCCCATCGGAAACGAGTATTAGTGCTTCTGAGTTGTTATTCGTGTCTACGAAAAATACGGTTGGATATGAGGATGTAGTGGAACATGGAACTAATGATGAAGGGATTTTTTAGAGTCTTGGTGATGATATGGAAACAATGGAATGTATTCTTGAAGGGGCTGATCTGATGATGGTAGAGGAAGTTGATACTGGCTTGTTGTTAGAGACGGATCAAGGTACGGATATCATGAAGATTGAGGATAAACCATGTCATGCTAGGGATGAGAAATCAGGTGATGGGGAGGGGATCACAAATGTCAAGCGGAAACATGTAGTCAAAATTACGAACAATTTGATTGGTGCTGGTTCAAAAAATGAAGATGGTGCAGGGTATCATCTCTCTAAGGAAGAAGGTGCTACCAAAGACCTCGGGACGATTCGGTGAAGTCCATCATGCACTTGGTAAGGTTTCTTCAAATCCGAAAGCTGAAGCGGTTACTTCAAAGTCTGAAATACTGGGATGAGTGCTATATGGGATTCAATAATTTGTATACGGTTGAACCGTGTGGTCTGAGTGGCGATTTCGCCTTTATTTATCATAATAATTTTAAGGATAAATTTTTATCAGTAAAGTATCGAATTATTATGATTGAAGCGGAAATATATGGGAAAATTATCTTTTATAGTTTATCTACGGCAAGACAGCTGCAACTGCCCAACTTGGGGACATGAACGGCGTTTCTAACCCGATGAGTGGTTCGGGATATGTAAACACGTTTAATTATTGCGGATTTTGAGTTGGAATTGTCAGGGGCTTGGTAGCCGGTATACAATTAGTTACCTTCGGGAGGTTTGGAAGAAGCATAGACCAGAGTTCTTGTTTCTTTCAGAAACCAAGCAAGGTTTTTCTTTTTTGCAAAAGTTTCAAGTTCATTTCGGTTATGATAGATTGTACACGGTTGAACCGTGCGGTGCGAGTGGTGGACTTGCCTTATTTTATGATAATTCTTATCATGTTAATGTAATTTTTTTAAATAATCGAATAATTGATGTTGAATCGATGGTTAAAGAAAAAAGGTCTATTTATCGTTTATTAATGGTGATCTGGTACCAAAATTGCGGGACCAGGTATGAGAACGACTAACACGAACAAGTTTATCCTGGTTGGATATGTGGTTCATAATTGGTGATTAAATGAAATAACCGGTAATGATGAGAAACAAGGAGGAAACTTATAACATGCTTCAACTTTCCTTTCCTTTAATCTCATGATACAAACCAATGATTTTTTTGAATTCCCATGCTTAGGAAAAACCATGTCTTGGAGAGAAAAACGAAACTCGAAGACTGTTTGTTGTCGACTAGATCAGGCTAATAGAAACTGGCATGGAATTTTCTCACATTCATATATCAAATATTTGGCAATGATTGGGTTGGATCATAGACCAATTGTTGCCACAATCGAGGACAAAATCCCCCGGAAATGAGCTCAATTTTGGTTTGATAAACGTTGGATTGGGCAAGACGGTTTAATGGACTCGATTGCCAAGGGTTGGGAGATTAATCCAGGGGAAACGGTCTATCTTTTGTTCAAAAAATTAGGAATTGTCGGAGGGAGATATCAAAATGGCGGAAAAATAATTTACCTTACAGTAAAGAGAAGATCAATGATTTACAACGGGCACTAGAAGAGATCCAAAATGATGATACTAGAAGTCAAGAGGAATTGTTAGATATTATGGGAAAATTAAAAGAAGCATATCGGGGTGAGGAGCTATCCTGGCAACAAAAAAGTCGCATCATATGGCTAACGGTGGGGGATAAAAATTTAAAAATTTACCATGCGCAAGTAATGCAAAGGAGGGCAAGGAACCGAATTGTTGGGTTGCATAATGCGTTAGGAGTGTGGGTCTCATCAGAAAAAGAGGTGGAACAAGTAGCGATAAATTATTTTGATGATTTATTTACCTCTACCTCGCCGACGGAAATTTAGGAGGTTTTAGGCGAAATTCAGGCTATAGTTTCAGAGCGGAACAATGAGGTCCTCACGGCAAGGGCTACAGAAGAGGAAGGACGTTCGGCACTTTTTATGATGCATCCAGAAAAAGTCTCGGGCCTAATGACATCATCATTTTCCAACAATCTTGGTAAATAGTGAAGGCATATATAGTAGGAATGGTAAACGGTTTCCTAGAGAGTGGTGTTTTTGACCAACAGCTGAATATGACAAATATTTATCTAAGCCCGAAGACGGAGAGATCAAGCCGAATGACGGATTTAAGGCAAATAAGCTTCTGTAATGTGGGATATAAAATTATTTCAAAGGTCAAAGGTTAAAGCGACTGCTACCGAACCTCATTTCGGAGACTCAATCAGCTTTTGTGTCCGGCAGATTAATTTTGGATAATATTATGATTGCTCAAGAGATGTTTCATGGTCTACGAACTAATAAGTCATGTAATGGTAAATTTATGGCGATAAAAACGGATATGAGAAAAGCATATGATCGGGTGGAATATTATGTTATTGAACATCTTTTGAGAAAGTTCGGTTTTTTGGGAAAAATGGATTACATGGATGATGTGGTGTATAACATCAATAGAGTACAAAGTTCTTATCAATGGTCAACCCAAAGGACATATAATTCCAAAGAGAGGGCTTCGTCAAGGGGACCCTTTGTCACCTTATCTATTCATACTTTCCGGTAGGCCTAAATATAAGTAAGGCAGAAAGAGAAAAATTACTTACGGGGTTAAAGGTCGTGAGAGCGCCCATCAGTATCACACCTACTCTTCGCTGATGACAGTCTATTCTTCTGCAAGGTTACCAAACAGGAGTGTGAAACTATTCTACACATACTTCAACAGTACGGGTCAGTGTCTGGACAGCAAATCAATTTCGGTAAATCTTCTTTACAATTCGGCCACACGGTAAATGAGACGGTCCAAAATGAGGTTAAGTATACACTAGGAATTTCTAGTACCAGAAAATCTCGGAAAAGCCAAAAGTAAGATCTTTAATTTTTTCATAGAGAGACAACATAATAGAATTAATGGATGGACATCAAGGTTTTAATTAAATCAATGGTATCAGCAATGCCAACATTCGTTATGTCGTGTTTTCGATTACCTAAATCCATAACCGCAAAACTAACTAGTGCGGCGGCACGGTTCTAGTGGAGTTCGAATGGAGACCATAAAGGAATGCATTGGATAGCATGGAAGAAACTATGTCGAAGTAGAAGATACCATCTTCTCAGTCGAGGTCAACAACATGTAAGGGGTATAACTATTACTCGAATCTAATGGTCAATCATATGATTGACCCAATGACACATATGTGGAATATGGGGTTGTTGAACACCATTATTGATCCGGCATATGTGACGATTATTCGTAGTCTACCTATAAGTAGCACTTACAAACCATACACTCTTGGATGGCACTACACAAAATCGGAAAGATATACGGTTAAGTCGGGTTATCAAATGGAACAATCATGCCCAAATACCGGTTCCAATAGTTCATATTGTCCGGATGTGACGAAATTACAGGCTTATACATGAAAGCTGAAGTGTTCTCAGAAATTATGATATTTTATTTGGCAAGCCATATCGGGATGTCTTGAGGTTTCAACAAATTTTCGAGGTAGAGGAATAGATTGTGATACACAATGTGCACTTTATGGATCGAAATAGGAACCGTACACTCCAAAAGGAGGAGTCACTACAATATTTTCCTATGAGGATACAGGCAAGAAGACAGTCTGGGAACTTGATCAATCTCCAACTGAGCTTAGCCAGAAGGGCGTCATTAAAGTTATTGATATCTTTGAACCCTAATCCTCCCATATATTTTGGCTTTGCCATCTTTTCCCATGCTACCCAACTGATCTTTGGCTTGTTAGGTGAAGAATCCCACAAGAATCGGGTCAGAGCTGATTGGATCCGCTTACACAATGATTGAGGTAGTTTAAAGCACGTCATAGCATAAACTGGCATCGAGGCTAAGACACTTTTTAGCATAACTAACTTTCCTTCTCCTGCAAGTAGTTTTGTAGACCAGCTAGCAGCCTTGTGCTAAATGTTTTCAACTATGGAAGTGAATAAATCATTTTTCTTCCTTCTGAAATGCTCATATAATCCCATATACTTCCCAACTCCTCCTTCCTTGTCGATTTGTAGAATAAGCTTCATCTGATCTTTGATAGTTTGAGGAGTCTTGTTAGAGACCGAAATGGATGATTTCTGGTAATTGATTAGCTAACCTAATACATCCTCATACATAGACAGTACTCTCTATAACTCTTGACAGCTTTCACTACAAGAATACAGCCAATTTCCGACGAACATATTAGACGGAATTCGGTCAGGAATCGGCTTTCCCGACAAATTTCCGACCAATTTTACCCGTCGGGACTATGTTGTCGGAAATGAAAATCGGTCGGAAATCGGTCGGTAATTTCCGATGGATTCCCGACATGGCATGTATTCCGACCGAATTCTCGACGGATATCAGTGGTCGGGATTTCCCGACGAGTTACCGACGGTACTAAATCAGGACTGTTTTTCGACCGTTTCCCGATGGGAGTGGTTTCCGACCGATTCTCGACGGGAGTCATTTCCGACCGTTTATCGACGAGTATTTTTTTAAACTGTAATTAAAAAATCAAAAAATAATGATTTATTTAATATTAAAATTCAAATTAAATTAAATTAATAATTTGAAAATTAAAATTAAATTGTGCATAAATATAATAATTGTTTTCAAATTACAAAAACATAAAAATTAATTTCCCGTTACCGATCCCGATCCCGTTCCCTTCCCGATACCGTTCCCTTCCCGATCCCGTTTCTGTTCCCGATCCCGTTCCCAAATTACAAAAACATAAAATTAAAAAATATATATTAATTTTACCATGCTGATCTTCCTCGTAGTCGTGGATCGAGTCGGATGTGGAAGTCTTGCCCCGGTTGTTGGACTAACTCTTTGATGGACATGATTGGAGGAGAAGCTTCACTGTGCGACTCCGGGACATTACAAAACCTCGGAATTTGTCTTGGACTAGGGGTCCCCGTTGGCGAATCGTACTATTGCGGCCCTTGAGACGAACCACAACTAAGTTGTCGTGGTTGGCTCCTTCGAGACAAACCCCCGCGACGAGCAATGTGTCCCTCATACGACCTCAAAAAAAAAATTCATTAGTTCTAATAGGAAGATACAAATATTAGAAAAATACAAAAAAATGCGAAATACAAAATAAAAAATACATGATTACATTTAAAAAACCATTATTCTACACAAACTATATTAAAAAGGTATAACAAAATTATATAAATTTCAAAATATAAAAACCCAAAATTTGTTAGGTTTTTTGTAATTATATATAAAAAATGTAAAAGAATACTAAAATTATTACCAAAAACCCGAAACAAATTTAGGAAACATTCTAATATTACCAAAAACCCGAAAATAATTTAGAAAAAATTCTAATATTACCGAAAACCCGAATCACTTGTGAAATGCAAAATTATCTACTATTCTAAAAAATGTTAAAATCACTTGTAAAATGCTATAAAATTATCCTAAAACATTCTAAATTTACTAAAACCCTATTCTATTATAGAAAACCCTTTTTGAATTTACACAAAAATATTCTAATTTTTTTTCAAAATAAAACAACATAAAATCTACAAAACAATCTAACAACTTAATCTAACCAAAATTATAACCTAAACACTATCTAACAACCTAAAATCTACATAAATCTAACCTAAAATCTAATTACAAAAATCTAACCTATAATCTTACAGAATGTTCCAAAATCTAATGAATGGTGAAAGAAGTTTACAAGGTGAAGGAAGATGGCGGCGGCGGCGGCGACCACCTAAGAAAGAAAAAAAATTAAAGAAGAGGAAGAGAAGAGGAAGAGAAGATGAAGAGAAGAGAGAAGAAGCTTACTTGGGTTTCGAAGTCACGGCGAGGCGATGAGGGGACGGTGGACGGCGGACGGCGGAGAAAGATCTAAGAGAGAGGAGGTGATGAAACAAATGAGTAAGAAGAAGAGAGTCCGCCGATTTATTTGCATTTGATTTCCGGCCGATTGGTTCAGTTGGGAATCGTTCGGAATTCAATTAATAAACCGCCTAAAAATTTTGTTCCGGCGGTGGATTTTCCCGGGTTTTTTTGTGGAACTTTTTTCATATCCGTCGGAAATTGGTAGAAAATTTACGATCGATTTCCGAAGGATATGAAAATTTTCAAAAAAATGCTAAGTGTCAAATAAATCATTTATAAATCCCGTCGAAAATCTGTCGGAAATTCTGACTGATTTCCGACCATACAGGGTTTAGGGTATGAAATACTAAATTTAGAAACCATATAGGATTTAAGAAACATCTACTAATCTTATTTCCTGATAACTAACTTAATAGGTAAACATAAAATGGATCAATTTATATGAATCGATTTGAGAACAAGTTTAACCTTTCATAACGATACATATAACTTATACTCACACTTTTCGGTTTCTTGTAGGGTTTTGATTAAAAGCTCAAAAAGAGTGATTATTAAGATATTTTAACATTGCATTCTTTCAATATATCATATCTAACCCTAGCAATCATTAAACTAATCAGATTTTTACCATTTGAGGTTTCGAAACCACATATGGTCGGGAATCGGTCGGAAATTTCCGACGGATTCCAACCATAGTAAAATTGGTCGGAATTCGGTCGGAAATTCTGACTAATTCCCGACCAATTCGGATAATTTTCAAAAAAAATTAGAAAACATATATGTGACTTAGAAAATAATAATATATGATTTATTACAATATTGCAAAATACGTTTGTAAGAATATTACAATATTTCAATATTATAATCACATGTTTTAAAAATATATCAACACTTTATTTTCTGTTTGTAAACAATATCCACATATGGTCGGGAATTGGTCAGAAATTTCCGACGGATTTCCGACCAACCATGGTAAAATTTGTCGTAATTCGGTCGGAAATTCCGACTAATTCCCAACCGATTCGGATAATGTTCAAAAAAAAAATAGAAAACATATATGTGACTAAGAAAATAATAATATATGATTCATTACAATATTGCAAAATCCGTTTGTAAAAATATTACAATATTTCAATATTACATTATGATTCATCACATGTTTTAAAAATATACCAACACGTTTATTTTCTATTTGTAAATAATATCCACAAATGGTCGGGAATGGGTCGCAATTCGGTCAGAAATTCTCTTCTTTTTTTTTTTTTTTTTTTGAAAGATTTCTTATGCTCTCTTATGATAAATTTCCTTCGACTAGATGATCATATATTATATAAATCCTAATTAGCTCAAAATTAAAAAAAAATAAAATAAAACTCCCGTCTTATCCTACAGGAAACATTCTACACTACATAACAATTTTTTTTTGTTTTCCCTTTGACCAAACTTACATAACAAAACAAATAAGCAAAACAGAGGAAAGCCAAAAACAGAGACGATGCTTGTGATGCTCTGTTTACTTTACTCAACTTGTTGCGTATCCTACTTCTCAAAATATCTGGTCTTCGTTTTCGCTTCTTCTCTTTTCCTCGTTATCTCTCTCATCTCTTCTTTGTACCGTTCTTCTATCATGCCGACCGATTCGGATAATTTTTTAAAAAAAATTAGAAAACATATATGTGACTTAGAAAATAATAATATATGACTCATTATAATATTGCAAAATCCATTTGTAAAAATATTACAATATTAAAATATGATTCATCACATGTTTTAAAAATATATCAACAAGTTTATTTTCTGTTTGTAAAAAAGATATGGATGATTATGCGGTAAAAATCGTCTATGACAATCGAACCAAGAAGTCTTTCGGTCGTGCCTTAATTGGAATGCATCAGTGTTATCTTGACAATATAGACACGCCAACCTTCCATGAAGTCGACCATCTAGATAGCATACCATATACTGTAAAATCACTTATGGTACACATAAGTACCCCACACATCATGAAATTCTGTTGGAGAGAAACATCGAACGCTTGAACACCATCTTTCCATAACATCTTCAACTCATAAATTAATGGTTGCAAGATAATATGAAGGGATCTCTTAAGATGCTCCGGCCCGGAGACGAGAATCAAGAGGAACAAAAACTCTCGTTTCATGAACAAACTATGCGGCAAATTGTAAGGTGTGGAGATTACTAGGCCTCCGATTTCTAACCGGTTTCAAATTTTCAAATGGCTATAAAACGGCTAGTGCAACGGACAGGTAAACGGATCTATTTCGTCGGGAATTTCCCACCGATTTATGACGATATTTAATCGGTCTCCATATAGTCGGAAATTCTGACCGATTTCCGACGATCTTAAATCGGTCTCCATATCTTCGGAAATTTCCGACCAATTTCCAACGGATTATGTTTTCTCGGTATTTCGTCGGAAATCGGTCGGGAATTTCAGACCGATTTTTTCCGGTCGAAAATCCGGTCGGGAATCGGCTAGTTTTCTTGTAGTGTTTTAATGTTGGCTTTGCAGAAAAATAAGGTATCATCTGCAAATAAAATATGATTTATCCTAGGGCAGCCATGAGCCACTTTGATCCCATGAAGTTTACCACAGCCTAGACAGATGCTCCCCACATAAGTTGAACAGGTATGGAGTAAGGGGATCTTCTTGTCTAATTCCTCTTTTTAGTTTTACAAACCCTCTTGGTGTACCATTAACTACGAAGGAAAAAGACACTATAGATACGCATTGCATTATCCATTGAACCCATTGAGCATGAAATCCTAGTTTTAGCAACACGCCTTGTATGAAATTCCACTCAAGCTGATTATATGCTTTGCTCATATCAGTTTTGACAGCCATTGAGCATTTTTTCTTTGCTTTAGACGTCTTTAAAAAATGGAGGACTTCATGAGTGATAAGAACATTATCTGAAATAACTCTCTTAAGGACAAAGGATGATTGGTTCTCTGAAATTATTCCGTACATAACGGGCTGCAATCTTCGAGATAAGATTTTAGATATAATCTTGTAATAGACATTACATAAAGCTATTGGTCTATACTCAGCCACTCTTCTTAGTCCATTAATCTTTGGAATAAGTCTGATATGCGTCTCATTGATAGTTTTTGGCATGCAGCCAGATCTGAAGAAAGCTTGGACCTCAGAGATAATACCCAGCTTCACCACGTCCCAATTTGATTGATAGAAGCAAGCATAAAAACCATCCGGGTCAGGGGCTTTGTCTGGATTAATAGAAAACAAAGCATCCTTAATCTCTCCAGGTGAAGGATCTCGTATCAACTGATGGTTAACCTCTTTCGAGATAACTGGAATCAAGGCCAGATTTATCACTTCTTCACTTTTATTATCTTGAGTTTCTTTTGAAGAAAACAGCTTTTGAAAATACTCAGATATGACTTTCACGATTTTGTCCTCTTCAAAAACAGGAACTCCTGCTTCATTCTCTATGACAAAAAATTTGTTGTTAGCAAACCTTGTCCTCGCTGAGGCATGAAAGAAACTTGTGTTTTTATCTCCAAAGCTCAGCCATAATTGTATGCTTATTTGCTTCCAGAAAGCTTCTTCATCTTTATATGCAGAGCTGAGTTTTTCCTTGACTTGTTGTATATCAAACATAGAGCTAGCAGTACCTTTCATACACTCATCTAACTCTATTTTCAAATGTTCAATCAAAGCTTGACTGTTTCGTTGCTGGTCTCTATTCCATCGAATTATTGCATGTCTGCATTGATCAATTTTTCCTTTTACATTCAATCTTTTATCCTTCAGCTTTCTATCGTAATTAAAGAGACCCTTTTTCTTCTTTTTAATAGGATCAAAATAGGAAACTATCGGTCTATGATCTGAAGCTTCGAATTTCAAATATTCACATCTTCCCGATGGAAAAACCTCTGTCCAAGCACTATTCGAAATTGCTCTATCCATACGGCATTTAACATTGCAATCACTTCTAATGCCTCTCCAAGAAAGAGGGCAGCTAGAGTGTCTAAGGTCGTATAGATCACCTTCAGAAAATAATGATCAAAAATCTCCAAAGGAGCTTTAAGACGTGACCACTCCTCCTTTTTTCTGAATTATCAAGAATATCATTGAATTTGCCCGAGAAAAACTAAGGAGAATCTATGCTCAGAGCTAACTCAATAAGGTAATCCCAATTTTGTTTTTTTAGAGCTCGGTTAGGATTTCCATAGACAAAGGTAGAATATAACATTTTTCCTTCATAAGTCACCCGAGAGTCAAAGAAATTGTTACAAGATGCAATGACATCCAAATTTATCTCTTGTTTACACAGCAAAATTAGTCCTTCACCTCCATGTCTATGAGGGGAAACTAGAGCATGATGAACATATCATAGACTCTCAACTTTATGGAGGACAAAGCTGTCGGGTGTTTAGTCTCCGATTAGAAGAATATCTCCGGATCAGCACGGCGGCGAATCTCTTGATGACGATGAACTGTCTCGGGGTTCCCCAACTCTTGAAAGTTCCAGCATGATATCTTTAAGGATGAGGAGAAGACATATTCCGAAAATTCGCTTGCTTCTTCTTCGATTTTGGGATCAACTTAGGCACTCCAGGAATTCTCATAGGATTGATTCTATCTTTGTGTCCACTTGGACTAGATTTGGAGGATTGAAGTGGTCCACGAGAGATTTCTCCTGACCTAGGAGGAGCATGACTCTGAATTTTCTGAGGTGATGATTGAACTTTAGCCACTTTCCTTTTTTTAGCCTATTCTTGCCAGCACAGTTGTTGCTTGAACTGACTTTTTTCCAGGAGGACGACCTGGTTTTCTTCTGGCTGCGTGGGAAGGGAGTTGGATTCTCTCACATTGAGCTTTCGGCACTGCTGCAATACCAGGCCCTAATCTCTGGCTTACGGGAATTATTTCATGTGCTTGATCCAATGTTGGTTGCATCCATCAGACTTAACCTCTGGGTTGTAGGGATTCTTTCCAAAGATATGTTCACATAAGAATTTTCTAAGTCCTTAACCATTTGAGCTGCAGTTTCTTCGATTTGTCCTTGTTCCTCAGCCAATCTTAGTTTTTCTTTTGTAGCTGCACTTTCTGAGGGATCGGCACAATTAGAGTATTTTATCATAACATCTCTCAATTCACCAAGAGCTACTTGCATTTGTTCTTGAGGAAGCTCTTGAGGGATCTTTTCTGGAATGATTCCACTGTCCAGGTGAGGCCTTTTCGACCTTGAAGTTTCAGAACCCTCTTACGAGGAGAGTAGGGCTCGAGGAAGATATCTGGGCATTTTCTTTTCCATCCAGACAGATTTAGAAGGAGCTCTTGCCTGATTTCTAGATACAATCTGGTATGAAGACCGGGAATAAGAAGAGTTACTTGTTCTCCTCTGATCAGAGATGGAGGGATTTCTTCGGATTTGTTCCTTAGAATAGTGAGGATCAGAGCAAAAATCTACTCTATCCTTCCCACTGTCCAGGTGACACGAAGAGTCATAACGTGTCCTCTGCTTTGAGTGAGACTAATGTCTTCTCGGATTTTGAGAAAAACTCTGGGGAAGAAGCTCTCTGCTTTTAGATGTATCTCTTGGGGGAAATACAACCTCTCTTTTAGGGTCAAAGATTTTAGCATTCAAAGCATCTGTAGCCTGAATTTCTCCCCTCGGATCGGGGTAATCTTTCGAGTCATGATCCAGGCAGAAGCAGGTCTTACAATATTTTTCAAGCTTTTCATAGACAAGTAAAACATTCACTTCATCACCATTATCGAACTCAAGAGTTGAGGATGTAATCAGAGGTTTAAGCTCGTTGATGTGCACACACATTTTTGCTGCAATTGATGTAATATCCAAAGCTTCAAAGTGTCCTATATTGGTAGCAAGACTCAGCAAGGTAGCATCCGACCAAAGATAAATGGGAACCCCTTGGACATGGATCCAGAAAGGAATATGCTATGGGAAAGAGCTTGCCACTGTCGGCTCCCATCTTTGTAATATAATCATCCAATGGGCAAAATGGTATGGTCTATTATCCAGCACTTTCTGCAAATCTGCTTCAGAAGAGAACTGGTATTGGAATCTTCCTTATCCTAAGTCAGCTCCCACCGGCCGAACCGCAACTTTCCAGTGATCAGCCAAGAATGGGAGCAAGGCCCACATTTTTTGAATTTTAGAATTTGTAATGCGCCCTACAAGCGTAAGAGCATGATTGCGGATCTGTTCTGAGTTATCAAAGTGGGGAACTTTGACTCTTGCTGCCCTGGGAGGTTCATCAGTCATGGCTAATCCTTTTCCTTTTTCGGCTGCGGAAAGCCTTCGAGTCATGACAATTGAGGTGGCTTTTGGTTACAGGGGAAATCCTTTGAGGGGATTAGTCTAGATTATAAGGTTTGTACACTCAAGGTGAAAGATTATCTAGTTGATCTCGGAACACATCCTGAGAAAATTGTACGCTTAAACCAGAGGAAGATAGAGCTGAATAGAAGCATTTACAATCTTTTTCATATCCATGGATACAAGTTACTCCACTCGAAGCTACTTTCGGGAGGAAAGATGGGAAGATTCAAACTGATTTTTGAAACATAATCTCTGGCCGGAGTAAAATTTGACTTTTTCCCCATGTTTCTTATCTCCTACAGAGCGGCCTTAAGGACAGAGGGAAAGCGAGAATCATCCACTCTTGGGTTCAGAGGGAAAGGTTCGCCTTGCGCCGACAAGGAATGGACCCTTCGACATGGTGTTGGGGGTGGAACCCGGCGAAATCCGGACATATGCGGAGGAGATGGCGGGAAGCTTACTATTTTTAGTTAAGAAAAGTATATAGGAATCGAAAAAAGTGGATCTCATATAATTTAGGAAAACTTCGGGACTCATGCCTGAGAGAGTTTCTTCACTAGTGAGAGAGTAATTGAACAATATGGTACTTTGTTTCAGTTTGGTTTTTTTATGGTACATTTTTAATCACTAGGCCATTTGATTTTCCCGCTAGTAGGAAAACGACCAATTTGACCATATCGTCAACATACACCAACAAGATGATATAAATCATCATCACCAAACACCTATACATACACACAATGATCAGAATCAATCTCCTTCTAACCATCCTCTCCCATAACTGACTTAAACATCTTGTACCACTATCTATGTGCCTATTTCAATCCATAAATAATTTTTTTAAATGACAAACTAAATATTTCTTGTCCTTTTTCATAAATCCTTCCGGCTATATAACAAACTCAGATTTTTTTCAAACCAACCGTTGAAACAGTAATCCCCCATTGAATCCAAACTTCCCTGAGTCACGAAGCTTCCCTGAAAAATTTAGCCAGATCAGAGAAATTTTAGGTTTCCAAACATTGCATTGAGTAAAACCTGATGAAATTGTTTACTTCTTCTCTTGCCTTCAAAATTTGCTTATCTTTTTTTTTAATTTCTCTAAACATGTGCTTAACATAAAAATTAGGTTAAAAAAAGTTTATACACTTCCTCACAACCCCAAGTCCATTAACAACCTCATATGATTAATATATTGTTCAAGTTTTTTTTTTTGTTAACTAAGATGGGTTCGGGCCATGGCATTAATTTCCCTTGGCACGGGACTAGCTTTTGCTAATATCTTATAATATGACGTAAAGCATATCTCCCACTGGAAATTGAACTAGGAGCATTAACAGAACCAACTCATATGCATAACCACTAGTCATGGCATCTAATGATATGTTGTTTACGTTTGGTTCTCTTAATCAAACCTAAATGATTTTCCCGCTAGGGGGAAAACCATAAATTTGACCACGAAATTCCTTTATACAATTTATACAACAAATTAACCTTCTTCAATTCTTAAACAACAATAAAATGTTTATACTTGATATACATGTGTTTTTACACATTTTAATTCGGTTTTTGAGCACTTTATTAAGTGTTCCATTCGGTTTTCAAACATTTTATCACGTTTCAGCATATTTTTAATGTCAAAACTCTGTTCAAGTTATCAGGGTAAAAGCGATGCAAATTAGAGCAAAAGACCTGTTTTTGGATATATACATACTGTCAGAAGCTTG
Organism: Eutrema japonicum; assembly: GCA_030161315.1. Taxonomy (NCBI): domain Eukaryota; kingdom Viridiplantae; phylum Streptophyta; class Magnoliopsida; order Brassicales; family Brassicaceae; genus Eutrema; species Eutrema japonicum. The sequence goes on from BSQW01000005.1 coordinate 26,812,284, forward strand.
ACCTTCAATGAAAACTTTTGCACCGTCTGATCATGCCCAATTTTGGACACAAGATATATGGATCAACCATCTTTCATATGCAATATATTTGAGGACGATCTAACGGTTCAATCTCAAGTTACATGAAATTTATTAAGCCATGTCAAGCTGTCAAACGCAGAATGAGAAGCAGGAAAAAGCACTCTTGGCCGCGACCTGAAGGGTCGTGAGTGCGGCCAGAGAGGCTTTTACTGCGATCTGAAAGGCTGTCCTTGTGGCTAGATCAAAAACATCTCGGACCAGGCCCGTTTGCAAGCCCACTTAAAATCCACTTCCGTTCTGGACAAGAAAAAGCCCTAGACGACTTTTGAAGAGCTCAATACCTATGAATATGTATCTTAGGTCTCTTATTTCCGTGTGCAACCTTAACCTTACTTTGTGCCACCAAACTTTTGTTCTTTGTTCTTAGTTTAGGGAGATAGGGATTTATCTTGACCATTTTTGTTTCTATTATGATTTATGATTATGCATTCATCCAATTCGTTTTTGCTTAATTATGTCATAATAGTTTATTAGTTGGGTTTAAAGGGTTAATCAAAGAGGATTTCGTGATTGATAAGGATAACAAGCATTAAACATAGCTCTATTTTTAGAAGTCCTTTCTTTTAGGTTTGTTTTTATTGCATGAAGTTAGCATCATGAACTAGCTACTGATTTTATGATTAATAAAGCCACTAATGTGCTAAATTTATTGACCGGACCTAGCTTAGGAGAGCAATTACACTATAAGATATGAAAGCATACTTATAGGGATTTGTGAACATTGATGAACTTGAATCTATTGTGTGATATGCTGCGTAGCTACCAACGAAAATTCAGTAGTTAAGTTGTTATAAAATAAATGTTTATCTTTGCGAAAGTAGGTTAACCACAATTACGTGTTCGAGTTTAGGAAACTTTGAGCTATAATCAATTAGGAACTTTGTTATCTTGTTTGAATTAATCTGAACCTCTGCGGTATCCCTAGAAGACATAACGCTTAGTTATCATTAGGTTACACCGTTTTTTATTTTCTTTTTCTTTGCACACTTAGAAACCGTGACAACAACTCTCAAAACCACTTTTGTCTTAGACTTCATTTTCTAATCGACTTTTGAGTTTTTGCAGACATCTGTAAATTTTATGTGGATCGACCTCTATGTCCTACAATGCATATTTGTACATTTGCTGATTATACATTTAAAACCTGAACACTGACCATAAATACTTCAAAGAAAAAAAAACCTTACAGAATTCAACAAAACAAGCTTATTTTTATACCTATACTATTATTGTTCTAATTATGGAGCCGCATCTCGATACGCCAAAGAAGACTCAATCCTCTCCCATACAATTATTTGGTTAAATTATTATAACTAATTCTAATAGTCTAATAATAAAGGTAATGCCTATTATGACACTCTAACTACTACACATTTCCCATTGTTTTCTCTGAATAAAAAAAAATATTTATTTTTTAAAATTAGGAAAAAAAATTAAAATTAAAATTAAAATCTAGCGTTTTCGAAGCCGTGCAAGTCGCTCTTCTTCATCATAGCCACCTTAGCCAGCTTTTCAGCCGCTCTCCACGCTGATGCGGGAGTCAACGGCTCACCGTTTTCGTCCATCAACATCATCGTCGTGTCTCTCTCACTCCCTCTCCGCCGTTGAATATGATGTTGTTGGTGCTGACTCTGATACTCCATAAACTGTTGCCTCCTCCACTGAACTTCCACCAGCTCCGCCTCCACGGCCTTGGTGTACTCCGCCGCCTCCACCGTTCCCGATTGTCCAAGCAACGCACGCGCTGACGTCAACAAGTGGTGAGCGCTTGTGCATTCCCCGTACTCTACAAGCCTCCGAGACTCCGCAACAGCCCGTGTCGTTATGAAGAGGCTCCTTAACCGTTCGATACTCGGAGAAGATGATCTTACGGCTCGAGTAACGCGGAGTGATTGGTCTCGTCCGTATACAACTTCTTGCGTCGATGGGTCCTTATAGAGACCTCTAACTGACAACAATTGTTGGGCCATGCTGGCAGTTGATGGGATCCTAAGCTCTACTAGAAGCTCTCTCTCCTCGCCGGCGTAAAGGTCCCCAAGCCGGACTGACCCAGAACCAGAGCTCACCAAGGTGGGTCGTCCATTGCATAAATAAACGGCTGAGATTTCACATGGACCAGATCCTGATCCAACTCGAATCTGGATCCTAAGATCTTGAACCACCACACTAAGCAATCCTCCTATGCATTTCGCGAATGCCTCCTCCGCAGGGGCATGGCTGCAACCACCGCTCTCTCCAAAGCCATATTCAGTAACAGGAATCTCAATGTGAGCGAAGCGTGTTGACCCCACTTGGGTTATTGTGGATCCGTGATTTGTCTGGACACTACTCGAATGTCCCTGACCGCGCGATAGGAGTACGATACTAGCGATTGGGTTTCTCTCTCTACGATCCTCAAGCACTCTTGTCGCTTTTTTCAAACCGTCGCTTGTGTTAGAACCTTGGCTCCGGCAGATCGTTTGCCTTGCTCCGTCATTCTCTTTAGTGGTAGGAGTCTCTTCGGTATCGTCCCCGGAGCAAGGACGATTGACAGCCGATCAGCCGAACCGAGCGAGGAAATCACAAGCCTCATGGCTCGTTTGACCATTTGGAGTTTTGCTCCGTTCACGATTGCACCTACGTCAACTACAACCACAAGATCCACCGGCGCACGTTGCGACGGATCTAAAAGCCTACGCTCTACTCCGGCTATCGCAGCTAGAGGCAGTGGCGCCTTAACCCGCAGAGCAACTGCACGGGTCTCGTAACCACATCCAACGGAGACAACAGCAGATTCAGGTAACAAGCTCACCTGCACGTTCCCAAAATCTCGACCGTTGGCTGCAACCTCGTGAGATTTAACGGCAAAAGAAGGATCCACCACGAATCCCTTGAACTGAGCCACGTCATTGTCCTCTTCCCCTCCGCAATTCTCATCGGCTTCAGGTATGGTGACGAATCGAGGTGAAAGCAAAGGCTCGTCGTCGTCGTAGAATCTCGAATAGTGAGACTGCTTTGGCCTCGGTTTCTCTCTAGGAGAAGATGCGACAACGACTCGTTTCTCGTCGACGGAAACAGTTTCTACGATGGTAGATCCGGTTGCATTCCGATGAGGAGCAAGAAGAGAAGCGTCTTTCCAAAGGGAATTACAGACGGGACAAACAAGTTTGCCGTGCTTACGGACGTAATCGGCGATACAAAGGAAATGAAACGCATGTGAACACTCCGCCGTATATTTCGCCGCCCCTTGCCCTGTTTTCACGCTGTTCAAACATATCCCGCAACTACTCTGCAAAAAAAAAGAAGAAATAATCATCAGAAACATTTCAATTTATTTATTTAATAACTCTCTCTTGTGACCCGTTTTCCATCGGTATCTTACTCGGAATTTGAAGCTGTTGCGGAACAGAGAAAGCTTTAACGGCGATCGAGGCGACGAAGGGTTCGAGCTGGCCTTTAAAGATAGTCGGGGGCTCTTTGTTGCCGATCTTCGTGTCGGGATTTGCTCCACCGTGGGAGTCTCGATATCGGTCGTCCGACAACGCAGGCTAGGACTAGAAGTTGGTCGGGTAGTCGACGGATTACTTCCTCCGGAGAGAAAAGCTAGCTTCACGCAGCTCCTCGGGCTAGGACTGGGGATGAGCGTGTAGCCGGTGTGTTGCTTGTCGAGATCCGGCGCCGCCGCGTCGCTGTTTCTAGGGGCGGTGGTGCAAAATGCTCGTCGCCAACCAGTACCCATGAATCTTCTTATTTTGTGATGAAGAAATAAGAAAACCAAGAAGAGCAAGAAGATAAAGATGAAAGATTTTGCAGAGAAGAGACAAAGGAAAACGGTGACAGTTTCGGATTTTTGTTTTGCTTTATGTCTGGGTCTCAACTGTTTGTTATTATCTTTCCATCTCAGAATGGGAGATCTGTGGAGTTTAATTTTATTGAAATCATTTTAAAATGGTTTTCTTTCTTGTCTAGATCCAAGTCTAGTCTGTCTCTCTGTCTCTCTGTCTCTCTGTCTCTCTGTCTCTCTGTCTCTCTGTCTCTCTGTCTCTCTCTGTCTCTCTCTTCCTCTGCTACGATTTCTCTCAAGGGCCCAATATATAAGCATAAAATATTTACACTGTAGCTGGATTGCGCATTTAAGTTCTTGGGATTTCTTCGTGATGACGTGAATGTCGAAAAAGGCTTTGTTTTCGATTTTTTTTTTTTCAGAATTTTTTTGTTCTCTTTTACTCTATTTTGATTTTAGATAATTTCAACATAAGTATCGTAGTTGGAATTATAACGGTCAAAATTTGTAAATAGGAATTTGTCGAAAGATTTTGGTATACCTTTAATAATAGAAGATTTGATGGGCTTTTAAACAATAAATAAAAATATATTGCTCAGAGCTAACAAAATAGATGAAGAAGCGATTTAGACAAAAAAAATATATAAAGTAAATCACGCTGTATATTTCGTCTTCGAAAGCGTTTTACAAGAACAAGAACAGAGAAAATGACAAGTGTTGAATGTCTAATACTAATTGTCGGAACTAGTATATAGGGCGCGAATTTTGCTTAAAGATACGAAAGGATAATTATAGAATGTCGTGACTGTTTATGAACTTGATTTTATCGCATAAATTTCTACGTGGCTAGCAATGAAAGTTGACTACTTAAGTTGTTAAGTTATAAGTGTGTAGTGCTACGACGTTAGGCTATACACAATTCCATGTTCCACTTGGTGGAGTTTTCTAGAATCGATTATACTAATAGCTTTGTTACCGTGCTTTGAATCGATCATATCCCAGAGATATCTCTATCAACTCAAAGTTCTTATTACGTTTTATTTTCTTTCCTTGCAAGCATCTAAAAAATCGTGACTACTTATCCCTAAAATTCTCTTTTTCGTCTTAAACTTCCTTACTAATTCTGGTTCTAAGGTTTTGCAAATAAGCGAGGATTCTCTGTGGATCGACACCCTAAGTACTACATCGCACTTCTGTGCACTTGCAGACACCTAGGGTTATAAATTTATTACATGAAGCTAACGAAAACCCTAGAAACATCAAGTTTTTGGCGCTGTTGCCGGGGAATCCGATCGTCTTCACCTGCATCATCTCAGATGTTAGTAAATCGACTCGAAGATAACTTTTTTTATTTTTTATTTTTGGTTTTTTTTCCTTCGTTTCAGGTCTCTGAAACTCGGGTGTGAGATCACGATTTGCACTTTAATCGGTGCAAGTTGCCGATCGACCAAGTACTCCCAAGGACGTTTGAGAGCATGTTTACTACCGAAATGATTCTTTTTCATCTCCCATGATCAACTCACGACCTCAAGCTTACCGTCTTAGATAAGGATCCTTCTTCGACCAAGCTCATCTCACTACCAACGTCGAGCTAACTGCCATTAAAAAAGTGTTCAATGGGAGGCAACCCATTTTTCGGTACATGTTTTATTTTTAGTTTTCTTTCTATTTCTATTAACGATTTCTTTTTCTTAATTTCAACCTTTCAAAAAAAGAAAAAAAAAACCCAAAAATCAACAAATAAAAAGACAAAAAACGAAATCATGGTTCCACACTGCTCGGCCCAGCACGAACTGCGAGGAAATTTTTGTCGCAAAAGAGACACAGCCGCGGGGGCAACACCCTGAGCCACGACCTTCCTTCCCTCCTTCGCGGCGAGCCTCCTCTTGGCTGCGATAGCGTCCCTCCGACCCGCGGCCAACCTCATGTCGATCGTTTTCTTTCGACCAGCGATCGATTTCCGACTGTCCAATCCACATGTTCCCGACCATTTCCAACCCAATAATGACGTGTCCCACATCCCCATTCCATTCCCAATCCATCCCCAATCCATTTATAATCACCATCCATTCCCGATCACCATTCTCGACAACTTCCAGGTAAGTTTTTTTTTTCCTGAAACTTTTTCAATTATTACATACTTTATTTCTCGTCATTACTCGATTTATTTCATACTGGGGATATTGTGAGTTAAGTCCGGGGGAGGATTTTATCCCTTACTAACCACATTTTTTTTCATGACTCTTTGCATTTTTGAAATTTTTGCGCTTTCTTTTAAATTTTTTAAAAAAAAATCAAAAGTAGGAATACGTATTGAGGGAATGATGACAAAGATCCATGACGATAACCGACCAGTGTGCTTCTACGATATTTCATAGTAACACGCTCTTTCGTAATTTGGTTCTAGACTAGGCGGTAGCTAGAGAATCTGTTAATGCGAAATCCCCATAGGAAATTAGATCATAAAGACTCTTTAGGATGGAATATACTAGGTATATTATACTTGGACTTTAACTTGACTTAATTTTCTCATCAAAGGTTTAAGAAAAGATAACGAATCATACATTCATGACGTCTTTTACCTTTTACCACTTGATATGCTTTGTTTTTACCGTTTTCTAACACATGTTTTGGTGTTTCTTTTGAGTATTTTATCGAGTCAAAGTTAGTTTTTAGAGTCTTTTAGTCATTTATTTAGTTATCTCAGGTAAAAAGGCGTTTAAGGAATAAATTGGAGTTACGTGGGCAAAAACGCATGGAACCGTACAGAAAAGAGCAAAATTGATCGATGCAAGGAGTGCATCGATCGATGCAACACCATCATAAGAACCATAATCGATCGATGCAAGTACACTACAAGAAAATTGTCCATTTCCAACGAAAATTTACGACCGTTTTAAATCGATGCAACTTTACATCGACATTACGACGACATTACGACGAAATATGTATTCGATGTAAAATCATCGTAAATATATGTCGTCGTAATTTCGATGTAAAATTACGACCATTTTACGACGACATTACGACGACAATATAAATTGTCGTAATATCGATGTAACTTTACATCGATATTACGACGAATATGGCTTCTGCATATTACGTTGATATTACGACGAATATCGTCGTAATGTCGTCTTGGGTTAAGGAGCAGACCGTTGTATTCCCACTTCTAATGATCTGGCCAACAAAGAACTCTGGGGGTCTAGTTTTCTACATTCATAAAGACCAACCACCATAAGTGAAAGATACATAGAATTGGACATCCTTATATTAAGATTTACATAGATGTCCAATTCTATGAATCATTCACCTATGGTAGTAATGAAAACTGTCTTTACATGAAAACAAGATCCCACAGGATTCTTTGTTGGCAAGATCATCAAGAAGTGGGAACACAATGATCAACATAAGAACCCAAGGAAACGTGGATATGTATATATTTAGTGTGTATTTTTTTTTTGAGTTACCACTGAAGGTGTGGAAGGTATTTCTAGAAATTTTCTAGAAATTACCAACGGATTTGCAACGAAAATTTACAACGGTTTTACATCGAATAGCATTACAACGATTTTACATCGAATATACGACGAAATTACGTCGAAAATATTTGATGTAAATAATTAGGTGACCTATAAGAAACCGTGTTTTACCAAACTCTCAGAGTCGACATCAAATCGTCGTGATACCGATGTCACTATTTACGTCTTAACATCTTCGTAAAACTACGACGAATTTACGACGATTTAGTTTTAATTTATATGTTTGGTTTATCAAAGTATATCATGTTTTACGTAACTTCTAATCATAGTATAAACATGATAATCCATCGTATAATCGTCGTTGTTGAATCTGTTGTTAAATATTAAAGGTATTAGATGCACAAATATACTTCGTTCTTACTTCCATGATATGTGTATTGTGATTTAGGGTTTAGGATATAGATTTAATCTATTACAACGAAATTACGATGGATTCGTCGTAAATTCGTTGTAAAAATTACAACGATTTTACGACGAATCCGTCGTAATTTCGTTGTAATACTTAAAATTTAGGGTTTAGGGTGTGATTTACATGTTTGGTTTTTTTATCTTATATTTTGTTTTACGTAAGTTCTAATCATAGTATAAACAAGTTTAAGTTTTTACAAAATCATTTACATGATTTAAGTCATCCATGTTACGAATATATAGTTATAAGAACGAACGCTATATATTATTATCTAAGATAAGGAAATCGACGACGATATAGATTCAATCGTCGTTATTGAATCTGTTGTTAAATATTAGAAGTATTAGATGCACAAATATACTTCGTTCTTACTTCCAGGATATGTGTATTGTGATTTAGGGTTTAGGGTATAGATTTAATATATTACAACGAAATTACGTTGGATTCGTCGTAAATTCGTTGTAAAAATTACAACGATTTTACGATGAATCCGTCGTAATTTCGTTGTAATACTTAAAATTTAGGGTTAGGGTTTGATTTACATGTTTAGTTTTTTTATCTTATATCTTGTTTTACGTAAGTTATAATCATAGTATAAACAAGTTTAAGTTTTTACAAAATTATTTACATTATTTAAGTCATGCATGTTACGAATATATACTTATAAGAACGAATGCTATACATTATTATGTAAGATAAGGAAATCGGTGACGATATAGATTCAATCGTCGTTATTGAATCTGTTGTTAAATATTAGAAGTATTAGATGCACAAATATACTTCGTTCTTACTTCCATGATATGTGTATTGTGATTTAGGGTTTAGGGTATAGATTTAATCTATTACAACGATTTTACGACGAATCCGTCGTAATTTCGTTGTAATACTTAAAATTTAGGGTTTAGGGTTTGATTTACATGTTTATTTGTTTTTATCTTGTTTTACGTAAGTTCTAATCATAGTATAAACAAGTTTAAGTTTTTACAAAATTATTTACATTATTTAAGTCATGCATGTTACGAATATATACTTATAAGAACGAATGCTATACATTATTATGTAAGATAAAGAAATCGGTGACGATATAGATTCAATCGTCGTTATTGAATCTGTTGTTAAATATTAGAAGTATTAGATGCACAAATATACTTCGTTCTTACTTCCAGGATATGTGTATTGTGATTTAGGGTTTAGGGTATAGATTTAATCTTTTACAACGAATTTACGACGGATTCGTCGTAAATTCGTTGTAAAAATTACAACGATTTTACGACGAATCCGTCGTAATTTTGTTGTAATACTTAAAATTTAGGGTTAGGGTTTGATTTACATGTTTAGTTTTTTTATATCTTATATCTTGTTTTACGTAAGTTCTAATCATAGTATAAATAAGTTTAAGTTTTTACAAAATTATTTACATTATTTAAGTCATGCATGTTACGAATATATACTTATAAGAACGAATGCTATACATTATTATGTAAGATAAGGAAATTGGTGACGATATAGATTCAATCGTCGTTATTGAATCTGTTGTTAAATATTAGAAGTATTAGATGCACAAATATACTTCGTTCTTACTTCCAGGATATGTGTATTGTGATTTAGGGTTTAGGGTATAGATTTAATATATTACAACGAAATTACGATGGATTCGTCGTAAATTCGTTGTAAAAATTACAACGATTTTACGATGAATCCGTCGTAATTTCGTTGTAATACTTAAAATTTAGGGTTAGGGTTTGATTTACATGTTTAGTTTTTTTATCTTATATCTTGTTTTACGTAAGTTATAATCATAGTATAAACAAGTTTAAGTTTTTACAAAATTATTTACATTATTTAAGTCATGCATGTTACGAATATATACTTATAAGAACGAATGCTATACATTATTATGTAAGATAAGGAAATCGGTGACGATATAGATTCAATCGTCGTTATTGAATCTGTTGTTAAATATTAGAAGTATTAGATGCACAAATATACTTCGTTCTTACTTCCATGATATGTGTATTGTGATTTAGGGTTTAGGGTATAGATTTAATCTATTACAACGATTTTACGACGAATCCGTCGTAATTTCGTTGTAATACTTAAAATTTAGGGTTTAGGGTTTGATTTACATGTTTATTTGTTTTTATCTTGTTTTACGTAAGTTCTAATCATAGTATAAACAAGTTTAAGTTTTTACAAAATTATTTACATTATTTAAGTCATGCATGTTACGAATATATACTTATAAGAACGAATGCTATACATTATTATGTAAGATAAAGAAATCGGTGACGATATAGATTCAATCGTCGTTATTGAATCTGTTGTTAAATATTAGAAGTATTAGATGCACAAATATACTTCGTTCTTACTTCCAGGATATGTGTATTGTGATTTAGGGTTTAGGGTATAGATTTAATCTTTTACAACGAATTTACGACGGATTCGTCGTAAATTCGTTGTAAAAATTACAACGATTTTACGACGAATCCGTCGTAATATTGTTGTAATACTTAAAATTTAGGGTTAGGGTTTGATTTACATGTTTAGTTTTTTTATATCTTATATCTTGTTTTACGTAAGTTCTAATCATAGTATAAATAAGTTTAAGTTTTTACAAAATTATTTACATTATTTAAGTCATGCATGTTACGAATATATACTTATAAGAACGAATGCTATACATTATTATGTAAGATAAGGAAATTGGTGACGATATAGATTCAATCGTCGTTATTGAATCTGTTGTTAAATATTAGAAGTATTAGATGCACAAATATACTTCGTTCTTACTACCATGATATGTGTATTGTGATTTAGGGTTTAGGGTATAGATTTAATCTATTACAACAATTTTACGACGAATCCGTCGTAATTTCGTTGTAATACTTAAAATTTAGGGTTTAGGGTTTGATTTACATGTTTCTTTTTTTATCTTGTTTTACGTAAGTTCTAATCATATTATAAACAAGTTTAAGTTTTTACAAAATTATTTACATTATTTAAGTAATTCATGTTACGAATATATATTTATAAGAACGAATGCTATACATTATTATGTAAGATAAGGAAATCGGTGACGATATAGATTCAATCGTCGTTATTGAATATGTTGTTAAATATTAGAAGTATTAGATGCACAAATATACTTCGTTCTTACTTCCAGGATATGTGTATTGCGATTTAGGGTTTAGGGTATAGATTTAATCTTTTACAACGAATTTACGACGGATTCATCGTAAATTCGTTGTAAAAATTACAACGATTTTACAACGAATCCGTCGTAATTTTGTTGGAAATCGAAATATTTAATTTACCGCATGGGGGAAAAATTTCGATTGGTTGAATTTTCGGTTTTAATATTACGACGATTTTAAGACGGAATCGTCGTAAAATCGTCGTAAATTACCAATGATTTTACGACGACCACAAAATCTATATATACGTGACCAGATTTTTCCTCCCTCACAATCTCACACAAACTCACTCTCTCTCTAAAATGCTCTCACCTCTCTCTACCTACGAAAAAGGTAAAAAATTTATTTTTTGGTTTTTTAAATTATATTATTGTTTGTGAGGATTTTGAATTGTTAGTTAGGATTGTAATTTTTATTAGTTAGGATTGGAATTATTAGTTAGGAATGGAATTATATTATATTGGAATTGAGTTATTTTTAAATATTTTTTTAGATGTGGCGCCACGTAAGACACACTATCGGCAGTTTTTCGAGACGGGACCGAGTGCTAATTCGCAACTCCCGTCATCTTCTGCGACACCGTCCGCTGTTCCGGATTCTTTTTCCGAACCAGCGCCGCATCCAGAAGTAGGTGCTCAACCGCCGTTGTTGTATGCGGGATTGACTGTCGAAGATATTTCGCAGTCGCCGGGACATGATTCTTTAGATCGGTTAGATCCGCGACGGCTCCCGAATTGTTTATATTAAGAATTTTATTTTGTATTTTAAATTTTATTTTATATTTTGAATAGATTTATAAAGTTTTAATTTATAAATATAATTTTATTAATTATTTTTTTTAATTTTAATTGAAAAAAGAAATAATATATATTATATATATATATATATGTATTACATCGAGTTTACATCGACTCAACATTTACATCGATTTTACATCGTTCAATAATTTATGACGAATTTACATCGAATATTTTACATCTATTTACCAACGCATTTACAGCTACCTATTACGACGAATTTACCACGAATTGTCAAAACAAAAATTGTATAATTCGATGTAAAATCGATGTAATTTTTCATCCTATTACGACGAATTGACGACGGATTGTCGTAAAAAAATTGTATAATTCGATGTAAAATCGATGTAATGTTTCATCGTGATATCGATGTAAAATCGATGTAATGTATTCGTCGTAAAATCGATGTAAATTTACATCGATTTTACGACGAATAATATACGACGATTTTTAGTCCTCCTTATTGTTACGACTAATTTACGACGATTTCTGATTAACGACGATCATATTACAACGAATTGTTATTCGTCGCTAATCCGTCGTAAACCATGTTTTACGACCAATTTACGACGATTCTGTTAGTTGTAAAAGGGCAGTTTTCTTGTAGTGGTAGTGCATCAATTGATGGAACATGCCCAGAAAATCCAAAATAGATCGATGCATGAGTGAAGCTGGTCGATGCACAATTGAAGCCGATTGATGCAAAACCATCAGAATAACAAAAATCGATCGATGCAAGGAGTGCATCGATCGATGGAGCATACCCAGAAAGTCCAAAATCGATCGATGCTGGCCGACGAGAAGGAAAATGAAATTTCTGGTTTTCCTGTTTTGCCCCGGAAACTGCCTAATTTGACATAATCCGCCCAAAACTATATACATTATTTTCAGCCACTTTTAGGCTATCTCTCTTTTTACTACTCTCTATTCTATTCAGATTTTTGGTCATTGATTTGTAAGCCTTAAAGAAGAATCTCTGCATCTATTGAGAATAATTCTAAACTATTTCCTCTCTTTAAATATTATTATGAGTTTCTCTCTATCTCCTTGCTTGCTTTTGAGGTTTTCGCTTATTGTTGTGTTTATTGCCTAGGCTGAATTGATCACTTAGTCTCTGATCTAGGGTTTAATCTATACCACGGAAATGTCATAGGTTGCTAGAAAGAACATAAACGAGCGAATTGTCCTTAACCAACGGAAGTTGATGTTAAGGTGATTCGTGAACATATTGAACATATTTGTTAATGCTGGTATAGAACTCTAGGTTCAACGGAAGATATGATTCTAGGTTGCTAGATTTAGTAATCAATGCCACAAAAGTGGATTGGTTAGATATTTATGTTTGAGTTTGAAATTTGTGTTTAATCGTTCCCTGAATAGTTGTTTGATTCATGATCTCTGGATTCCTGCGAAGAAACCTTCGACCTAACAATTTTCTCTTATTGAATTTACACCGCTTTTAATTATTTTTATTACTTTGCAAATCGAATCTTATTATCGTCTTAGCTTAATTTCATCTTGTGAGAATCGTAGTGTAACCTTGGTCTCTGTGGATTCGATTCTAAAGTACTACATTGACATATTGTTATGATTGCAGTAGTGTGCACTTTAGTGATTAATTGACTGTGTGAAAATACCAAAATCACCACTCTTTGTCGTACCTGAATGGCCAGCTCACCTTTCAGCAAAACTAAGCTTGTTGAAGACCTATAAATACTTGTTTTAGATAGTAATTTCGACATCCCCAATTTTTAGACATCATTCTTCACATTAGTTTTGCTTTCTTGTACTCTTGCATCGAGATTCTCGGGATTGGTGAGGAGGTTTCTCACCAAGGTTAGTTATTGTTCGTGAGGCTTCTTCATCAATCTCATGCTTAATTTAGTTATGTCTTTTTTTAGTACGTTTGAGTAGTTTAGATTATTGGGTTTAAAGGATTATCAAGGAGAATTCTATGTTCGATAAGGATTTCACTTTGTAAACCCTAGCCGATTTCTAGAGCTCTTCTTGTGGAAAGTTGTTAATGCATGAATCTAGTCCAGAGGCTGATAGGGGGAGTTTAGAACCACAGAAGTGATGCATCTAATCACCAGCAAAGTTCATCCAAAAGGCGTGCGCGTCGTAATATTTCGGAAGTATACTTACGGAGTGCCGTGGCTCCGCCTTCTCCGCCCGCGGCCATGCCTTCCTCCGCCTTCCTCCGCTCCTCGAACCCGCGGCCAGCTCGTGCTCATCTCCCTTCGAGCCGTTCAAATCCCGAACGCTCCCTTTTGAGCAAGCTGCATTCTCCATTGACACTTAATCCTCAACTGAGCCTTCAAGCGGCCTGGAACCAGATTTATATGGACCTTGTAAAGTGATTCAAGCTCATGAAGAAGTCTCATCATCTTCATCAGCAACACGTCAAAGGAGCCTACCAAGGAGGATCTACATGCCCTATATGCCTTACTCAGTCTTTGAAGCAACAACTCTAACAAGCCCAATGTATAGTGAAAGTGAGCGTATTGTCCCTCTCTCTCGGCTAGAGCACCTCTTGTAGAACATGTTGACATAGGCTAGGAATTCCTTGGTGAGATCCTCGTAGGTAGGGAGATTGAGCTCCATGAAAGGTCAAAGATTAAGAGCATTGAGATACCAAATCACGTCTTCTCTAATCTCGAGCGCATTGAGAGTTAAGTAATCTATACGAGGTGTGGATTTGATTTCCATCCTTTTGAGCTACTCGAGATAGTCGATATTCGGGTCCATAGGCTGCCTGACATATCACTACATTTATCTTGGTTCCGGAGGTGGCGTTAGTTCGCGTGGAGGAACCGGTGTCGGATCACGTGGAGGAGGTGGTGCGCGAGCTCGAGTTCGAGGTCGTCTTTGTCTTGACAAGAACTCGGCCAGATTAGTGTCATCCTCCACACTAGTTGTATCTGATCCACCTTGACTCTCCTTGGGACGCCTAGAGGTTGTTGATTCTCCTACGAATCCGCTCTTCTTAGAGCGCGTTATTGATAACACCATTTTTTGACCATTTTTTATGGATCGCTTTAATACCTTTTGCAGGTGTTTCAACTCCGTTTTCAATGGTTTTCAAGTGATTTCCATGTTTTAGAGTTTTGAAAGACATATCAGGTAACCCGGGATAAAAAGTGCATTTCAGAGAAAATGTACGTTTTTGGATAAACTCAGGCCGTAAGAAGTCTTGCAATCAAAGAAGACATTCTCACCGTCCGATCATCCCCAAATTTGGACACAACAAATTAGAGAAAACCAGCTTTCGAATGCAATTGGATTGGAGACGATCCAATGGATTAATCCTTAAATATACCAAAGCACTAAAGACAGATGCAGCTGCCTCGAAACCAGAGCCACCACGGGCAGGGGAGGTGCACCTGCAGCCAACCAACGTTTCGCCATGGCCATGAGGGCGTCGCCCTCATAACACCGGTTTTTGACCATTTTTATGGATCAATTTAATATATTTTGCAGTTGTTTTAACTCCATTTTCAATGGTTTTCAAGTGATTTCCATGTTTTAGAGTTTTGAATGACATTTCAGGTAACTTGGGATAAAAGAGTGCATTTTGGAAATAAAGTACGTTTTTGGATAAACTCGTACCGTCAGTAGTCTTGCAATCAAAGAAGACTTTCTCACCGTCTGATCATCACCAAATTTGGATACAACAAAGTATATACAACCATATTTCAAATGCAATTGGATTGGAGACTATCCAATGGTTGGATCCTTAAATACACTCGAAACACTAAAGACAGATGAAGCTGCCCCGAAGAAGCTCACCGCGGCAAGCCTAGCTGGACCCGCGGCCAACTAAAATTCTGCCGTGGCCAGACCAGCTCCACCTACGGCCAACTAAAATCTCGCCGCGGCCACACCAAATTCGTCCAAACGAGCTCGTTTCTTCACCTGAGGCCAAAACCGTGTTTTCACATCTAACCTTAAACAAAGTGACGACTATTAATACTTGTTTTAAGTCTTTTAGACAGACACATATATAATTTTCACGCTTAAAGAAGAGGCGAATCACTTGTAAACTTGTTACTCTTGTTCTTCGGTGTGGAGCAAGGATTCTCGATCGGTGTTCATCGATAGAGAAGCCTTCTTCACCCCTTTTCATTATAGTTTTCTTTTCAATATATTGATTATGTTTATCTCATCTATGGCTGAGTAGTTCTCTTGTTGGGTATATGGTTTCAAAGGGATTATTCATTGAGTTTTTAGACTAAGATACCGATTTGGGTTCTTCGTTTTATCCTCTTTCATAATGCATGTTTGCTTTATTGATTTCCTTGCAACTGAACTTAGATATTTGTAGAACTATGAAAGTACTGGATCCATATGCTTGACCGAGGGTAGACAAACAAAACCGTCACAAGATACGAAAGTATACTTGTCGAGGGATTGTGAGCGTTAACAACTTTTGAGTATAATCATAACTTCTTACGCGGCTGGAGACGAAACTACCGGTCGAGTACTAAAGGTGTAGGTGTGTAGTGTGTACGAAATTAGACTACTAATAGTGTCCGTGTTCCACGTTCAAGAATCCAAAGACGACAAAAAGTCGCTTTAGAAATCCTAGCAAATTCTTAATGAAAATCGGCCATAAACCCAACGCTTCGTTTAAATTGTTTTCTTAGCTTACTTGCTGTTTTATTTTATCGCTTATTTTAAATTTCTAGCTATAATCGTGACAAACAAAACCCATTAAAATTTATTTACGTATAGACACAACTTAGAAATCCATAGAAATCGACAACGATCACCCCGTGGATTCGATCCCTAAATTCTACTGTGTTTTATGTGCACTTGCAGGATATATAAAGGGTAAAACCCGTGTCTGATCCCGACGCTACACGTTTTTGGTGTCGTTGCCACCGGGGATTGTTTTGCTTGTTTGATTTCGTATTCTAATTTCTGCTCTAGACATATTTCTATTTTCAAGCTCTTTGTTGCTCTTTTGACATTCTTCTTTATCTTTGTCTTTTGTTCTTAGGTGAATGAACACTAGGAGAACTCCTAGAGAAACCGCACCGCAACTAGACGATATCGACAAACACGAGAGAGAACTCCGAAGACTCAAAAGAACGCTAAGGATGGCCGAAAACGACAGTCCAAAAGATCAATTAAAACGTGATCACGAGGCTGAATGTGATATTTCAGATCACGAAGACGACCGAGAGGCTGTCGATGGTGATAATGACCAACCACTTCTCGATCCAGTAGAAAACCAAAACAAAAACCGAAATGCTAAAAATCCGAGGCGATAACTTCTCGTCGATCCTGATGCACCAAGGAACGATGCTCAAGCTAATGCACTGATTCCTCCAAATGGCGAGAACGCCAATCGTCATGTCCTACCCGCTAATCCTCCGAGGAGACAAGCGCGTAACCGCACCATTGCTGATTTTGATGCACCATATCAACACTATCTAAACGGAGCCGTAATTCAACTTCCTTTGCGTCATATGAACGATTTTGAGATCAAACCTCAAATCATTGATTTGATAAAGCAAAACCAATTTCATGGAGTTTCTACCGAGCACCCGATGGAGCACATCGAGTTGTTCAAAGAAATATGCGGAACAACGAGAACAAACCAAGTTCCTGCCAATTACTTAAAGTGTAAGCTTTTTCCTTTTTCTTTAGCCGATAAAGCTCACCGTTGGTTGGAATCTTTGCCCGCATGATCTATCACTAATTGGGAAGAGTGGAAAGCCGCTTTTCTAAGCCATTTCTACACCAAGTCGAGGTCGAACTCGTTGAGAAACAAAATCCAAAGCTTTCATCAACAATCGGTGGAATCTTACGATGAAGCTTAGGAACGTTTCAGAGACTACGAGAGATATTTCCCTTATCACGGTTTTTCTGGTCCGAATTTTCTCAACACTTTCTACTGAGGTCTATTACCGAAATATCAACTTTCTCTCAACACAGCTATTAATGGAGACTTTTCGACAAAAACCATACACCAACAAAAGAGCTCTCATCGAAAATCTTGATATGGCTAATAGCAACAACTCTCATGACTACGATAGATTGACTAGATCGAACGTATCAGAATCCAAGGAGATAGCCGAGCTAAAGAACATGATGAATCAACTTCTCAAGAACAAAAATCGCTAAGTGCATGCTTGTGAAACTACCAATGGAGGCGAGGATGATTCTTATTACGAACCCGATAACAACGGTTTGTATTTTCAAAATGAAGAAGTTAACTACGACAAAACAGGAAGACGGCGAAAGAATTCAACGTCAAAGTCGATTGTATGTACAACGACTGGAATGGGAAATTCAAATCTCTTTCGACCCATGTCAAGAAGTTGGATATGAAAGTCTCTCAAATCGTGGACTCCCCTAAGAGACCGAACGGAGCTTTGCCCGGAAGAGTAGAAGATAACTCGAAGAGATTTTGCAACGTGATCTCCACCGTTCCCAAAAAAGAAGTCAACGATGAGACCAAGCATGGAGAAGCTTCAAAATTCATCCCACTCTATGGAAGATCCAATACCGAATCCAACATGGTTCGAGAACCACCATTTGAGGTACCAAAACAAGTTATGTTTCAAAGGCTAAGAAAAGCCGATGATTCGGGACGTTTTTCTTTATCTTGCTCTATTACCGAGATAAATTTTGTAAATTTTCTATGTGATTCGATAGCCAACATCAACATCATGTCAAAGACATTTGTCGAGAAGCTCGGTATAAAGACTCACACACCACCTACCGTGAGCATAATTTTTGGAGATTCATCACAAAAGAAGTCCAAGGGAGTGATCAAACGACCTTCAACTACTTATTGAAAATAAGATCGTTCCCGCTGATTTTCAAGCTCTCGAGATGGATCGAGACAAGGATAAACCATTCATTTTCAGTCGACCGTTCTTAGCTACCGTTGACGCCATCCTCGATAACGCCAACCGTCATCTTATCTTTTTGAATGTGGATCGAAGGAAGCTCTATCCAATTGTCTCGGACAGAATTCCAATACCGAGGGATAAGCACAAGAAGAAAAGTTGATTCTCCCTAAGGAAAGAGAGAAAGATGTGTCGACTAAACCGGATCCCCCAAAGGTAAGTCAACCTTTTATTTCTAAACCATTTGCAAAAATCAAGATCACCATCCCACCCGATTTAAGAGACACCAAAGAAGAACGAGTGGAAGGAATGATAGAGAAGACGAAACAAGTACTTCAAAACGCAAAATTTTAGAGGAAACGCGTAAAAAGGTGATACCAAAGATATGCGAATCACATCACAGACACGATGACACCCAAGGAAACTTTGTTCCCGGGACATCTATTGCTCACGCCTAGTCTCACAAAGAAGCCGAGCTAACGACTTTAACTAAAATCGCTTAATGGGAGGCAACCCATTTGGTACATTTTTCTTTCTTTTAGGTTATCGTTCTTTTTCTATTAACATTTTTCTTTTTAATATTTCAGGCTTTATATAAAACCACAAAAACATTCAAAAAATTAGAAAACACAAAAAATGAAGAAGCATGTCGCAAAGGATCGCAAAATGCCAAAGGAACGTAGGAGAAAACACTCCCGAGGCGAAAGCCATTCGGCCGCGGTACGAGCTGCACCCACGGCGAATGGAAGATCGACCGCGCCTGTGTTGGCCGGTCAAGCAGAGAGACGATGTTTGGCCGCGGCTATAAGAACCCGACCCGCAGTGAAGAGGGGTTTGGCCGTGATCACATGGGATTTACCCGCGGTCGGGCCATTCCGACCCGAAACCATTCTCGACCTTTCCCGAATCGTTTCCAATCCTTAACCGTGCAATCCCGAACATGTTCCCGACATTAAATTAAACCAAAACAAGTTTAATTTTCGTGTCCCACTAAGGTAAGTTCCAAAAAGTTTTTGAAAAACAGAAAACTTAATTTTGCAATAAAATAACTTTTCAAAACAAAAAAGAATATTTCTAGCTTAAAAGCTCTATATCTTCGTCTCTTCCAAGAGACTTGGAGATTTTGAGCAATAACAACCTTTTCAATTTTCAAGCTTTCACAAAAATTCTTTGATCCATTATCAATCTTTTTCAATGAAGATTCCAATTCCACAACTATCTCATCTTTTTCAACAAGGTATTATCCTACACCTCTACTTTTTTATATGAGCCAAACCCTAAAGCTTTTCTTAATTTAAATAGATCTATGTCTATGATGGCTAGAAATTGTTAGAGAACTCTAAATTGAACTTCTAGAATGATTAGATTTCAGTTTTAGCACTTAATTATTATGGATTTGAAATTTTTGAGCTTAATTAAAAACGAATTTGAAGAGTAATTTTGATTAAATTGGTCAAGTCTAGGTTAGTTGATGATTAATATACGGTAATTTATAAATTGGCATAAGAATGAACTTAAAATCTATCTTTAGAGTTTTTATGCAAAGTACGTCACAAATCCGAATTTATGATTACCACCATGATTTGCTTAATTTATGTTCAATATTGCTCGTTTGTAGATTGAATATGTCTCTTGATACTCGATTTAGTATCCTCGCACATTGAAACTTTTCAATCACAACCATATTCATATTTTTGTCGAGATTTGTATTCTATTTTGTAGGAACAATGGACCACATGAGATATCACATAACACACTCAAAGAAGAGCGGATACGTAGGAGAATAATCCCGAAAATCACTCTCTAGGCGTCACAAGGAGATCTAAGGCGGATCAGATACAATTATTTTGGAGGATGGCACTAATCTCGCCGAGTTCATCATGAGTCGAAGGTGACCGCAAACTCGAGCTCACGCAACTCTCCCTTCACGCGACCCGACCCCTTCTCCTCCATGTGAACCGACGCCTCCTCCGGAACCGAGACCAAGAGTACGATACGTCAGGCAGCCTATGGACCCGAATATCGATTACCTTGAGAAGCTCAAAAGAATGATTATCAAATTAACACCTCATATAGATTACTCGATTCTCGATACGCTCGTGATTAGAGAAGACGTGCTTTGGTATCTCGACATGCTTAATCTACGTCCTTTCATGGAGCTCAATCTCCCCACCTACGACAAGAGAGGCGATACAAGCGTGTAATACGCTTTCTGGAAGAAAATCACCAGTTCGATGGTAACATGCCCGACTCAGAGACAGATGACTCAGGCAACGCCTAGCCATGCACATCACCATCATGGTTCAATCGATCTTCTTCCCTCTATCATTTTATTTTATTTTTGAACCTTTTCTTTATTTGCAAATTTATTTTCATGTCTTTTCCATCATTTCACCAACTTTTTTTCATACTGGGGACAATGTGATTTAATTATGGGAGAATTTTTTTATCCGTTAATAATTTATTTTTCTTTCTTTTGAATTTATCTACTTGTTTTTCTTTTGCATTTTAAACTATTCATGTAATCTTTTTTATTTTTTTTATCAAGTATTTTTCAGGAACATAAGACTAAAATCTATGATGATTTCGACTTGTGTGCTTCTACACTATTTCCTCGTGCCAACTCTTTTATGGTTTTGTACTAGACTAGGTGATAGCTAGAGTGCTTGCAATGCGACATCCCCATAGGATTTCGATCCATAGAGATTCTTTCCGACATGATATACTAGCTCACTTTATTTGAACTTAATTTATATTTAATTTTCTCATCAATTGTTTTAGGCGAGACAACGAATCATACATCTAAGACATCTTTTTCATTTTTACCATTCTTCGTTGTCCTAGATGATCATTTCATCTTTAGCTGGTAACCTACTCCGAACCTTAACCATTTCATTTTCGAACCTCATGCATTCTTCTCTTGTTGTCTTATGTGCAGATATGTGCAAAAACGCCGGAGAGGGAGGAACGACACAATTTTCAGTCACTCGAGAAGACAGAAGACGAGATGGATTCGGTTGTGGAGGTATCAACAAATCAAGCTTAAAAGTTGCCTAGGAAATCTTTGATCACTAGTAATTTTCGTCATGCGTTTCCCCTATCTAAAAAAAATCGAAACGAAAGGAAACAAAAGCCTAAGAGTCTTAGGGTAGTCGTTATTTTAATACCAGGGAAACCATGTTTCGTATGTGAGTAGTAAGAATCTATTCGAATCATTTCCCGGAGAAAAATCTAAGTCCAGGAGAATGGCAAAAAAGTTTTGTCAAAGACAGAAAAGTACCGGAGAAGGAAGAATTCACAACTACACTTATGCGAGTAAAAAATGACTGGAAATTGTGGATATCAACAGCTCCACCCTCTCTTGCTGTTTTGCATAATATCTAGCATCCTCCGGCGGAAATACGGTAACTCGAAACACTTCTAATCTCACATCTAAGAAACTCGTAATGCTTAGCCTCAATTGTCTTGGTTAGAATTTTTTATAAGAATCACACAAACTTTTAATGAATGTTAAGAGCTAGTATACTGAAAGTTAGGATTTAAGTGGCTAGATTTTGGAATGATGGATACCGTGGACTAGTGTTGCAGTAATTTAGTGAGAATTTTCTAGACTAAGTCCGATTGATGCATTACGTTGGTTATGGTTTAGAATGATGGTCACTTAGATTTTTTTTAGTTCCTAAGTTTTCAAAACTTATTTCCGAGTTTAGATTTTATGTTTTGTTTGAGGACAAACAAAGATGTAAGGTTGAGAAAAAAGAAGAAAAGGTAGTCGAGGGAGGAGAAAAATATGAAAGAGAATAAGTAACCCGAGAGATCCTCGAAGAGACTTGATAACTCCACCACCAAACTGTGTCTATAAGCCAAAACCGCCTTACCGAAGGGCCTTGAAGGCGCCAAATAAGGAGAAAGAAAGAGCTAAGCTAAATGAATTAATCAAACAACTAACATTTAAGTTACCTTTTGGCGAAGCTTGTGCAATGATCTCTCCTCTAAGAAAATTTATGAAAAGCATCCTAACCAACTCTCTGACGCTTGAAGAATGCGTTATGATGATCACTCACGAATGCAGTTCGATCTTACAAAACCATGTCCCTCATAAGAAAGAAGACTCGGGAAGTTTCGTACTCTCTTGCTCGATCTAGAAAGAGAACCTAGGGACCCCCTTATACTCGGCCGACCATTCCTATCTACAATAGGAGCAATGATCAACGTCCCGGAAGGAAAAATCGATATACATTTAGGCGATCTCGTGATGCACTTTGATATAAAAGAAAGCCTCAGTAAACCAACCATAGACGGCCAAGTCTTTTGGCTCGATGAACTAGACGGGGTTACTAAAGAATTCTATGAAGAGTTACTTCTCAGTGATCCGCTGAAATATGCGCTTGCAGACGTTAAAGACGAGCGCAACCTTCTTGAGGAAACATTGAGAGATTGTGCAAAAATGCTCGACGAGGCTGAAATCTATAAAAAACAATTGTAAGCGACCTCGATTTAAAGGATGAAACAGATATTCCGACGCCACCTAAAGACACTCCGACAGCAATGAATGACCCATGGAGCGAGCTAAGGTGGAACTAAAACCTCTTCCCGTCAGACTCAAGTACGTTTTTCTTGGACCAAATTCGACTAAACCCCTCATCACAAATTCTGGTCTGAGTGAAGCTGAGACGATGATGCTATTACACGAGTTGAAAAAACATAGAAAAGCTATAGGCTATTCGCTTGATGACATACCATGAATCTCACCAGATCTTTGTATGCACAAGATCCACATTGAGGGGAATGCCAAGAATTCAATTGAGCACCATAGGAGATTGAATCCTAACTTAATGAATGTCGTGAAGAAGGAAATTATGAAGCTTTTAGAAGCATGAATCATCTTTCCAATTTCGGACGGCCCTTAGGTTAGCCCAGTTCACGTTGTCCCTAAGAAAGGAGGAGTCACAATAATTAAAAACGATAAATAAAAGATAATCGCCACGAGAACGGTCACCGAACATCGTATGTGCATTGATTACCGGAAGCTGAACGCAACAACAAGAAAAGATCACTTCCCTCTGCCTTTTATCGACCAAATATTAGAAAGGTTAGCTAATCATCCATACTATTGCTTCCTTGATGGATATTCTGGATTTTTCCAAATCCCTATTCGACCGGAAGATCAAGAGAAGACGACATTCACTTGTCCATACGAGACGTTCGCTTACCGACAAATGCTCTTTGGTTTGTGTAATGCGCTGATAACGACGTATTTTTACCCGTTTTACTATTTATTTTAGGACAATTTAATAAGTGTTTCCCTTTTTTATATGTTTTTATCGTAGTTTTCGCATATTTGTAGTTTCAAGACTCTTTTCAAGTTTTTTAGGCAAAAAGACGCAAATTGGAGAAACCCCAGATTTTGGACAATTTTGGACCGTCCGAAATTTGACATCCGATGGAGACCTTCTCACCGTCTGATCACGCCCAAACTTGGGTACAAGATAGAAGGGAGAACCACCTTTCATACCCAGTTGGTTTCAAGAAAATCCAACGGTTAGATCTCACGATACATCCAATTGACCGAAGGAATATTCTGTAGTCTCGTGAAAGAAGTAAGAAAAGAATTGAAGTTTCAACCTCATAGACCAACCACCACGGGTCTATGCCTCACAGCCATGGCGAACACACTCCTGGCCGCGCCTAGAGGCTCTCCAGTCACGGCGAAACCACCTTTGGCCGAGGGTCGAGCCCACGCACCCGCATGCAGCCAAAAAATGGCCCCAAAATCAGCTCGTTCGAAGCCCCTTCAAGCCCACTTCGTTTTCTTTTCAAAGAAAATCTAAGGTCAACCAAAGCAAGAGTTGAAAACCTATAAATATATGTTTTACATGTATAATTTCGTAGCCTACACAGAATATCTTTTAGTTTAGTTTTTGCAAGTCTTTTCTTAAGTTTTTGTTCTTACTTTCTAGATTGGTGAAGAAGCTACTCTTTCACCAACCTCCTGCTCTTAATTTAATTATGCTTATGATTTCTTTAATCGTGTCAGAGTAGTTCTCTTGTTGGGCAAAGGGATCTCAAGGGGCTCTCATGGATCGATCATAATTAGGTTTTAAATTAGGGTATCGATTAGGGTTCTTCGTTCTATCCTTGTTTTTAATGCATGTTTGCTTGATTAGTTATCTTGCAACTGAACTTAGGTATTTTTAGAACTACGAAAGTACTGGATCCATATGTTTGACCTAGGGTAGACGAGCGATACCGTTACTAGATACAAAAGTATACATGTAGAGGGATTGTGAGCGTTAATGACCTTTGCGTATCATCATAAATTTCTGCGCGACCAGAGACGAAAGCTACTGGTCGAGTATATAAGTTATCGGTATGTAGGGTGTACGAAAATAGGCTACACACAGTGTCTGTGTTCCAAGTACAAGAACCAAAAGACGACAAAAGTCGTATTAAAAACCCTAGTGAAATTCCTACGATCTTCGGCCATGATCCCTAGAGAGTTTCCAATTGCCCAATGATAAATAGAATTTGTGTTAAGCTCATATCAATTACTCTAAATACTAGGTAGTATAAGAGGTATAGAACCAAAGAGGTTAAGATTGAAGCACTAAGAATACATGAATCTTCCTAAGCTAGAGCAAATGTTTTTGGGTTTTTATGTTTATAAACTAAAGAAAACAAATGCACGAAGGAAAACAAAGATAGAAATATGGATCATGAACTAAGCTATCAATGAGATGGGTAACAATGAAACACTGAATCATTTGGAAGCATTAAACACTATCCTAGAACATGGAATTCACAATTATGACTAATACACTCTCGTGGCACTAATCACTTTGTTAATCACCAAATCAAGAACAAACCATCGTTTGTGATAAGATGATTAACAAGCATTAATCTCTAATCCCAATTAGTTCATTAATCACCCTAGACATCAACTCTCATTGGCTAGGCAAGAAAAGCTCACAAAAAGTTTTGTTCAAGCAATTCATTTAAACTCGGGTTAGGAGTGAAATGCCTAAGTTCAAGACTCGAATGGATAAACCTAATCAAGAACTAACACCGTTTACTCGAATCTCTCCCTAATGCATGGGATGAGACCATAAATCATAGGGTGTAGCTCTATTTTGGTTTGTCACGCCAACTAAAACTACCTAATCTAGGTGCAGTTCTAAACTTTGGTTTATCTTATCAAATCTAGCATTAAGAACCAACCTAAGTGAAAGATTTAACAAAGATAAACCTAAGTGAAAATCTCATCCGACCTACCTCTCCCAGAAGGGGATGCTATCACCTCGAGCTCTGCCCAGACCTCGACGCAGCTCACCATCTCAGAACCACCGGTTACTGAGAATGCTGAACATGTCCCGAGTTCCTCAGATCCCCTAACGACTCTGGCCTCTGCCCCAGTTGCTGTTGGGACATATCCTGCACCGGAAATTCTTCGGCAACGACAGAAATGCCTTGGTGTGACCTCTTCAAAGGTCGATCGACTATGCGTAAGAAAGGAACGCCCTTCCTACTTGACTCAGGTGAAGCGTGTGTTGAAATACCCAACTCAGTCATTGAAAACAACAAGAAGGCCTAGGAAAACTCTATTCTAGGACAGTTTTACGTGGATCCTCCACCACAAGGAACCATCCATGCCATTGCCAATGGTATTTGGAGTCGACAGAGAAAAAACATCACTTTCTCTAAGATGGAGGGTGGAGCTTTCCTATTTCGTGTTCCTTGCCCACATACCAGGAAGCGAATCTTGAGCCAGAGTTTGTGGCAAATAGAGGGGTAAACAATGTTCGTAGCAAAATGGTCACATGGGTTAAAGCCGGTTAAGCCTGAACTATCAACGGTTCCCGTGTGGCTGAAATTCAGAAACGTCCCGCTACAATACTTCTCGGAAGAAGGACTAGAACACATTGCGGGAATGGTGGGTCACCCAAAAGATCTTCACCATTCAACCAGAAACATGTTGAATGTAGAAGTAGCAAAAGTTTTTACTCTCATTGATCCCCGGAAACCGCTGCCGGAGACTGTAAGAGTTAACGTCTCCAGCCCTTGGCTCCCATCGATTTGTAGCCATTGCAACGGAGTCGGCCACACTATCAGGCGCTGCCCTTCAGCTCCTCATGCTCCGTTACTCTGTACGGGGTGCAATTCAGGAAAACATATCTCTTGCTAACTGTCCTCGTGCTAAGAAAGCGACAGGTAAAAAACCAATGGTTTCATTTTACCAACAAAAAGCAGGCCCATCAGGTACAGCTAAAGATATAAGATTTCCAGTTCCTAAGCAGAGAGAACTTGTGGGGCAGCCTCCTAAGGATAAGCTCTCCGTCACGGAAAGTGATCACCAGCCTGAATCAGCAATCTCGGGCCTAGAGATAAATGTGGATCTTGCCCACGTCTCTGTCGCTGAGAGGATTAGCACAAAGGAGAAAGAAACAGATATGCAAAGTGCTCCTGAGACAGAGGATTTGAGTCAAGAAGATCGGACCTCAGTGGAGGATGATTATGTTGAGGACGACGCAAAAAAATTCACAGAGGTGTTAACCAGGAGAATGCTCCGGAGTGGTAAGGGTAGAGGTCCTTCAAACCTCTAACCAATCCGTTATATATATGGATTTTTTGGGTACAAACATTTTTGTTGGAATGTTAGGAGATTTAATGACCACATCCATAGGAGAGGTTTTAGAAAGTGGCATAAGCTTAACCAGCCCATTTTTGGTAGTTTAATTGAGACTCATGTCAAGCAGCTGAAGGCACATAAAATGTGGAAGTCTGTTCTCTGCGATTGGCATCTTGATTCAAACTATGATTTCTCGGATTTAGGAAAAAATTGGGTTATTTGGCACCCATCTGTTTCTGTTACTATTATTGAGAAAAGCTTGCAGATGATAACCTGTTTGGTCAGGTTTCCGACATCTTCCAGAGATGTTGTTGTATCTTTTGTGTACGCTTCGACCTTGGAGGTGGTTAGAAGAACCTTGTGGTCTGAGATTAAAGCTTTGTCTCAACACCATCAAATCATGGGACTGCCGTGGGAGGTTTTAGGAGATTTTAACCAGATTTTGGATCAGGCTGAGCACTCACAAGGTCTGGTAAGATCTCGTAGGGGCGTGAGAGACATTAAGGACTGCTTTGATGTGGCAGGATTAAAAGATTTAAACTTCAGGGGGCACCTTTTCACTTGGAAAAATAACCAAGCTGCGTCCCCAATTCTTGAGAAGCTTGACCGCATTCTGATAAATTCAGAGTGGAATGATGCCTTCCAAAATTGCCTTGGTACATTTGGGGAGCCTTCCTTCTCAGACCACAGCCCTTGCGGGATCACTTTTGATCCCAAGAAGTTCCGTGTCAAGGGGCCTTTTAAGTTCTACACAATGTTGCTTCAAAATCCAGATTTCCTACCGCTGCTAAGATCATGTTGGAGTTCTTTGGATTTCTGGGGTTCATGTATGTTTAAGATCACCAGAAAGCTCAAGGAAATTAAGACAATTATCCGATACTTCAGCAGGCAAAACTACTCAGGCTTAGAAAAAAGAGTTGCTGAAGCTCACTCGCAGCTCACTGAGAGCCAACGATTGTTGCTCTCTTCTCCTTCTGTGGTCACGGCAATAGCATAGAGACTGGCTCACAGAAATTGGATCACTCTTGCTATTGCTGAAGAGAGTTTCCTGAGGCAAAAGTCAAGGATCACTTGGTTAGGAGCTGGAGATATGAACTCCCCCTTCTTCCATAGAATTGTAGCGGCGAGAAGATCCCAAAACCAAATCGTTTTCCTCATGGACTCAAGTGGTACAAAAATTGAGAGGAAAAAAGATCTTCATGACCACTGTGTTGAGTTATTCTCGGATCTGTTTGAAGAAAGGGGAAACAACGTCACTCCGGTTGCTTCTTTAAGGGAGGTTCTACTGTACAGATGCTCTGCTAAAAGTATAAGAGGGCTTCAAACATTCCCATCACCTGCAGAAATCAAGAGTACGTTATTCTCTCTCCCTAGAAACAAGGCTCCGGGGCCGGATGGGTACCCAACTGACTTCTTTATTGGTTGTTGGGATGTGGTGGGAAATGATGTAACTAATTCAGTGTTGGAATTCTTCAAGTCTGGGAAAAGTTTAAGGCAATGGAACGCTACCATCCTATCGTTGGTGCCAAAAACAGCAGATGCTAGTAAGATTTCAGATTTTAGACCGATTGCCTGCTTTAACACTTTGTACAAAGTTGTTTCCAAGTTGATTTCTAAGAAAATAAAAAAAGATTCTCCCTGAGATCATCTCTCTTGCTCAATATGCTTTCATCCCAGGCCGCCTTCTGGTTGAGAACGTCTTACTGGCCACTGAACTAGTCAATGGCTTCAACAGGAAATCTATCTCCCCGAGAGCAATGCTCAAGGTGGATTTGAGGAAGGCTTTCGATACTGTGCGCTGGAGTTTTATCATTCAGATCCTCAAAGCCATGGATTTCCCGGAAGTTTTCATAAATTGGGTTTGGCAGTGTGTTTCCACAACTACGTTCTCCATCTCGATTAATGGTGAGCTAACTGGATTATTTTGTGGAGGAAGAGGTATTAGGCAAGGAGACCCAATCTCTCCTTACCTGTTTATCTTGGTACTTTTGCAGACGATCTGATGATCTTTTTTGATGGGTCCAGCGCTTCTCTTGTGAACATCATGGAAACGTTGTCTGAGTTTGCTGAGCAGTCAGGTCTGTTCTTGAACCGGGATAAAACAAAAATTTATGTTGCAGGTTTGAACCAGCAGGAATCCTCAGATCTTGATAGGTTTGGATTCCGGTGTGGTTCTCTCCCTGTCAAATACTTGGGTCTGCCTCTAATGCCGCGAAAGCTACGGAAGCAAGACTATGCACCACTTATTGAGAAACTGACCACAAGGTTCACTGCCTGGTCCACAAAAATGCTCTCCTACGCGGGGAGATTGCAACTGATCTCAGCAGTCATCTACAGCACCGTCAACTTCTGGATGTCGGCTTTCATCCTGCCAAAGGGATGTCTTAAACAGATCCAGAGTCTCTGCACACATTTTCTCTGGACAGGAGGCATAACGAAAAAATCAGGTACCAAAGTCTCTTGGAACTCTTGTTGTCTACCTAAGAATGAAGGGGGTCTTGGGCTTAGAGACCTGGGAGTGTGGAATAAAACATTGTGTCTGAAGCTACTTTGGCTTTTAATCTCTCAAAGCGGCTCTCTCTGGGTGGCTTGGATGAGAGAAAATTATCTAAGAGAGGTTAGTTTTTGGGCTTTGCATGTAAAAACTGATGACTCATGGATTTGGAGGACGATGTTGAAGCTATGACATCTTGCTCAAAGGTTCATTTGAGTCAATCTGGGTAATGGTTTCACCACCAGCTTCTGGTTTGACAAATGGACACCTTTAGGCCCGCTAATCAACTACTTCGGGGCTATAGGTCCCAGAGAACTTCGCATAGGGCTTCAAGCGAAGGTAGCTCATGCAATTCGCAGATATGGTTGGACTTTACGGGCAGCCAAATCTCTGGCAGTAGAGAATATGCAGTATCATCTAACTACTATCAACCTTCCACTTGATTCAGTTGATGATCAATACATGTGGGAGCTTGAAGGCTCTAATTCTGGTACGTTCTCTTCTAAGAATACTTGGAACAGTCTTAGAGCATCGGATTCTCTCAAGTCTTGGGCGAAATTTGTCTGGTACAAGGGATTCATTCCTAAGCAAGCTTTTATAATCTGGACAATGCAGCTTGATCGTCTTCCTTTACGGGCCAGGCTTGCAAACTGGGGGCTGAATATGTCACCTAAATGATGTTTGTGTGATACATATGCAGAGACAAGGGAACATCTCTTCTTCAATTGCTCCTTTAGTGAAGAGGTTTGGGAAAATATAATCTCACAACATTCAGCTTCAGGACATGGGATACCATGGAAAGTTGGTGCACTTCTACCTCACCATCAGCTCCTACGACCCTCCGGTTACTAGCAGCTCACTCAACCCTTTACGAGATATGGATGTAGCGTAATAGTAGACTCTTCTCTCAGAGGATCTCTTCTCCGGAAGCGGCATTCCGACAAATAAACCGCCTAGTGCGTGACTCGATCTTGTCCCGCAGGACAAAGAAACAATTCAAAGATCTAATGCCTCTTTGGCTTGCTAGAACCTGAATTGCAATGTAAAGTTCTTCTCTTGCTTTTAATTTTTTTTTTGGGCAAGGAAAACTCCTAAGCTGGTTAAGCTCTGTTTTGTAAGCATGTTACAATTATCTTCATATTAATGAATATTCAAATACTTATCAAAAAAAAAAAAATATATATATATATATATATATATATATATATATATATATATATGAAGAACAAAAGAGAAAAAGACATAAAGATAAAGAAGATGCATTAATATAAAGATAGAGTTGAAGAAATCTTCTCTAGCTAGAGTGGCATTTGCGATGAAGATCCATCCAAAATCATAAGAGGAGTTTGGGTTAAAACCCAACTCTAGAAAAAGAAAGCTTAGAACTAAAAATTAAGTTTTTCACAATTTAAAGAAGTTTGGGTGGGACCATGTCAACCCGGGACAAACCGGGTATTGACCCGGCCAAATCTGGGTCGTGGTCAAGAACGCCTTAAGTGAATCATCTATAACTCCTGAACCTGACATCCGAATGACCTGAAACACCCTCCAAAAGACAGCCAACTCAATTCTCTACAACCTCTATGAATAACACAAAAGCTGAATCGGAGTAGAAACCCTTCGTCTGGGTTGATCTTTCAGACGTCGTATTTGGAGCAGAACTCGTTTGGATGCCAGACAGACACGTCCTTGCTATATTTTCCATATCTCTTGAACGACCGATTTGAATGACATGAAACCACTACTAAACGAAAGTCAGCTCGATTGTCTATGACGTTCATCAAGACCTCAGATTAAACTGGGCACGGAAAGGTCTTTATTTGGCCTGATCTTCGAGTCACTTTGGGTAGTGCTGTAACTTGGATGTTTGGACCGTGTGGAGCTAACCGAGTGGATTTTGGTCGGTTGAGGTTTGTCTTGTCTGTAACCGAGCATGATCTGGGCGGTTAGCTTTGGTCAGTTGAGTTCCATGTGCTAGGACCGACCCCATCAGACCATGCCGATGGTGCAAGGTGCGTTTTCTCGGCCAGGCGGATACGTCTTCCATAAAACAGCGGCACCTCACGAACCGTATGTCAGAATGGCCCAATTCAAACTTACCTGGAAAGCTAACTCAGCCCTCTACAACTTTCATAAAGGTCGTCCAAGCTGATTCAGATCGGAGGTCCTCGGTCCAGCCACATATTTCCGGTGTATCGGATGGACCTTGCACTCTACTTTGGTCCAACTCTCCAAATATCATCAATTGCCTCCAAATAATCTAAAAACACTCCAAATGCATGAAAGACTCATAGGACTCAATGCAATATGTCCTAATCTCTAAATGATACCTAAATGCAAGACAAAACCATGATTATGCATGTAAATGACACAAAACTCTACGTGAGATGCATGATAAAACATGCAATATATGAGTATATCACCCAACGTTTAGTTTATTAGTTTACAACCTCGATTTTAATTATTCTCTTAGCTTAGTTGCTTTATTATTTATCGCTTTTAATTATTCGCTAAGTTTACTAGTTTATTTACATGCTTGCTTTCTTATTTTCTCGCTTAGTTTAGTCTAAATTTCTAGCATTCGTTTTGTGACACACACCATAAATCTTATTTTCGTTTTAGACTTCCTTACTAACTCTCTTTCTAAGGTCTCGCAGAACATATTTCCCTCTCTGTGGATCGATACCTTAGGTACTACAACGCACATTTGTGCACTTGCAGACTTTTAGGTTAAAAAATTTAAAACCTGGAGTTTCGGAAACAATCCGATTGATTCAAGTTTTTGGCGCCGTTGCCGGGGAGGCAATCGCTATCGTTATGTCACACCTTAGAGGGTAGTAAATTGACTTTAAGAAAAACTTTTTCGTTTTTGGTTTTCTTTGTTCCAGACTTTGAAATATGAACTCACCTCTGGTGCGAGATCTTTACTACGAGCATGGTTTCTATGAGCCATCTTATGCTCACTACTCTCATGATTCACACAGCAATTGTGATTCTTTCTTCATGGAAAGAGTATAGGTTGGTCGAAATACTTATGAGGCATCCATGGTTCGTTTATGAGAAGTCTATCATTCCGAACCCACATAAATCTCTAAGTCTGGGGGAAATGACATAAAACTTTTTTTCTGGAGAAATGAGGAAGTACAACATTTTTACGCAAGAAGTTGTGACTAGAGGTTGTTGTTCACAATAGGTCCACCCTATCTTGCTGTTTTGCATAATATCTTTCATCCTCCAGTGAAATTACGGTAACTCGAAACACCTTTAACCTCATCTTTAAAAGCCTTTAATACCTAGGCTCGATTGTCTTGGTTTGATCCTTTTGATGAGAAGTTCACGTTTGCACTTAATGAATTTAGAGAGCTAGTTGACCTGAATTTTGGATTTTAAAAGTTTATATTTCATATGACAGATACTGTGGACCTCCTAATCACGCCCGAATTTGGATACAAGATAGAAGGGAGAACCACCTTTCATACCCAGTTAGTTTCAATACAATACAACGATTAGATCTCAAGATACATCCAATTAACTGAAGGCATGTTCTGTAGTCTCGCGAAAGAAGCAAGAGAAGAATTGAAGTTTTAACCTCATAGGCCAACCACTATGGGTCCATGCCTCACAGCCATGGTGAACACATTCATGGCCACACCCAGAGGCTCTCCAGCCGAGGCGAAACCAACTTTGGCCGCGGGTCGAGCCCACACACCCGCAACCAGCCAAAAAGGGCCCAAAATCAGCTCGTTCGAAGCCCACTTCGTTTTCTCTTCAAAAAAAACCCTAAGGTCGACTAAAACAAGAGTTGAAGACCTATAAATAAATGTTTTACAGGCACAATTTCGTAGCCTACACAAAACATCTTTTAGTTTACTTTTTGCAAGTCTTTTCTTAAGTTTTTGTTCTTACTTTCGAGATTGGTGAAAAAGCTCTCTCCGAACTTAGTTCTTAAACTCGAGAGGCTCCTTCACCGACCTCTTTCTCTTAGTTTAATTATGCATTTGCTTTCTATAATCATGTCCAATTAGTTCTATTGTTGGGCAAAGGGATCTCAAGGATCTCATGGATCAATTCATCATTAGGATTTAGATTAGGGTATTGATAAGGTTTCTGATATATCATGGTTTTTACCCCTTTTAGGTCATGATATAAGTTGTTTTATAGATTCTTTCTAGTATTTTGGAATTTTTAGAGTTTTTTACAGGTTTTAGCACGTTTGGAGCATAATTGGAGATATTTGAGTTTTCTGGAGCATTTTGGAGCAAAGCAGAAGTTCGTGTTGCTGAGAACCCGATTTGAAGCATCAGTATCGATCGATACCCATCGCAGCAGACACGACCCGCGACTTTTCCAAGAATTGAAGAATTGCAGATTTTCCCCATAAGACTTTAATATTTACAAGAAGATCCCAGAACGTGTTTAGGCTATATAATTAGGTTTTCAGCCACTTTTATGGCTATGTTTTATTTTACTTTGATTCTACTTTGGTTTTTGGGGAGACAACTCTGAACTCCTGTTTTCTATTGATTTCTTTGATGATCTATCCAATCATGTTGTTTTCAATCTCCATGTCTGAGTAGATCCACTTTAGGTACATGG
The DNA here is from genome assembly GCA_030161315.1 of Eutrema japonicum. Classification (NCBI taxonomy): domain Eukaryota; kingdom Viridiplantae; phylum Streptophyta; class Magnoliopsida; order Brassicales; family Brassicaceae; genus Eutrema; species Eutrema japonicum. The sequence continues at coordinate 26,846,649 of BSQW01000005.1, forward strand.
TTCTCATAAGGGTTTTCTCTGAATGCTAGGTTGATTAGTTTATTAGGATTCACCATCTGAATTAGTTCTTCGCTTTAGGTTGTGTTCAAAGCTTGTTCTAGTTTAGCTACCTAGAACATAGATCTTAGGATAATTGATTAGGCACGACAGTGCGATTACTTACCTGATAGAACCTAAGGTGAGAAAAATAAATATTCGCAAAGAGATTTGGTTTAGTTGTTTTGTGAACAAATCAAACCTGATCTAAAAGCTAATTTAGACTTTAGGATTAGCAAAGAGATTTGGAATTCTAGGATTTATATTTAGATAGTTTTCGCAACGACAGTTGGTTAATTATACTTTAGTGATTTGAGTTCAAGAACCGCGCTAAATCTGAATCATGTTAGTTAGTTTACATGCATTCATTGATTTCCTGAGAAATACCGTGAAACTATATTTCTCCCATCGAATTTACAACTCGTTTACTGCTTATTGTTTTTGTTTCATCTGATTTGCTTAGCTTGATTTGACACTATACAATCTATTGTGTGATTACTGCTTGTGTTCGACCCCTACACTTACTACAACAACTGCTTCAGTACTTTTAGGGTATTAATTTGAGCATATCAAATTTCGCGCCGTTGCCGGGGACTCAATTTCGCCTTTAGATTTTAGCTGTCGAGTTTCGACTAAGTTCGTCGGTATCGATCGATACTACTTAGTATCGGTCGATACTTAGGCGATTTCTTTGTTGATATCGATCGACACAACGTGGTATCGATCGATACTCATCGTGTCTTTGGTTACTTACGTTCTTGATTTTTGTGTTTCAGGTGCATGCCTAATCATGAAACCAGAAGAAACAAGAGCACTCCGCTAGTCAATCTATCGTTGGAGAAGCTAGCATGATTAGAACGCGCAAACATAAAAAGACAAAGCAAACATCAGGGATGAACAACCCAGTGGTTTTAAAAGCTGATGAAGCTGGAGTCTTGAGAGACCAAGAGGGTCAAGTGTGCAATGAGAGAGGGCAGCGACTTGATGAGGCTGGAAACGTCATTGCCCCTCCTGCTGTTGGTTGTCAGATTGTCGCGCCAGCTGCGCAAGCCAACGTTGGGAATGCTGGAGTTGATCGAGGTAGAACACTTGGTGAGCACAACAGACCTGATCAGTTCTTTGCCAATCGAGCTGCGATTCGCATCCCAAATTTTCAGAGGAATGACTTCGAGCAGAAACCTGCGTATTACGCTCTTGTAAGTTAGAACCCTTTCCATGGTCTACCTCATGAGCATCCCATGGATCATATCGAAATGTTCGAGGATTTGGTCACAGGTATGAAGTACAATGGAGTGCCCAATGAGTTCCTCTTCTGCAAACTTTTCCCGTACTCTCTTGGTGGGGATGCTGCTTATTGGTTGAAGCAGTTAGCTCATGATTCGCTAACTACATGGGATGAGACGAAGAATGCATTCCTGATCAATTTCTACGATGATGCGAGATCTGAAGAGCTTAGGAACAAGATCTCTCAATTTTCTCAAGGTCCAACAGAGGCACTCAAAGCTTCTTGGATTCGTTTCAAATCATATCAGAGAGATTGCCCGCACCATGGGTTCAATCAGGTTCAGCTGTTGGGTACTTTCTACAGAGGGATCGATTGGAGGTACCAGATGGCTTTGGATACTGCGAGTAATGGGAAATTCAACACAGGTATCCAGATGATGCGGTTGTGTTGATTGAGAACTTGGCGTCTAGTAATAGCACCAAGAATGCTGATTTCGAGCGGAAGAAGCAAGCTGGAGGATTTGATGGATCACAGATTACTGAAGTTCAAGCAAAGCTAGATATTTTGATTGGGAAGTCGAAGAAGGCTGTACACTTTGCTGATGGAGTCGATAATATCGGTGGAGCTGAAGTGGAGGATGTTAACTATGTTGGTGGTTCTGGATTTCAGGGTCAGCAATTTGGGTACAACAGCAACCGTAACTTCAATAGCAACACTCGCAATTACCGGAACTCTTCGTACCAGCCCATATCTCCAAAATCAACAGAGAATAAGATGGAATCCATGCTTGAGCAGATTTTTCAGGGTTAACAAAAACTGCAAATGGATTTCAATGGGAAGATTGACCACCTGTACACTCATCTTAATGGGATGATTGACTATCTGAATGGGAAAATTGAAACTGTCAATCTTTCTCAGAGGAAGGTGGAAACTCAGGTTGCTCAGACCGCCGCAGCTGTGAAGAGGCAGGAAGGATTTTTTCCAGGGAAAACTGAGAATCCAAGAGCACACGTCAATGCAATCACCTTAGGAGTTGCTAAAGAAGCCACTGTAGTGGTAGAAAAAGGATTTGATGCAGGAATTTTCGACGATCCTGTAGAAGATGACTACTGGGATTCTGAAATCGCACGTGTATCGATCGATACCATCCTGTATCGACCGATACCAGTCCAAACACTTGCACGAGTGGATCCAAAATCACATGTATGGATCGATACTACTCCAGTATCGGTCGATGCTGAGACGCAGATCGAGAAAGAGCCCGAGATTGTCAAGGAGAGGGTGTATGTACCCAGGATACCTTATCCTATGCCTCGTATTATGACAAGGAAGGAATGGGAGGACTCCAAATGCAAAGCTATGTTGGATAAGCTGGTTGTGGAGCTTCCTGTGGTTGATGATATATCTGACGATGGGAATTCGAACACCACCCGACCATCGATCGATACCCTCTTGTATCGATTAACACCCGTCCAAGAATCTGTCAAGGACGTTTCTAAGGAGCAAGCATCGATCGATACCCACCCAGATACTGCGAACGAGCCGCGTATGAGTGTTGATAGACTTCGCAAGCACAAGAAGCTAAATCCTATTCCTTAACACCTCAGAGACCCCATTTCTCCAAAGCAGCTGCGTGGCTTTGAGAAGATGGTACGACGGATTTCCCCTACATTGTCTTTTGAAGAAGCTCTAGAACACCGCCCTCTGCTGAGTCACTTCCGAGATTACAGAGAAACTGAGGAAGAGATTAAGGCACTCTTCATTAAGGCCAGAGGTACACCACCTCTACTGAGACAGTTGACTAAGAAGGAAGATCAAGGAATATTCTCAGTTCCATGCTGTATCTCTGGATTTGAATTTAAAGAGTCTCTCGTTGACTCAGGGGCCTGCGTCAATGTCATGTCAAAGGCAATTGCAGAGAGATTGGGAGCTGATATTCAACCTCCCAAGACATCTATCACATTCGCGAACTCTTCAACCTCAACTCAATATGGTGCAATCGATGATTTGATGATCACAATAGGAGATACAATAGAAGATTGCATGGTTCCTACTAATTTTCAGGTTGTAGAGATGAGTGCAATATCTCGTACGCAATTGATTCTTTGAAGACCGTTCATGGCTACGGTTGGTGCCAGTATGGACACACCCAACAAGCACATCTCGTTCTCATACATTGACAAGGAGGTGTACTACAAAGCCATCCCTAGAGGAACTCCCACACGTATCTCTTGCACTGATGCTGTAATAGGAGCGACGTTGGTACCCGATCTTTTGGAATAACCTCCTGACAAGCCAACAGTCATAGACCTTCTAGATAGTCCTTCTGTCATCACCAAGAAGGACATCAAAACGGCTAAAGCAAGGAAGAAGGTGCACAACAAAAGAGTCGAGAATCCCCATGTCACTTTAATCCCTCAGAAGTGTGATGGAAATTCGATTGAGTACAAGGTGAAATGCAAAGGAGCCTCCAAACCATTCCCTAAGGCTAGAGTTCTTCTTACTTCGGAGTTGAAAGAGAAAGGAAAAGAGTTTGTGGAGAGTATGTTGCGCAAAACTCTGAAGATAGCAATGTCAAGTTGTGGAGCCTGTTTTGATGCAAGCTCTTATTCTTATCCTGCCTGAAGGGCGTTACAGTCAAGCTAATGACGTTAAACGAGCGCTTGGTGGGAGGCAACCCACTGGTGAGTTTCTTTTTGAGTCCTTTTGTCTTTATTTTCCGTTTTTGTGTCTTGAGTGAATCAGATTGGAGCAAACAAGGAGAAACTGAACTGGCATCACGAAATCGCCAGGGTATCAATCGATACCCTGTTGGTATTGGTCGATACCCTGCGGGCAGTGATGAAATCGTTGAAAATTCATGTGTCGACTTTAGCCTAGCATCGATCGATACCAGGCTGTGTATCGATCGATACCCCTGTTCCATTACGGTAACTTCTTGTTCTTCATGATTCTACTCTTTTATTTTGTTTCTTTTAGCAACCTTGGGCTAGATAACACTGGAGACAGTATTGTTCAAGTCTGGGGGAGGTGTCTGCTGACATTGTGTTTGTTTTTCTTGTTTTTCTTAGAGTCAGTTGTTTTATCGAGTCAAAAACGTTTTATTGAGTCAAAATTTGTTGGAGATGATGATCCTTTGATTGAATTATTGTTTTGATTTTGTTTTTTAGTGATCAGTGTTGCAGGATAAGCTCTAGATCGACTAATGAAAAATCCAAAGACTGACCAGTTGACTAGAAAACCTCCATGTCTCCAGCAGAGTTCTTCTGAAGCCTGACCCAAATTTTTGCACTTCAACAATGTGGTTAGTATTTACAGAGCTTGATTCATCATTCATATCTGACAAAGGAACCCATATGTTTAAAGTAATGGTATCTCTCTCCCCTGTTACAAGTTGATAAATAAGAGCATAAAAGATGAAATGATTTTCTTCTGAGTAGAGGGCTAGAAAAATTTCCAGCGATCCCATTATTCTAATTAAGAAGGAATGATCACACAAAGGTTGAAAGCGAGGTTAGGAAAATTTCCCGTGATACCACTATTCGCCTAAACCTTTGATAAATAGAGAGGGAAGAACCGGGAATTCGGTGGCAAACACCATCAATACTCGCGTTTCGGACCTTGATGTGTATATGCAGATCTATAAAAAAAAAGAGAACATAATAAGAAATAAGTCTGGGAGAGAGAAAGTGATACAAAAGTGTGAAATTGGGTGGTTCCTTGTCATGATATTGTATGGTAAAGAACCTATAAGGTTCTTGAACATTGGCTGCAGCGATGGAACTGGCGAGGATGGCTTGATTGAACAATGCTGCGAGATAATGTGTGGAGTCTGGAAAAGCTGCGAATGTCTACGGAGAAGTACATGGTGGTTAGATCAAAAGCTGGTTAGGTGACATTTGGGTGCTTGGGAAAAGGATTTTTGCGATGGTTCTTGAATAGGTGAGTCTCCGTGTTTTCAAACCTCTTTCTCTAGTTTAGTCTTCTATTTGCTTGAGGGCAAGCAAAGGCTAAGTCTGGGGGAGTTGATATATCATGGTTTTTACCCCTTTTAGGCCATGATATAAGTCCGTTTTATAGAGTCTTTCTAGTATTTTTGAGTCTTATAGAGTCTTTTACAGGTTTTAGCACGTTTGGAGCATAATTTGAGATATTGGAGCTTTCTGGAGCATTTTGGAACAAAGCAGAAGTTCGTGTTGATGAGAACCCGATTTGAAGCATCAGTATCGATCGACACCCCCTGGTATCGATCGATACCCATCGCAGCAGACACGATCCGCGACTTTTCCAAGAGTTGAAGAATTGCATATTTGCCCCATAAGACTTTAATATTTACAAAAGACCCCAGAACGTGTTTAGGCTATATAATTAGGTTTTCAGCCACTTTTATGGCTATGTTTTATTTTACTTTGATTCTACTTTGGTTTTTGGGGAGACAACTCTGAACTCCTGTTTTCTATTGATTTCTTTGATGATCTATCCAATCATGTTGTTTTCAATCTCCATGTCTGAGTAGATCCACTTTAGGTTCAGGGTTCTCATAAGGGTTTTCTCTGAATGCTAGGTTGATTAGTTTATTAGGATTCACCATCTGAATTAGTTCTTCGCTTTAGGTTGTGTTCAAAGCTTGTTCTAGTTTAGCTACCTAGAACATAGATCTTAGGATAATTGATTAGGCACGACAGTGCGATTAATTACCTGATAAAACCTAAGGTGAGCAAAATAACTATTCGCAAAGAGATTTGGTTTAGTTGTTTTGTGAACAAATCAAACCTGATCTAAAAGTTGATTTAGACTTTAGGATTCTCAAAGAGATTTGTAATTCTAGGATTTAGATTTAGATAGTTTTCGTACCGACAGTTGGTTAATTATACTTTAGTGATTTGAGTTCAAGAACCGCGCTAAATCTGAATCATGTTAGTTAGTTTACCTGCATTCATTGATTTCCTGAGAAATACCCTGAATCTATATTTCTCCCATCGAATTTACAACTCGTTTACTGCTTATTGTTTTTGTTTCAAATGATTTGCTTAGCTTGATTTGACACTACACAATATATTGTGTGATTTCTGTTAGTCCTTGTGTTCGACCCCTACACTTACTACAACAACTGCTTTAGTACTTTTAGGGTATTAATTTGAGCATATAATTTTCTTCGTTCTATCCTTGTTTATAATGCATGTTTGCTTGATTAATTACCTTGCAACTGAACTTGGTATTTTTAGGACTATGAAAGTATTGGATCCATATGTTTGACCTAGGTTAGACGGGCAAAACCGTTACAAGATACGAAAGTATACATGTAGAGGGATTTTGAGCGTTATCGACCTTACACGTCTTTTGTTCAAGAAGATGAACTTTGAATTCAACGACGAATGCCTAGCCGCGTTTCATAAACTGAAAGACACCATTGTGTCAGCTCCAGGTGTACAACCACCTGATTGGGAATTGCCATACGAGATGATGTGTGATTCATGCTATTTTTCGGTCGGAGTTGTGCTAGTGCATCGAAAGAACAATAAGCTGGATACAATATACTACCCGAGCAGAACGATGGATGAAGCCCAATGAAATTATGCGACAACAGAGAAGGAACTTTTAGCTACCGTATTCGCTTTTGAGAAATTTCGATCTTATCTGCTCGGATCCAATGTAATAGTTCATACGGATCATGCGGCAATGAAATATTTGATGTTCATGAAAGATGCTAAACCTAGGTTGATACGATGGATACTCCTACTGCAAGAATTCGACATCAAGATTCGAGATCGAAGAGGAGGGGACAACGGAGTAGCAAATCACCTTTTGCTGATACGAGTAGAAGACAAAGTGCCCTTAAATGACAGTTTGCCATACAATAATGTCTATGCAATAGACACAGTTTTGGTGAACGCACCTGAAACACCCCGACGACCTTTAACGCGGCGGTCAGACGCTTTCAACACCCTGTGGTTCATGCACATTACCAACTATCTGGCTGCAGACGTCGAACCGCGGTTTCGAATGGTTAGATTTTCAACTGACGGATACCGTGGACTAGAGTTGCAGTATTTTAGTGAGAATTTTCTAAACTAAGTCCGATTGACGCATTACGTTGGTTATGGTTTAGAAGGACGGTCACTGAGATTTTAGTTGGTTCCTACGCTCTTAAAACATCTTTCACATGTTAGATTTATGTTTTGTTTGAGGACAAACAAAGATCTAAGTCTGGGGGAGTTGATAACACCGGGTTTTGACCATTTTTATGGATCGCTTTAATATATTTTGCACGTGTTTTAACTCCGTTTTCAATGGTTTTCAAGTGATTTTCATGTTTTAGAGTTTTGAAGGACATATCAGCTAACTCAGGATAAAAGAGTGCATTTCAGAGAAAAATTACGTTTTTGGATAAACTCGTACCGTCAGAAGTCTAGAAATCAAAGAAGACTTTCTCACCATCCGATCATCCCAAAATTTGGACACAACAAAGTAGAGACAACCAGATTTCAAATGCAATTGGATTGGAGACATTGTTGAATCCTTAAATATACCCGAAGCACTAAACACAGATGAAGCTGCCCTGAAGCCAGAGCCACCGCGGGCATGAGAGCTGCACCCGCGGGCAACCAACGTTTCGCCGTGGCCAGGAAGGCGTCTGATGAAGGACTTTTGCAAGTCTTGGGATCAATTACTCAAAATACTATCGTTAGTATAAGATGAGCAATCAAAAATGGGTGAGAATTCAAGGCAAAAAGAATGCAAGGCACTTCTTAAGTTAAGCTAAATAAGAAGGAGTTGTAATTAAACAAGTGAACTAAGCAAACTAAAACAAGAACAAGAAATAGCAAACTAAACAAGTTGTAATACAATTAATATAAACGAATTCAAGGATGGGGTAATTGATTTTAGTTGATCCAAGACCAATTCATGATACTCAATACTCAAACGAAGCTAACCCTAGGCAACGATCATTAAGTGTGACTAATTCTCTCTCAAGGCACTAATAACCATGCTAATTACTAATCCAAGATCAAACTCTCATTTGTGAATTACTAACTAGAAAGTATTAAGTTCAAACAATCAAGATCAACCAAATAAACACCCTAGACAACTACTATCATAGGCTAGGAATGAATATCTATTGATTAGTTCATCAAGGCATTTCATCAAACACCTTATGGGTGTGAAATGCCCTTTGATCTAGATTGACTCTCTTAAGCCCAATTTAGCATTAGGATCACTAATCAAGAAGAGAAATAAGATAATCTAATCCTAAGCATCATGAATGAACCTTGGAATCACCCTAAACCTATCTCATCCTCAAACTCTAAGAACTACTCACTAATCACCATGGTTTCAACAAATCCCATAAAAGAAGTGTTAAAACCCACCAACGTTGAGTTAGCCTAGTGGTTAAGGAGGAGTGACTATGTGCCTCTCCTACCGGCCTTGGGTTTGATTCCCGTTGGGAGGGGTCTCCTCCGAAGGAGTGACTTTAACATAGTTTGGGCCCCGCTCCGGGGATGTACGGGCCTACGGGTCCAGAACCTCGGTGATTCAAAAAAAAAAGAAGTGTTAAAACCCATGATCAAATGGTTGGATGATTAGAAAATATAAGATAGATAGATGGAATCAAAGAAAACAATACTCAAATTGCATAAATCAAAAGGATCAATCTCTTACAAATTACTCTCAAACACACTTAGAGATGTTTTTGCTTAAGAAAAGACTTGTCTTTTTTAGAAAATTATGTTTAGACAATATATAATAAATCTGGGCAAACCGGGTATTGACCCGGTCGGGTATGGGTAAAATGGTTATGGGGAGTTTGCAACGATCGACTCTTGATCGGTGCTAACTTTCTTGATGTACGGACGGATGGATGCCGGGTGAAGAGCTGGGTCGCGTGCATCCGGATGCGATCTTTGGCCGGTCATGAAGACGATCGGTATGCTGGATTAGCACCGACCCGTGGCACCGAGAGAGAATGGGTCGGTGCAAATCTTTCTGGAAATGCTCTGTGGGTCGGCCTTTCTTCATGTGTCTATACCGACCCATCACACCGACCCAGGACCGGTCGGTGTGTTTCTTCTCCTTGGCTCACATTTCTCATGTGCTGAAACCGACCCAACACACCGATCCAGAAGTGGTCGGTGTGCTTCTCTTCTCGTGTTGGCGTCTTCTCCTGTGCCGATACAAACCCACGGCACCGACCCATGATGGGTCAGTGTGCCTTCTGAAAATCCCTTCTTCTAGCCTTCTTCTTCTTGCTCGGTTCTCGGTTCCAAGGCCTCCAATCTCCATCAAAATGCCTCCAAGGCCCTAGAAATCACTCCAAAATATGCAAGACTCAGTAGGACATAATTTCAAGACCCTAGACTCTAATAAACACTAAAATGCTAAAGAAAGATATGAACTAGAATGTGAATGATCTAAAATGTTAACTAATATGCATACTAAAGACATGTAAATTATGCAAATATCAGTGTTGCCCGCGGCCGAAGACCATCTCGTCACGGCTCGAGACCACGCACCCGTGGCCACCTTCTTTTGGTCTAGAGAGTGATTCTCTCCTCCATTTTCTGGTGTGTAATATCCAGATCGTTGTTCTCCTTTGGTGTGTCATATCCAGAGAGTTCAACAAGGTATATCAAAGGTCTTTCCGCAGCCTTTGTGTGACCCTTCGTCTTCCCCATGCCTTGAAGCTTCACCGCTTGCAAGGATTATCCGGTTACCTTTACCCAGCATTAGAGTGGCGATTCAAGGGAGTTCGTATTAAGTGGTATCAGAACAACGATCTATACTCTGGGTAATCGCTTTCCTATCTATTTCGCATATGTTCTTAATTTTTCTTTGTGTTTTGTGACTGTTCGTTTCTGGTTCATGTTGTCGCATAGGTTTATCTTTGTTTGCTGTGATTTTTTGTGTGTGTTCACTTGTTTATGTGTGTCGAGTCTGTGAATCCTTGTTGCTTAGTGAATTTCGTAGTTGTAGTTTGTTCTAGTGTTGATTTCGTTCATGTTTTCATCAAAAATCAAAAAAAAAAAATTAGTGTTTATATTGGCGATTGCAGGTTTTCAGTGTCTAAAACTGTTTCTTTAGTTTTTGTATGTTAAATCGAGTTTTAAGGTGATTAGTTTTCAAGTTTTTGTTTCAGTTTGTTGTGTGGTTGAGTCTAGTAAGCCTGTTAGTTGTTTTAGTTGCAAAAATCGTTTTTCAAGTGCAGCAGTTTGTGAGATTAAAAACTTGAATGATTAACAAGTCTGCACATGTCTAAAAACAGTTTAGAATCGATTTTGTGAAGAACTAGTTACTGGTTTCTTGTTCTGTCTTGTTCCAGGTCAAGATGGGTGAGGAACATGGAGAAAACAGCAGCAATGTGTCGTTGGAAGCAATGTTAGCTCAGATGGAGCAGATGATGATAACAACTTTTGATGCTAAAATAGAGGCTGTTCGTCAAAACCTGCAACATAATGGAGAACAAGTGCAGAGTGATCATTATCCAAGGAGAGCTCGTAGAGGAGACATAAATCAACAAAGGCAGCATAGAGATGAAGAAGCAACATACTATTCGCCTCAGGACAGTCAAAGAAAGCATAGACGTGCGATAGAAGGCAGAGCTCATCAACAAGACAACTTGGGAGGTCTTAAGCTCAGAATTCCACCATTCCATGGGAAAAACGACCCTGATATATACTTGGAGTGGGAGAAGAAGGCAGAACTCGTTTTTGGTTGCCATCAATATTCTGAGATCAACAAAGTGCGTACAGCAACATCTGAGTTTTATAATTATGCACTCAGCTGGTGGGATCAATTTGTAACTTCAAGAAGACGCTATGGGGAGCAGCCAGTAGAGACTTGGGCCGAAATGAAAAATGTTTTGAGAAGAAGATTCGTTCCAAGCCATCCACAGCACGAGCTACATCAAAAGCTGAGGAGTGACAAGCCAAGACATCAAAAGGAGTACGCGTCCACACTTGTCTTTCAGCCAAAACAGAAGAGCGATGTCCCTATGGCTCTGGAAAAGAAGAATGCTCACAGCAAAGATATATTGTGCAAACAGAATACAAAACCAGAACAAGCATCTGTTCAAACCAAGGCTAAGATCAGTTCTGTTTTAAATGAACAGGTCTCTAATTTTCACATCACTAGTATGATGCATTTGTCTTTGTCAAGAAGTGCTAAATCAGGTCTGACAAAGGAGCCTCCATCCAAAGAAGCAGAACCGCCAGCAATAACACTTACTAAGGACCAGGAGCAAACTCAAGACACTAGGCAAATCACTTTTCTTAAAAGCCTGCAACCATAACAAAACCTCAACTATAATATGAGCAAAGCTGTGCAAAGTAAGTGTCTAAAACCAGCTTCAATTAATAAAACTGATATGATTGCTCATGATGCAGGAAAAACAAATTTGAGCTCTATGCATTTTGAAAGTGAGCAGTATAACATGTGCGATAAATTGGAGCAGATTTCAACCAAGAACCTTATGGTTCAGAATGACAACGTGCATGACAAAGAGATTGCAACTAAACCATCAAACTATGTCATGAAAACTGGTGAGATCAAGAGAACTTTGTTTTCTAAACCATCGTTGCCTAAGTTTATTTTTAAAGGAGCTCTTTCGAGCTTAACTAACCCTGAACTGGTGCTGCCGAGTAAATTCATTTCTCTTTTGCAGGAATTCGAAGACAACAACCCAGGGGGATTGCCACAAATCTATGGACTTGAACAGCATCTTGTCATTGAACCAGGGGCACCCACTGAGACCTTTCTTTACATCATTCAAAACGAGCAAGGTAAGCAGCACGTAATGACTCAAAGGTATGCTTCACTTCCTATGCATGAACCTAATTCGCTGGATTTTGAACATTTTGCAGAGCTTCATAACTCTTGTTCTGATTTTAAAAACGTGTTTTCAACTTGTGAGAAGTATGCTTATGAACAGCATAAAATTTTTCTGTATAAGCAGTTTGAATCGCCTGCATTTAGATGTTCATTGAGAAGTTCTGTTGTTGATAGATTCCCTAAGATGAAGCATTGCCTTCAAATCATAGAACTAATGAGATTTCATCTGTTTTGAACTCGATCATTAAAGTTTTTGGCAATGATTACATTTTGGTCTATAACAACACCTTTGATGATCAAACTGAACAATTGAGAATTAAAGGGAAAACATGTGTTGAATCGAAGAAGAATACCTATTTCACAGATAATCGTTTGTTTCGAGTCTTTGTTACAAGTGCACAGGGTATGCGAACTGACGATGTGAAGGATCATGGACCAAAAACGTGGTGGAATCACTTCTGGTTTAAGATACTTGATGCTAAAGTTGTATATGAACCATGGGAGTATTATTGGACTAAGCAGTATCTTCAGGAAGCAAACCAGAGGCGATGCAACGAGATCTTTTATCCAGGAGATTGGTTTCGAATTCAAAAGAAGAGTGGACATTTTCCAGTCCAAACAAAGCTCAAACTGAAGCCAGGAAGCAAGGCACCCTTTCCAGTTCCAAAACCGAGCAAAGAGAATGCTTACCATTCTGATCTTCAAGGTAAGGAAATTGTTGTGACTAATACAACGATTCAAAGGTATGCATTTCTTTTTGTTTCTGAATCTAAATTGCTGGAATATGAACACATCCAAGAGCTTTATATGTCAAGTGTTGATTTTAAAGATGTGATTCATTATTGTGAAAAATTTGAGCATAAGAAAATCTTTAGGCATGGAGGATTTCTGTTTGATAAAACTTGTGAACCAAACATAAATGCTGTGCTTATGGATTTTGATAAACTCTCTAGGATAACACACTGCATTTCATATCATGAATTTAGAGAGGCTTCATATGATTTGAGATCATTCATTAAGATGTCTGATATGATCTACATTCTGATTTATAATAAACTCTTTGATGATCATACTAAGTATTTGAAATGTGATTTAAATGAGGTAAATGAGAAACTGTTTGCTGAAACAGAGAAGTATGCCCTTTGTGTGTTTGATATTGTGTTTCAAGTTATTGTTGTGAAAACACAGGGTATACAAGACGAAGAGCTGAACTTTCATGCACCAAAATCGTGGCTCTTCCATGTTTGGCTTAAGAAGGTCGTTGTTGAAGCTGATCTTGAACCGATGAAGTATTTGAGAAAGGAGCAGCCAATAAACAAGAGACAATGCCGACTGGTCTTTGAGCCTGGTGGAAGTTTGTGGGTTCAAATGAAGAGAGGACGATTTCCAGCCCACACAAAGATCAATGTCTACAAGACCTGCTCGCAAGGTAAGTATTTGCTGATTTTAAACTTCGATGATTCTAACTTAGATTTTTCCCTTGCAGATTGTTCGGATTTGAGGTCAGATCCTTTTCAAGTGGGAGAGGATGATGTGATCATGGCAAGTATAACAAAGGAGCAGCTTGAACCGGAGCAGCTTGTAGCCGAGGAAGCTAAGAAGAAATGGATTAGCTCAACAACAACATTTGATCCGAGAATTTTAAGAGGATCAACAAATGGGTATGTGACCCATTTGCACTCTTTTTCCCTTGCTTGTATTTTGTCCCAATGGGTTTTCCATAGTAAGGTTTTTAACGAGACAAATGGATCACATCCCCTTAGCCCATTTGTTGATCATAATCCAAGCCCAGCGATTCACTACTATGGCTTCTTCAATCAAGTGTCGCTGCTAGCTCACAGCTCCCCAGAAAACAAACAATATATGGATCCAAAGCCCTGTGAGTCTAGTTTCCGAAACTATCAAGATCTCCCCAATCAGCCCAGTGAATCGCTCGGCAAAAGCCCAACAGTGGATGCACGTCCAACTGATCAAATCTACTTTCGACCAGATTTATGTTTTATGGCCCATATGTTGTTTAGGCCCAGTTATGTTTATTTGCTGTTGTTTTCTTTCCTATAAACCCTAGCAGCCTCTCATGGTCGAACAAAAAAAAACTTTCATTTTATCAAAAAACGATTTTCTTCTTCTTTTGGTCTAGAGAGTGATTCTCTCCTCCATTTTCTGGTGTGTAATATCCAGATCGTTGTTCTCCTTTGGTGTGTCATATCCAGAGAGTTCAACAAGGTATATCAAAGGTCTTTCCGCAGCCTTTGTGTGACCCTTCGTCTTCCCCGTGCCTTGAAGCTTCACCGCTTGCAAGGATTATCCGGTTACCTTTACCCAGCATTAGAGTGGCGATTCAAGGGAGTTCGTATTAGGAGGAGGCGCGAGGAGATCATCATTCGATCTCCGTCTTCATTCGTGTTATTCGTTCTTCACTTTTTATCTCTTTCATTCTGCAGTTCTTTATTACTTTTATGATGTCTTGTTGCACTATGATTGAGTAGTTCCCTCGTTGGGCATAGGGATCCCAAGGGGCTCTCACAGATTGGTTTATTATCAAGCTATTGGATTAAGACTTCGATTAGGGTTCTTCGTTTTATCCTTGTTGTTAATGCTTTTGCCTGATTAATTATCTTTGAAATTGAACTTAGGTATTTTTAGAAATGCGAAAGTACTAGATCTATATGTTTGACCTAGGGTATACCAGCAAAACCGCTACAATATATGAAAGTATACTTGTAGAGGGATTGTGAGCGTTAACGACCTTTGCGTATCATCATAACTTTCGGCGCGACCGGAGACGAAAACTACCGTTTGAGTAAGTTATCGGTGTGTAGGATGTACGAAAATATGATACACAATGTCTGTGTTCCAAGTTTAAGAACCAACGAACGACAAAAAGTCGTTTTAAAAATCTTAGTCAATCGCTTAATATAATCGACCGTGATCCCTTAAGAGTTCCCGAATGCCTAGCGTTCCGTTTAATTTGTTGCAACCTCGTTTATTTTATACTTTAGTTTAGACTTTAGTGACACAAAACCAACTAATAAATATTCTTGTTCAAGTTTGATTTAAGTATCAGATTGATTTGTACCGAAACAACTAAATCTTTGTGGTTCGACCCCTAAGTACTACAATGCACATCTATGCACTTGCAGATTTTTAGGATTATAAATTGAAGACCTGAAGCTTAGTTAAATCTGACCGCATCAGTTATGCGAAGTCTTATATGATCCATTGTTCCTACAAAATATAAAATAAATCTCGGCAAAAATATGAATATGGTTGTGATTGAAAGGTTTCAATGCGTGAGAATACTAAATCGAGTATCACGAGACTCATTCAATCTACAAACGAGCAACATCAAACGTAAATCTAGCAAATCGTGATGCTAATGATTAATTTTGGATTTATGACATTCTTACATTAAGATTTTCTAAAAATAAATTATAAAGCTCATTTTCATGCAAATTCAATAAATTACCGTATATTAATCACAAACTAAACAAGACTTATCTAAATTAATCAAAATTACTCTCCAATTTTATTTTTAATTAATCTTGAAAATTTTAAATTCCAAAAATCTCAAATTCATAATAATTAAGTATTAAAATTGAAATCTAGATATTCTAGAAGTTCAATCTCAAGTTCTCTAGTAATTTGTAGCTATCATAGACATAGATCTAGTTAAATTAAGAAAAAAGCTTAGGGTTTGACTCATATGAAAAAGTAGAGATTTAGGTTGATACTTTGGTGAAAAAGATGAGATATGTGTGAAATTGAAATCTCATTTGAAAAAGAGTGGGACAAGTTCAAATAAGTTTTATAAAAGTTTAAGAATTGAAAAAGTTGTTCTTGCTCAAAATCTCCAAGTCTCTTGGAAGAGAAGACGAAAGAGAGCTTCAATCTAGAAATATTAGTTTTGGTCTTTAAAAAGTTGTTTTTATGTAAAAAGAATTTTTCTGTTTTTCAAAAACTTTTTGGGACTTACATTTGCGTGCGGGACACGAAAATCAAACCGATTATGGTTTAATTTCAAGTAAGAACGGTTCGGGAATCGTCGGGATTGGTTTTTGGTAAAAAATAGCTTGCCCGCGGGTCAAGCTCGTATGCCCGCGGCCGACCACTGTTTCGCCACGGGCCCATGCAACGATGGCGCGGTCGACTGTTGTTTTTCCGCGGGTTGAGCTCGTGTCCCCGTGGCCAGCTGCTTGTACACCGCGGCTCGATCACACGCGACCGCGGCTGTTAGGCTATCGCCTCAGGAGCATTTTCTCCTTTATTTCTTTGGTGTTTCGCGATCCGTTTCGGATGACTTCTTCATATTTTTGTGATTTTTGGTTTTTTAATGTTTTTGGATTCTTTTTATAAAGCATACAATACTAAAAATAAAAACTTTAATAGAAAAAACGATAACAAAAACATACCAAATGGGTTGCCTCCCATCAAGCGATTTTGGTTAAAGTCGTTAACTCATGTTTTTGGTAAGATTATGCGTGAGCAGAAAATATCCCGGGAAAAAATGTTCCTTGGATGTCATCGAGTTTGGAATGTGATTCGCCCATCTTTTGTATCACCTTCTTCTTTCCACATTTTCTCGAAACCTTCGCGTTTTGGAGAGCTTGTTTCGTCTTCTCGATCATCCCTTCCACTCGTACTTCTTTGGTGTCGCTTAAGTCGGGTGTAATGGTGATCCTAATCTTTGCAAATGGCTTAGAAACAAATTGTTGTGTTACCATTGGGGGTCTTGTCTTAGTCGACTCATCTTTCTCTTTTCCTTTAGGGAAAATCAAATTTTGCTTCTTGTATTTGTCCCTTGAATTTGGAAATTTTCTTCTTGTGCTTGTCCCTTGGATTTGGAATTCCCATTCAAGTCATTGTACATACAATCGACCTTAATGTTAAAATCTTTTACCATTTTCTCGTTGCTTTGAGCGAGTAGTTGAATCGATTGCTCGAGCTTCACTATTTTGGCAGCAAGTTGAGTGTTAGAGACACCTTATTGCTGCTGGTTCGTGTTGTTGTAAGGAAAGGCTTGAGCATTGAAAGGCGGTCTTGGTTGGAAGGTCCCATTTCCGCCATATAGCCCGTTTTGGAACCGATTTTGGAACGACTTGGATTGTTGAGGGTAGAGCTGATCTTAGGAGTTCTCTATGTTCAAATTTCGATACGAGAGATTGTTGAAGTTGGCGTTGCGAAAGTTGTTGTTGAATACGTTGTTGAAGCGGTTTTGGTAAGATCCTTGAGCTCCGACATAGTTAAATTTTTCTTCTTGAAAATACGAACCGTTGTTGTTGGGTTTGTATTAAGCATTATCTTCGCCTCCATTAGTAGCTTCGCAAGCATGCACTTGGCGATTTTGGTTATTGAGAAGTCGATTCATCATGTTCTTTAGCTCGGCTATCTCATTAGCTTCAGACATGTTAGATCTAGTCGATCTATCATTGTCTGAACAATTGTTGCTATTAGACATAGCAAGATTTTCGATGAGAGCTCTTCCTTGGGTGGTGATCTTTGTGGAGAAATCTCAATTGCTGGCCGTGTCGAGAGAAAGTTTATATTTCGGTAATAATTCTTGGTAGAAAGTGTTGAGGAAATTCAGACCAGAAAAACCGTGGTGAGGGCAATCTTTCTCATACTCCTTGAAACGTTCCCACATTTCATAGAAAGACTCGACCGATTGTTGATGAAAACTTTGGATTTTGTTTCTCAATGAGTTAGATATTGACTTGGTGTAGAAATGACTTAGGAAGGCGGGCAAAGATTTCAACCAATGGTGATCTTTATCGGCTAAAAAAAGGAAAGAACTTACACTTTAAGTAATCGGCATGAACTTGGTTTGTTCTCGGCGTTCTGCATATATCTTCGAACAACTCGATGTGTTCCATTAGATGCTCGGTAGAAACTCCATGAAACTTATTTTGCTTTACTAAAGTCGTAGTCGTTTCTATGAGGTAAAGGAAGTTGTATAGTAGCTCGGTTTTGGAAGTGTTGATATGGTGCATAAAAAATCAGCAATGGTGATGTTACGCCATTGTCTCCCTATAGGGTTAGTGGGTAAAACAAGACGGTTGGCGTTCTCACCATTGGGAGGAATCGGTGGATTGACTTAAACATAGTTCCTCGGTGCATCACGATCGACGGAAGTTGTCATCTCGGATTTTCAGCCTTTTATTTTTCGTTTTCTACGGGATCAAATAGTGGCTGGCCGTATGCACCATGGAAAGTCTCTCGGTCATCTTCGTGATCTGAATCATCACGGTCATTCTCGTGATCAAGTTGATCACAGTTTAGTTAATTTTTCGGACGACCGTTTTTGGCCATCCTTAGCGTTCTTTTGAGTATTCGGAGTTCTCTTTCGTGTTTGTCGATATCGTCTCCTTGCGGTACGGTTTCTCTATTATTTTTCCTAGTGTTCATGCACCTAAGAGCAAACGACAAAGATAAATGAGAATTTTAGAAGAGCATCAAAAATCTTGAAAAACTAAATGGTCTAGAACATAAATTAGAACAAGAAATCAAACAAGCAACAATCAAATCCCCGGCAACGGCGCCAAAAACTTGATGTGGTGTGGAATTGACTTATAAAGTTTTACCCTTAAGTAAAGCTGCAAGTGAATATCAAACGCAGTGGTATTTAAGGGATCAAATCCCCAGAGATTTGAGTGCTATAGATTTCTATCGATTACTAAATTGTGTCTAGACTTAATCTATTAAAAGGGGTTTTGTGAGTCACATTTTTGTAGCTAGGAATTTCAACTAAATTAAGCGAGAAAATAAAGAAAGCAAGTAAGCAAAGCGAGTAATTAGAACGAGGTTGTAAACTAATAAATGAAACGTTGGGTAATCAGGTTCTCTCTAGGGATCATGGCCGATTATCATAAGAAATTTGCTAGGATTTTTAATGCGACTTTTGTTGTCTTTTGGTTCTTAAACTTGGAATACGATAGTGTGTGTAGCCTACTCTCGTACATCCTACATACCTATAATTTATATACTCGACTAGTAGCTTTCGTCTCTAGTGGTTCGTTAACACTCAGAACACCTCTACAAGTATACTTTCCTATCTTGTAACGGGTTTGCTCGTCTACCATAGATCAAGCATATAGATCCAGTACTTTCGTAACTCTAAACATACCTAAGTTCAGTTGCATAGATGGCCAATCAAGCAAACATGCATTAATAATAAAGATAGAACGAAGAACTCTAATCGATATCCTAACCTAAAAACGTAACGATAAATCGAACCATGAGAGCCCCTTTAGAACCTTATACCCAACAAGACAACTACTCAGCCATAGATGTGCTAAACATCATAATAAATAAAAAGAAAAACAGTAAGAGAAAGAGATGAATAAAAGCTTCTCTATTGAAGACACAAGTCGAGAATCCTTACTCCAAATCGATGAACAAGAATAAAAGTTGCTAAATAATTCGTCTCTGTCTAAAAGCGTGAAAGAAATTGTGTCTAAGAGACCTAAAAAGGATGTATTTATAGTCTTCACTTCGCTGGAGACGTTTAGGGTTTCAGTTGAAAAGACAAAATTGGCCTCAGGAACGAAACGAGCTTGATTTAGTCGCACAAGGGGTGGCCGCAGGTGGAATGCTTGTTGGCCACGGGCGGAGCTCCTCTGACCGCGGCGAATCTCCTCTTGGCCCCGAGTGCAGCTTCTCTGCCCGCGGTGGCTCTGCTTCAAGGCAGCTTCGTCTGTCTTCTGTGCTTTGTAAATATATGATGATCCAACCATTGGAATGTCTGCAAAACAATTGTATTTGAAAGCTGGTTGTGTCATCTTTATTGTATCCAAATTTGGGGATGATCAGACGGTGAGAAGGTCTTCTTTGACTGCAAGACTTATGACGGTCCAAGTTTATCCAAAAACGTACTTTTGCTCTTTTATCCCGAGTTACCTGAGATGTCTTTTAAAACTCTAAACATGGACATAATTTGATAACCATTGAAAATGTAGTTAAAACACATGCAAATGATATTAAAATGATCCATAAAAATGGTCAAAAACTTGTGTTATCAGCTACAAGAATTCAAAACCACAATCCTCTGGAATCCCAACTACTCCTAGAAATGAAAGGAGGGATCCCAGAGAAAGAAGTCAATCCAGCGGAATGCAAGCCTTTGCGGTTCAGAAAGAATAAAAACTAAACGGTGATGATTGACAACCAAAGTCCGATGGCACATTGGGCAAGGATAAGGAAGCATATTGTGACTATCACCAACGGTGTGGACAGTCGATTGTAAAATGTTACATGTTGAAGGATATACTCGTTGACATGTATGCGGAAGGCAAGATTGGTGAAGTCAAGATCAATAATCCGGAGTCCGTAAAGACAAAGGACCAGGATCCAGATGATATCAAACTAGATGAGCAAGAGCACGGGCAAAAGAAGAAAATTATCAGCCTAATCATGGGAGGATCAAAACTCTTCGGATATACGAACATATCAATCAAGAGGCATCAGTGGCAAGCTAACACTGAAAAGGCAAACAATGGGGGAATGTTTCCTGATGTGGAAATATCCTTCTCCGAAAAGTACCGCTTCGATCAGCATGCTCCCGAAGATGACATCCTGACAGTTAGTCTTGATATTGGAGCTAATTGTAAAGTATCTCGAATCTTGATTGATACATGGAGTATAGCAGACGTCATATTCATGAAGACCCTAAAACAAATGGGGAGTGTGAAGTCGGACCTCCGAGGTCCGAGATCAGCACTAACATGTTTCAGCTGAGACTATGCAACTTCAATAGAATCCATCGAGCTACCAGTATCAGCAGCTAGAATGATGAATGTGGTAACTTTCACCGTAGTTGATTGTCAAGTTCCATACAATGCTATTATAACAACACCTTATAGCACCACCTTGGCTGAATTTGATGAGGGCAGTGTGATATTTTATTGTTTTAATACGGCTTTAAGTATTTTATCGAAATATTTTTATTCGGTTTTGTGCTTTTTGAGGTAATATTCTCGTATTTGTAGTTTTAAAGTCTATATAGGTCTAATCATCAAAATGATGCAAAATGGAGTCAAAACAAGTTTTCCACGTCCAATACATGTTTCCAAGTCATAAATATCAGCCAAGCACCTAAAGCTCAAGAAAGGCGGATTTCTAGCAGCACATATGCATCAGAATTTTTCACCTTCGTTGGATGCCTTCCCTTTGATGGATTGAAATGCAATTTGCTGCAAAGGTATAATTTTGAGTAATATTTCATATGGAGGTAGTTTGAAGACGTTTGGAACAGTTGTCATGAATATACATCGATTTTACTGAATACATGTCTATCTGGCTCGGAAAAAGGAAACAAAGTGCATAAATAAGGCCCAAGCTTGGCCTAGAAGCTTGGCCGATCCTGCGACCCTTGCGACCCAAATACTCCTTTTTTGGTTTAATAAAACCCTAGGTCGCCTTCAGGGCTATATATACTTATTTTTAGCCTAACAAAACAGAGAGCCACCCTAGAATAAACACACTAACGGTTGTTGCAATCTCTTTCATTTTTTTTACAAGTTTTTCATTGATTTTGGATTCTAAGAGCTTCAAGGAGAAGATCTCGACTTTGTACTTCGATATAGAGAAGTTTTCTCATCCTTACTCTTTTAATACACGTATTATAATCATGATATCTATTCATACTTGCTGTGTTTCGTGCATCATGAGTGAATAGTTTGTTTGTTAGGTTGAAGGGGATCCATGGGTGCATAATTCGATATTGATATGATGATTGTTTATAAGAGATATTCATATAGTTTTTCATCTTTATTTTTTTCTCAATGCATGATTACTTTACCGCACATTTAGTAATTTGATCTTAGGTTAATATACTCTCCAAAAGCTTGTTATATTGTCGGAACTAGTATTGGTTAATATGATCTTCTCAATACATTATTACTTTACCTAACATTTAGTAATCTGATCTTAGATTAATATACTCTCCAAAAGCTTGTTATATTACCGGAACTAGTATTGTTATATTGGTTAATATACTAATAAAGTAAGTAAGCAATAAAAATCATAGATAAATCAATAGAGAAAAAGTTAGGTTTTAGGGAAATCTCATGGAAAACATGACACGATAAGATAGATGATTTGTTAGTGATTTAAGTAAAACTGTCTTGAACACAAAACACGAATTTATAGTCTTTCCATTGTCGAGGCTACGACCACTATGTTTTACAAACCAATAGATTCAGCTTTCGTTTGTTATTGTAGAATGAAAACATGCTTTAAATCGACCAAGTAAAGATAAAGTTCACTAAACTCCTTAACTCCACTTTTGGAAGGTTAAAATTCACCTTACAATCAAATTAAATCTAAGTGATTCGTTTTCTTTCAAAGTCTTCTTTGCGAGAGTTTTGTGTTCTCTTGGATATTGTGTGCGATTCACTTATTCATTAGAAACTTTGAGTCTAGTTCTTTGTGCGATTCAAGCAGCTAGTTCGATCAAGGATTGAGAGAGTCAATCAAACCATCACCTTCCATCTCACCATCATCCCCACTTCCGCGTGCAACAAACTTGAAATTCTCTTGATTATCTCATGAACATAAGCTGGTGAATTCCATCTTATATCAACAATAGAGACTGCCCCAACCATGGTTTCTCCGCAGGAAATCTTTGGCACATCTTCTACAACGGGATCGATCACAAGTACAAGCTATCCCTGTATACCGTGAGCAATGAAAGTTTCATGACCAAGTTGGTATCAGAAGCTAAGATTCTTATCGAGAACCTTGCTGCTAGTGACGCTAATAGCTGCCTCTGGCACAGTAGAAACATTCGTACCACCAACACGTCAACCGAGTGAACACAAATCGCAGAGCTTCGGAACATGGTTTCACAACTACTCAAAGTTCAAAGAGGAGTTCATGCTATTGAGGACGTGGTGGATATAAATGGTGAGCTTATGATGGAATATACTAGAGATGGTATAGAGGAGAACCAAGAGGAAGTGAACTACATTGGTGGAAATTTCTGAAATAGAGGATTCGACCAACGATATCTATCTCACCCAAGTCTGTCCTACCGAAGCAACAATGTGGAGAACCCTCAAGATCAAGCGTATCCTCAGAAAACGTCCAACCATGAGCTCAATACCAGCCTAAGCAACCATGCTATAGGAAAGTCGAAGCAATGATGAAACAATGCTTCGATGTACAGAAACAAGTCATCGAAGGACAGAAAAGGGAGTCTATCAAGCTATCAAGCTATCATGAAACAATGCATCGAAGGACAGAAACAAGTCAATAAAGAGATCCATGATAAGATGGATAACATCTACAAAAATTTAAAAAACAAGTATGATTCAATTGTTGCTAATGTTCAGAAGCTAGATGTTCAATTTGCTCCATCTATGGAAATCGTGAAGAAACAAGCCGAGGAAAATGCAAAAACGTTTTGCAATGTTGTTTCCTCCAATTAAGATGAGCTCGTGAAAAACTCTACACCACCTCCTAAGGCTTATGAGTTAGAAAAAATCAAAGAACAAAATCCATACCAAGGACAATCGAAGAGAGCTTTCGGAAGGAGGCTGAAAATGAAGCCGCTCGAGAAAATTGATAGACCGGAAAAGTTTGTGGTGTCTTGCACCATTAATGGTATTAAAATATATGATTCTTTGTGTGATACATGTATAACATCAATTTAATTTCATTGGCTATGGTGGAGGAATTAGGTCTCTCGGAGTTCAAACGATCTCGAATCTCGGTAGAGTATGCGGATTCGTCATTCGATACGCCTTGCAGAGTTTTTTCCTAATGTGACAGTTCGTGTTGGAAATGTTCTTATTCCTACTGACTTTCAAGTCGTGGTGATGAAAAGGAATACATGGAGCCCATTGATACTTGGATCTCAGTTCTTAGCTACCGCCGGAGAAATCTTTGATTTTCCAAACCAAAGGATCTCTTTCGCGAGGATCAACAAGAATGTCTTTTATCCGGCGATTGATTTCATAAAGACGACGAAGGTGGCTGAGATGTACAACAAAATAATTCTCTTAGAGCTTGTATATGCTTAAGAAAGATCTCCAAAACTTCAAGAAATGAGATCCACACGTGAAAACGAAGCTAGAGGCCAAAACCGGAGAAAATGGACTGTAAAGGCGTATTCAAGGATATTTTTTTCCATCTTGACACCTACTGTGATAAAGAAGGACGTGGGAGAGACTAAAGTGAAGCCTAAATATGTGCCAATGTCTTTTGCAAAAATACAAATTTTGCTCCCTAAAGAGATGGATGCAAAAGACGAGGAAACCAGTAAGAGAAAGTTCGAAAACACTTTGAAGCTTTTTCCGAAGGCGTTCGTTCTTAAAAACGACATTGGAGGAAAGCTTGAGGAGCTCACAATCCCTCCCGACCCTCCGAGTTCAGAGACTAAAGATGCTAAAGGATATTCACTTCCTTTAGTGGATTCATCCACCGTTTAAACCGGAAAGAAGTCGAGCAAACAACTTAAAACAAGTGTTGTGTGGGAGGCAACCCACAATGGTTTTTAATTTTAGTTTAATTTTTCTAACTCTATTATATGCTTAATTATTTGATTTTCATTTTTAGGAATTTTTCAAAAAAGTTTTAAAAATACAAAAAAATAGGTTTTTGGCGAAGAACGAAAAATAAACGAGAAGAGGTCCAATATTGGGCGCTGAAATTGGTCAAGAGAGCCTTGACCCGAGCTTGCGCCTCAAATTGAGGCAGAACTCGACCCAGGGAAAGAAACCTTCGGCGCGATCCCTCCTGGCCCGAGCTCGATCCTCAAATTGAGGCAGACCTCGACCGCAAGCCTTGACCCGAGCTCACCTTGCTCCCGGCCGATCCCATGTAAGTTTTTCTTCCCCCTTTGGTTTAACTTCTCCAAAACCGATTCTAACCCGATTTAAACCAGAATTTTCCTTCCCCACTTCATAAAAACGATTTTTAAGTCTAAGAAAGGGGATTTTTGGATCAAAACACAAAAACCTCATCTCTTTGTTCTAGAGAGAGTGTTCTTGAGTCCAAAGACCCAAAATACCTAAAAATTGAGGATCGTGTTTAATTTGTTTTGTTTGAAGTGAATTGACCAAAACATTACATTCTCTAACTCATTCATCATCAAAATTCAAGGTATGTTCTCCATAAACTCAAATTTTCTCAACTTTTCAAGTTTATGAACTTTTTTAGTTTTCCATGGATTTAGCTAACTCTTGCTAGATTAAGAAAACAATCACTTAGTTAGACTTGTATGTCCATATATTTTACAATTTTGATGGATCTATCACTTGTATTCATCTTGAGATTAAGCTATATTTTTCTTTTGGTTACTAATCTCTTTCACTTATTTTTGTTATCTCTTTCTTATAGGTGTATGTATACACATTCTAGAGGCCACACCAACTTAGTTGAGCCAAGGGTTGATATACACCTCTTGGACCGATGAATTAGAGCAAGGAGAGCAAGAGAAAGAACTCAATACATTGAGAGGTTGGGTATGAAGAACGTTGAAGAACCTCCGTTTGGTAAGTACAATGATAACGTTGCTAACGAGCAACAACAAAGGAATGATGGTATTGGAAACCACAGAGCAAATGGTAGAAATGTAAACCCACAAGCTCAAGCACACGACCAAGGTGCAAGAATGAACTGTGCACCCAATCACCCTCCACGAGCTCAAGACGTTGTTGGAGCGGGTGATGCCACTAATGCACACCAAAACCGCCAGGGCATTCAAGCCCCACACATTGAGAACAACACTTTTGAGGTTAAGGCCGGCTTGATAAATATGGTGCAAAGCAACAGGTTTCACGAGTATTGCCATGGAAGACCCCTTGGATCATCTTGATCAATTTGATAAAATTTGTGGTCTCACCAAGATGAATGGAGTCTCCGAGGATGGCTTCAAACTCCGATTATTCTCATTCTCACTTGGACACAAAGCACACCAATGGGAGAATAATTTACCTCAAGGATCCATCACCTCTTGGGATGAATGCAAGAGGGCTTTTCTTGCAAATTTTTTCTAACCATCTAGGACGGCAAAGCTAAGGAATGAAATTTCAAGCATAACCAAACGAGGGAACGAGACCTTCAATGAAGCATGGAAACGGGTTCGAAGCTAGATAATGCAATATCCCCATCATGGCTTCTCGAGCGCATCACTCTTGAGCACTCTCTACCGTGGGGGTTTGCCTAAGATACGAATGTTCCTAGACACATCCTCAAACGGTAACTTCTTAGCCAAAAACGTTAATGAAGCTATGGAGCTAGTGGAAAACCTTGCTCAAAGTGATGGCACATATGGTGATGACTATGATAGAGCTACAAGGACCACAAGTGATTTTGAGGAACAAAGGAGAACGAAAGAAATGAAAGCTCTAAACGAAAAAATGGACAAGCAATTGATACAAGGATTTTGCAATCCAAGGAGGTATCAATAACTCCAATACGTGTAGTATGAAGGTTATCAATCCATAAAGAGATTTATCCTAAACACTAAGAATGCAAGGAACAATTGTAAGTTAAGCTAAATAAGTGGTTTGTTGTTAAGTATCCAATTTAGAATTAAGCAAAAGCACTAAGCAAGATTGTAAATCAATAAGCAAAAGCGAATCTAGAGATAGAGTTATCGATATAAGAAGTCCCAAGTTCAATTCATGATGTTCATTTACTCAAACAAGCTAATCCCTAGGCACAAGATCCTAAACTTGACTAATTCTCTTTCAAGCAATTAATCACTAAGCTAATCACCTAACCCATTAACAAACTCTCATTTGTGGATCATTGATTAGCAAGCATTTAGTTTAATTCAACAAGATCAACCAAAAATACACCCTAGACAACTATTGTCATAGGCTAGGAATGTAAATCTCTTGTTTAATTCAACAAGGCATTTCATCAAACACTTGGTTTGCATGAAATGCCTTATGATCTAAACCTAATTTTTCAATCTAGATTTAGCCTTAAGAACATCAAACAAGAAAGGATATAAGGAGATCTACCCATAAACATCATGAATCAAGCCTTGGAACATCATAATCTACCCCATCTCTAAACCCTAAAAGACTACTCAAGATCCATGAAAAGCCCCTCAAAATCGATTTGGATAGGAGAGGTTTTCATGGATGAATCTTGAATAGATAAGATATAGAGAAGATTAGATGGAAGGAATCAATAAAAACAAAGACTTAATTGCATTAAAAGTAGAAGATCATCTCTTACAAATCCAAGAACTCTCTCAAAGGGGAAAGGGTTTCTTAGAGAAAAGAAAGCATAGATCTAAAAAAATGGGTCTCAACAATATTTAAAAGTATTTTCATGAGCTGGTTCGGACCGGGTCAACCCGGGACAAACCGGGTGTTGACCCGGCCGAAACTTGGATGCGTGTTCAGTGAATCGGCCATAACTCCTGCACCTGACATCCGAATGACCTTAATACAAGTCCTGTAGACAGCTAACTCATCCCTCTACAACTCTTATGACGACCGTTTGAGTTGAATCATACCGGAAGGCCTTCGTTTTTCCGGTTATTTGGACGGTTTCATCTTCTCTTGGCCAGACGGATATACCTTCAGTAAATCTGTCTTATCTCCCTATCCATACGTCCAAATAACCCGATTGAAACTCCTGTGTAAAGCTGATTCACTCCTCTACAACTTTGGTGAAGATCACCGAGGCTAATTCGGAGTGGAGATCCTTCAATACCGACGTCACTCCTCGGTATCACACGTCGGTGCTTAGGAATTTTCCTTCTGTTTCCACACCGATCAGTTGCACCGACCAGTGACCTCGGTATTGAAAAAACCGTCTCGGCCAGGCGGACCTATCTCTGGTAAATCAGCCATATCTCTTGAACCACACGTCCGAATTACTTGATTCCAACTCCTATGGTTAGCGGACTCATCGGGCTACAACTCTCATGAATACTCCAAGAGCTGGATCAAATCGGATCGCCTTCGTCTGATCGGTTCTTTGAGACGTTCCAGATGGTTCCTCTCTAGTCTTTAAGCACCAAATCTCCAAACGCCACCAAGTGTCTCCAAACACCTATAAAACTCTTCAAAGACATGCAAAAGACACACTAGGACCTAATGCAGCTCCTAATACTCTAAATGGGACAAAACAAGTATGAAATGCCATGAAGATCCAAGTAAATGATCTAAAACCTACATGATGTGCATGCTTAAACTATGCAAATTATGGACACATCAGCAATCCGCCATGATAGACAAGCTTCTCAAAAATCGGTTCATTTTGTTGGAGATTTTGAGGATAACCAAGGCTACCAAGAGGACAATGTTGAATTGAGCACACAAGAAGAAATCAACTATGTTGGTAACCAAGGTGCCTATCAAAGGGGTGGATTCAATAACAACTACCGAAACGACCCCAACTTCTCTTACCGAAACCCGGATGTGGAGAACCCACAAGATCAAGTGTATCCACAACAACAACATCAAGGAAACCAAGGAGCTCAACAAAAAAAACTTCACTTCTCAAAACGAATGTCAATCTTCCAATAATCAACAACAAGTCTATGTTCCCAAGAACAACTTTTAAGGGAACCAAGGCGGTTTTCAACCTAAGCAACCTTTGGCTCCATCCAGTTTCGAGCCACAAGCTCAAGGAAACAAATATAAGACTTTGATATGAAAAACTTTCTTCAACAAATTTTTCAAGGCCAAGCTAATGGAGAAATGGATATGAGTAAGAAGATGATGAAAATCCATAACAAAGTGGATTGCTCCTACAATGATCTCACTTTTAAGTTTGAGACATTGAATTCTAAGATCAAGAAAATTGAAGGCAAGGGAACCGCTTCTTCATCACGAGCTCAAGGTACTTTGCCCAGAAAACCGGAGCCAAACCCAAAAGAGTATGTTAATGCTATTACTCTTCGAAGTGGCAAAGAGCTACGACAAAGAGAAGCCCCTAAGTTGATCGATGAGGACATCAAAGTTCAAGGTGGTGAGGAGATGCTTGAAAATGAAGAAGTTGTGGTTAAAGACGGTATTGTGGGTAATGAATACAAGGGTAAAGGAGTTAGTTGTTCAAGAGAAGACCAAGAAAAAGCCTAAGAGGAAAGAGACATTGTTTGTTACACCAACATACGAGCCCAAGCTCCCATTTTCGGGTCGTTTCAAGAAGCAACTCTTGGAAAAATATAGAGCGGTTTCTGATAAGCAAATGAAAAAGGTAGAGGTCACTATGCCCTTGATGGATGTCTTTCTTCTTGTGCCTTCATATGCAAAGTTTCTAAAGGATGCCATCAAGGATATAACCAAGGAGGTGGAGAGTATGGTGCAAAGTTTCTAAAGGATGCCATTGCACTCATGAGTGTAGTGCAATCATCTAAAAGAAAGTTCTAAAGAAAGTTTCTAAAGGATGCCATTGCACTCATGAGTGTAGGGGATCCGGGAAGCTTCACTCTCCCATGTACTCTAGGAACTTTGGTGTTCAACAATTTTCTTTGCGACCTTGGGGCAAGCGTGACCCTCATGCCATTCTCCATTGCCAAAAGGTTGGGTTTCACCATGTATTAGGCATGTAGGATCTACATAGTCCTTGTGGATAGAAGCATAAGAATCCACATTGGACTTCTTGAAAACTTGTCGGTTATGGTTGGAGATTTCGTGGTACCAACCGACTTTGTTGTCTTAGAAATGGATGAGGCGCCCAAGGACCCTCAAATCTTTGGTAGACCTTTCTTAGCCACCGCCGGTGCAATCATTGATGTTAGGAAGGGGAAGATTGACCTCTAGTTGGGCAAAGATGTTATGAAGAGACCCACCATTGATGTCCAAGTCTTCTACATCGAAGAAATGGATGAGTTAGCGGACGATCTCTTTGAAGAGTTGAACCTTGAAGATCATTTGCAAGTTTGCAATTAACCTTGACCAAAGAGCATGGAGAGCATGTGTACTTACATGGTGAAAATGAGGGTTACAATGAGCTTTTGGACTCACATAAGCCCATTGTTGAAGAAACATCATTCATGTACTTAGGTCATCAATGGACAAGGAGTGTAAACGGTTTGACCAAGATTTTGATTCAAGAAGGGTTTTCTTTGGATGTTGAGCAAAGTGACGATGTGATGGAAGCTAGCAATGGTAAGTCTAGCATTAAAGATGATTAGAGTGAGCTAAAAGCGCCAAATGTGGACCTAAAACCGCTCCTAAAAGGGCTAAGGTACGCCTTCCTAGGTTCTAATGAGTCTTACCCGGTGATTGTTAATGATGATCTAAATGAAGATGTATTAACCACCCTTTTCCATGAGTTGAGAAAATTTAGGAGAGCCATTGGATATTCACTTGATGATATCAAAGGCATTTCTCCTACCCTTTGTACTCACCGCATTCATATAGAAGACGAATCGATGACTTCTATAGAACATCAACGACGGTTAAACCCGAACTTGAAAGAAATTGTCAAGAAACAGATTCTCAAACTTCTAGATGTGGGGATCATATATCCGATCTCGGATAGCACTTGAGTTTCTCTGGTGCATGTGGTCCCCAAAAAGGGTGGTATAATTGTGGTTAAAATGAAAAGAATGAATCAATTCCAACTAGAACAATCACCAATTACCGAATGTGTATAGACTATAGGAAATTGAATTCCGCATCTAGAAAAGATCATTTTCCCTTACTCATTTTTGATCAAAAGCTAGAGAGATTACCAAACCACCCGTTTTATTGTTTCTTAGATGGGTACTCGGGATTCTTTCAAATCTCGATTCAACCTAATGACCAAGAGAAGACAATATTTATATGTCCTTATGGTACCTTTGCTTATCGAAGGATGCCATTTGTACTTTGTAACGAACCCGCAACCTTTCAAAGGAGTATGATGTCGATCTTCTCGGACTTAATTGAAGATATGGTTGAAGTTTTCATGGATGATTTCTCGGTATAAGGCTCTTCGTTTGGTGTTTGTCTTTCCAATCTTTGTAGGGTTCTCCAACGATGTGAAGACACCAACCTCATGCTCAATTGGGAAAAATGCCACTTCATGCTGTGAGCAAGGATTGTTCTTGGGCACAAAATCTCGGAGAAGGGTATTGAGGTAGACAAAACAAAGATTGACATCATGATGAGTTTGGAACCGCCAAATACGGTGAAAGGATTCGAAGCTTCTTGGGTCATGTTGGTTTCTATAGACGGTTCATCACGGATTTATCCAAGATAGCAAGACCTCTCACTAGGCTTCTATGCAAGGAGACCGTGTTTGCAGGAACGATGGGACGAGAGGGAGCTAAAGAAATTAAAAATGAGACTCAAACTCGATCCAAGGCCAAGGAAGTAGTTGTGGAAAAGAGTTAAAAGGCCAAGGGAAACAAATCGCTTTGGCAACATGTTCCACAGCCAAGCAGAAGAACAAGAGTGTTGCATGATAACACCGGTTTTTGACCATTTTTATGGATCACTTTCATATTTTTGTCGGTGTTTTAACTCTATTTTCAAAAGTTTTCAAGTGATTTTCATATTTTAGAGATTTGAAAGACGTTTCACGTAACTCGGAATAAAAGAGTGCATTTCGGAATAAAAGACGTTTTCAAAAGTTTTTGGATAAACTTGGACCGTCAAGAATCCTTGCAACTAATGGATACCTTTTCACCGTCTGATCATCCCCAAATTTGGAAACAACAAAGTAGAGACAACCAGATTTCAAATGAAATTGGATTAGAGGCAATCTAATGGTTAGATCCTTAAATATACCCGAAGCACTGAAGGCATATGAAGCTGCCTCGAAGAGAAGCCCACCGCGCCTGGAGGAGCTGGAGCCGCGGCCAACTGCCAATCCACCACTCCTAGAGAGTCTCCACCTGCGGCCAAACATGGTTTTGCCACTCCTGGAGAGCCCGCACCCGCGGCCAGGGCATTTCGCGAGCAATTCAACTCGTTTCTTCACCGAGGCCAAAACCATAATTTCTCATCACACCCTAAACATAGAATACCTCTATAAATACTTATTTTATGCCTCTTAGACAGACACATTAGATTATTTTCACGCTTTTTGGCAGAGGCAAACACCTAGCAACTTGTGTTCTTGGTTTTTCAAAGATTGGAAGAAGGATTCTTCATCGGTGTTCTTCGATAGAGAAGCTTTCTCCATCCATTTTTATGCACTGTTTTCTTTTGAATTTATTGAATATGTTTACCTCAGCTATGGATGAGTAATTGTCTTGTTGGGTGAAAGGGGTTTGAAGGGGGATTTATGGTTCGATTCTTATTAGGTTTTTAATCTAGGATACCGATTAGGGTTCTTTGTTCAATCTTTGTTGTTAATGTGTTGCTTGACTAACCGTCTTAGCAACAAGTATTAGGCGTTTTAGAGCCATGAGAGTGATGTATCTAATTGTTTGACCTAGGGTAGACGTAAGATTTCGAAATCATACTTACGGAGGAATTGTGGGCGTAAACGACCTTTGAAAGTATCATTCACTTCTTGCCCGGGCGGAGACGAAAGCTACCGTCCGAGAACTCGTTAGAAATTGAACAACGTCTCACCGTGGATTTGATCCCTAAATACTACTGCGTGTGTCGTACACTTGCGGAGTAGTAAAGGGTAAAACCCGCACGCCTGGTAAATCCCGGTGTGTCAACTTTTTGCCGCCGTTGCCACCGGGGATAGTATTGCTTGTTTGATTTCGTATTCTAATTTATGCTCTAGACCCTTTTGATTTTCAAGTTCTTTGTTGTTCTTTTGACTTTCTCTTTTATCTTTGTCTTTTGTTCTAAGGTGCATGCACACTAGGAGAACTCCTAGAGGAACTGTACCGCTACTAGACGATATCGACAAACACGAGAGAGAACTCCGAAGACTCAAAAGAAACTTAAAGATGGCCGAAAACGACCACCCGGAAGATCAACTAAACCGCAATCAACTAGATCACGAGGATGACCGTGATTTTCCGGATCACGAAAAGATTAAGGGGCTGTCCATGGTGCTAATGACCAGCCACATCTCGATCCCGAAGAAAACCACAACCAAAACCAAAATGCTGAAATCCGAGGTGACAACTCCCCGTCGACCGTGATGCACCGAGGAACGATGCTCAAGCGAATGCACCGATTCCTCCTAACGACGTAAACACCAACTGTCCCATACTTTCCGCTAATCCTCCGAAGAGACAAGCGCGTAACCGCATCATTGATGATTTTGGTGCACCATATCAGCACTTCTAAAACCGAGCAACCATACAACTTCCTATACCGAACGGAAATAATTTTGAGATCAAACCTCAAATTATTGCTTTGGTAAAGCAAAATCAGTTTCATGGTGTTGCAACCGAGCATCCGATGGAGCACATCGAGTTGTTCGAATAGATATGCAGAACGATGAGACGAACCAAGTTCCCGCCGACTATTTGAAGTGTAAGTTTTTCCTTTTTTCTTTGGCTGATAAAGCTCACCGTTGGTTGCTATCTTTACCCGCATGATCTATTACTAATTGGGAAGAGTGCAAAGCCGCCTTCTTAAACCACATCTACACGAAGTCGAGATCCAACACGCTAAAAAACAAAATCCAAAGTTTTCATCAACAATCGGTGGAGTCTTTCTATGAAGCGTTGGAATGTTTCAAGGAGTACGAGAGAGAGTGCCCTCATCACGGTTTCTCTGGTCCGAATGTGCTCAACACTTTCTACCAAGGATTACTACCGAAATATCAACTTTCTCTCGACACGGCCAACAATGGATACTTCTCCATGAAGACCATCAGCCAAGGAAGAGCTCTCATCGAAAATCTTGCTATGTCGGATAGCAACAATTCTTCCGACTACGATAGATAGACTAGATCGAACGTGTCAGAATCGAAAGAGATTTCTGAGCTAAAAGTCATGATGAACCGACTTCTCAACAACCAAAACCACCAAGTACATGCTTGTGAAGCTACTGTTGGAGTCAATGATGACACTTATTACGAACCCGACAACAACGGTTCGTATTCTCAAGAAGAAGAAGTTAACTATGTGGGAGCACAAGGTCAATACCAAGGCTGATTCAATGATGGATTCAACAACGCTTTCCGCAACACCAACTTCAACAATCTTTCCTACCACAATCAGAACGTGGGGAACCCTCAAGATCAGCCTTATCCACAACAATCAAGGCCATACCAAAACTGGTTCAAAAACAGGAACCATGGAGGAAATGGGAACTTCTGATGCGTATCGGATTCTTCTCTGAAACTTCATATCTTAAATTTATAAACCTTAAAGCATGCAAGTGCACAGATGTGTGTTGTAGTACTTGAGATATCGATCCACAGCGAGAAGGTGCTGTTTTACGAAACCTTAGATACTGTGTAACGCCCCGTCCGCCCCTACCGGTGAGTCACCCATCCCTCTATCGGGCTCGTGGGCCCCACCCCTGTCTGACGGTCGGTGCGTTATTTTTCGTAGGCCCGACCGAGTAATTTACTGACCCTGCAATCACCACGTGACATTTCCCCGTGTTTTGTCCTCACTCACACGCTACCGCGAATCACTTCCCGGAAGGTCACCCATCCTTAGACTACTCCAGCCCAAGCACGCTTAACTCTGGAGTTCTTTCGGGCAAGTGATCGGAAAAGATAAGTGCACTTTGGTGACATAGGTAGCCAAATTAATTCATTTAAGCCTTTCTCAAATGGGCCGGGCCCAGGATGTTACAATTCTCCCCCACTTAACGGGAATTCGTCTCCGAATTCCGCATCTTGTTAGGTTCCGACTCATAACCGGAGCAGCCATAACCCTCAAACCCCAAGATTGTCTCCCGAGACAGAATCGATTTGACTTCCCTGAGCTCTGATACCACTTGTAACGCCCCGTCCGCCCCTACCGGTGAGTCACCCATCCCTCTATCGGGCTCGTGGGCCCCACCCCTGTCCGACGGTCGGTGCGTTATTTTTCGTAGGCCCGACTGAGTAATTTACTGACTCTGCAATCACCACGTGACATTTCCCCGTGTCTTGTCCTCACTCACACGCTACCGCGAATCACTTCCCGGAAGGTCACCCATCCTTAGACTACTCCAGCCCAAGCACGCTTAACTCTGGAGTTCTTTCGGGCAAGTGATCGGAAAAGATAAGTGAACTTTGGTGACATAGGTAGCCAAATTAATTCATTTAAGCCTTTCTCAAATGGGCCGGGCCCATGATGTTACATACTGTATAGTAAATAAACCTAGAACGAATATATTTTTATAGGGTTTTTTAACTAGAATTGTAAAGAACGAAAAACGGAAAATTTCTACTAAACTATTTCTAAGGAAATCGATGACTACTTTAATCTAGGGGAATCTAATTTCTAATCTAACACTAAGAGAGTCTAAACCTAATCCTAAGAAATTCTAAAACTAAACTAATACCTAAGAAAATCGACTAATGACCTAAACGTAATGAAATCGATTACTAAACTACTTCTACGGACTCTATTGCTAAACTACACTAATAGAGACGGTTGTACCTATTCTAAAATGTTGTTGGGTCGAGAGGAATATCTCGGGGTATGCTTGATTCAATCAAACGACCCCTAGCTCATTAGTAACCGGTGTTTCTAGATTATAACTCCACGAACATGACACAATAATGACGTAGTCTACTCCCGTACAACCTACGTCCTACAATCTATTCACTCGACCAGTAGCTTTCGTCTGTGGTCGCGCGTAAGATTGTGATATACTAGTGGGTCCATAGGTTCACGACACTCCGTAAGTATACTTTCGGAATCTTACGACACACATGCCTTGTGGATGAAATTTGTTGGTGATTAGATGCATCACTCTCGTGGTTCTTAACTCCCCCTATCAGCCTCTAGTTCATGACACTAGACTCATGCATTAACAAATTTCCACAAGAAGTGCTCTAGAAATCGGCTAGAATTTACCGAGTGAAATCCTTATCGAACATAGAGTTCCCTTCTATAATCCTTTAAACCTAACAATCTAAACTACTCGCACCAGCTGGAAAAAGACATGATTAAATTAAACATGAGATTGGTGAAGAAGCCCCACGAATTCAAGAACTAAGCTCGGTGAGAAACCTCCTCACCAATCCCGAAAATCTCAATGCAAAAGTACAAGAATGAAAGCAAAACAAGTGTGTAGAAGGTTGTACAATGTTGTTCTCGAAAATTCTGTC
Organism: Eutrema japonicum; assembly: GCA_030161315.1. Lineage (NCBI taxonomy): Eukaryota > Viridiplantae > Streptophyta > Magnoliopsida > Brassicales > Brassicaceae > Eutrema > Eutrema japonicum. Next base: position 26,882,830 of record BSQW01000005.1, read on the forward strand.
TAAAACAAATATTTATAGGTCTTCAACATGCTTGGGTCGTTTTAGGGTTTGCCGGAAAAAGATGGTTTTGGCCTAGGGTAAGAAACGACTCGTCTTGGGCGGAACTGGGATTGGCCGCGGCGAACTGGGCTCTGACCGCGGGTCCGGCTCCTCGACCCGCGGTGGACTGCTTCTTCGGGCAGCTTCGTCGGTCTTCAGTGCATCGGTATAATTAAGAATCCAACCGTTGGATTGTCTCCAATCCACTTGCATTTGAAAGCTCATTGTCTCTACTTTGTTGTATCCAGATTTGGGGATTATCGGACGGTGCAAAGATCTTCATAAGCTGCAAGACTTCTTGACGGTCCAAGTTTATCCAAAAACGTACTTTTGCTCTGAAATGCACTCTTTAATCCCGAGTTACCTGAAAAGAGTCTTAAAACCGCAAACATGCGAAACCTGTAATAAAAGCATATAAAACCAAGTGGAACACTTATTAAAGTAACCAACTTCCAACGAAGACCGCCCTTCAACGCTCAAGCCGCTCCTTACAACAACTCAAACACGCAGCAACAAGGTATCTCTAACTCTCAACTTGCTACCCAAATAGCGAAACTCGAGCAATCAATTCAACTCCTCGCTCAAAGCAACGAGAAGACGACAGACGATTCTAACGTCAAGGTTGAATGTATATACAATGACTTTAATGGGAAATTTGAATCTCTTTCAACCCATGTCAAGAAGTTGGACATGCAATTTTCTCAAACCGCGGACTCCACTAAGAGACCGAGCAGAATTTTACCCGGAAGAGTGGAAGATAACCCGAAGAGATTTTGCCACATGATTTCCACTATACCCGAGAAGGAAGTCGATGCTAAGATGGAGCCTAGAAAAGTTCCAAAATTCGTCCCACTCTATGAACGAGTCGTTACCGAATCCAAGATGATCCAAAAATTACCATTCGAGGTACCGAAACTAATCCCGCTTCAAAGGCTTAGAAAAGCAGATGATATGGGACGTTTTTTTTTCTTGTTGAATTTTGGGAATTTATTTTGCAGATTGTTTTTGTGATTCTGGAGCCAACGTCAACATCATGTCTAAGACATTTGCCGAGAAATGAATCTCACGTATCTACCGTGAGCGTAATTTTTGGGGACTCATCAGAAAAGAAACCCGAATGAGCGATCCATGATCTTCAAATACTCATTGGAAACAAGATCGTCTCCGCTCTTTTTCAAGTTCTCGAAATGGAACGAGACAAGGATAGACCGTTGATTTTTGGTCGACCCTTCTTAGCTACTGTTGGCACCATCCTTGATCACTCCAACCGTCAAGCCGTCTTCTTGAATGTGAATTGAAAGAGGCTCTATCCTACTGTCCCGGAAGAAATTCCAAATCCGAGGGACGGACAAAAGATGAAAAACTCGATTTTCCCTAAAAGAAAAGAGAATGATGAGTCGACTAAGACAGAACCCCCAAAGGTAAGTCCACCATTCAGTTCTAAACCATTTGCAAAAGTTAAGATCAATATTCCACCAGATTTAAGAGATACCAAGGAAGAACGAGTGGAAGAAATGGTTGAGAAAACCAAACAAGCTCTCCGAGAAGTGAAAATTCCGAAAAAAGCGGAAAGAAGAAGGTGATACCGAAGAAAAGTGAAACACGTCATAAACAAGACGATGCCAAAGGAACATTTGTTCCCGAGACATCTACTGCTTACGCCTAGTCTCACCAAAAAGTCGAGCTAACGATTTTAACCAAAAGCACTTGATGGGAGGCAACCCATTCGGTACGTTTTTCTTTTAGGTTTTTCTTTCTTTTTCTATTGACGTTTTTCGTTTTAGGATTTCAGGCTTTATATAAAAACCAAAATCCCAAAAACATTCAAAAAATATCAGAAAACACAAAAAATGAAGACGACGTTCGAAGCAAATCGTGAAACGACGAAGGAACGAAGGAGAAAATGATCCTAGAAAAAGGCCACTCAGCCGCGGCTGGAGCAGTCTGACCTGCGGCGAGGAGGCCATCGACCGCGCCAGCGTTGGCCGGTCACGCGGCGAAGGAGCAATTGGCCGCGGTCCCGCTTGCTCGACCCGCGGCCAGCCCATCCCGAACCAAAACCGATCCCGACCATTCCTGACTTTTAACCGTGCAATCCCGAACATGTTCATGACATGAAATTGAACCAAACCCGGTTTATTTCCCCCGTCCCACTAAGGTAAATCACAAAAGCTTTTGAAAAACAGAGATTATGCAAAAACTATATTTGAAGCCTTTTTACATAAAAACTATATTTCAAAGACAAAAAGAGAAAGCCTTTTTGCAAAAATACCCTACAATTTGAAGTCAAAGCTAAAAATGCCACATTCCTCTCTTCTTTTTCAGAATCCCACGAATTACCCTTTAAGAATCTCGGTATTTACGCAAATGCCATTCCTCAGACTGCTGTTAGAATCTAACATTTTTTTCAAAAGACACAAACAAATTTCAGATCTAACTTAATTACGGAAATGCCATTGCCATCAATTCTCAACCTCCACGACAACCACCATCGTTGACGAGTTAATGCAGTAACCAACCCATTTTTTCGCCATTAAAGCCCAAGAATAGAGCTCGGACTTCCTTTTCGCGAGTTCTCCTCTCCGATTTCTCCCATTTCCCCTCGATTTTCCGATTCAAACTTACTGAAATCATTTTTTATGGCATAAAAACAGCAAAACACGACTGGACTTGCGGGATTTCAGTGATATTAGACGTTCTGGACGCTCGACGAGGGTGAAAACAAACTCCCAACGGATATAGGTACGAATTTTTGCATATCGTCGATTTTCAGATATGAGTTGTATACTCATACTGCTTTAGAAGTCTAATGAAACCCACATGGTCAACGAGAGGGTAGTTTTGCAATTGACTTTTAAATACTCAGATTAAAATTGAAGTCTGGTAATTTCTTTTGAAAACAAAAAATCAAGAAAAATCCTCTAATCGACGCATAGAGTAGTTTTGCAATTTTGCAATTGACCGAAAAATATCCAGTATGAAGGAAAAATGAGCGACTTTGACCGGAAGTTGAATGTTTTTTCAGACGGAATCAGAAGTCTGAAAAAAAAAACAGGGTACTCATAGTTATTGACCGAAATTTTTTAAAAGTTGACCAAAATGGGTGAAAAAGTATCAGACTTCTTTGGCAGTCTGAATAGGAGGGAAACAATTTCAGACTTCTATGGCAGTCAGAAAATGATAAAATCTTTCAGACTGCTAAAGAAGTCTGATATCGAAGATTTTGGTCAACGCCAAAAATACACCAATTTCTGTCAGACTTCTATCGCATTCTGAATGATTTATTCAGACTGCCCTGGAAGTCTGGGAACGAAAGTCAAACTTCGGTCAATTGCAAAACTACCCCATAATTTTTTCAGACTGCATGAGAAGTCTGACAAACGTCAGACTTCTCCGTGAAATCTGACAAAAAGTCAAAATTTTGGTCCATTGCAGAAATACCTTTTTTCTTTTTCTCAGACATCTAATGCAGTCTGACAAAAAAGTAAAAGTTTGGGTCAATTGCAAAAATACCCTTTTTGTCAGACTGCGATAGAAGTATGCTTTGATAACTTTTCGTCAGACGACATCCGCAGTCTGCTTTGTAACATTCTAATTGCAAAAATACCCTCTTTTTCAGACTGCCATAGAGGTCTGACGTATTGTTTGTCAGACTTCTGTGGCAGTCTCGATTGACAAATGTTTTTAAACCGTTTTGTTTTTGTATATTTGTGATGAATTTCGTTGATTTTAAAATTTTTATATGTGTGTTAGTTGTATATGTTCCTCCTGCGTTAGTTTTACATGCTTATGTTCGGTAATTATTTTTAAATAATTTTTTTAATAATTATGGCAATGTAGCTAATAGAATCAGACTTCGCGAAGAAGTCTGATATTTCCATTAAGATCGCTAATGTTGTTTTTCCATGATTGTTTTTACAGATAATAGTGCATGTACTTGTTAATTTTGGTGAATGGGTTGTGAGAGACCATATTTGGCATTTTGTGGCGGATACTCTCAAAGGAGGGCGGTTTATCACTTTGGGCGATCGTTCTACATATTGTGAACTTGTTGAGATGGTACAAGATGATTATATGGTGGACAAGAAAACCGAGTTGGTGGAGTTATCATATCTGTTACCGGAACCACTCTTTCAACAGATCGGTCCGGATAGCCCTCCTATTTATGACACAAATGATAGGCAAGTAAGGAGCATGGTCGAGTTAGTTAGTGCGCATTTAATCCGTCTTTGTGTCTTGAGCCGATCCGGTTTGGCATATCAAGATGCCGGAAATCACGATGTAAAAGATGAAGATGAAGATGAAGATGACGAAGACAAAGACTGGGAAGACGAAGATGTGGGATCAGTATCAGATGATTCTATTTGTGGTGGTGGTGGTGGTGGTGGTGATGATGGTGGTGTTGGTAGTGGTGGTGATGGGCCAGAGCAAGTTTTCAAGAAACACGCTGAGTCTTACTATGATGGTGTAGATTATAGCATGTATGGGAAAGTGGGAGATGAAAATGAAGATGATAAAGGAGATGAAGATAATAAGACTTACGAGTTGCAGCGTGTGGCTAAACGATTTGCTGGTCGCGGAAGAAATTGGTCTGACGGCATCTTTCTCGGAAAGTGTTTTGATAGCAAGCAAGATCTTATATCAGAGCTGCGTTTGACGGCGATAATGAGGAAATACGCATTTACAGTAGATAAGTCTGACAAGAGCCTATTTATCGCTAAATGTCTTGTGGAAGGATGCAACTGGAAGCTTCAAGCGGTTGTCAAGAACGAACCAAACAAGTTTTGGGTGATGATCTACAATAGAGCCCACACATGTTCAACGCTGGACCGGAAGGCTAAGAAAAAACATCATACTCCGCGTTATATTGGTTGGTTGTTTCTAGAATGCTTTGGAATAATTGAGAAGATTACACCAAAGCATGTCTTAGTATCAATGAACAAGCAGTATGGGATTAAGATGAGCTACACAACCGCATACAGAGCATTGTTACATGCTCAAAAGTTGGTGAGAGGATCAGCGGAAGATGGCTATGAGAGACTGCCTGCTTTATTGCATGGAATCAAGCAAACCAACTCGGGAACGCAGACTGCTCTTGAACTAGATGAGGATAATAGATTTAAATATCTATTTCTTGCATTTGGAACTTCCATAGAGGGATTTAAGTATCTTAGAAGAGTCATTGTGGTAGATGGTACGCAATCTGACGGGGCCGTATGGAGGTGTTATGCTAGTGGCGGACTCACAAGACGCCAATTTTCAAATATTTTCGTTGGCTTTTGGCATTGTAGACTCTAAGAATGATGCCTCGTGGGAGTGGTTTTTCACAAAGTTTAGAGACTGCATTTCAAACCAATATCCTCTGGTCATAGTCTCATATAGGCACACCTCCATCAAGAATGATTTTGAAAAGTTTCTTCCTTGGGCAAAGCGAGGGATTTGTTATTACCATCTACAAAATAACGTAGTCACAAGTTCAGGAGAAAACATCTTTTGTACTTGGTGAAAAACGTGGCGTACGCATATACGATGTACGATTTTAACTGATACATGGCCTCCTTACGAGCTGTAAATCCTGACCTTGCTAGATAATTGGAGGAGGCGGATCCGAGTCTATGGTCACGCGTTCATTTCGATGGAGTATAATCTGAAAATGTATTTTTTTATCAGACTTCTTGTGCAGTCTAATTCGTCTTTATCAGACTTCTATTGCAGTCTTGTTTTCACTTGCGTTAACCGCGTTCACTTTGTTGGAGAAAGGTACAACATAAAGACGAACAACATTGCCGAAACTATAAACTCCGTAGTCAAGAAGACAAAAGGATATCCTATCTCTTTCCTTTTGGAGTTCATACAAGAGAATCTAGGGACGTGGTTTTGTAAAAGGCGGCTAGATGCATTGAGTCTCACAACAAAATTTAGCCGAGAAGTTGAATATTTGATGGCTATTAGTGAATATTATGCGGACTTCATGACGGCGGAATGCGTTGATGGGTATCGATTCGTTGTTAAGGGAGGACATAGGGATTGTGTGGTCGACTTGCACAACCGAACGTGTGAATGTGGTGTGTGGGATTACGAAAAGATACCTTGCTCACATGCAATCTGCGCTGCACCAAAACTTGAGCTACACTCATATACGCTGCCATGCCCATCATACAGTAGAGACTATCTGTTTCAGGCATACGCAATGAACATCCTTCCGAAGAACTGTACTATGAAAGCTCCTGACACCGTACGTGTCCTTCCCCCGCATAATCCTCGTCCTCCTGGAAGACCTCAGAAGTCGAGGTGGAAAACTTGGCTAGAAATTGCCAAGACAGAGGGCAATAAACCACAGAAGCTTCCCAATCAATATACTTGTTCTAATTACAAACAACCAGGCCACAAACAAACAAATTGTGTTAGCTAAATCACCTTACACTCACCTGTTTTATAGTTGTTTTCATCTATCTACTGTATATGAGAAGCTGCTGTCTTTTTCGGTTGAGACATGTAACCAAACCTGAGAAGGATTAGATCTGGTGGAAGTCTGATGTACTGACGAATGCAATTTAGAAGCCTGATATAGAAGTCTGAATAAAGTCTGAGAGGAATATGTTGGTGTCTTTCCAGTACAATATTTCGTTTCCAAGTCGTTTTGTTATGTAAATCGTTGGTTGTTGGTTGTTGTGTTAATCGTTGGTTGTTGTTATTGGCTTAAACTTAATTTGTAGTACTTATGTGTTTGCTGCATCTTGTAAATCTAAATAAGTCTTAAGAAAATCACACCCTTTCCAAACTGCAATATAAGTCTAATAACAGAAATTCATTACAAAATATAGAAATAGAAGTCTGACACCAGAATTCTATAGAAGTCTTAAACCAATTACCCTAGAAATACCCTACCTATGCCCAACACGCTTTTGACATCACAATTGGCATGGCACAAAAAAATTCCCGCAGAAAGTAAGCCAAAAGATGGATGAGTTTTTCTTACATCTACAAAAGATAAATATATGTAAGAATCCATTGTTCTCGGAAATCCAAAAGTTAAAGAGGAACTCTACTTCACCTATTCGTAGACGTCTAGCAATTCATTCTCGGTGTCGGTACGAGCCTCTTCACCTGTTCGGCAGAGCTTAGTTAATATCTCATACGCAAGCTTCTCTCTGCAAGTATTCATGTTCTTATCACACATCCACTTCGGAAACGGCATCCCAAGAGAATGGAACTCAATGAAATTCAAACAAAACACCCCACAATCACCTGTCTGGATGTTTTGGGGAAGTTCCGGGCTCTTTACAATCGTGTAGGTGTATCACTCAAGGGGATAATTCCACATATCATCTACTGGGGCCAAACAATGCATCACGAAGGGAAAGATCTCACATATAGGTGCCACTGCCGCTCCTACCACCTCATCGGTTTTTGGTCCAATGATGATGTCCCATATGGTTACGTGCCTATACGGGATAGAAATCATAATAGCTTTCCAATGATTTCCCCCAACGTGCAAGGCAGTGTAGATGTAATCAATTTCCAGCCCTTAAGTCTTGTTTGATTTCAGGAATAAGGGTAGTTCACCAGTATGGTAATCCCATACACCAGCTGGCAGCCTCCTTGTCGTGGGCATCACATTTTCTCCTTCGCAGCTCTTCACAAAATCATCATAATGTTTCTTCCACAAATTACCCAGCAGTGTGTCAAGGAAGGTCAGCCTCTCGGACCTGAACCATTCCGGGTGTTCGTGTTGTCGAAGCCTCATCAGATCAATCCCAGCATCTATTTGCTGCATTCAGTCAACATTGTGCAAAAAATGTCAGACCTAAACAGAAGTCTAAAGAAACTCTAAAAGAGAGAACACCAATGTTAGACTGCAAAACAAGTATGAGAAAAGAAATTCTTTCACCCGACTTGAAAAGAAGTCTGACACCGTACCTCTAAAGAAGTCTGAAGGAAGTCTAAAAGAGATAATAACAATGTCAAACTGCAAATCAAGTCTGAGAACAGAAAATCATTAAACCCGACCAGATTATATACTTACCGTGTCATGCAACCATTCCTTGGAGGTGCGCAGATCGTAGTACCAAGATAGGGATGTGTTCGCCTCCCTCTTCGGATATCCCCTACAGAATATATTACGCGTGTTAGACATCGAGCTAATTATTCTAGAATATAGGTAGAGTGTGAAGACATACAGCAATTTTTTGACTGATCATTAAGTGTCTTCACTTCCGGCCTGGTTGCCAGAGCACAAGGATCATATGTCGGTGTGATCTGCACTTGGGTTGAGCTCTTTCTCTCCTTCTTATCCTGCTCTTTTTGTTTGAGTTCTTGAGCCTTCGCCTTTACATAAGCTCCAGCAGCCGCCTGCTTAGTGTCTTGTTTCGACATATATGCAGCATCGAAGTTTACGCCCGTGGCCGCCTTATCGACGATAAGAACACTTTGTTCGCTGCCCAGGACACTACTCTGCATTTACAAAATAAAAAAAAACCACCTCCGTGAGACTGCAATAAAAGTCTAAGACAAATAATCTAACACTATCCACGCCACCTACAGACTGCAATATAAATCCAAAACACAATCAGACTTCTTTAGAAGTCTGACAGAGATTAAAATAACACCAAAATCAGACCTAAATCTCAGTCTAACACCAGATAACCATGTTCACATCAAACACAACAACAAAGCAAAATAACTAGTTTTTAGTTGCACATAGGTTCAGGCTTTTACAAACAACTAGCACACTTATACTGCATATTAAGCAACAGCTTTGTCCTTACGTCTTCGACTACTTCTCCTTTCTTGAACATTTTTTGGTAGAGGGTTTGGGACATTAACCCCAACATCCACCACAGTCTGAATCTTGGCCTCAGATATTTGGGCAAGGTTGTCTTCAGCCAGGGCTTCCTTTGCATCCTCTACCGCTGAAGCTTCTTTTTCAGGTCCTTTAGGAGGCTTCACAACATTTGTTTTGGGTGTAATATTCTTCCAAGGAGCCTTTTTGCGTTTCCCCGCCCCAGGCTCACCACCATCTTCAACCTTACCACCATCAGACTTCTTATCACCACCATCATCAACCTTACCACCATCATCAAACTTCTTCTCAACACCACCATCAGACTTCTCACCAACATATTTCCTCCTCTTTTCTCCCCTTAACAACCTAAATTCCTTCTCAAGTTCAATCATCTTCTCATTCACCTGCTCAAAACCTTCTTTAACAAGACTAAAAAGTTCATTCATCTTCTCACCACCGACTTGATCAAGTAAACAACCTCACCACCATCATCACCGCCTGATTTTGCTCGCTTCTTATCATCACCAACATCCTCACCATCATCATCATCAACCTTCCTCTTAACACCATTTCCCTTGGCCTTCTTCAAACCACCCTCAGACTTAACCACCTCGGACTTAATAATGGGCACCTCTTTCTTCACAATGGCGAACACACCTTCAGACATTCATTGTTTAAAATTCCATCTCCAAGGGCGCTCAAACTTACCAAACATTGCTTTCACAATGTTCACAACTTTCTCATCATCCTCACCATCGACCCACCGGGGGAACATGTCCTCAAACTCCTTGACGACGAAGTTGTTGACGCGGGTCTGCAAGTACAAGTCAACGAGCAAAATGTATATTAGTATGTAAAAAATAAATAAAATCTACGAGACTACATATCCCGTATGGTACAAAGTTTCATACTTCAAAAAAGGTCTGACTTCAATATTTCATACTGCAAATTCAGTCTGGCAACAACTTTCAGACAGCAAATTAAGTCTGGGAAAAATTCATACTTCAAAATTAGTCTGATAACTTATCAAACTGAATTTGCAGTCTGACATAGAGCAATCAAATGTGAATTTTAAGGAAAAAAGGTCAGTAAAATACCTGCTTGCGCAACTCTAAATCGACTTTTTCCGATTCCATGATCCTTTTTAAGCCAAGAGCGGTGGGGCTGGGTTATCTTGCAAGGGCATTCCATAAAGCGTAGCAATCCCGGGATAGTTTTTGTCATCTTCGATTTTTTTGTTTGCCTCTGTTTTGACAGAGTCTACCAAGATTTTGAAGGCCAGTCTTCCCCATGGGTATGCTTCTAACGCCCCTGGAGACAGCAGTAGCTTAGTCATGTCAGCCCTTGCGGAAACTAACCAGTGTTGAGCCTCAATGAAGCACGTGTAGATGGCTAGGTAGCCCAACCAAATCCTATCTTGCCGTTCCCAGCCTCGACATCTGTTGCAAGCGTCCAGTAACTGAAAATAACTTGGCCCTACCTCAACATAGTCGCAATTGAGTCCGGTTATCTGTTGAAATTCCTGGAGGGAAAACCTCACCGGTTGAAGGCCAAGAAGACACCAAAGCTCATGCTTCTGATCTACCTCTAGTTGCATAGTAAGCATGTAGTGCACCATCCTTGAACACCATACGAAGTTCAGCTCATGCCACTTCACCAAAACCCCAAAGGCTGAGTTGTGAAGCTCTTCCCACTCATCATCATCCAGCGCTTCTTGGAGAGCGTCAATGAGATCTCTCTTACCTCTGAAGTAGTGTATGCTTTTGTCTGGTTGAGGCTCATACCCGGTTGTGAACATCCTTGGAGGAAATTCACGTTATGCCATTACGTCTAAAACCTGTATCAACCACAACCAGACTCCATTACCAGTCTAACGAAATATAGTCAGACTCTATTTGCAGTCTGACGCAATCGGACGAATCCCAAAAATCCACAGAACACAATACAACTCAAACACAAAGATCTAAACATTATTGCGCAATTTGAATCTTTTACCCTCAATGAAAGACTTGAAGGAGCGGTGACAACGGCGAGGAGAGAGAAACCAGATCTGGTAATTAAAAAACACAAGATTTCAGCGCTGAGTTCTAGAAATCAGTATCGAAAAGGTGATGGTTTGCGGCGAAGAGAGGAGTAGAAGAATCTTACCGTCAAAAGGCATAGGAGACGATGTAAGCGACGAATTCCGGCAGCGACAACGAAGATGTCGGTTCAATTTCTCCGAGAGAGAATCGGTGTTTTTTTTTTTTGGTTATTTGCTTTAGTAACTGTAAAAATGAGGGGATAAAAAAAACCCTTTTATATGTGTCCTAAGCGGCGGTTAAAAAAAACAGTTTTACCACATAAAAATACCGCTTTCGCAATCTGATGTCAGACTTCTTAACGCAGTCTGATATCATAATCTTTTAGCAGTCTGATAGTGATGAGATAATTGAGCGACAAGTCTGGAAATTTTGGGCGGTAAAATTCCCGCCTTTCTCTACGGTTTTTTCTAATATTTTTAATTTCCGCTTATAAGTATTTTTCAAATACTTCTAGTGCCAGACTCGTTTTGCAGTCTGAAATGGACCAGACTTGTGAAAGTTTTCAAAAGTTTAAGTTTTTCAGACTTCGAAAGAAGTCTAATAAATTCAGACTTCATAAACAGTCTGACATAGTAAAGAAGGACACATATAAATTAAACCGACTTCATAATCAAATATCTCGTTCCATGGAAAAAAATACAAATTTTGGTTACAAATTGTCACATATTACAAAAAACCAAAACATCTAAACATGATCAGGACGATAATAATAGCACCAGCGAACGTCAGACTCTTCAAATCGACGCCACACATTATCTCGCCACATGGCTTCTCCGTCAACCGCTCCTTCAATTGAGCTATCTCTGCCTTCGTTACCTTGACGTCATCGAGTAACGTGGACAAATACTTGTCGCTTTGAGCATTAGAAACGAACATGCCATCAATTAGTTGACCATGTTGGTTAACATACAGCTTTACATCGTTAAACTCCTCAGTCATAGCCTCATCCCACCACTTCATTTTATGGTAACCACCATCCTACACAGCCACATTTATACAATCATATTAAGATCCCAAATTATAATAAGCAGGAAAAAAAACAAATGAACCACATGACATATAGAGGCCATTACATCATAGTTACGACATCCGAAGAATCTTCTTCCCGGATTATCGACAGTAGTGGATGTTCGCATGACGGGCTCCAGACCGTAGAAGCATTTCTTGGGGAATCCGTAGGATGATCCGGATCGACGTCGACCTGTTGAACATGAACTACTCGATGTTGGAAGGTGACTGAATCGCCCCATCCTGTGTACCAAAAAAAATTAAATCAAGTCTAAAGCCAGACTTCTAATAAAGTCTAATTTAAAATCAAGTTGAAATTCAGACTTCTAAAACAGTCTAATTTGGAAAAGTCTAATTTAAAACTTCTTCTCAAGTCTAATTCGTACAAACTCAAATTTAAGACTTCTAACAGAGTCTAATTAAATGAAAGTATAATTTCAGACTTCTAATCGAGTCTAATTCAGATCAGTTAGTATCAGACTTCGTATCGAGTCTAATTCACTTTCAGACTTCTAATATAGTAATTTTCAAGTAGATCTAAAACGGAATTAATTAGATCTAGGCAAAGAACCCATCTGTTTGTTTAGATCTAGGCAAAGAACATGGAAAAATGGTCTTATTTCGTATAGATCTAAAAATTTTGCAGAAAAATTAGAGTAGAAGGCAAAAAACGAGAGGTAATTACCAGACTGAAGAAGCTGACGACAGCGGTGGCGGTGGCGACGAGGGTTTCCGGAGAGATGTTTGAGAGAGTTTAGAGAGAGAGAGATTCTTCATGTTTTAGAGAGAGAGAGTCGACAGATTAGGGTTGGTAACTTTAGTTTATATATGGGGTAAAATCACAAGTAGGGTAACTTATTTCAAGTTAATTCACATGTTTACATCAAGAAGATGTTTACATCAAGAAGTCTGATAAACCATGGACATGATCAGACTGAAATGGCAGTCTGATAAATCCTAAACTTGATAATTACTACTTAAATACATCATATTATATAGAAAACTTATAACAAACATCAAACTCGTTTAACTTAGTCACAAACTAACTAGTATATGTAAAAAAACATTATGAATTAAAAATTTTGAAACTCTCAATCTAACCCTACATATAAGAACTGGATATCCAACTTCATATGTCGAACATAGACAAAATTCTTGTTTTCTTTTTTATTTGCACAATGCAATATTTTATGAACTTTTAATTTATATACAGCAACAATGAGTATGTGTAATTTTGTAGTAAAAATTTCTTAAAACTAAATTTTTAATATTTTTTAATTTTAAATTTTCAAATTAAATACGTTTCATAAACAACGTCATCCACCATCGTCGACGAGTTAATGCAGTAACTAACCCATTTTTTCCGCCATTAAAGTTCAAGAATAGAGCTCGTTAACACTTTTCGCGACTTCTCTCTCCGATTTTTCCCATTTTCCCACTGATTTTCCGATTCAAACGTACCGAAATCGGAAATTATGGCATAAAAACGGCAAAACACGACTGGGCTTGCAAGATTTTGGTGATATTAAACGTTTTGGGCGCTCGACGAGGGTGAAAACAAACTCCAAATGGATATAGGTACTGCATTTTTGCATATCGTTGATTTTCAGATCTAAGTTGTATACTCAGACTTCTTTAGAAGTCTGATGAAACCCATATGGTCAACGAGAGGGTAGTTTTGCAATTGACTTTTAAAAAATTAGATTAAAATTGAAGTATGGTAATCTATGAGAAGTCTGAGAAATTCCGATAAGTCCGAGTAACCCTAAATCCAATATTTAGAACTTATGAGTGACAATATTAAAACATAACTTTTAGGAAGAATCAAATTCGTGAAATATATGCACATTACAACACATATGTGTAAATTTGGTAAACCATGAATCTAACCCTAAAGTTATATGTAAATGTTTCCATTACAAAGTATGTTTTGAGGTTTACAACCTACTTTGCCTTACATGTTTTTAATTTGATTCAATTTTATGAAATTTAATTTTAATACTTCGAAATCGTCTATATTTAATTTATGTATAAGAAATTTTTAACAAACTATTTTTTTACAATTTTTAAATTTAAATTTACTAATTAAATATGTATCAGACTTCTTAGAGAAGTCTGATATTTATTGAGGTATATGCATAATTAACTAACCTTGTTTTATTTGATTCAATTTTATGAAATAATAATTTCTATACATCAAAATCGTCTATATTTATTTATTGTAGAGAAAGTTTTAATTTTTTTTTTTTTGTAATTTTTAAATTTAAATTTACTATTTTAATCTGTATCAAACTTCTCGAATACGTCTGATAGAAGTCTGGTAAGAGAAATATCAGACTTTTATTAGAGTCTAAATGTCAGACCTCTATAGGAGTCTGACATGTCGCGAAGGTTAAAATGGTAATAGCGGTTTCGCGTTTTTTGTTTGGTCATAAGGGGGTAACTGTAATTTTCCACCCCCGAAAGTGTAGCGCAGTATTTGATTGAAAGGACAGTGTATTTTTGTCATAAAAACGAAATTTTGGGGTAAAAACAGCAATTTGCCCAAAAGAGAATTTCAAGATTCAAGCTCTCTTTCTTCTTTTCTTCCAAAAGACTTGGAGATTTTGAGCAAGAACACATTTTTCATATCAAAAGCTCTTTTTCAAAGGAGATTTCAATTCCACTTCGATCTCATCAATTCCACTTTTTCATTGAGCTAAACCCTAAGGATTTTCTTAAATATACTAGATTTATGTCTAGGATTTCTAGAAATTGTTGGAGAACTCTATATTGAACTTCTAGAATGATAGAATTTCAGTTTTAGCACTTAATTATTATAAATTGAGATTTTTGGAACTTGAAATTTTCAAGCTTAAATAAAAACGAATTTGGAGATTAATTTTGATTAGTTTGAACAAGTCTTGATATATTGATAATTAGTAAACGGTAATCTACTGAAATTGCATGAAGATGAACTTAAAATCTATACTTCGAAATTCTTTTATGCAAGTACGTCACAAACCCGAAATTTACAATTATCATCTCGATTTGTTTGAAATATGCTCAATGTTTCGGGTTTGTTTATTGAATGTGTCTCTTGATACTCGATTAGTATCCTCGTGCATTGAAACCGTTCAATTTCAACCATATTCACACTTTTGCCGAGTTGTTTCTCTATTTTGTAGGAACAAATGGACCACCCAAGATCCTGCATGATGCGCTCTAAGAAGAGCGGATACGTAGAAGAGACTTCCCGAAGATCATTTTCAATTCAACACTAGTAGAACCGAGGAGGATCGGACACCGTAAGCGTGGAAGGCGACACAAATTTTGGCGAGTTCATTGCAAGTCGACGACGATCGACTAGAACTCGCGTGTCAAATCCTCGACGTGACCCAACTCCTTTCCCTCCACGTGAACCAACACCACGTGAACGAAAACCAATGGTACGATATGTCGGAAAACCTATGGACCCGAATACCGATTACCTTGAGAAGCTCAACAAGATGGTTATCAAATCAACACCTCGCATAGATTACTGGACTCTCGAGATGCTCGGGATTAGAGAAGACTTGATTTGGTATCTCGATGCACTTAACCTTCGACCTTTCATGGAGCTCAACCTCCATACCTACGAAGATCTCACCAAAGAATTCTTATCGACCGTCACCATGTACTACAAGAGGCGCTCTAATGCGAGAGCGAACGACGGTACACTTACTTTTACCATTCGCGGATATTATTATGCTCTAACGATCCCAAAACTTTGTGAAGCTTTGAAGTTTCAATATCTCGATGAGATTCACCACGAGGAGAATCCCGATGAAGATCTATGGAGCACAATGGGACAAGGCGTCTACGACAACGTACGGTCCAAAGCCGCCCTACTCACGCATCCCCCTGTCCGCTATACACACAAGCTCTTAGCTCACACCATATTCTAGAGAGCGAACGTGGGGAGTGTCCTCAAAGGTGAGTTTTTCACCCTCCAATTAACTTTCACCGATGACCCGCGCTAGGCTTGATATGCTTGTATCGTCGCGAAGAACTTGGTGAAGGTGATACACGACGCGCCCACCACAAAACCAGAGGACACTACTACCGCCTTCGGAAGCATCATCACGGTGATTCTACAAGTCGTGCACTTCGATTTCTCAAACGAGGTTCCACTCCAAGGAAGCTGGTTCGACTTGATGCAATTCTCCCGAGCACCATCCGCGAATTCGTCTCAGAATACGCATCCATGGAGAAGACGATAGCACGACAAGAGAGACGATTCATGCGCATGATGCGTTTCCTCGAAGAGCACCACCAGTTCGATGGCAACACGCCCGACTCTGGGACAGATGGCTCAGGCGACGCCTAGTCATATACTTCACCACCACGGTTTTGATCGATCTCTTTCACCTTATCTTTTATTTTAATGATTTTACCATCCTTTCACCAACTTTTTCACACTGAGGACAGTGTGATTTAAGTCTGGGGGAGGATGTTTATCAATGACTAATCTATTTTTTGTTTTCTTTGGATCTTTTTAATTCTCGCTGAATTTTTAAGACCTCGTGTAGTATTTTTATTAAGTATTTTTCAGGAACATAAGAACAAAATCTATGATTATATAGACCATTGTGCTTCTACACTATTTCCTCGTGCTAGCTCTTTTGTGGTTTAGTACTAGACTAGGCGGTAGCTAGAGTGCTTTCAATGTGACATCCCCTGAGGATTTCGAGCCATAGAAATTCTTTCTGACAGGTTATACTAGCTCATTTTATTTGGACTTAACCTATATTTAATTTTCTTATCAATTGTTTTAGGCGAGACAACGAGTCATACATCTAGGACATCTTTTTAATTTTTTACCACTCTTCGTTGTCCTAGATGGTCGGTTCATCTTTAGCCGGTATCCCACTTGAAACTTAACATTTGATCAAACCTCATGCAACTCTCTTGTTGTCTTATGTGCATATATGTGCAAAAACGTCGGAGATGGAGGAACAACACAGTTTTTTAGTCACTCGAAAAGACAAGAGACTAGACGGATTCGGTTGTGGAGGTATCGACATATCAAGCTAAAAGGTTTCCTTGGAAATCATTTGTAACTGGTAATTTTTGTACTCTCCAAGGCTCCCGTTTTTCCCTTTCTAAAAAAAAAAAAACCCGAAAGGAAAGGAAATAAAAGCCTAAGAGTCTTAGAGTAGTCTATATTTTTACCAAGGCAACTATTTTTCAGTATGTGAGGAGTAAGAAGCCATTCGAATCATTACCCGTAGAAAAATCTAAGTCCGGGGGAACGACAGAAAAGTTCTGTCAAAGGGAGAAAAGTCTCGACGAAGGAGGAGTTTTACAGCAACACTTATGCGAGCAAGGAGTGACTGAAAACTGTGGGTACCAACAGTTCCATCCTCTCTTGCTGTTTTGCGTAATATCTAGCATCCTCTGAAAAAAATACGGTAACCCAAAACACTTTTAGCCTCATCTCTAAATTGCCCTTAAATGGATAGCATTGATTGTCTTGTCTAATATTTTTGGTAAGAATCACGCAATCTTTAATGAATGTTAAGAGCTAGTTGACTGAAAGTTAGGATCTATGTGGTTAGACTTTCGCATGACGGATACCGTGGATTAGCGTTGTATAGTACTTTGGTGAGAATTTTCTAGACTAAGCCCGATTGATGCATTAAGTTGGTTAAGGTTTAGAAGGACAGTCACTGAGAATTTTGTTAGTTCCTATATTTCCGAAAACCTCTTTCCGAATTTAGATTTTTGTTTTGTTTGAGGACAAACAAAGATCTAAGTTTGGCGGAGTTGATAACACCGGTTTTGACCATTTTTATGGATCACTTTCATATTCTTTGCAGGTGTTTTAACTCCGTTTTCAAGTGATTTTCATATTTTAAAGATTTGAAAGTCGTTTCAGGTAACTCGGAATAAAAGAGTGCATTTCAGAGCAAAAGTATGTTTTTGGATAAACTTGGTTTAGCCACTTCTGGAGAGCCCGCACCCGCGGCCAGGGAATGTCGCGGCCAATTCGACTCGTTTCTTCACCGTGGCCAAAACCTTCATTTCTCATCAAACCCAAAACCTAGAATACCTCAATAAATACTTATTTTATGCCTCTTAGACAGACACATTAGATTATTTTTACGTTTTTTGGCAGAGGCAAACCCCTAACAACTTGTGTTCTTGGTTTTTTAAGGATTGGAAGAAGGATTCTTCATCGGTGTTCTTGGATAGAGAAGCTTTCTCCATCCCTTTTTATGCACTGTTTTCTTTTGAATTTATTGAATATGTTTACCTCAGCTATGGCTGAGTAATTCTCTTGTTGGGTGAAAGGGGTTTAAAGGGGGATTTATGGTTTGATTCTTATTAGGTTTTTAGTCTAGGATACGATTACGGTTCTTCGTTCTATACTTGTTGTTAATGCGTTTCTTGACTAACCGTCTTAGCAACTGAAATTAGGCGTTTTAGAGCCACGAGAGTGTTGTATCTAATCGCTTGACCTAGGGTAGACGAGCAGATCCGTCGTAAGATTTCGAAAGTATACTTACGGAGGAATTGTGGGCGTAAAACGACCTGAGAGTATTGATATGATCAAATTAATACCATAAAAGTACTAAGCAGTAGTTGCAGTATAGTAGGGATCGAACACAAGGACTCACAGAAACACACAATAGATTATATAGGTGAGAATTAAGCTAAACGATCAATGATATTGAAAACAGAGCGTAAATTAAAACGGTTGTAAATTCGATTGGGAGGAAGCTAGGTTCAGGGTATATTTCAAGAAATCAATGAATGCAGATAAACTAAATAGTCATGATTCAGATTTAGCGCGGTTCTTGAACTCAAATCACTAAGATATAATTAACCAACTTCCTTTGCGAAAACTATCTAAATCTAAATCCTAGGAATTCTAAATTCCTTTGCGAATCCTAAAGTCTAAATCAGCTTTTAAATCATGTTTGATTTGTTCACAAAACAACCAAACCAAATTCCTTTGCGAATAGTTATTTTGCTCACCCTAGGTTCTATCAGGTAATTAATCGCACTTACGGGCCTAATCAATTATCCTAAGATCTAAGTTCTAGGTGATCAATCTAGAATTAGCTTTGCAAACAACCTATGGTGAAGAACTAATTCGGATAGTGAATCCTAATAACTAATCAATATAGCATTCAGATATAACCCTTATGAGAACCCCAAACCTAACAAGATATCTACTCAGACATGGAAATTGAAGAAATAAACATGTTTGAATAAATCATAAAATAAATCAGAAAGAGTAACAAGAGGGTTCGAAGTCTTCTCTCGGACGAACAGAGTTTCAGACTTGTCTCCCTTCAAAAAGCTCTCTCACAAAACAAAAGTAAAATAAAGCGTAGCCATCAAAGTGGCTGTAAGATCCTATTAAATAACCTAAATCACGTTTTGGGGCTTCTTGTAAATAATAAAGTCTCCTGGACCATTTTGCAATTCTTCAACTCTTCATTAAAGTCGCGGGTCGTGTATGCTTCGATGAGTATCGACGGATACTAGGCAGTATCGACCGATACTAGGCAGTATCGATCGACACTCAGACTTCAAATCTGGTACTCAGCTACACGAACGTCTGCTTTGCTCCAAAATGCCCTAGAAAGCTCCAATATCTCCAATTATGCTCCAAACGTGCTAAAACCTGTAAAAGACTCTAAAACACTACGAAATAATAGAAAGACTCTTTAAAACGGACTTATATCATGGCTTAAACGGGGTAAAAACCATGATATATCAACTCCCCCAGACTTAGCCTTTGCTTGCCCTCAAGAAAATAGAAGACTAAACCAGAGAAAGAGGTTTGAAAACGTAGAGACTCACCTGTTCTTGAAACTTTGCAATGACCCTTTTCCCAAGCACCCAATTGTCACCTAACCAGCTTTTGATCTAACTACCATGTACTTCTCCGTAGATATTCGCAGCTACACACACTACACACATTATTTCACAGCATTGTTCAATCAAGCCATCCTCGCCAGTTTCATCGCTGTAATTAATGCCAAGAGCCTTCTAGATTCTTTCCCATACAATATCATGACAAAGAACCACCCTTTTCGCATTTTCTGGTGTTATTTCTCTCCCCCAGACTTATTTCTTATTATGTTCTTTTTTTTTGTTTTTAGCTTTGCATATACACATCAAGGTATGAGCCGCGAGTATTGATGGGGTTAGCCACCGAATCCCCGGTTCTTCCCTCTCAACGTATCAGAGGCATAGGCGAATAACGGCATCATAGGAAAATCCTAGCCTCGCTTCCAATCCTCTGTGTGATCATTCCTCACCAAGTAGAATAATGAGATCGTTGGAAATTTTCCTAACCCTCTACTCATAAGAAAATCATTTCATCTTTTAATGCATCTTATTAATTAACTTGTAACAGGGAGGTACCATTATTTTAAAACACATGGGTTCTTTTGTCAGATACGAATGATGAATCAAGCTCTATGGATACTAACCACATTGATGAAGTGCAAAAATTTGGCTCAGGCTTTAAAGAACTTTGCTGGAAACATGAGGGTCTTCTAGTTAACTGGTCAGCCTTTGGATTTTTCATTAGTCAATCTAGAACTGATTCTGTAACAATGATCACTTAGAAGCAAGGTCAGATCAATAGATTCACGAAAAAGATCACAGTCTCCAGACAATGTTTTGACTCAATAAAACAACGAATGACTCAAAAACGACTGACTCTAAGAAAAACAAAATAAAGGCATCGACTACCTCCCCCAGACTTGAACAACACTGTTCCCAGTGTTATCTAGCCTAGAGTTGGTGAAAAAAAACAAAAAGAACCAAATGGATTGTGAAAAATCAAGAAGTTACCATGCTGGAACATCGAGTGTCGACCGACACACGGCCTGGTATCGATCGATACCAGGCTTAAGTCGATATGATGAACTGTTCACTCGCGTAGGGTGTCGACCGATACCAATGGGGGTATCGATCGACACTCAAGCGATTTCGAGTTTTCAACGTCTAAGGTCAGATGTAGCTCCACAAATGTGTCAAATAATCCAGGTGTTAAATTCAAGCACTGTTAGATCACTAAAACATAAGTCAGGTGCAACAAAATATCATAGAAGCAAAAATCCACGGGTCCAAAAACATAAAAGACACAAAAGTTCGAACGAAAATAAAAAGAAAAGGGAAAAGAAAACAGCAAACGTGATGATCAGATAGAAAGAGGACTAATCCTCCTCAGTGGCGTCTGAGTCGTCGCCAGCAGTACCAGGTGGTCCAACGTTAGTGGATGTACATGGTGAAGCAGGACGTCGAGACGAAGGACCAGCGTCTGTGTTAGTCATGCAGCGGCAGCGAGAGATAGCGGTCCACATCGTCTGCAAACTCGTGACGACGTATCGCTGAAAAGGATCCATCTCCATCTCAGGTGGTGGAGGAAGAGAAAGCGAAGCAGCGATAGGAGATGGTTCGTGTCGCGGTTAACCCCTAGCATGGTCATCTGCAGGTGGATGTGCTCTAGTAGCGGAGCCTCGACGTCTAGTGACCGGTGCAGGCTCCATGTCATCATCAGAGGGTGCGAAAAGCAGCTGAGCAGGGTCACCGCGTATGTCGGTCCCCAACATAAGTGCTAAAAACCCAACGTCTGTGAGGTTTCAGCCAACGCAGGTGCTCCAAGTGCGCTTCGTCCATAAGATCGCCGGAGGTCACGATCGAACAACCGGTGGTGCTTATTCCCAGGTGCAGGAAAATGGGAGTGAGAAGAATGCCCACCGTTTCTGTCTTCTTACGACCTCCAGTTCTAGAAGCCTTGCCACGTCATGTGAAAGGCTTAATCTTCAGCGACTCCAAATGATGTGCGAATACAGCACCCAGGTTAACCGCGAGATCCAACTCAGGCCACTCATATGCCTCATCAGAAATGAGATCTCCAATCCCAATAGACAGAACAACCAGCTCAGCAACTCGCATCTTGTTTGGCTCCATCTTACACAACAAAGTGTTGCTCAGGATCCTCACAAGGCAGCGCAGGACGGGATGGCGCACATCCATCCGTGTAGTGATCTTACTGTCATAGACCCCATGCCCAAAGTGAGACCAGAATGCCTTAATATCCATGAACTTGCGAGGAAGCTCGCACTTCGAGAAGTCCCGGTGAAACCCATATATGTCGTAGAGTTCCTGAAAAGATATCCTGTATCGCACACCGCGAATCAGGAAAGTGAGAACACCCTGATGTGCAGTCACTAGAGGTTCACCAATGTAGTAGACGCGGACAGAAGCAAGGAACTGGCGAACCAAATCAGGGTACATGTCATATTGCCGCGCAGGCATCGTCCCCAATCCGATCTTGCGGATCAATCCATCAAGCTCCCTGTCAAAACCCAGATGACGCATAGTGTGCGTATCAATAAACCGAGTGGGGCGCACATCAACCTCCTGCCAAGCGTTGTAGAAGATCGAGTCATAATCGTCCCACTCCTCGGAAATAGGCCTATGGGTGCAAGCTTTGCTCTATGTAAACTCCTTATCCGAATTTTCGTAATCATCCCTCAAACGTATCCTAGCCTTCTCACTGATCTTAGGCCATGGAGAACGAACTGTTGCACGTGGAGGCACAGATGAAGACAGTGCAGGAGCTTCGGATGGTGCGTCTCGTAAGTTTGTTCTGAAAGCCAATGTGAAGTCGGTGGAGTTGGCGGTCTGAACCTTGTAGCGGTTCTGGGTAAGACAGGCGATAACTGTTCCTAGTGCCCAAACCCCGTGATGTAAGAACTCGACTCGAGCACCCAACTGGTACTCTTTCCCTGGTGGATTAGAGCTGGAAGCGGTATCAGTGCATGCCTTCTTCGTAGATGCCATCTGCATTGTCAACAAACAAAACACAGCATAAATCCAACATCTCTATCAAATACAGCAATCTCGGCCAAGTGAAGTAGCCAGTATCGACCGATACCAATGGGGTATCGATCGATACTCGTACAGGTATCGAGCAGCACACGAAGAACATGAGTCCGAAAATTCCAAAAGTTCAAACCAAGGGCAAGTAAGTGTAGAAGCAAGATTCGACTACGCCTAGAACACACAATTCAAGTGATAATCATTCAGTAAAACAAGTTCTAAGAGCCTAAAAATCGAAAATCAAACCTTGGTTCACATATTGAAAAGATGAAGATTCGTGATTCATACCTTGTTGATCGTGATATTGAGTGAGAGAATGAGATAGAGAACAAAAATCCAAGCAGGATAGACACAAAATCACTCAAATCCGTTGAGAAACCAAGATTTGTGATTTTGAGAGAGAGAGAGAGGTTCGGTATTTTTATCGAGCGATGGAGGCGGTGGGAAGAGAAAGGAAAACGTAGGGTTTATAAGGAAACATACTTGCGCATGGAGTATCGATCGATACTAGTGGGTGTCGATCGATACTGAGTTTGTGGAATGATTGACTCGCCACACGGAGGCGGTCCAGAATGTGTACGTTTAACGACTGGTATCGACCGAGACCAAGTGGTATCGATCGCTACAGAACCTCCGAATCTGATTCATGTGACACAACGAAACACAAAACAAAAATTAGAAACAGAAAAGAATCATATGTACAGACTTACCATTGGGTTGCCTCCCACTCAGCGCTTGTTTAACGTCACGAGCTTGACTTTACGGATGATCAGTCTGGATAAGAATGAGAGCTTGCAGCAAAACATGCTCCACAACCTGACATCTCTAGCTTCAGAGCTCTGCGCAACATGTTCTCCACAACCTCTTGTCCTTTCTCTTTTAGCTCTGGAGTAAGAAGAACTCTAGCCTTAGAAAATGGTCTTGAGGTTCCATTGCATTTCACCTTGTACTCAATCGAATCTCCATCGCACTTCTGAGGAGTTAAGGTGACAAGTGTAGCACTCTCGACTCTTTTGCTTTTCACCTCCTTCTTTGCTTTAGTCTTTTTGATGACTTTCTTGGCAATGATAGGAGGACGATCCAGAACTTCCATGATATTTGGCTCAGCATAAGGCTCTTCCAAAAGATCAACTACCAATGTTTCTCCTGTAACAGCGGTGATGCAAGAGATATGTGCGGGAGTTCCTCTAGGGATGGCCTTGTAGGAGACATGTTCGTCAATATACAAAAACGAGATGCTCTTACTGGGTGTGTTTATAACTGCACCAGCCGTAGCCATGAACGGTCTTCCAATAATCATAGGTGTGCTAGACCTTGCATGGATCTCCACAACCTCAAAATCGGTAGGAACCAGACAGTCTCCCACCTTAACCATCAAATCAGGGATTGTATCTTATGTAATCGATTTGCAGCTTCTCTGCGAGTGCCTTTGACATGACATTGATGCTAGAGCCTGAGTCAACTAGAGATTCTTTGAATTCGACTCCGGAGATAGAGCATGGAACTGAAAATTTCGATGGGTCTTCCCTCTTAGCCAACTGCTTCAGTGGATGTGGTGTACTTCTGACCTTGATGAAGAGTGCCTTAAGCTCGTCCTCAGTTTCTCTACAATCTCGGAAGTGACTGTAAAGATGGCGGTACTCTAGAGCTTCTTCAAAAGTCAGTGTGTGTGGAATTCTTCGTACCATCTTCTCAAAGCCACGCAACTGCTTTGGAGAGATGGGATCTCTGAGGTGTCTGGGTAATCGAGGGTATGGTACCTTAGGATTGTAGACACGTTCCTCAATCGTCTCTGGTTTCTTCAGGATCTCTGGTTCAGCCTACGAGGGGTGTCGATCGACACAAGGTGGGAGTCGATCGACACAAGGCTCATGCGTCGGTTCTTCAGGTTGGTATCGATCGATATCAGCAGTGGTATCGATCGATACTGATGAGTCAGGTTCGGAATCACTTCTGACAAGGGTTTCGAGACTTCCTGCACCCCTCATGGTGATTGCATTGACATATTCGTTATGTGCCTGAGTCGTCTTTCCCTTGACAGCTGCTGCAATCTGAGCTACTTGCGTTTCTAGCATCTTCTGATGAGTATCGGGAGCATCGATCCTTCCACTCAGATCTTTGTACACAACATCTATCTTTCCATTCAGATTCACTGTGAGCTGTTGCTGTCCTTGAACCAGCTGTTCAAACATAGACTTGATCTTGCTATCTGGGAGCTTAGCAGGTACAGGTTGATAAGATGAGTTTCCATAGTTCCTGGTATACCCACTGTTCTGAGGTGATCTCTGACAAAACTGGTTCGAACCTCCTTGCTGAGAGTTGTTGTTGAAGTTTCTGTTGTTGTTGAA
The DNA here is from genome assembly GCA_030161315.1 of Eutrema japonicum. Taxonomy (NCBI): domain Eukaryota; kingdom Viridiplantae; phylum Streptophyta; class Magnoliopsida; order Brassicales; family Brassicaceae; genus Eutrema; species Eutrema japonicum. The sequence goes on from BSQW01000005.1 coordinate 26,907,969, forward strand.
TTGATTCCTCTGGCCTTGAAAACCAGAACCACCAATGTAGTTGACATCCTCTAATTCATCCTCGTTGAATACCTCAACAGCTTCAGCAAAGTGAACAGCCTTTGGTGTCTTGCCCATCAGAAGACTGTGCATAGAATCCAACTTAGCTTGAAAATCAGCAATGTGTGAGCCATCCATGTTACCAGCTAGCTTCTTCCGCTCAAAATCAACATTCTTGGGGCTATTGCTAGACGCCAAGTTCTCAATCAGGACATATGCTTCATCACGATACATGGTGTTGAATTTTCCATTGCTCGAAGCATCCAAAGTCATCTGATACCTCCAATCAAGTCCTCTTAAAAAGAAACCCATCAGCTGAACATCAGAGTATCCATGATGTGGACAATCTCTCTGATACGATTTGAATCTCGTCCAAGCAGCCTTGAACGCCTCAGTAGGTCCCTAAGAAAACTGTGAAATTTTGTTCCTCAGATCCTCGGATCTTGTATCATCATAAAAGTTGGTCAGGAAAGCAGTCTTAGTCTCCTCCCAAGTAGTCATCGATACAGGAGGTAACTGCTTCAGCCAGTAAGTTGCTTCCCCACCAAGAGAGTATGGGAAAAGCTTGCAGAAGAGATAGTCGTAGGACACCCCATTACTCTTGATGCTAGTGAACAAATCCTCGAACCTCTCAATATGATCTATGGGATGTTCGCTGGAAAGACCATGGAAAGGGTGCTGTCCCACAAGAGTGTAGTATGCAGGTTTCAGCTCAAAGTCATTCCTCGGAAAAGCAAGAGGACGGATCGCAGATCGATTTGCTTAAAACTGGTCAGGTCTGTTGCACTCACCAATCGTTCTACCATGATTAACCACAACATTCCCAGCATTCACTGCATTCGCGTTCCCAGCGACATTCCCAGCGACAACAGGAGCAGGTGGAATGATGTTCTTCTCTCCATCCAGACGTTGTCTTCTCTCATTGCACAACCGACCCTCTTGGTCTCTGTAAGCACCAACTGCATCTTGAACCAACTCCACTTGATTGTTGTTCATCTTTGTTGGCTTCTTTGCCCTTTTGTTTGTGCGTTCCAAAAGTGCTAGTTGCTCGAGTGACAGATCAACTAGCTGAATGCTCTTGCTCTTTCTGGTTTCACGATAAGGCATACACCTGAAAACAAGAGTCAAGAACGTAAGTACAAAAAACGTGATGAGTATCGACCGATACTAAGTGGTGTCGATCGATATCAACAAAAATAGAACGGCAAGTATCGACCGATACAAGATAGTATCGATCGATACCGACAAGCTTAGTCGAAGCAGAATTCACCAAGTGTTGGATTGAGTCCCCGGCAACGGCGCCAAATTTGATATGCTCAAATTAATACCCTAAAAGTACTAAGCAGTAGTTGCATTATAGTATGGGTCGAACACAATGACTAACAGAAACACACAATAGATTATATAGGTGAGAATTAAGCTAAACGATCAATGATATTTAAAACAGAGCGTAAATTAAAACGGTTGTAAATTCGATTGGGAGGAAGCTAGGTTCAGGGTATTTCTCAGGAAATTAATGAATGTAGATAAACTAACTAGTCAGGATTCAAATTTAGCACGGTTCTTAAACTCAAATCACTAAGATATAATTAACCAACTTCCGTTGCGAAAACTATCTAAATGTAAATCCTAGGAATTCCAAATTCCTTTGCGAATCCTAAAGTCTAAATCAGTTTTTAAATCAAGTTTGATTTGTTCACAAAACAACTAAACCAAATTCTTTTGCGAATAGTTATTTTGCTCACCCTATGTTCTATAAGGTAATTAATCGCACTTCCGGGCATAATCAATTATCCTAAGATCTAAGTTCTAGGTGATCAATCTAGAATTAGCTTTGCAAACAACCTTTGGTGAAGAACTAATTCAGATAGTGAATCGTAATAACTAATCAATCTAGCATTCATAGATAACCCTAATGAGAACCCCCAAACCTAACAAGAGATCTACTCAGACATGGAAATTGAAGCAATAAACATGTTTGAATAAATCATCAAATAAATCAGAAAGAGTAACAAGAGGGTTCAAAATCTTCTCTCGGACGAACATAGTTTCAGACTTGTCTCCCTTAAAAAAGCTCTCTCACAAAACCAAAGTAAAATAAAAGCGTAGCCATCAAAGTGGCTGTAAAATCCTATTAAATAACATAAATCTCGTTTTGGGGCTTCTTGTAAATAATAAAGTCTTCTGGACCATTTTGCAATTATTCAACTCTTCATTTAAGTCGCGGGTCGTGTCTACTTTGATGAGTATCGACCGATACTAGGCAGTATTGATCGACACTCAGACTTCAAATCGGGTACTCAGCTACACGAACGTCTGCTTTGCTCCAAAATGTTCCAGAAAGCTTCAATATCTCCAATTATGCTCCAAACGTGCTGAAACCTGTAAAAGACTCTAAAACACTACAAAATAGTAGAAAGACTCTATAAAACGGACTTATATCATGGTTTAAACGGGGTAAAAACCATGATATATCAAGTATCATTCACTTATTGCGCTGGCGGAGACGAAAGCTACCGTTCGAGTACTGAAGTGAGTAGGTGTGTAGGATTACGTGAGTAGACTATACGCATCGTACGTGTTCCAAGTTCAAAAACACAAAGTCGACAAAAGTCGCTTTAGAAATCCTAGAAATTTCCTCATAAAAATCGGCCATAAACACTAGAAAATTCCCGATTGCCCAACGCTTTGTTTAATTGATTCACAACCTCGAAATAATTATTGCTTGCTACTGTTCACTTATATTAGATTTATTTTCATTGCTTAACTTAGCTTGAATTAAGAAGTTTTATGTATTCATATTGCTTGGAACTTAACCCATTTGGATTGATACCTCTTATGCTACATAGCATCTAGAGTAATTGATTTTAGAAACGACAAAATCCTATCACACGCTTCAAAAGAACGCAAGGAAAGCAATTCTTATAACAACTTTGGAGGCATTATCACTGCAATTCTTCTACATTGTGGAGTTGACTTCGAGAATGAAGAACCGCTTCCATATGAGAACAAACTAGACCTCGCCGGGCTTCAACGGAATGGTTATCTCGTTGGTTGGCTTGAAGAGTCCAAGCTTTTCGCTTACGTATTCACGCCACCTTCTTCAAAGGAGACACAATGCATCCTTCTTTAATGCGAGACCCTTCCTCGTTTACATGACGGTAACCCTTCTTTTAACCCTCCTAAGGATATGTGGTTCATGCGTACACCGGGAGATCCTATTGTAGGGATTAGCTTCTTCTATAAAGCTCGAGCAAAAGCAGCACGCAATTCTTGCCACGTTGTTGAACTTCGACGCCACTCGATCTCAGATGCATCGTCATTCGGTATTCCTCCTTTGGTTCAGCCTATCACCGCACCAATGAGGAACCGTATGGACCAATGGTTCTATGACACTATCGCAAAATAACGTGAGGATTGGATAATTATTCAAGACCAAGTTCGAATTCAAGGAGAGATGATCTCCAAACTCGACAAGGTGGTCAAGAAGTTTGTACCATGTTTCTTCAAGAAATCAAAAACGACCCGAGGAACTGAGCAAGAGGACAACGAGCTACGTGTTTCTTCAAGAAATTCATTACTAACCTCTCACTCTTCTCTGGTTTCAATCAGACAGAGGCTGCCGATGAAGACACCACAAGCTATCCGCCACAAGAGGTTGACTTTGTAGCTGATTCCGACAAGACAGAGGTGATTTCTCGCGAATCTGACGACAAAGAGATTTCATCTTCCTTTTCTGAGACGTTATGATCCATATCCTTTTGTCATAATTTTTGTTTATTTATTTTCTCTTTTCTTATTATTTTTTTTTTTTTTTTATCGAGTCTTTCCTCTCCCTTATATAGCTCACTTTCACACCTAGACGGTGCGAAGTAAGTTTGGGGAGGGGGGGGAGAGATATATCGTTTACTAACGTATTTTATTATTCTTTGATGTTATTTTTTTTTTCTTAAGTCATTTTAATGATATTGTTTTAGTCGTTTTATTGAGTCAAAACTATTATCTTGGAAATTATGTTTTTTTCTTAAAGATTGACCGTTAGTGACCGTTCTAACAGAGATTGACAACAGATTTTTACTAATGGAAAACCCGGGAGTGGACCGACCTACCATAAAAATGCCCAATTCTCTAAGGGAACCAAAGGATTTAGCGCTGACTTCAACCTAATGAACTTAATTTTTCTCATCTTGGGGCTTGGTATACATCGACCAAGACACATTTTTCAAGCCTGCCATGACAAGTCTGTGTGAGTACAGTTTCCCTCTCTCTTCTCTTCAGTCAAGTACTTCAATGCATAAAGGATATTGATGGCGCGGAAGTGAACTGGGGATTCGGTGGCAAAAACCATCAATACTCGTGTCTCAGGAAAGTATGCAAAAAATGAGTGAACCGGGGATTCGGTGGCAAACACCATCAATACTCGCATCTCATAGAAACTTATCCAAAGAGGTGAACAAGAGATTCGGTGGACAACACCATCAATACTCGCGTCTCATATTCCTTGATCCCGTGAAACAAAAAGAAAAATAGGAAATCAATCTACGGAAGAGAGAAAAGGGAGAGGAAAGAAACCGAAATTAAGATTGTCTGGGTAAGCAGGAAACTTGATTAAGGAAAGTCTACATTTTCTTTGATCGATACCCCCTCGATGAGACCGCATGCTAAAGCGAGCGGATTGATAATCCAAACTCTTGGATTTTAAATTTATAACCTAAAAGTTCTGCAAGTGCACAGACGTGCGTTGTAGTACTTGAAGTATCGATCCACAGAGAGGAAAAGTTGACCTATGAGACCTTAGACACAGAATTAGAAAGGAAGTCTAGAACGAGAATAAGTTTTATAGGGTTTTTTGTCACGAAAATTGTAAAGAACAAAAAACGGAAAATTGCTTGAAAACTAGGTATGGAAATCGATGGTATAAACCAAAAGGAAAAACAATTTGTAAACAATAATAAAATGGTGTTGGGTCGACAGTGATATCTTAGTGCATGCTCGATTCAATCACGTCCCTAAGATCTTAGTAACACGATTCTTGATTTCAACTCCACGAACTGAACAGAATAAACGGCGTAGTCTACTTTACGCACCAACAATCTATATACTCGACCATTAGCTTTCGTCTATAGCCGCACAGAAAATCGTGTTGTTCGCGCTGGTTTTTTTTTAGTTCACGGCACTCTGTTAGTATACTTTCATATCTTACGACGTGACCCGCTCTTATAGATAAAGGATTCATGCATTTAGTCTTGAAACTACAAATATGCAAAAACCGTAATAAAAACATGTAAAAGCAAATGAAAGACTTATTAAATTATTCTAAAATAGATAGTAAAATGCGTAAAAAATGGTGTTATCAACTTCCTTAGACTTAGACTTTGTTTGTCCTCAAACAAAACCAAACCAAAGCGCGGAAAGATCAAACAAAAATCATAGGAAACTAGAAATCTCAGAGACCGTCCTTCTAAACCATAACCATCGAACTACATCAATCGCTATCTAGCCTAGAAAATTATCACCAGAAGTTTCTGTAACACTAGTCCACGGTTTCCGTCATACGAAATATAAACTTTCAAAATCCAAAATTCAGGCCAACTAACTCTCTAAATTCATTAAGTGCAAACGTGAACTTCTCATCAAAATGATCAAACCAAGACAATTGAGGCTTGGTATTAAAGGCATTTAGAGGTGAGGTTAAGAGTGTTTTGGGTTACCGTAATTTCGCCGAAGGGTGCGCGAGATATTATGCAAAACATAGAGAGAATAGACCTATTGAGAACCATAGCTTCTAGTAACATCTTCTTGCGTAAAAATGTTGCTCTTTCTCCTTTCTCCAAAAACAGAAGTTTTATGTCATTCCCCCAGACTCGAAATGACAGACTTCTCAAAAACAAACCATGGATACCTCAGAAGTATTTCGGCTAACCTAGACTCTTTTTAGGCTCTAGTTTCCTTTCCCTTTCAATTATTTTCGATTTTTTTCGATAGGGAAACTGTCTTTAATTGAGATAGAGTCTTTGGAGCACGAACATTTACCATGTTTTTGAGTTTTCCAAGGCATAACCAATCAATCGTCTTTGTTGAATTCACCTCCACCGATCGCATATAATCTCCGTCTTTAGTGACAAGAAAACGTGTTGTTCCTCCCTCTCTGGCGTTTTTTCACATATCTACACATAATACACAAAGAGAGAATGCATGAGGTCTGAACAACGGTTAAGTTTTGGGTGGGGTACCAACTAAAGATGAGATGGCCATTCATGTACGACAAAGAGTGGTAAAAGGTAAAAGAATGTCATGAATGTATGATTCGTTATCTTTGCCTAAACCTATGATGAGAAAATTAAGTCAAGTTAAAGTCCAAGTATAATAGAGCTAGTATATTCCATCCTAAAGAATCTTTACGGTCTAAATTCCTCTGGGGTTTTCGCATTAACAGAAACTCTAGCTACCACCTAGTCTAGAACCAAATTACGAAAGAGCATATTACTTGGAAATAGCGTAGAAGCACACTGGTCGGTTATCGTCATGGATTTCTTTCATCATTCCCTCAAAACGTATTACTACTTTTATTGAAAACCATGAAAAAAATTAAAGAAAGCATGAAAATGCAAAGATTCATGAAAGAAAACATGATTAGTAAGGGATGGAATCGTCCCCTAGACTTAAATCACATTATCCCCAATGTGAAATAAATAGAGTAAAGACGAGAAATAGATGTATGAAAAATTGAAAAAGTTTTGGAAAAAAAGAAAACTTACCTGGATGTGGGAATGGAATGGTGGTGGGTGGGGAATGGTAGATGGTGTTGTGGTGATGGGGGATGGGGAATGGGTGTGGGGGTGATTGAGAATTGATTTGAGTCGGTCGGGGATCAAAGGGAAATCGATCGCGAATGATTTGAGTCGGTCGGTGGGACGCACACGCGGTCGATGGCTGGTTCACCGCGGGTTGGTGGGACGCACCCGCGATCGATCCTCTTTTTCGGTCAAGTCCTTCCTCGCGGTTCGGGCAGCAGCTTCGAACCATGCCTCCATCTTTTTGTCTTTTCATTTTTTGATTTTTTGATTTTTTGATTTTTTTGGTTTTTTTGTTTGAAAGGTGAAACTAAGAAAAAGAAAACATAAATAAAAAAATAAAAATAAAAATAAAAACGTACCTAAGATGTGGTGCCTCCCATTGAGCACTTTTGTTTATTGTCGTTTAGCTCAACGTCGGTAGCTAGACGACATTAGTCATAGAAAGACAATGTCTTTCGACAAGTCTTCTTTGATCTACTTTCGGTTTCCTCGTCATGTGACTCATCGCTCCATAGTGAGTCGGATCGTGGTCCTTCGATTTGAGAAGTCCTTCTTTCTTGAGCATGAGCGGGACAGCTTCGTAGAACATGTCTTTTTCAATATTAACAAAGGAAACACATCGAGTTGGTCAATCCATGATGGCCCTGACGGTTGACAAGAAAGGCCACCCTAAAATTACCGGTGTAGAATCAACTTTCGTCGCTTTGAAAATGTAGAAGTCGACGGGGGCAATGCAATCTCCGATCCTTACGGGAATATCATAGGCGATCCCATTAGGTGTAGTAGAAGATTCATCAACCATGTTGATTTTTGTTCGGGTACGGTGTACGTGGTTGATACCGAGGCGTTTGGTGGTTGATGTTGACATGATGCTACGGCATGCTCCAGAGTCACAAAGAATTTCTTTATACTCGACTCCTTAGATGCTACAAGTGATTAGAAACTGCTTTTTTCTTGAATCTTATAGAGACTTCGAACGGGTCTTCCATTCATAAAATTTGCAAAGAGATCTTCTATCTTCTAAACGTATTCTTTGCTTTCAGAAAAGAAGTGACCAATCATGTGGTCCATGCACGCTCTAGCAAACGTGGTTCCTCGAGGTAGACCATGAACCACGCTATTGAATTCCTCTAACTTTTCCCGACTAATCTTGTCCGGGTAACTTTTGTGTTTCTCGTGATGAAATATACAAATAGCATAAGACGTACCATATGGTGTTGTCGAATTCATTGCTCTCGTAAAGTAGGTGTGAATTTCTTCTCTACTCTCCTTGTTGTAGCGGAAGAATGTTTGTAAACAACCTTCTTCCCACACGTCCGAGAAAGTGATGAGGACATCGAACCAGCTAGCCCACCAGAGGTGAGCTCAAAGCTCGGACAAGACCAAACCGGGCCGATTATGGAGACTATGATGAACGGTCGGTTTGATGCATTACAAAGCCGACATTGGAAACCCGGATGACTTTTGGATACTACCAATTCAAAAGAGAATTGTACTGAGCGTACGACAATCTTAGATCTTGTTCATTGGCGACAACGGTTCTCTTATGGATTTGGGACAGTAACTCCCAAAGTTACTTCACCGAGTGGAAAGCGAGCAAACGACTCGAAGGATCAATCAACCCCAGAGGAAATCATTAGGAGGAAAAGTCTGGAAAATAGCTTCAACATGTTCAAGGAGAAGCTCAAGCATCTGGAACACGATGGACTGATCATGCTTGATCAGTTTGAAGGTTGGAACCTAAACCCGTTGTTGAGCTCTGATTTCAATCGAATGTTCAATCAAGTGTCGCTTCCAGATCACAGCACTTCAGGAAACTATCTATATATGGTTCGAAGGATCTTTGAGTCTAGTTTCCAGAACATCCAAGATCTCTCCAATCAGCCCAGCCAAGCGCTCATAAACGGCCCAACAGTGGAGACGTATCTAATGGACTCAATCCTACCCGAAAATGTCAAGTGGAATCTTTTGAAGCCCAAACATGAAAGCCCACTTGAGCATGGTTTCTATGAGCTTAGGAGACACTTAGGAAGCTTTCTAGAAGCTTCCCTTCACGACCTAAGGTGCACCACACCTCACTTGACCAAGTGGATCAAGTTTGAGCTATCTTATTTGGAGATTCTCGCCATTAATCTCCAACGGCTCTATACCTAAACACTTGACATTCGCCCCTAAGTTGTCAAGATTCAAGAAAGGCTCCGTTTTCCATATTTGGCCGATTCTCATCATTATGACTCAAACGGCTAGTTTTAGCATTTACTTTGCGATTTCCTTCTTGTTTAATTTCGTGTATGAGCAGTATATAAGCTCAGTTTAGCCTTCATTTGTAAGGGACCATTTCAATCAAAAAGTAATAAAGCATTTTCGTTTCTTGTCAAAGTGTTCTTTGCGAGAGTTCTTTTCTTTTGAATATTGTGTGCGATTCACATATTCACTAGAGTCTCTGATTAACTAGTTGTGTGATTCAATTATTTGGTTCGGTCACTTGATAGAGAGAGTCTATCATCATCAGATTGAGTGAGTCAATCACATATCACCATCGATCCCACCATCACATCCATTTATGCGACCAGCTTGTTGTCTTTAACAATCTTGGTGAATCATAAGATCGGTGTGACTCCGAGTCTTATATCATTTTGGTATCAGAGCTTTAAAAGCTCCTATCTCAGATTGTGTTCATCCAACCTTTATCATTTGTGTTTTCTGTTTTATTATTTACTTTCATCAAAAACGAAAAATCCATAAAAATTGTTTTTGTTTCAATTCTATTTTCCTTTGTTTTGTTATTCGATTTCTTTCAAAAACTCAAACTCAAAATAAAAATTGTCTATTTGCTTTGTTTAGTTTCGTTTCATAAAAAGAAAATTCACAAAAATATTTATCATAGTCGAATTTTCCTTTATTTTCGGTTTATGCATTATTTCCATTTAAAAATCAGAAAACCAACCAAAAATCTATTGTTTTAAAAATATTCAATTGTTTGCTTTAATTCTATAAATCAGAAAATAAAAATAAGAATTTTTCCTTTTGTTATTTTAATTTTTCGAATTTATTTGGTCAAAACAAAGAAAGGAAAACCATAGTTTGTTTTTTTTTTTTTTTTTTTTTTTTTTATTCATTCCATTTCTTTCTTTCCATTCTTGTAAAACTTGAGTTTTGATTCATTGTCTTCTTTGTTTTTGGCGAGGAAACCTAGGACACAGCAGCCGCCATGGATTCAGGTGAAGAAGAAGATGGAGCAAGTGAATACAACACCTCCGTGATTGATTGGGGTGAAAAGCCCGAAGCTCCATGGGAAGGAAGAGGAGATGGCGACTATGGGACTAGGAGAGAAGGCCACGAAGGTGAACCATGGGGATGCCAAACTGATTCTGAAATCAGTTTTGGGTATGAGTTTCAACGTGAGAGTCAACCATGGCACGAAGAAACAAATGACTTATGGAGCAAAGATGACATCCACGGAGAAGAATCATTGTGTGACGAAACTGAAGACCAAATCAGTTTCAAAGAAGGACATTACAGCAATGAACCAGTATATGGAGAAGAAGAGCAGTACTGTAAGTCGTGGCGTGAAGAAACCAATTCAGAAGAAGATCTAGGAGAAGATCAATCATGGGGAGACGAGGCTGATTCTCAAATCAGTCAAGGAAATGAAGATCAGTTTGATGGTGAGCCTTGGAACCACGAGGCTGAACCAGAAGATGGTTATGACGATGACCCGGAGTATGACGAGGAGGATCCAGGATCAAACCAAGCGCACGTCAATGACCAGGCTCAAGATGATCCGTATGGCGAATCGACGAATGAAGGAGATTGTGAATCTCATCGTATCTATTTTTCAGGTCATAAACAAGGACCAGAAAGCTATCTACGGTGGGAGACGTAAATGGAGAATTGGTGTCGGTCCCACAACATCCCAAAGGAGAAGAGACTATCATGCTCAATTGATTCCCTTGTTGGAGAAGCTTTTACGTGGTGGCAACAAGAAGATGTTCAGGGCTACTATCATAATCCGATCATCACTTGGGGTGATCTCAAGCAGCGTATGTACAAGGAGTTTGTACCGAAATCCTACAATCGTAACTACACTCCCAAGAGAAATCTGTTCCAAACGACTTTGAAAAGTTCGATGTCAACACCAAAATCGCAGCCTATTCTTGACAACAAGAACGCTTGCTGTCCCGAGCCAAAAAAGTGATTCAAGGTATTCTGGAGAAGAATACAAGGGTTAAGAAGCCAGTGGGAGCAAAAGAAGTTAAACCAGCCTCCAAACAAACCGATGCATCTCAAACGCATAGCACAAAACCGAAGAATGAGCCACAAGTCAAAACCGAGCAATGTAAGTCTTCTAAAGTTTTAAAAATAAATGACACCATCAGTTATAGATGTCATAAGAGAGGTCATTTTGCTGCTGTGTGCCCTGAGAGACAAGAGATTAAAATTTCTAAACCTGAGCCAAAACTGAATTCATTAGATAATTGTCTAGAAAATTCTGGTTTTAAATTTTCGAATTCAAATTTGATGCACTTGTCTTTGCCAAAGGCTACTAATGCAGGTCAAGAACAGAATATGAAGCATCACAAGGTCACCATGAGTTGTCTTGATGCTGATAAAGATGGAGATGACACTAGTTTCATTCTGATCCAAGAGGAACCACCGGACTATACGATGAATCCAACTACCGTGGCATCCAAGGAAACAGAACTTTCCGAGAGTTCTGCTCAGGTAAGTCCACTTATTCAGCTTGCTTCTTATGATTCTAACTCTGTGATATCTAATTTGATAA